>CM065644.1:8505838-9209327 GCA_033220585.1 Dipteronia sinensis | reverse complement strand
TGGTGAAGAACTTGGAGGCCACCAATATGGTCTTGTAGAAGCACAGTAAAGAAGTCATTATCGGCATGCTTGGTTGTGCCCATTGTTAATTCAGGCTGTGGGCATGCAGGATAGTAGTGAGAGAGCAGCGAAAGCCCCTCGACACAACCCATGTCCTTCAAGTGATCTGAGTTCAATCCAAGAGCTTCAGATAGTAGCTCCACCACTAAATATCCCACTTCCATTACTCGCTTTGAGTACTCCATCATTATGTCTCTACAAGTTGATTTAGGAAAACACACAAAATGGCTTAAGAAATACGAACAATTAATCAGTAATTTTTGCGTAAAAATTGAAAGTGTGACGCACCTGCAAGTAGCTGGCAGTTCTTGTGGGTTGGGAGGATTTGGAGCCATCGAGCAATACATGGTGTCCCTCCAAGTAGCTGATGGGGAACTATACAAATCGAAATTGGCATTATAAATCACCCTTTTCGAAGTATCACGCGTGTACCACTCTTTTTTAATCTCACTATCTTGCTCATAAAACCTGAAAACTCCAGCCTTCATATCCTCGAGAACACTCACTGGAATCCCATGATTTATCACCTGAAAGAAACCCCACTTCTCCGATGCGTTTCCAACTCTTTCGACTATCTCCTTCCGTTGAATCGGATCTTTGCCTACATCTTCAAGGTTTATAACCGGAAAACTGAATTGGGTGTCACCAGAAACTGGAGGCTTGTTGAAGTTATCAGGTGGTTGATAGAATATGCGTGGAATCTTGTCAATTCCAGCATCGACCAGACCTTTAACGCCGGCTTTGGTTTCATCGAACGCTTTTAACTCACTTGCTCGATCGTAGTTGGGTTCCAGTTCCACTGTTGCCATTTTTTTTCTTCAAGATTTGTTATGAAATTGCGGATATAATAAAGATAGATTTGAATCCTCTACTTATGAGCTTTTTTCTGATTTTTTAAAGCATGTGATTGACTGTTGATAAAGTGGTTGTAAAAACCAATCACATTTTAGCCACTCATTCATTGAAATGCTTATATGTCATGAGATTAGGTGATGTCAAAAAAAATCAAATCAACAGAGGATCCAAATTCAATAAGGACACGTCTCATGTTATCCTTGCAATTGACGAGAGTTTATGACATTTGTTATATGTAATGGCTCATTGCAATTGGTTGAAGATTGCTATTCAATACTGATCATCCGAAAACATTTAAGAAAGAACAATATTTGGGTTAAAATATACTCATTTATGAGATAAATATAAAAAGTAAAAGAAAAAACATGTTACACTCTCAATAATAGGGTCAGTAGTATTTTAGATACCAACTGTTCAAGATCCAAATATTGTTCTTGAAATAAATTGGCCAGTCAAGCTTATCTTTACACTAAATCTGAAATTCAAATATTTACAGGAGACGCTCCATAGCCATTCGCCAATTTTAATCTTTGAACTATAGGAGGAGACGCTCCATCGCTAGAGTGGAGTTATTATTTTTCTTTTAAAATAATATACATGTTTTTTCTTTGTAATTTTAAAAAGTTCTGTATCAGTTTTGAAATATTTTTATGTGGGCAGATTCATGATTATGAAAATGTTAGGGATAATATCAGAATTTTCTTTTATTTAAATTATTTGTTGATATGTGAAAAATACAAGTCAGTCAAACTACTTTCAAAAAAAAAAAAGGTCAGTCAAACTGTGCTGTTAGTGTAATTAAGGGATTAATTGACGGACAGTGCCAATTTCAAAGTTGGTGCAATTTTCCATAATTTTAAGACAAGTGCAGCTATTATCAATCATATAGAACCTGATCCAGCGGCATCTATAAATCCTAAAACCTAACCTGGTTCACATCCATAATGGAAATCAAACATATACATGCTCTAGTGATGCCTCATTTGTTAATCAAATAAATAAAAAGCAGTTCATGTAGCTCAAAAAACTCATGCAATTACACTTCAAGAAACTGAGGAAAGCAACCAGAAAGGAACACCAAATACTGAACCATAATTAAGCACAACAAATCTTTCTAAATTCAATTCCATTACCATAAAATGAGATTCGTAAGAAACAATATCACACCCTTCAAAGAAAGTGAAACATTTTTTTTTCTAATCTTTAGAAACAAAAACCCCGTTACAAGCATACAAAACTAGCTCCTGGACTACATTCCGGCAAAGTCAGATACTGACCATGAAACTGGACCCTTGAATCTACTCATATTCCTCATACTGTTTTCGATTTGGGGGACTTTTTCTTCAGATGTCTCCTCGGCATTGAGTTCTTCATGCCAATGAAAAAGAGCAATGCCCCAAGAAGTGCCAAACTCTGTAAAAGTATAGGAAAATATTATTTTTACATAATACCCTAATATATTCGATCTGACATTCAATAAAGCAAAGAACAGACATTATACAAACATAAAAATGCGAAGAAAAATGAGGGACATGGAATGAGCCAAATAGAATGATAAATCTTTGAATGCTAACCTGTGTAAACTTTGCAAAGATTTGACTGAATTCTTTCTTTTCTGCATCATAGTTGTAGAAGTCATATAATATGGGAGTAGCAATTGCCTGGTGAAGAAGCTGCGCCAAGAAACACAAAAAGAATTAATGTGGTGATCAGGGTAAGTAAATTGCCGATTCTAAATGACGGATAGACTATTTACAAACCAAAAGATAAGCTCCAAGAGAGCTGCCAAAGATGAAAAGGAGGCTTCCAAGACCCTTCAGGGCTATAGCAGCAGCAACTAAATATTTCATCTGTAGAAAAAACAAATACAATAGCTTAAATAATGAAGCAAAAGAGATTATGATACACAACGTAACTCAAACCCATCTCAATAATTAATTTAAAACTTTTAACGCATATTGTACTTCAAAATCAGGAACTTGGAAGCCAGTCTGAGCTGACAGATGCTTTGAAAAGATGTTCAACTTTGGTTCCAAAGCCTTAGCCGCTGGCCCGCCATCAACGCCATATTCATTGAATCTATATGCAGGAACAGTCGAAAAGACATTAGTCAGAATATAGCATGATAAGAACTTGATAGTGTACAAATGTACAAATCATGGATTTAGGAAAATAAGCTCACATTATAATTATATAGAATGAAAACCAATACAACAATAGTTATAAACCAAAGCTATATGTTGGTAACCTGCGTTTATCTTATCTAGACCTGATGAGATTCTGAGTTAAAAAAAAAAAAAAAACAGATCACCGTTATTCTTGCATGACAAAAGACTTTCAATCAACCATTAGCGCAAAAAAGGAATAACTAATTCTTCAATAAAGTCCACCAAAATTAAATAAAATATGGCCTCCGCAGTACATCTGATGGTTTTCTATGAGTCTAACAAAACAATAAAACTTCTAAAACTAAAACCTCTAAAATTCAAATTCCAATACCAACGTTTTCTGGAAAACATAATTAGAGAAAGTTTCCTTCATAGTAGTGACCAAATGCCGAAGCTTAGGTCAGTATCTATGCCACTGAGGTTCAACCATCTTGTGGGACTAATACTCGAGGGTCTTCTACAGTGGAAAAATGACAGCACAGGGATCACATATACTGACCCCAAAAAAAAAAATCACTCATCCAATCTTGATGGCAACTCTCTGGCGACCTCATAAAAAATAAAAAGGTTTAATTCATTTGAAGCGGGCCTTAGATATCCATGCTCTAGCATATTATAAATTATTTAAGTTCCATAAGATTAGGTGAAGGCAAATAGAATTTCCACAAACTTAAGTTAATTCATGACAGTTAAAAGAAATCAGTAATACATACGAACCTCTGAACCTGTGAGAAAATTAGTAAGTTCTTAAGGAATTATCAAAATATAAAACTAAAATTAAAATCAGGCACCCCTTTTTATCTAACGGAAAAAATATCCAATAAAGGCACATATTTGATCAAATACATATGATTGTTCAAGATCAGCCTTCCCAACTAACAATATTCAACAAACATTGACATGTTCAGCAATTCCCATCACATCCATCTCAAAAATCACAACACATGTTTAAACTGCAGCGAGTAAATATGCTATCCATCAACATTCAATCTACGAATCAGTAAATTAATCTTTCAAAAGTTTATCAGGGATAAGGAAGAATATTCAGTTAAAGGAGATCCATTATTCATCAGAATTATAATATCCGCGGACAGATTTAAAATCTTGCAAGATTCTTCCTCTTGTAGGAAGAAAATTAGAAAAGTAAATGAGATTTAAAGTACTAATTATCCCTCCGTTTCCTTTCAATGTCCATTATATTATAAATTTATAACAAGGAGATATAATAACTTGATCTCATCCACCTTTTTTCCTTTCCATCGCATACAAACACTCCCATCCAAACAAAACTATAGAGAAAATTTAATAGTAAGTAAGTTGACTACCAGTACAATCAATGCCAGAGGAGTGTAATTTACTAAAAAACAGAACAAATATACAAAGAATATTCACACTGAAGGGTTCAAAACCAAAATCAGATCGCTCCATCGACCATTTAAAAAAAATCATCAATTATAATCCCTCCCTAAACAAATTTATCTATAGAGTTTATATAATCAAACTGGTAAACTAGAACAGCAAAATTTAACACAAAGTAATATAAAAAATTAACTAGAAAAATCAAGTAAACTCCTGGTTTCCTAATTCCATTAATCAGATCCAAAGCTTTCGAAGCAAAAAAAACAAATAAACACTAAAACTAGCAAGAAAAAACCTAAGACTTAAGGCTATAAACGCTAAAGATTCAAAAAAATTCTCTCATTTTCCAACTTTCCCGGTAACCAAACAGAGACAAAAAAGCTAAAATACAGCGTAAACAAAAAGAGCAGATCTAAGTGAGTTTTGAGTGGTCTTACTCTTGCCAAGCCGAGAGAATGAAAACCGATGCGAACAGAACTCTCCCGATAAACGAAGTGAAAGCCATTTGCCGAAATCTACTACTTGCTTGTACGGACACAGACAGAAAAAAAAAAACCGAACCGACCGGACACGACGCGTGAACAGTTTCGCTGTTTACTTGAGCGAGAGAATTCGGGGGCAAGCCGAAGAGTCGAAGACCGAATCTAAAACGCCGTGTTGTGTAAAAATCGAAGACACGATCGAGTGAAACTAGGGAAACGGCGTTTGTTTTTATAAAGACAGCAACAGAGAGAAAGTAATTGTAATCTACCAAGTTATCCTTCTTTGATAAGCGCACTCGTGCGAGTATAAAAAATTGATTGTAACTCGCTTTGTTTAGCATGAGTTGCTGTCCAACACGTCGGTTTGGCCAATCATATTAGTTGGGGTGATCGAGGAACTGAGGACGTGTACGAATGAGAGAGCGAGTGTGCAGGGATTTATAGAGTGGAGCGTTTGGGAGGTGTTTTTACCATTGTTTGATTTTAGGGGTAGATCAAGTAAATGGCTCTGTGTTGGTTATTTTACAATTGTGTCCCTACATTTAAATTTTTTTTTGTTTTAAGTAGTTGTTTGTTCGCAGTTTGAAATTTGAATGTAGACTTCATTGGCCCATGTTCAAAAAGTTTGGCCTGCCACACTGCCACGATCTTGCTACTTGTAGTATTTATTTTATTTGAAAGGATTATTTATTTATTTTTATTTTTATTTTTTGAAAATTTAGAGTATCGGTATTTTAATATTATCTAAAACGAATAGTATTTATATAATTCTATTATCTTTTTATTGCTTTTGTAGTGTAATTTGAATGATAGTCCTTGTTCAAAAGGTTTGACTTACAGCAACATGATTGACCCAATGATATATCATATATATATCACTCACATTTTACAAGATTGAGTTTTTGGATTAAAGACGTGTTTTTTTCGAACACTTTAGATTAATTGTATTGGTTAAAAAAAAAATTAGCATGCAACGAACTTGCCACTTGCAAACATAGATTATTAGTAATTTAATACAAACATAAAAGAGATTTCGAAGAATTGAACACCCAACCGCCTCAACTTTTGTCAGTAACCTTTATATTGTTATATTGTTATGTAATTTTGTCGTGGTTTTAATAATTAGATGTTAGATAGATGTTTATATTATATTGACTAAAATATGTGACATCAATTTATGTCTATGATTTACTTTTCATTTTATACTAAGAACAATAAATTAACTATAAAAGTTATTAATTAAAATCAAATATTTAAATTGATATAAGTTGATACTGTTTTAAAAATCATGATATAAGTCAATACTTACATTGCATAAAACATTATATTTTAATCATGTAATAGTATTGGTATATTAATATCAATTTTGATCATGTTATATTTAAACTATTTTTTTTTAGGGAGTGGAATTTGAAATTGGGACTTCAACCAATGGCAATATTAAGAGGTGTGGTTATCATATACATGGCGTAATTAAATAACTAGTTTTTTTATTGGATAAGAAGAGTGTATGATTTTAATTTCAATAATGCTACTTTATCCAAATTTGATGTACAAATCTGGTATCCAAATATGTGGCATCTTTTATTTCTTTATATTATAATTATATGATTGAAATGATTAAATTTTAGGGATACCACATCATTTAGGCATTAAATTTGAATAAAATACCATTACTATTTTAATTTTAATTTTATATTTTAATAATTTCAAAAGAAATTGCTAATTTCTCACAGGTTCTTATGTATTACTGATTTCTTTAACCGTCATGAATTAACTTAGTAAATTACAATTAAGAACATATGTTACAATACATGTACTGTGTACACGTACACATACTTGTAGAATATATATTGTGAGACTTGAATCTCTATCACCATCGATATGGAAGAAAGATATAATACCTACCACATGTGATAAGAGACGTAAGAGATGTAGGATTGTCTTGCCAGATTTTGTGAATTATGGTATGTAGAGGTAACACACACACACACACAAAAGCACTCTATACATGCAACTCACTTTCTTACACACACAAGCACTCTGTACATGCAACACACAAGCACTCTATACATGCAACTCACTTTCTTACACACACACAAGCACTCTATACATGCAACTCACTTTCTTACACACACACACAAGCACTCTATACATGCAACTATACAGGGCCAACACACACACACACACACACACACACACAAAGCACTCTATACATGCAACTCACTTTCTTACACACACACAAGCACTCTATACATGCAACTCACTTTCTTACACACACACACACACACAAGCACTCTATACATGCAACTATACAGGGCCAACTCACTTTCTTGACTAACTTACTGTCGGCCACTCGCCACCAACTCTTCACACTTACACACAAATGCACGATTCACAATCCTATATATAGATGTTCAAGGTCGTGCATGAAGCTCCTACAAAATTCTATGAAGTCGGTTGCCATCTCTTTCCATTTATCATTAAGCTTCTCGAATCATGATGATGTATCAAGTCTATGGACTTCTCTGGTAAATTGAAGCTTATAGAAAACTATGGAAAATTCTAGCTAGAGAGACAAGTGTTGATTCTCAACACAGTATTACTATTTTCTAGAAAAGCAGCTAAATAAGATTTTAATCATTTAATAGTATTTGTAGATTACTAATTTACTATCTATCTTGATCATGTTATATTTAAACCGTTTTTATTTTATTTTTTTGAATTCGGTAGAGAAATCCGAATTTAGAACGTCAGCCAATATTAAGAGATCCGGTTATCATCGTGCTATGTTTACGAGTTACGACCACCGTTTAAAGTTTAAACAATTTTTTATCATACTAAATTGTCATATCAAACATGATTTAATTAAATGAAAATAATCAACTAATTATTTAATTACGTGATGTACATGGTTGGATTCAACAAATAAATTAAGATTTTGAGTTAACGAAACAAATAAATTAGATTCAACAACTAGTTATTTAATTACATATTACTGTGCTTACGTGGGTCCAATGAATAGCCGCCTAATTAGATTTGTCACAAATTTAATGCCTTTTATCTGACCGGACGTTGTTAAATATTATGGAAATGGTAGGAAGCATGTTTATTAACAATGAGGCATCTTCTTAAAGAAAAAACAATGCGGGGTCACAATGGACATCATCTCTCTGTATGCTTCCTCTTCCACATAAATATTCGGAAAATTGAGTTCCACCATTTTCATTTTATAAATATATATTTGATCAGTTTTCTTTACACTTTTACGGGAATAGATATTAGGAATCGAGCCACACATGGAATTTTTGATCTAAGCAGACCCTCATGTCACACCTAATCTGATTCAATGAACTTGTCCTTAGGCACTTGCGTATAAATTGGCAATAGGAGAGTTAATTAAGACAAGATCTCAAGAAGTCAACAATAAATATAAGAGTCGAAATCTCATTTCATTTTTAAAATGTATTTGAACTTTGAAGTTTTGTTCTTTAAACTTAAATTGGCTTAATTTAATATTTTTAGTATGCGACAATTTAATCCACGTATTTGAATAGAGAGCCATGCTAATATACAATTTAAAGAAAGATAAGTTTTAAAAATTACACACAAAATATTCATTAAAAACTATAATAATAAAGACTAAATAATGAAGTCTCAATTAGAATTATACATATTATATATTGTAGTCAAATTCTTAAAGCAAATGATAGTATGTGTCACTTAATTAAGTTTTATTTAGTATAGTCCACTATTTATAATTTTAATTAGCAACTGATAATATGTTGGGATATACTAAATCAAACATTATATGTGCGGTCTAAACATTTTCTCTCATCATCGAAAGATATCTACTCTTATAATATCGAAGAAAAACTCTTCACATATATTTATAAATAAGTATAATATGACTCGAACCTCTATCAATAACATGAAAGAAGAGGTGCGAACCACCTAAACCGTAAGAGAATGTGTTGGTTCACTTTCAATTGTGTGACTTGTTTGATTGTTAGTATATTTTGATTTGCATTAACCAAACGAAAAAATGAAATATTGTACGGTCAATATATCTTATGTCTATTGACTTGACAAATTAAAAGATAAAAGTAACCAATGAGAAACTTCCGTCATCACCCAAAGTATTTTCTATTACTTTTGATTTTTCCACCATCTTCCAAAGAAAAAAATATATGACGAGAACAAATAAATAAAAATAAACCAAGTACTCTAAAATTTTGAATGAAAATTAAATAATTTTAAACTTAAGAAAGTCAAGTCATAAAGCAAATCTTAACTACTATATTGGTAATTTAAACATAAAAGAAATCAAAGCTAGAAACAAAGAAGAACATTGGCAAATCATAAGCACTTGCAAGATTTGAAATCCAAGCCAATTTTCTATAAAAAGAAAAAACGAATGTCAGCAACGTGTTGCAAGTTCGTATTGGATCCCAATATTCAATTGGGGTTGGCTTATTGCATAGTTTAAGTAATTTATTTCTCTTACTTTATAATTTATATATGATTTATCTGTATTCTATATGCTTTCTATTAGTAAATTAAAAGCTAAGCAAAAGAGGTGCCACAAACACAACTCATCAAGAATTTGATGCGCTTGCACGTGAATACCACGACTCATTTTAAAATTTATCAATTCAATAATCTAGATTAAAAGGAAATCAATCAAATGCTACTCATCATCGTAATTATTATTAATCTGTTCTTATGGTTTAGTTAACTATAATTAATATATATATATATATTTGTAATTTGTATATTATTTTTCGGTTAGAGGACAGTAAATAAGATGTTGAATAATATGATATAGTTGGCACATAAATTTGTGTGCTTGTACCGAATCCAATCCCGGCGACAATGCTGGACCAAGGAGACAGCCTGATCGTCGAGTGAATTATGGATTTATAATAGATACTAGGAATTTTAATTACATGGCAGTCTATTTGATTTCAAAATTAAGTGAATAAAATTGTTAATCAGTCTTAATGTGGTTTTATTCAATCAAACTTGTCATATTTTGAGATTTGGATCCTTTATTGTGTTGATCTTTTTACTGATCTAAAACACTTGAAGACAATATTTTACATTTAAAATAATAAAAATGAAATAAATAAATTTCAGCCATTGATTACACATATCACCATATCTATTTAAGTCAGGATAATAATCAGCTCAGCAAAAGATCCAAATTTCATGTTTTGTTCAATTAATCAAATCATAATTATGATCTTGATGGAAGAAATTATTTTGTGATCACTAATGGAATCAATAATCATTCATGTCAAAAAATAATCATTTATGGTTGGAAATATATTGTTGTTTAGAAGGGCCACCCACACTATCGTATCGCAAAAGCAAATGACATTGAGACACGACATATAAGACTACTACTGTATAAGACATTTCTTCTTCTATTTTTCATTTGTATTTATAAGTTACTATAAGATTTCTATAATTTGTCAATTTATTATTATTATTTTAAATTTGGTGTCAATCAGGTAAGAGATCTTCAAAGACCTAACGAAATCAACCTATAAATATAGTTCAGAATGTATTTCTCTATCCCTAAATTGAAGGGAGGAGTACACAACAATTTTTTTTTTTTAAATATCGCTCAGTCATGCATGTATACTTTAATCTCCAAACGATTACTTTGGAATTTGCAAGGAACTTTCTTTGTTAAAAGTTAAAACAACAGAAAATTATAAATAAAAAATGCTAGTGTGATATACCTGTTGTGATTAAAAAAGAAGACGGCAGATGGAAAGAAAGGTAATCAACATTATCAAGTATTTCAAGAAAGCTGATGAAAACTTTAATAATATTGATTATATTCTCTCTTTTTTTAAATAATATTGATTATATTATATTAGGAGATAAAAACTCTTCGATAATTTGACATGATAAGACGAGTCTAAGTAAATGGTCTATCCATCGTATCTACAACTCTACGAGATTATTTGTTTGAATCATGCCACTCCCCCAATAAATGTTAAAAAAAAATCTGACATGCAGAGTGTATTAATCATGACATTATTTAAGGTATTATTCAATTTTTCTATTGTGAGGTCGTCCTGATATATTTTATATCATAACAAAAAATGTGAACCATTAGATTTACATACTTTGACTCAAAGTGTATGTATTTATCAAAACTTCTTCAAAATCTGTGGTCCACATTCTTCGTACTGATAAATTTTATATCAGGACGAACTGACAGTAGAAAGACTGATTATATATATATATATATATATATATATATATAAATGAGTGAGTCTCTTATAGGGATCTTTTATTTTAATTTCAGTAAGGATCTTGATGAAATCACTTCTATTTGTATAAATTTTAATCTGAATTTTTTTTTTGTAGATGATTAGTTCAATGAAATGTACTTATCAATACAATTTGAAATTTTTTCAAACACTATAACTATTTATCCCGATTTTTAACTTTAGATGTATTTATACGTTATGACAAAGAGTTAGGGGTCAAAAATTTGTCTGAAGACTGAACAGTCCTGGATTTTTCTGAAGACTGAATAGGAACTGAAATCTGAACTTGAATGACATGTTTTTTTTTCCTCACATCTGAATTTATTGTCAATACATTTGTTTTTTAAAAGTAAAATTGTTTTTACATTTATACTCATATTAAACAATTATACATATAATATAGAATAAGTGGGAATGGTGAGAAATGTCACCTTTTGGGACATGAGTTGCACCGACGTCACTGCTTTAATAAGTTATGTTTAAAAGACACCTATTATGGTGAACTACCAAAATTGCCCTTAAATAATCATTTTTCTATTGTCTTTGTACTTTCATCTCCATACATAGAACACTGAACTCGTCTGTTTCTCTCTCTACAATAAACTTGTCTGAAAATAAACTTCTCGACATCCTTCAGCACAACAAGATAACATACTTCTGAAATACTTATTTATTATCCTGCATTTCTCAGTATGAGTCTTGTAACACTTTAACTGTTCCTTTTGTAAACATGAAGGTCGTTTTGTGAAGTTTGAATCTGGGAATTTTGAATCTCCGAGCTTTTTCTAAAGGCTCCGAGCTTTTTTTAAAAAGCTCGGAGTCTTTAGTAAAAAGCTCGAAAGAAAGTTTAAAAAGCTCGAAAGAAAGTTTAAAAAGCTTGAAGACATTTTTTTTCGAGCTTTTTTAAAAAGGCTCCGAGCTTTTTTAAAAAAGCTCGGAGCAATTTTTAAAAAAAATGCTCGAAATTATTTCTAAAAGAGCTCGACCCCCGAATGCGTCTGCGTAGCGCCACTCCATCACCGTTCGAGTGATTGCCTGAGTTTCAACCGGACTTTCTCTCTCAACTTCACAACTTTGTCATTGTAAACTGAATGAAAGAAATCTGATGTGAAACAACTATTTGGGGTATTTTTGTCCGTTCACCATAATAGGTGCATTTTAAACATAAGTTATTAAAGCAGTGACATTGTTGAAATACCACCTCCAAAAAATGCTATTTATTTTTTGAGCCCTATAGAATAAAAACAAATCCAAAAATAATAATTATATATGAACACATATGATCATGATCTTCTTCTTCGATTACAAATGGACTTCATTTTTATTAAGAAAAGAAATGATTTTTTTTTCAAAAAATAAAAGGGGCCATAGGAAAACTCACACAAAACAGTATAAAAAAATAATATATAAATACATCATCCTAATATCATAATTGAGTATTAGCATTAAACACCAATATGAGAAGTAATTAGGGTTCTTTTTTATTTTCAAAACTATTTAAAATAAGCAATATATTAAAATAAATATTTCTATACCATATATAGTTATGATAAAATTGGAAATATGTAATATATATATATATATATATATATATATATATGGGATAGTATCGGAAGAAAAGATTTTGGATTGCATTTAATGCAATTCAGTGATTTGCAATTAGGTGAAAAGTCGGGATTTTTTACTTTTTATTTTAAGTTGTTTTTTTTTTGTATTTTTAAGTTATTTGACCACTTAAAAAAAACAAAAAAAACAACTTAATAATTATGATTCAGACCCATTAAATTTGAAGTGGAAAAAACAAACAACCCCTTAGATTTCTATAATTTGTCAAAAAGAAATTATTATTTTAAATTTGACATCAATTGGGTAAGAGATCTCCAAAGACCTAATGAAATCAACTTCTATAAATATAGTTCATAATGTATCTCTACCGCTAAATTGAAGGGAGGAGTACACAATTAGGGAAAGAGTCGGTATAAAACCGGAGGTGGCCACTGCCCCTGAAGTTTTCAAATTTTACAAATTTAACGATGTTAGTTTTTATAAAATCCTTAATTTTCAGATATTTATACTTTTACCCTTATTTTATTTTTTATTTTTCTAATGTTTTTATAAATTAACTAGACATTTAGAGCTGGTTTTTAATGTCTGAAGTCATAATTTTTTTCACTCGAATCATATAAAAAATATATTTGATTCTATACATGGTATTTCTTTCTATGTATATTAAATATAAATAAAAATCTAATTATAATATATATGTTCTATTTTAATTAATATAATTTTCTCATTCAAATAATTTTGTTCTCTCTTCCAATCTTACTTATCTCACTCTAATACCATGTCATATTTCTGATATGTTTTTTATTTTAAAATATCAATACGCGTTAATTTATATAATTAAAACATGTCAACAAAACATGTATACTTTATATTTAACTATCAACATATTTTACCAAACAAACTTTTATCATTTTTAAAAATTAAACTAGTTTTTCGGATGTTATAAAAATACTAGGAGTACAATTTAAATTTTAATTAGTTTAACTTCTAACTCTTAAATATTATTATTACATTATGATTTAAAAGCCTTAAGGTTTTTCTATATTATTTTTAAAGTAATTTTAGACATTTCAACTTTATATCTCAACTTGTATTCCAATTATTAATGTATCAGTTGATACACATTAACATTCTTTTTTATTAAATTTTTTCTTTTAACATACGCTCTAAGATATATGTTAATATAACTTATTATTTTATGACGCCCCCGCTGGAAACAATTTTAAGCTCCGTCCATAGAAACAACTATTTTTCTTTAAAAAATATCATTGAGTCGTGCATGTATACTTTAATCTCCAAACAATTACTTTGGGAAATAGCAAAGAACTTTCTTTGTTAACACAACTGAAAATTATACATAAAAAATGCTAGTGCGATATACCTGTTGTGATTAAAAAGGAAGACGGCAGGTGGAAAGAAAATTAATCAACATTATCAAGTATTTCAAGAAAGCTGATGAAAACTTTAATAATATTGATTATATATTTTTTTAAATAATATTGATTATATTATATTAGGAGATAAATAAACTCTTCGATCATTTGACATAATAAGAAGAGTCTGAGTAAATGGAATTGAAGTAAAGAAATCACATGAGCTGGAAACCTGCATCATTTGTATTGTGATTCTAGGCATGTTATTGGGACTATATGATTGAGAGTGATTAATGTAATTAGGATCATATGATTGAGAGTGATTAATGTAATTATCTGCCCGTTAGAAGATATTACCTAGAATAGCTTCTCTTCTCTTGTATAAATTAGTTGCGATTGTACAGTTTCAAGACACATATCAGAAAACATTTTATCTCAGCTTTTCTCTTTGATTTCCACCATTTTAACAAATGGTATACCCATCATATCTACAACTCTACGAGGTAATTGGTTTGAATCATACCACTCTCTAATACATGCCAAAACAAAAAAACAATCTGATATACGGAGGATTATATTAACTATGACATTATTTAAAGTGTGTGTGTGTGTATATATATATATATATATATATGTATGTATGTATGTATGTATGTATGTATGTATGTATATATATATATGAATGAGTGAATCTCTTATATGGATCTTTTATTTTAATTTCAGTAATAACCTTGATCAAAATCATATCGATTTGTATGAATTTTAATATGATTTTTTTGTGTGGACGATAAGTTCAATAGAATATACATATCAATACAGTTCGAAAATTTTTCAAGCACCGTAACTATTTTATCCGATTTTGTTAAATTTGAAGGTATTGGAAAATGAGCAAAATATAAGGAAAAAAACAGTTCTAGTACTTGAAAAATTATCAAATTGTATTCATAAGTAGATTTTAATGAACTTGTCTTCCACACAAAAATTAGATCAAGATTTATAAAAATTCATATAATTTCATCAAAATCCTTACCTAAATTAAAATATGAAATCTTTTGGGAGAGAATCACAATGTACATGGTTAGCTATATCAACCTAACTACTATATTGACTTAAATTTGTGACTTTAACATTCTTCAATCAATTTCCACTTAATCCATGGGTTGTCATTAATCTTTAATTTATTTACTTTTTTCATCATTGGATTGAGAGGAAATGAAAAAATGTATGTTGAAGTCACGGTTTTAAGCCAAATATTTTAAGTTAATACAGCTTGACTTTTTTATTTTGTCCCTCCCAAAATTGTTTGCTTGAATGTCATGACTCCTTCAAACAAAATTTTATGAATCCAACCCTATATAGGTTATGAGATAAGGTAGTGGATAATATATTAATTATGATTTACATACATATCATTATAACTTTTTATATACCGATTACAATTACGACAACTCGATTTTAAACATTGTCGGAATGAATGAACGAACGATTTATTATTGAACCATATTGAATGATGATACATACATCATTTGGATATAAATTTTAATAAAAAATTAATAAATAATAATAGAAAAAAATATCGAATAAGCAGCAGCGGTGCCCTTCAAAGGCTTGGGTGGTTGTAGCCCACCCAAGTTTTTTGAAAAAAATATTTTAAATTTTGTTTAATTAACTAAAGTTTGATTTCTGGTGTTAAATTTACTAAAGTCCAATGAACAAATCTATAAAAAAATATTTTAAATTTACTAAAGCCTAATAAACAAAACTTTATAAAATATATTCAATTAGTCCAAAAACTTTGATATAATATATCAGTCAAAATGAAGAAAAAAAAAAACCTCTTCTTGTTTCGGTAATCATCATTCGACGGATTCCAAACCTCTCACATTTTCTGTATTTTCCACTTTCCCAAATACCAAACTATAACTTCTCCAAGTTTTCTCTTCTCTTAAATCTCTCAATTTGAAAGTAAATTTCCTTAACTTTACTCTTTTTTATTTATTTACTTAGAATGAATTTGATTTTAGGTTTTTTTTATTTATGATTATTATTTAAGTATTGTATTTTATTATTAAGATTTAGGTTTTGTATATTAATGTGCCTTCTTATGGGATAGCAAAGTTAGAAAAGAGAAGAAAAATCTTAGGAAAGTTTAAGGTTTATTTTACTTTCGGGGACTTGAAAATAAAGTATATATTAAAATTTTTTATTATGTGTTACCATTATCTCTTACTAGGTATATCCTTAATGTTTTTTTTTCTTTTTTTTTTGGTATGAAATTTTTCTCGTATCGTTTTGATTCGATTATTACAAAGAAATTTTTTATTTAATAGCTAGTTCAAAATTTTAGAATTTTTAAATAATAAAAAAATAAAAATAGATTATCTCACCCCGAAGTTTTCTCTATTTTTTTTTTCCAGCTACGCGCCTGCGATTAAGTGAGTTAGTACTTAGTAAGGAAGCAAAAATAAAAAACTAGAGACAGTGTCACACACGAATAGGATCGGGTAATTGCGTGTTGATAGCAGCTCAGATATGCTTTCACTCGTCCGTTTGTTTATAAATGACCCAATTAAGACATCGCTAACCCAACCATTAGTCCACTAACCCACAACACAAACGCAAAACCTTCGTTAAATTTCATTGTTGGTTCCTCTCTAGTATCTTCTCTTTCGAGGAGAGATTATTTTTATTTTAATATATATATATATAAAACAAGAAAAGAAAAGAAAAGAAACCCAACCCCGAGATTCACTCTCTCCTGCCAAAAAAACAAAACACGAAGACATGGGTTTCTTCTCCTTCCTCGGACGTGTCCTCTTCGCTTCTCTCTTCATCCTCTCCGCTTACCAAATGTATGCTCTCTGTTTTTCGTTTCTCTTTAGATCTACCATTATCAATACCTGTTTCGTTTAAATCTGGGCTCTTTTTTTTAATCGTTGTCGTTGACTGTTGCTGTATTGTGTTCGTTTTATTGCTTATCTGTTAGATCTGCCAAGTATTTGGTCTTGTTATTCAGTTTTATGATGTTTTTCTATGTCTGACCTGATTTTTAGGTGTTAAAAATCAATGTTTTGTGTGATTGGTTGTAGTGAAGGCTTGAAGCATAGTTAAAACAGTTTGTTGTGAAATTGTGAAGTCTGTGAGCGAATGGCACCTTATTGACTTGTTAAATGAAAAGAATTCTGATTGGTACTTGTTTAGTTATTAAGCAATATTTGCAAGTATAAGCTGTTATAGCTTTCTTCTGGTTTACGATGGAATAAACGATTAGCTGTATTCTATTATAAGATATGGGGATTGGGGATTGAGGGTTTTTTTTTGCACTATAATGAAGTAGTCGTGGCTAATTTTGGAGGACAATTTGATTTCCATATAAATTTTTAGCTGAAAATACTGGAATTAATGGTGAATAGTGTTATTAAGGTGATACTGATACACTTATATAAGTTGAGAAGTTGGGAATTTGGAATGCTCTCTTAGTAAATTAATCAGTTTCTTGAAGTATGAATCCATGTTTCAATTTCAAAATCTAATTTAGATATTGAATTCGATGTGAAAAGGAATATTCGGTGTTATATTTCTAATGACAAGCACTTCGACACCTAATACTAGGTACTCATTAGTTATAAGTAAATTTCAATCGTTCCTTCATTGTTTAAATTGCATCATTAATACGTTAGAGCGTTTCTATCAAAAAAACGCTATAGTGTGTATACCTAACAACCCTGTGGACGTATGGCTGACTCCTAGCATGCACATTTTAATTTGCTTGTTGTTCTCAGTGTTTAAATTTCTCCAGAAAGAGCTGCCTTTATATTAATACATGTTTTAGGTGATAACCTTTGTCCTCCTGGTGTGAAGTTTCGAATCTATTAAACGTGGCTTTGGAAAACAAAAAAGAATTCCAACTATAGTTGGTTTTGTGGAGGTGTTCATGTATTCTAGAATTCTCTGAGTGGGCCTCTTCTTTCCTGCTTATGTTTAATTTCATGAGGATGTTTTCTAGGATACATACTATATTTGTGATTCACACATGGGATGTATAAATCTAGCTAGTTGATTGGCCCTGCTCCAGTGTTCATCTGGGAACTTGTTTTTTGGTTTCCTTTTTACTCTCAGCAAAGAGTTTGGGGTGGTATGAGAATATTAAAGTGCATCCATTTTCTATGTGATTTGATGGATCGAACTCCAGTTTACTGTTTCTATTGCAAAGATGTCTTTACTGTAATGGTGAGGATAATAGATTAATGTTGTGTGCTACTCTACTTATGTGACATGGACATGCTTTAGGTTTAATGATTTTGATACCGATGGAGGACCTGCAGTGAAGGAGTTGATACCCAAGGTTGCTGTTGCAAAGCAACATATATCCTCAAGATTGGGCTTGGAAATACCAGATATAGAAGTAAGAGCTTTTTTCCCCAACGGTCTATAATTCTTGTTGTACAGTTATCTTGGATTTGTTGGATCTACTTGTCATCCTTTATTTGTTTAATCTGTTTTACCAATTTAGAGATATTTTGTATAGGTTAGACATATAGTTGCAACTACAATCTTTTTGAAAGGAGTTGGAGGCATTCTTTTTGTATTTGGAAACTCCTTTGGAGCTATTCTTCTGGTGAGTATTTTCTGGTCATTACGTGATTATCTATGGAATATTATGAAGTTACAGCCGAACTTCACCTAGCAGTCGCTGTTGTTTTCTATAGTCAACAAATGATGTTTATATTTTCACTTCCCAATGTTTGTTGCAGGTTCTCTACTTGGTTCTTACCACCCCTCTTCTGCATGATTTCTACAACCACGGCCCTAAGGATCCCGAATTTGTTCCTCTCTTGCATGAATTCTTGCAGGTTTGTTCGTATTAATGTTTGCATTGTTTTTCAACATATTTGCACATTCCAACTTTCGAAACTTAGTTTGGTTATTGTATGTCTTCTGGCAGTGCGTTGCACTTTTCGGTGCATTGCTCTATTTCATTGGGATGAAGAACTCAATTCCAAAGAGGCAACTCAAGAAGAAGGCTCCCAAAGCCAAAACAGTTTAGACATACTGAAGAAGCCAACTGTATTGGATTGTTCTTACAGGTCTTGGGTTTCCACCGACTGTGGTGCAGCATCAGATTAATACACTATTTTGTGGATGTTTTTCAAAATTCCCAAGACTTAATAATTCTTTGTTTTTTTAGGGGTTTGTATGCTGACTGTTCCCTGGTCACAGGGTGGCATATGTCATTTTGGGAAGTGAACGGTGATAGTCATATATTTCTTTGTTCTAGCACAATTTGCGTAGGAGCTATAAGATTAGGTTCTTCATATTGCTGTTCTGCAGATCATGGATTATGTATGCTATCGAGCTTTTGGTTGTGCGCATTGAGAGATTGCAGAAATCCTGTGTTCTGAACTCTTCAGGCTTGATAATACTCTTATTTCTGGTTATAAGAATTCACAATTATATAATGGTAATTCAAGATGATTCATGAACTCATGTTCTGATTTCTGATTCTGGTTAAATGAGTATGTCATAAATGGCTCCCATCTTATAGAGAGGCAAATGGTTACTTGATGGTTGCTTCACATTGCCTTACAACATTTATTGTGGTAGGAAGCTATTGAAACCAAGGAATCATTTTCCGAATAATGGTGATTTGTAAAAAATCCGTTGAATTAATATTTCTCTGATTTGATTAAAAATAAAAGGGTTAATTGCAATAACTTACTCTGACTTTTTTTAATAACACAAGAATATTGTACTTTTGCTGAAATTACTGAAAGATACCATTGAAATGTTTGACCAATGTTAATTTGGACAGTTGACCAACACCATATTGTGAAATGTCGAGATTGCCCGTCTTTTAATGTTTTATTAATTATTATAACAATATTGTTTGTTAAATAAATAAATGCCAATAAAAAATTAAGAAAATTTACAAAGAGAAAAATTTAGATTACATGATCAATATCAAGAAAATTAACAAAAAAAATTATAGATCTAATCTTATTTCAGAGCGATTTTTCCAAAATCTCATATCAACAGCAGAATATCCATAACCCATCTCTTAAAATCCCAAACAAAATAAATTAAAAGAAAAAAAAAAACAATCACTACAAATTCTTTTCCATGAATTTAGTGCAAGATAAAGAGAAGAAAAGAAAGATAAAGAGAAGAAAAGAAATATATATAAATGGATACAATCAAGCAACTTTTCTTCTTGGTCTTGATTAACGTGAAATTGGCTATGCGAAAGTGATGATGGCGACTTTCTTTTCTATAGTGACGTAGTGTAGTGGTTGTGGGAACTCACAAGTCACACATAACACAAGCCAAATAAAGAAAAAAAAAAGTGGTTTGTGTGCAAAGTAGCCCAAAACCAGAGAAAAAGGGTTAACGACGGCAAACAGAAAAGATAAAGGAAGGGTTACGACGGTCAGTAGGGAATGTTGTGCTGGAGGAGAAGGCAAAGGAAGGGAAATGATCCATAGAGCGAACCTAGGATTTCCTTTGATGCATATCTGGTTTCCAGATCTACTCTGAATCTCCAATGGAAATTTAAAAACCATGGTGAGATCGAACAAGATTGAAGACTTCTCCTCGTGAGATGTCCATGTGGTTCTTTAAAATTATTTATTTAATTTTCTTTTTAATCGCTATTATTTTAAAATGAAATGTATTTTCTTAATATTTTTATTGACTTGTTATTAAAAGACATTTCTACCCTTCCACTATTAATTCAACTTTTAAGTCTACTACTAGTCAAACAAGTCAAGGGTATGTTACTATAATTAAAGTAAAGTACAATATTTTTGTTATATTGCAAAACGTTAGGGTACCTTATTGCAATTAATCCAAAATAAAATACAAAATATTGAATCTTGAGCTTGAGCATGACATGATTAGTCAAAAGTCAATAAATAACGAGAAACAGACAGTAAGAGTACGTACAATTTTTAAAACTATAAAATAATTAAGGCGATCGGCCTCTACCTAGAAACTAGAATACAAAGCCTAACTTATTACTGGATCATATAGATTTCCATTAATTTGAGCGCGAGAAACAAAATGTGTTGGTGTATCAACAAAGAGTCAAAGATTGGCACATCCTTTCCGTGATCTGTACTGGGGATAGGTATTTGGAAAATGAGGATGAATATAGATACACCTATCCCTCCCTATCTCTCTATTTGAAAATAATAATGATGTAGGAGTTTTAGGGGAGGTATCGCCGTCCTTATTCCAATTTTCTCATTTTTTCCTATTTTTCTATTTTTTTCGTTTC
Organism: Dipteronia sinensis; assembly: GCA_033220585.1. Taxonomy (NCBI): domain Eukaryota; kingdom Viridiplantae; phylum Streptophyta; class Magnoliopsida; order Sapindales; family Sapindaceae; genus Dipteronia; species Dipteronia sinensis. The sequence goes on along the minus strand of CM065644.1, from coordinate 9,187,898 downwards.
CCTATTTTACTAAAATTTATATACTAAAAAAAATCCATTGAAAATACAAAAATATTAAGAATATAAAGAATAAAAAATATTAAGAATATAGTGTATATATATATATATATATATATATATATATAAGGTTTGGGGAAAATGGAAATGGAGATGAGGGGATTTGGAGATGAAAATCATTCGCATCCCTACCAATTTCCCAATTTTTTCCAAAATTTTCCCCTCAAATAGGGATGGGGAAGTGGAGATTTTGGTATCCGAGGATAAATGCATATCCTTAATCTGTACTTTCCTTTCCATATTGATGATTATAAGAATTCAGATCTTACTATGTGTATTTTGGATTTGGACCTTTTTCTTACCTCATATTCACATCATTTAATCTCATGACACATAATCATTACAATGAATGACTTGTTAAGATATGATTGCTTTCCAATTGCACTTTATCAACAACCAATCACATACTTAAAAAAAAAGTGATGTGAGGTGAGGTGAGGATTCCAGTCTGTGTAATTTTACAAACATATATAAGAACAAAGTAAATATTTGGGTCGTGTTTGATCTTAATAGGTTACGAAAGATCTCTAATCCATTAAATGCCAAATTTTTAAAAAGAAAATTATATATATTTTTACTAGACATCCAACTATCCAAGTATTTACCATTGTAATCCTCAAATAATCTTAATTTTTTTTATTTAAAATAATATTAATTTCAATTAGCATGATTAGTTCAAGAAATAACAATAACAGGCAAGTATGCAACTCATTCCCACTGACGATGTCTAGTTTCGAGTCCTCCTCACAGTATATAACGTCCAAAATTATAGAAGTTTCAAACGGCTGCGTTCTTATTAAACGGTTCATGCCTAAGCTTTAGAGGACAAAGACAGGAAAGAAAAAATAGACAGCAGAGGAAGCAAAAACAGAGAAGAAAAATTGCGGCAAAATTTGTTCATCCAGTTGCAGCGATCTTCAGGTGTCATGGTAACGCAAAACAGCATCTATACTTGTCAATCTCTTTTATCTCTCTCAAATCCTCAACCAATTCGTGAATTTTTGCTTCAATTATGGCAGGATTACTTGAAAACCGTGGTACCATCGCAACTGATCTCCGAGCGAGGCTCCAATTTGGTCGTAATCAATATTGGTACTCACTCAAAACCCTATCTCCTTCTTTTTTATATACTCTTGTTAACTAATTTTAAAAGCAATGGTTGAAAAAAAAAGCTTTCTAAATTCTAATGCTCTTAGTTCATGACCAGGTTCTGCGAATATCAGAATAGGCCTCGCTCAACAGGACACTCCTTTCAACATTCCTCACTGCGTCGCTCGTCGAACCAGCCAACTCCCTAAAAGAAATGTTAAAGATCAGGTTTAATTATTTTTATAGAGTTATTGGTTCTAGTTACAGTGTGTTTTTTTATTTTTTATCAATGGTTTAGATATTTAATTTGTGTTTTTTTCAGATGCTTAATTCTCAGGTTACCACGGCGCAACATGTCGAACGCGAGAGGGCTTATGATACTGTGAGTCTGTTTTGTATACGTTTGGTTTGTTATCTGATTTCTAGAATTGTATATTAAGATTTTTTTTTTGTTTTTTAGATTGCGTCATTGTTGAAGATTCCGTTCCTAGATGAAGAGGTTGCCAACAATTCGTTTCCACGCAAGGTATATGCTTGGTTTCCCTTGATATGATTGACTAATATGTAGGTTGAATTGTACCATTCTATAAAATATGGAACAATTTCTATAACTGGACAAGTATATTTACGATCTAGTCAGATCCAATTCGAAGAGATGGCTACTTATAGTTTTGTCGTGATTTGATGGATAAGATGCCAACAAAGATATGTTTAAAAGATGTTATATTTTATGACAACACGACGAAAATGGAGTAGCAATTATATTAGGGTGATGGTGGTTCTTATCAAATGTGTTGTCAGGGACTTAGAGAAGCTCATAGAATTAGTATGTGTTTTATACTTTCATTAAGTTGACTGAGGGAAGTGCTCCCTATGCCACATTTTCAACTGTGCAGTGTTAAATGAGCTGATCTCACATTGCAAGGTTCAATGCTCTCACTGGATATACACTATATATATATATATATATATATATATATAATTAGACTCGCACTTTATACTTGAGTATAAATGTTTTTTATGATTTTGCGAAGATGTTTTTATTTTATGATTTAGCAAAGATGTTTTTTTTTTAATTTTTTTTAATTTTTTATGATTTAGCAAAGAACATAAACATATAATAATCAAGAAAACATCATGTACAGTACTCTAAATTATCATAAAGAGTGAAATTTAGAGACTAGCTTATTCAAGTATGATACTTGTAGTTCTTGTAATCGGAAGCATAGAAATGTATCACACTTATACTAATCTTAGGATATTATAGGAATTATTTAAGAGATTTGTTGAGGTGTTATAAACTTTGTTAAAATGATTCTCAAGCAACTGAAATCCCAAAAATTTGATATCTCTAAAGGCTTGAAAGAACAAAATATAGAAACTACCATTTTAATAATTATATGATGGCTATCCGTCATAAGCAATTAAGCATGGTCCCAGCTCCATAGTTGCTTATTGAAACTTTTATGAAAACAATTACAAATATATTATGAAACAAGATTGAAGCTACAAAATCCAAAACTAGAGCTACAAAATCAGGGAATTTAATGTGCTAGCTTTTGTGTTGATGGAATTTTCGCAGATGGGCCGTGTTGATGGATATAATCCACAAAACAACAGAAAGGATATAGCCTTTAGTTGGACTGATGTATACGAGAAGGAACCAACATCATCTCTGGCATCAGGTTCAGGTAGCCTCAGCACGATGCTTTTTTTTGGTCCCTTTTTCTATGTTTTTCAGATTCTCAGTTGACTGAGCATCTAAAAATATATACTTCAATTTTATGTGATATATTTTAGTTTGTCACATTTTATATCACGGGTCAAGACATCCATACTTGAACTTCTGAAAATCTCTTTTTGCTTATAACTTTATTTAAAATGTTTCTTTTCCACCATATAATCCTAAAAATCAGATCTTGCCATCATTTGGCATCTTGATTATCCCATTTGGAATCTTGATTATCCCATTTGGAGGCTTCTTGTTGTCCACCTTAATCCATGTATCGAGAGATTGGGCATGCATCACATTTGTGGGATTCTAAATTGATCAGCATATAGCCTGATGATGACTTTAATCTTCAACATTGCTGAAATGATGTCGTGGATAGGAAAACACAGAGCAGTAAGACAACAATAGGATAGCCATATGATTATGCAGCATCGAGTGTTTCTGAGCTCATGAGTTGCAAAAATTGAGACTGGATGCTCCCTAAACCCACTTTATTTGTTTATTCTGTTATATATATTTTTTCATTTTCGTGTGCCTCTGTTGGTGTGTGTGTGTGTGTCGCAGAAAAGGGCAAAAAATAGTTGAGGGGGTTGGGGCCTGGGGGTGGCGAGGGGGATGAAAATGGTGTGGGAACTTAGGATTATGCCAACCATTTTTGTTAACTATCTATTTTTCAGAGCAGCCATGATGATTATTGACTTATTAAACCCTTTGTTGGGGTGCATGACTTTATTTCATATTTGATTTTGCCTTGGCCCATCATGATTGTAAATGGTTGTTCAGTCAGATAATAATATTTTACTTGATATTTTCCTACCAGATGCTAAGTTGCTTTGGTCTTGCATTTGCATATCTTTGTAAACTAATTATGCAGAAAGTGTGTCTTCAATGGATAAAGGTATGAACGAGTCACTGGGTCAGCCTAAAAGTACCGATACTAAAGAGTTTAAATCAAATGAACGTAAGTTTAGAGAATTTATCTATGGTGAAGAAGCACTGAGAATATCTCCCACTGAGCCATATTGCTTACACCGTCCTATTCGTAGAGGCCACTTCAATGTTTCACAACATTACCCTGTGCAGCAGGTACTGTCCTCAAGTGAATTTAATTTCAGAGAGTTCATCTGTCATGCATAAGAAAAAGATGACCAGCCATTTTTATCGTTATATTCTTTTTATCAGAAGGAGAAGAAAGTACATTTGTTCCTTCAGAAGTTTAATGTGATATCATTTTGTTCCAACCTCACTATCAGCTGGTCATGCCAATTGTTTTTGGCATCTTAATAAGAATTGCTTCATCACATTGAAAGGAAAAATTTATTATATACTGATTTCGTTATGCTGTAATGTTTTGGTTATTTATGAACTACTGCAACTCTTTTTGTAGGTATTAGAGGACCTGTATGCTATATGGGACTGGATTTTGACAGATAAATTGCATATCCCTCTCTCTGAGAGAAACTTGTATTCTGCTATCCTTGTCGTGCCAGAAACATTTGATAATCGAGGTATTTGTATGTAGATTTTTTTTTTCAAATGAAAAGGAAATGGTATTCTCTTCTTTCTTTAAATTGTTCATACATTAGATGATTATATGGAAATGAATAAATGCTATCCTCATTTTTCATATTTGCTTCCTCTCTCATGTCATGTGTTTGTGTACTCAACTATATAGGAGTTAGTCTTCTCTGCCTTTCAATTGTTTTTGATTGTTATATAATGACAAGCTGCTAATAAATTTATGAAACAAGAACAACAAAAAAGTGAATCCAGATATGATGAAGTGAAACTATATAATAAACAAAATAGAAAATCAAATCTACTGGGAAACCCCTTTGGACATTATTTTCATAAAGGTTTTTAAGATTTTATGATGCTGGATATAACAGCAGTTATATTCTTGGTGGGTTATGTTAACACTTAACCATGTTTTGAAATTTATTGTGAAATTGTCATGGCTGGAGCCTGGATCTTCATTTTATTATGTTTGTTAGTTTACATTGCACTGGTATGCATCTTATCATGTTATAGTTGAAGTCCATTGTTATGTCATTTTTCTTTTTCTCTCTCTTTTTTTCCTTGATGTGTCCTCAATGGTCTTTTATCCTATCTGCTTATAACTAGTATTCTGAAGTCATTTTTATTGTAAGAGAAATTATCAGCTCATTGTTAATAAACGTTGTATTTTGTCACATTTTAAATGCAGAAATCAAAGAAATGTTATCTATTGTGTTGCGAGATTTGCGCTTTAGCTCTGCTGTGGTACACCAGGTGAGAATTGTGTCAAAGTAATTCGTCATGCTGATTTCTAAATAATTTTTTTTAATGTTTGCTTCAAAATATTGAATGATATTTGATTCTAGTTTGTAGATATACTTTAAAAAATTTGCAGATTACTACTAGATTATTTGTCTGGGTGATTAGCTTTTGTATGATAAATTTATTTTGTTGAATATAGTTGCAGCATTATAAACATAGAATTTAGCATTAAATTGAATTCAGAATAACAATTTGGCACAATTTGGGCACCCTATTAGGGGCTTGTTTTCCTTTTTCCATATCTGTAAAATCTGTGTGACTTAGATTAAAGTTTATTCTATATATATGATTTTATTTTGGGACTGGTTGACCCAGGAAGGACTTGCTGCAGTATTTGGAAACGGATTATCAACAGCATGCATTGTAAATATGGGTGCTCAGGTGACATCTATCATTTGTCTTGAGGTAACTACAGATTTAAAGTGCCTCCTAGATTTTTGTTGAATATTAGGATTTTTTTTTTCTTCAGGTGAACAAGGATCTGACGAAACAAATATTAGAACCTTGTTTATTGCTTCCAACACGAAAATATGAATAATTCTTGTTTCATTATTTAATTTGAAGCACTTCTAGAGTTCTAGATAAGAGGCATGAAAGTGGCGATGTAGTCAAAGAAGGAATTATTCCTTAAGCATTTGATTTTCCTTGTACTACATTCACCATTATGAATGCATCATCATTTTAATGCCAGCAGTCCACTAGTGAGCCACTCAATGATTATTTCCGTTTGTTCTCATCTCCTCCACCATTACTATTTTCACCTCCCTCAGTTATGATCTTTGTCGCTACCAATACAAACAGTAGAACTGCTACCACTGCTAATGGTAATTGTAGTTGTTGCTACGTCCTTCTGTGCCAGCATCATGACCACCTGTGCTTATTATGTTAATAACCCTATCAACCAAATACACCACGTTGACACTCTTTTTTACCTACTTTAATATTAAGTTCAGTTTCCTCCCTTCCTCCCTCTCTCTCAAGAGAGAGGTAATTACATCTTGACGCCAACATCCGCACTCCGGTGTCACCATTAAATCACTGATGCTGTTCACTTTGTTGCTTCCAACAAAGATCACACCAACACACAATTCTTGAATGTTTACTTTTGTTACCAAACATCTCTTTTGCCCCTCTTGTACTTCTGCATGCAGCAAAAAGCTAAGAAAAATTTTCCTTCACTTTTTGTTGTTTTTCATACCTGCTTTCTTTCATATTTCTTGGTTGCACCTCAGTTAGATAATGCCTAAATAGAGAGTAATCTGTTGCATGATCCATTTGGTGTATAGGATGGAGTGGCTCTACCTATTTCGGAGAAGACTTTGCCTTTTGGAGGAGAGGTAAGGATTCTGGTTTTAATTTTCAACTTATTACTGAACTTCTGCATAAGCTGTAAGGAATTGTTTAAACTTTTGAATGATGTTTTACAACTTTGTTTGTTATTCCATTGTCTTCTTGAGGCATGTATCTACTTTACCTTTTGTAGAACTTGCATTTGTGCCCGTCAGTTGAACTTGTAAACTGGCTTAGCAGATATTTTACCACGAACCTTGTAAACTGGCTTAGCAGATATTTTACCACACACCCAGGCTGAGAAATATGAGGAACGTAATTAATACTTGGATAAACTAGTGTACCGTAACTATTTTTTAATAATTAATGAAAATTGATATGTTTAGTTGAGACAATTATATCCTCTCACTATCGGCACGGGCTTCTTCATTTTGTATCTTGTACTTCTTTTAACTCACTCAGTCAACTTTAGCTGATTATCTTTTGTATAGCTGAAGTGGGTTCATCTAGTAATTTCTTTCTCACATTGAAGGAAATGACTCTTGCAATTATGTGTGTTGATTTTGTAATTAGCTAATTATTTTTCATTTCATGTCGTTAATAAATAGTGTACTTTTTCAGGATATATCAAGATGCCTTCTCTGGACTCAAAGGCATCATCAAACATGGCCACAAATTCGTACTGATATTTTGATGAAGCCTATGGATTTGATAATGCTCAATAAGCTAAAGGAGTCATATTGTGAGATTAAAGTGAGTCATCATTTCTTTGTTTTAGCCTATAACGAAATTTTCTGCATTTGTTTTGTTTGCTTGTATGTATCTTTTCTTCATAGAAGGTTATCTATAAATATTGTTTTTCCTTATTTTGCATTTTCTATGTACAGGAGGGGGAAGTTGATGCTGTTGCTGTAGTTCATTCATATGAGGATGGCATGCCAGCTGGATCTCATAAGACAAGGCTAACTGCTCTTAACGTATACCTCTCGAAGATGAAAGTGCATCCAACATTTATTTTTCCCGTCTATAATTATATTTGGCCTGAACAGTTGTCCTGATGGTTTTTAAAATAGGTTTCTCCTATGGGTTTGTTCTACCCAAAGCTTTTAGTTCCAGATGTGTATCCTCCACCACCGCGTTCATGGTTAGTAATATATGTCAACATCTGCTTCTTTACATTGTGGATATGCCAAATTACTAATTTTGATTTTTATGTTTTTTACTTTCTCTAGGTATAACGATTATGAAGATATGTTGGAAGATACATGGCATACAGAATTTCCCAGAAGATCTGACATGTCAGATGGCCTATATCCAAGCATAAATGTTGGTTTATCAATGTGGGACAGCTACCCAGTTTTACCTAATAAGCCAAAGAAGGAAGAGAAAGTAGGCCTTGCAGAGGCTATTACAAGTAGCATTCTTGCAACTGGTAGGTTGCATATATCCTCTACACATTTACTATTGCATGTCACATATCTAACTGCCTTGTGCTATATTACAGGTCGGATAGACCTCCAGAGAAAATTGTTTTGTAGCATACAATTGGTGAGTTTTGGCAGAAGGTGTAATTGTGTGAGGTTCAATTTAAATGTTATATATAAATGCTAGGAATGACATGGTTTTGTGCTTTAGATTGGTGGAGTGGCTTTGACTGGTGGTCTGATTCCTGTTGTGGAGGAGAGGTTGGTTTCTTCTATTAAATTTGCATTTAAGAATGGACTGGCTGTGCATTGAGGTGCAAAAGGGATTGATCTCACATTGAAATCAAACTACATTATCCATGTAGGATCTGGTCTGGGTCAGGTCTTCTTATTACAATATTTTTAGCCGACAACACTATATAGCCAAAGCAAATACTATTTCATATTTTCATTACCACTATAAAATGAAATTATGAAAAGCATACTAGAATGGAAAAAAAGAAAAAGGAATGAACAATTTCAGCATTAATACCATTAAATAAATAAATCTCACTAAAGGTGACTAATTTAAATTTTACTTTTGTTAATGTTTTTATCAGGGTCAGTTCTAGGGTTCAATTTGTTTACCCAACACATCATTCGAAAGACAATCTAATTGATTCCAGATTTTGGAATGTGAATAAATCTATAAGCCCTAAACCAACCCAACTTGATCTGAAGTGGTAAGGTTGGGTTTGCGTTTTCATAAACTAGGCACAATTTTACATCCCTAGCTTTGACTACCTTATTTCAAACACATCTTCTAGTGAGAGTTACCTTGTAACTTCTAGGTTAATTCTAATTCAGATTGTATTCCATACTGTTGGAGGGGCTACAGAACTTAAGTGAGGATTGAATGTCCAATATGTTCTGTTGGCATGATCACCAGAGAATAGTAATAACATATAGTAAATTTTCAGGCTCTAGTCTAAATCGCTTATGTCCAAAACAGCTGTCAAAAAAATAGGCTCCTTTTATTTCTACGTGCAACATAGTGGATTGTTCAATTCCATGTGGTTTCAATTTTTTAATAGTTGTAGCGTAAATCAGTTTTATTCTTTCATCTTGCAGAGTTTTACATGCGATTCCTTCAAATGAAGCAATTGATATGGTTGAGGTCAGTTCTAGAAATCGTTTTCTTTTCTTCTTCATAATATTTTCAGCTTAAATCATTCAAGAAGAGATCTGCTTTTGTTGTACAACTTGATATGTGGATGCTTAGCATTTGTTTCTTATTACGTAAAGTAACGCTGCTAATCATATACTTTTTCGGCTGTGCAAATACATTATGGAATAAAATTTGGACCTTCTGCTATGAAATGGAGTTCTATAGTTAAAACTTTTCTCTGCCTCTAAGGCTCTAATGGATTGGCATTATTTTACTTTTTAAGAAAAAAGGAAATTGTGGACATTATGGTTTCCTATTTGCATGATTTGTATCATAAATTCATGGTATATTTTATTTTTTGCAAAGGTAAATAAATACAAAATTCATCAATTGCACAAGCTATTGTTTCTTCAATTATAGATGTTAGATCTTAACATTGTCTATTTCCATCTGTGTAAAATAGGTGTTGCAATCAAGAACCAACCCAACTTTTGTGTCCTGGAAAGGCGGAGCTGTAAGTTAGCACCCATTACCTATACGTTATGTTGATTTCATATCCTTATTTGCTGTAATATAACTTGTATCAAGTAGATATTTTCTACCTCATGAGCTATTTTAAGGCATCATTCTTGTTTTGGCACTATTAGTGCTGAACTACATAGATTTCACTTTTAACTCCACACATTAATGTTCAACTTCACATGTTAGTATTTTGTAGTTTAACGTAAAATCTGTTAAGTTTCACACCATATACTAGTTTACAGAAATTTTCAAGTCAGTACGTATTGATATAACTTCATCAGTGCGTTGGATGTGGAACTTCTCCATAATCAGTGGTCCATATGCAACGCACTGATATATATCGGTGCGCACTGAGGAAAAAATGACTGTACTAGTTTAATGTACAATATGTTACCTTGTTTTTATAAGGTCTATCACCTACTCTATTACGGTGGTAAGAAGTCATTCCATAAACTCATAGTCTGTAGATTTTGGGTAATCATATTGAACAATCTACTTTCATCTTTTGCTACCTCACACCTGTCGGAGGCTGCAACTTTCCTTGTTTGACATAGCGTTTTACTGATGTTTCTCTACTGTCACTGATAGCTTATATCTTCTTTTTTATCATAGATCCTTGGAATCCTTGACTTTGGCCGGGAAGCTTGGATTCATCGTGAGGACTGGATTCGCAATGGAATTCACATCGGAAGTGGCAGAAAATACAAAGACTCCTATTTTCTTCAAGCACAACCAATGTGTTACATAAATTCCTGAAAGGTAACACAAGCTATACCACTGATTAAATTTAAATTTGATGCATGGAGTTTCCTTTCAAGTAAACAATTCTAATCTATAATTAAACTACCAAAGCTTGAACAGTCTTTTAATATATATTAATTAAGAAATTTTGATAGGTCGTGGAAAATAATTGACCCTAATGTCTTCCATGTGTACCTGCCAACATTCCCAGAATCTCTGAAGACCCAGAACTCACAACTATCTGGAATGCGGCCTTTCTCTGTCAGTGCGTAGGCAAGCATATTAACTTTGTTATATTTTCGAGTAAAATAATAGTTTCAGAATTATATGGCATGAAGTACATATAAGCAATTAGTGCTTGCTTTTGAGGGGAAGTGCCGATGATTTATAGGTTAAGGGAATTGTTGGACAAAATCTTGAGGCTGACGCTAAGGTTGACTGACTGAAACTCAGAAGTAATCATGTCCAACATGGATCTTTGGATGTTCCAGTATGGAAAAGTGAGTCTATTCAAAAGTGACAAAAATAGTTTGTTCGGTAAAATAGTAGACGAATAGTCGGTGAGGTCTCTTGTTCTACTAGAGATTTTGGGATAGGTCGCACTCACATCAATGTTTTGATGGTGTTACATTTCAGTTTTGAAGAAAATAAAACAAAGGGCAGAATGCAGTGGGTTTATCACTGTCTTAAATTTTAGAAGTTAGGAGTTCCTCTTGTGGACTACATGTGTACTGGGTTGCTATAACCCCTTCAGCCTTATTTTTCTTATATATTCTACTTCAAGAAAACACTGATTTTGGATTTGCAGTTGCAAGCTTACAATTTTCACTTTAAAAAAGGATGCATTATGTAGTGATTTTCCAACTAAAGACAAACAAAGAACTACTGTGTATATAAATTCTGCATATCTGGGTCGATTAGCATATGGCATATACGATTTGAAACTTATAAGATATAAAGATAATCATTTCCATATAATAAGAAAACAGACAATAGAGAATTATGTACGTAGGAGCTGTTCATGTCAATGGTACAAGAAGATCCCACATCGCAGAAGTATAACAAAGACAATAGAAAGAGCTGCGTATAAAAAGAACTGGTAGAGCCAATTAAAAATTTAAAAGGGTCGGTTGGCTAAGTATGCCACTCTCACCCTAGAATGGTGAGTGCCGTATGGATATCAAGACATATGGCCGACATAATTTGTGTAACTCAATAGGGTTGGCTCTCTTTGGCCGACCCTCCACTCTTGTTTATAATTTTAAATAAATGTCTTGACAAGAAAATATATTTTCTTTTAAATATATTTTGTCCTTCTCAATTTTCCAAGAACGTTATAAATTTATAATTAAGGCCATAGAGTGAAATACAAATACTTCTTTGAATTGACTTCGAAAAAAAAAAATGATTCTTTGAACTAGTTTGGATGTTGGAAAAGTTAGTACGCTACTCCTAGACTAATCAAAACTTGGATATGCCTTTTTTTTATTTTTTTTATTTTTTATGTAAATATAAGAAATTCCCTTTTTAATAATAGATAAACATACATTTCCATATAATAGAATAAACCTACACGGTTTTGTGTTTTATAGGTTAATTATATGTTGATTGTTTCCAAGAACTAAACTCTTCAAACTCATCTAATAGGCCATAAACTTGTATTATTCTACCGATTTTCTGTATATGAAAAGTAAGTGCTTTTATTGCATAATATCCCACTGGTGTCAATGAGCTCGAGAATTTCGTACCTGAATTTTTGAACCAAACCATCCAACATTAAATGTTGTTGTTCAGATAATTTACCCAACTTTAGGTGGTAAATAAGGTGTGCACACTCCCATTAAATGTGTGAACAACCAATTACATCACAAAACGCAAAGGGCGATGTAAGTGGATGCCTGGATGGTACAATTTTTTTCATAACATGAGATATGTAGAACCATAGATTATTTTTTTACTAATTCTAATCACATATTAAGTTAATAAAGAACAGCTCCCAAGTCCCAATATAAAAAAAAAAAAAAAAAAAAAAAACTCAGCCAAATAACATACCAAATAACTTAATAATAATCTTTCATTATTACGCAAAGTCGCAAATTACTATCACCCAAGTTCCACTATATCTTGTACCACAATTTTCATGTGAATGAAAATTACTCCAAACGTAGAAAACACTTGAGAATCAAAACTTAGAATTGGCAACAACTTCTTTGACAACCAATCCCAGCATGCCACATATATCCGGATACAACCTCTTCCTTATCTCAGCATACACTTGACCATTCCACTTCCTGGCTGCTAACTGCTCCCCGAGGCGCATGCTAGCTTCAACTACCTGTTCCTCACTATCGTGCGCGGCCGAGTCCACAATCCCCATCTTCACCGCCTGTTCTCCCTTAATCTTCGCTGCTTTCAACAGAATATCACGCCGAGCCTGAGCCGAGCCGACCTTCGACCGAAACAGAGCCGCGAAATAGTCCGGTAGATTCATCCCGATATCCATCTCGCTCATGTAAAGCACGCCTTTATCTCGCCTCATGAACACGTAGTCGTGGCTCAGAGCCAGCATGAATCCGGCGGCAGCGGCGTGGCCGTTGATGGCTGCTATGGTCGGCATAGGGAAAGAGAAAAGCTCCGCTATGATCGGCTTAAAGATATCGACCATGTAGATGAGGCGATCGCGGGCTCCGGTATTGGAGCCGGCGGCGAAGGCCCATGCGAGGTCGAAGCCGTTGGAGAAGAACTTGCCCCGAGAAGTGGTGACAAGAACCGATCCGGCGGTGGCTTGGGATTTAACTTGGGAGAGAGACGACAGGATCGATTCGATCAGAGTTGGGCCCAACCGGTGTTCGTCTCCGTCGGAGGAGCCGGTTATTGTTAGGACAAAAACGTTGCCGTTTTTCTCTAACGTGCACATTTTGTTTTGTTTGGTTTTTTTTTTTTTTTTTTACCTGTTGTCAGATGTTTATTTTCGCGAGTGAAGATAAAAGATAGGGTCTGGAAGCGATAAATAGACGAAAAGTAGTATTTAATTGTTTAAAATCGTTGACCGTAAAATTATACCCCATTTTTTATTATATAGTATTTTTGTTTATCCTTTTATTAAAATTACTTGGATAGACAGACAACGAAAGGAAAAAAATCTTCTACAAAATAATAGTCGTGGCTATTATTTCAAGACCAACCCAAATGAAATTGATTTGAATTGACCTGACCCCCATCAGAACGAAACAAAATTCATTTGATGGATACATGTACCTACCAATTCGACGTAGATCCAAGATATTTTATTGAAGCATGTGCGAATATTTGATCAATTAAGATATCTAGAGACGATCTATTTTTTTTTTCATTTCTTCATTTGAGTTTGAAGAACCTATCTACAGAAGTATACACTTTAGGTGAAGAGATTTTGGTTGTGCTCTGAACCCAATTTTTAGAGAAAAAACAAATTTGGATTTCTCATCTATTAATTTCCTGGCTTAGTGTGATATGGAGATACGCCTCTCTGATCTTAACAAGAAGTTAATCAATGAATGAAAGTGGAAGAAATGAAGTTTAACCTTCTTTTTTTATATTAATTTTCTAGAATCTTCAGAATAAAGATTCGAATGAGTGATTCATGAATATAAATGACGAAAACGAATCAAAAAATGCTATGGTACGAGATCAGAAAAGACATAAAGATCCTTCGGACCTAGTCATACAATTCCATTATATTGACAATTTCAAAAAACTGCTCATACTATGAGCATAGTATGATGGCGGTCGGGCAATTATACCCCCATCGTCTAGTGGTTCAGGACATCTCTATTTCAAGGAGGCAGCGGAGATTCGACTTCCCCTGGGGGTATGTTACTACGAAAGGAAGTTAGACGCGTGGTTAAGTTTATATAATCCTAAAAATCACAGTTAACAGTGACAAATCGTAAAAAAGTTAGGACTTATGTGAAATTCTAATTAGAATAAACCTATATGGCTATACCCATGTTTTGTGTTTACAAGCTAATTATCCAGTTGATCGTTTTCCAAGAACTAAACTCTTCAAACTCATCTAATCATAAACTTGTATTATTCTACCGATTTCTGTATACGAAAAGTAAGTGCTTTCATTGCATAATATCCCACTGGTGTCAATGAGCTCGAGAAATTTCGTACCTGAATTTTTGAACAAAACCATCCAACATTGAATGTTGTTGTTCAGATAATTTGCCCAACTTTAGGTGGCAAATAAAGTACACATTCCCATTAAATGGGTGAACAATCAATTACATCACAAAACGCAAAGCAAAGGCGATGTAAGTGGATGGTACACGTTTTTTTTCTAACGTGAGATATGTCGAACAATAATTTATTTTTCTACAAATTCGAGTCACATATTAAGTTAATAAAGAACAGCTCCCAAGTCCCTATAAGAAAGAGTGGTGCTATTGGCACACACCCTGCTGATCTATTTATGTTCCACTTTTTAAAATTTTGATTTAATTAAATTAAATTAAATTTTTTTATTAAATTTTTTTATTTATTTTCAAAACTACACATTTTATTTATTTTTCAAACTTAATGCATACCATATATGATATATCTATCTCTTATCTCTGTATCTATATATATCTCTCTCAACTTCATTGATTGATTTATTTTTTTCTTTTTATTTATTTATTTTTTTAGTTTTTTTTTCTTCTTATTTCATAATGGAAACGAAAAAATAAAAAATAACAGGGTACTTCAACACAACGACAGCTTGATATCATTCTAAAGAAAAAATAAATTTCAAACTTATTTCCAGAGAATGAATTGTTTCCAGATGCTTACTATCATTGTCAGACAATTCTTGCTTTATGTCATTCTCAGACAATTCTTCAAGATGTTTGATATGGTTCTTAAACAATTTTTCCATATTCTTGATATCGTTCTCAAACTCTTTCATAATATTTTAGATATACGTAAGAAGCAGATTTTAGGGTTTAAGAATTTTTTTTTTTTGAAAAAGAAATAGATTACGGGTTTAAAAATTAATTTTTTTTTTTAAGAAACAGATTATTGGTTTTTTTTAAAAGAAATATAAAATTTTAATAAATTTACTTCGTAGAAGATTTCTTTATTAAATTGTATGTCTCTTTAAGTAATTTTGATAAAAAAAAAATATTCTATAATTTAAAAAATGAGGGATGAATAGATCTCCGGGGCTATCACAATAGCACCACTCATAAAAAATAAAATAAAATAAAAAAACCTCAGCTAAAATAACATGCCATGTAACTTGATAATAATCTTTCATTATTACGCAAATTACTATCACCCAAGTTTCCACTATATCTTGTACCGCAATTTTCTTGTGATTGAAAAATCACTCAAAATGAGGAAAACACTTGTGAATCAAAGCTTAGAATTGGCAACAACTTTTTTGACAACCAATCCCAGCATGCCACATATATCCGGATACAAATTCTTCCTTATCTCAGCATACACTTGACCATTCCACTTCCTGGCTGCCAACTGCTCCCCGAGGCGCATGCTAGCTTCAACTACCTGTTCCTCACTATCGTGCGCGGCCGAGTCCACAATCCCCATCTTCACCGCCTGTTCTCCCTTAATCTTCGCTGCTTTCAACAGAATATCGCGCCGAGCCTGAGCCGAGCCGACCTTCGACCGAAACAGAGCCGCGAAATAGTCCGGTAGTGTCAGCCCGATATCCACCTCGCTCATGTAAAGCACGCCTTTATCGCGCCTCATGAACACGTAGTCGTGGCTCAGAGCCAGCAGGAATCCGGCGGCAGCGGCGTGGCCGTTGATGGCTGCTATGGTCGGCATAGGGAAAGAGAGCAGCTCCGCTATGATCGGCTTAAAGATATCGATCATGTGGGTGAGGCGATCGCGGGCTCCGGTATTGGAGCCGGCGGCGAAGGCCCATGCGAGGTCGAAGCCGTTGGAGAAGAACTTGCCCCGAGAAGTGGTGACAAGAACCGATCCGGCGGTGGCTTGGGATTTAACTTGGGAGAGAGACGTCAGGATCGATTCGATCAGAGTTGGGCCCAACCGGTGTTCGTCTCCGTCGGAGGAGCCGGTTATTGTTAGGACAAAAACGTTGCCGTTTTTCTCTAACGTGCACATTTTGTTTTGTTTGGTTTTGTCAGATGTTTATTTTCTCGAGTGAAGATAAAAGATAGGGTCTGGAAGCGATAAATAGACGAAAAATAGTATTTAATTGTTTAAAATCAGAGTGGTGCAGGCACATCGTTGACGGTGTATTTATATCTCATTTTTTATTATATAGTATTTTTCATATTCTTTTATTAAAATTACTTGACAAGACATATAATTTAAAGAAAAAAATCATGTTCTCGTAATCCGGTTTTTGATTTTTTTTTTACAACTTTTAAACTTTAAAATTTGTCTTTTACGTACATACAAAATATTATAGAAGAATCTGAGAAAGATATCAACCATATGGAAGAATTGTTCTTTAAAATGATATTAAACTATCGTTATGTTGAAACAACCATATTATTTTTTTTCTTTTCCACCATGAAATAAGAAGAAGTAAAAAACACTCAAAAAAAATAAATAAATAAATCGTTCAATGGAGGAGAGAGAGACGAAAGAGACGTACATAGATAGTTTTGGAAATAAATCAAAAAATTTAATAAAAACAAGAAAGTTTCTCCTTACAATGCACGAATTATCTATTTACACTATAATTTAATTTTTTTTTTATCAATGACAATTTTAACATGAATTAAAATTATTAAACAAGACAAAAAAAAAAATTTAAAGACACTCCAAACTAATTTAATTATTAAAAAAAGAAATTATCTCCCCTAAATCATTAGATTAAATATTACTATTAAACTCTCTCTCCTAAATTTGTTATTAACGCATTAAACACTCTCTCCTAATTACCCTCTCTCCATTTTTTTTTTAAATCCTATCTTCAAACTTTCTCGATCAATCTCTGGTTAATAGTTAAAGAAAAAAAAACTTATAAATATTTTGTTTATTTAGTAACAGCAATATATATATATATATATACATAAATTTTCAAGTCAGTACGCACTGATATAACTTCATCAGTGCGTTGGATGTGGACCATTAGATTTACATATTTTGACTCAAAGTGTATGCACTTGTCAAAACTTCTTCATAACAGTGGTTCACATGCAACGCATTGATATAAGTTATATCAGTGCGCACTGAGGAGAAAATGATTATATATATATATATATTAAAAACCAATACAAATACCTTGTTTTTCAAAAAAAAAATAGATATATGAAAACCTAATTTGTTATAACTAGATTCAATTAAACTTAGAATTTCTAAGGCTAACGAAAGAATTAAAGTTTTCTAGACAATCACATGCCTATAAGGGACCGTTTGGTATTGTGTCATCTTTGCATAAGAATGAGAATCTCATAGCATTCCCATGTTTGGTAGCATGTTTAGGTTTTTTGTTTCCCGGGAAAGTGATTCCCATCTCAATAGGTGGGTTTCGGATTACTCTCCATCTGATTCCCACCGCGGGACCCACCATTATTAAAAAAATATTTTTTTATTTTATTTTCTTCTTCTTCGTTCTTCACGATGCTTCTGAATATTAACACCAAAAATCCCCAATTTCATTTCACTGAAATCCCTAATCATTAACCTCTTCTTCTTCGATTTTCAATCAATCAAACCCTAGATCAAATCTTCTCCTCTTCAATTCACCCCCAAATTCCAATTCTGACAATCGATAAATTTCTTCCAAAAAATTTCCAATTTTATTATTTTATTTTCTTACACTTTCTCACTAACCAAACACTCAAATAGCATCAAACTCCATCACCAACACAAAAAGAAAAATAATTGCAGTAAGTAGCAACAAACAAGACCTGGGTTTACTCGATGATGACGACGACGAAGACGACGAAGATTCCGGCCGAACGGAGGCAACGACGACGATGACAAACAAGAACCCGGCTGGAGGTGACATTGACGACGACAACGATGACGTGGAGGCAAGGACGATGACGCCGATGACAACATGTAAAAGATCTGGGTTTTTTTTTCTTGAAAGAAAGATGGATCTCGGTTTTAAAATGAAAGATGAAAGATGAAAGATGAAAGATGGATCTAGGTTTTAAAATGAAAGATGAAAGATGAAAGATGAAAGAGGTGAAAGATCTGACTTCTTGGACGACGAAGTGGACTTTGAATTTTTTTATTATTTTATTATTTATTATTTTTTAATTAAAAAAAACAAATTCCAATGTATACCAAACACTGTTATTTAATATTCTCAGGAATTCAACATAATATTCTCATGTACAACCAAACACATGTATACAATCAAACACATTATTTTGATTACCCCATACCATAAAAATCGTTTTCATATTTTGATTTTTTTTTTATGAAAAACAAGGTACTTGTTTTTTGAGGGTTTTTTTTTAATATATACATATATACGGTTCCTAAAAATCAAGTTTATTTGTAAGTTTTTTTTTCTTAAATGTTAGTCTTGCTTGAGAAAAAATGAAGATAGAAAATTAGAGGGAGAGAGTGTTTATTATGTACTATTTAATCTAATGATTTATGAGAGATGTTTTCTTTTTTAATAATTTAATTCAAAAAAGATTATTCTTCGGATAAATTCAAAGGCTACGATGGTCATTCCTAACTTTTATTAAAATAAAATGAGGTGTCTTTACAAATTAATTTTTTTTTTAATTGAGTGTCTTTAAAATATGAGTGCTAAAAGATAAAAAAGATAATATTGGAACAAAAGGAAGTTTCTTTAGAATTTCTTTATAAATTTATTTTTTAAAATGGAGTATCTTTAAAATAGGTGTGCCAAAAAATAAAAAAGGGTAATCTTGGAACAAAAGGAAGTGTCTTTAGATTTTTTTTAAAAAAAATTAAAATTTTGAGAATGGAATGTCTTTAGAAAAGAAGTGTAAAAAGAAAAAATTGGATTGTCAAAAGAAGCCATCTAAAAACAATTAATTTTATTTAATTAAATTAAAATTTTAAAAAACGGGAAATAAATAGGCCGGTAGGGTTGTGCCAATAGCACCACTCTAAAATTATTACTAATGAAAGGGTACCGATATTTACATCCATAAATACTATAAGCACACCCATATTTATAAATACACTCATGTTTAAAATTTAAAATTAAATCATTACTATGAGTATCCATCTTAATGTCAATAGTACCCTTATTTAAATGAATATATTCATTTTAAATATTTTTAATACAATTTATTTATAAACCATCTTAAGTTATTAACACACCCAATTCTACAGATAATAAATTTTTAAGTTCTCCATTTTCGAAAACGCAGTAAAGTCGTAGTAAGTTCTTTGACATCAACAACTGCATCAGATATCTTTTTAACATTTAAAAATCTCCAGCATCATCTATATTGATAATAATCAAGTTATTGATATCTATTACAACAGATTTCACATCCTTCTACCACCATTGATCTTCTGGATACATAACGATATGTACTTGATACACAAAGATATGTACTTTAATTTTTTTTAATTACTTCTCACTTTTTGTTTATCGATAAAGTTCTTAACAAAAAAAAATATACGTACATTTATATGATCATAGTTCTCTGAAAATTCTGTTTTCATTACTTTATTATATGATAATGAGATATTTTGATACTTGAAATAGATTAGGGTTTAATTTTTTTTAATAAAGAGATATGTGTGTAATTAATGGGTGCACATTGTATTTAGTTTATTTTTAATTAAACTAATTTGTCCTTATTAATAAATTTATATTGAGATATTTTTATAATTAAATTTTTTTAAAATATGAATATACTTATTATATTTATAGGTGTCAATATCGACTAGCCCTAATGAAATTGATGAAAGAGTGAATAAGGGTAATTGTAACAATAAAGGGTAGTTATAAGTTACGACTTACAACTTACGAAGAAGTCATTATCTATTTTTAGGTTTTTGTTTTTTATTATTAAATATATCATTTATTTGAGCTATTGCATTTATGAAAGAAGTTGAAAAACAATAATTAAATGTAAACTTATATTCCAATTTGATTGGTTAGACACAAATTTAGACACTATTTTTGAACAGTGCTAAAATCACTCTCTTTTCATGTGATGACCTGTGTACACATTCTACTTTTGTGACATTAAATTTGGATCCATATAAATACATTTTTTTTAATGCTATTTACCATTCAAACCAACTAACATCTCCCCAAATTACTTTTTTTCTTCTTCAATAAATAAAACCCATAATTAAATGCTTAAAAAAACCAGAATTAATAACTCTAACATTATATAAATGTTGTAATATTTTTAAAAAAAAGTAGGGTTAACAACAAAATACCCAAAAAAAAAATATTAATTACATCTATTGTCTTAATCAATGCAATAAGTATATATTTGTAATAAATGTTTTCCTTTTTTTAGTAATTTTTTTTATTGTTTCTAAGGACACATGTTAATACTACCCTTAAAAAAATATATAAATAAATAAATGTATATATAGTATGCAGTTAAATTGCATATTATACTAATTAAATTATATTTATTCCGGCACCATGTCGAAATAACTTGCTGAATTTGTGGTGCAACTCCTCACGTCAGATTTCTAGGGAGTTCGTCAGCCATCGACATCTTAGTCCACCCACACACCTTGCATCACCTTCTGACCGATGCCCATATGCAAACATATGGACCACTAGCAACAACATATCATCTTTTATGGCCAATGGGGAAAACTGTTAAAAGGATAAATGTGTCCTTACATCACCCAACCATGTGAAAGACCTTTTGTCTTTACATCACTTATCCTAGTGAAAGACTTGCTACTAGGACCGGGAGTGTTTTATCGGATAAGCCTCAAACCACACCAGAGACTTCGAGCGTTCAAGAGTATTTTTTTTAATCGCCTTGTGAAACCTAGATTGGATCTTGAAATTCCCTTTAATCACTTATAGTGTCAAATATACCTAGAGGGGAGAGGGGAGAGGGGAGTAGGGGGGTGTGAATAGGTATAATCTCAAAATTCTTGCAATTTCTTTTTCTTCACAAGATATACAATTTCACAAGCAAACTTTAACAAGTATATTGATTCAACAAGACAATATGAATTTAGTAAAGCAATGAATGAATCAATACAAATTCAAAGCAAAAAAAGATAATAAAAACAAAAATCAACACAAGATGTTTTTACGTGGTAAAACCTCAAAATGAGGAAACATCCACGAGTTGATACCACAACCACCGGCAAAAGTAATTCACTATGACAAATAGGAGTTACACACTCAAGAGGCAATCAACACACGATTCACTCTCTAAGTTATTAACACATATTTTACCCTCGGCCCTAGTGAACTAACTATGCCAATTTCCTATCCAAGACCACACGTCTCTTGGAAGCTCCATTGCTTGTCTATCCAAGTCACCCCAACTCTAGACAAGACTTCTTTGCTTAGCTATCCAGATCACCCCGATCCTAGTTAAGACTTCCAAAGCACAAAATGAAGATCCCCTCTCCAAAATGTGACTTCCAATGCTTAATCCAAAGAATTACTCTAAGGAATGAGACTTCCAACCTCTTTACAAGGTAAATAATTTAAGTGAATACAAATGATGCAATCACGAGCAAATAGAGCAAGTTGATCAAACACACTTTACGAAGAATTAGTTTATGCACAAATTAAGCTTACTATCAAATGTAACTAATTCTTATGAATATGTGATAGGAAATCTATATTAAGCATTCAAACTCATTCATAAAAATATCCAGAAACCTAAACATATCAATCAAAGTTAGTTCAACAAGTTTTCAATGAAAAACACACAACTAACCTTGAAATCAAGTGAACAAGTTAACACTTGAAGTTATCAACATATTCAACAAACAAAAACAAAAATCAAGAATTAGGTCATGGAAAATCAAAATCTCAATTAAGAAGTTCTAGATCTAAAACAACATGTAATCAAATCTAGAAATCAAATCAAGATCAAATACACAAAGATAGATTCAAACTCATGTTCTTCAAGATTATCAAAAATGATTTTCAATAAAGAGAATGAAACTAATCTTGAAACTTAATCAAATAAATCATAATATTGGAATCAAAATCATTCTAAACATTTCTTTCAACTAATTTAAGAAGAATCATTAAGAAGATCATGAAAGAAAAATGAAAGAGAATTGATTCACTTACAAACAATGACTCACGAACTGAAATCAAATCATCACAAAAAATACGAGCATTTTTTGACTCTGAAAATGTTTGGGATTTTTTTCTCTCTTCAAGACAAACTATTTCGGCTTTTGAAAATCTAAAATCGGAATTGATTTGAGAGAGTTATGGTGTTTGGAAGATAAGAACATTTTGAGAGAAAATTCTGCACAATTTTCCCACACCAACACTATTGTTTGAAAATGAGAGGGAAAATGGTATTTAAAGGAGAGGGAAAGAGAAGTAATTTGAACCACCAATAGGGGCAAGCCACCTCTGCTTCCCTTGGAGGCACGTGGCCTCCACATAGGCAGAAGGCAGCCCTTCCTGTGGAGGCCACTCGCCTCCACAGGGAGAGGTGCAAGGTTGCCCCTTTTGCCTTCCTTGAACTCCCCTCGCGTACTAAAATGTTTTTCGACCGTTCTCTGGCCTCCAAACTCCGAATTTGAATCCATTTTCAGATTACGAACCGGGACTCCCTCACGTAGAAAAGACCTCAAGACAATTTTCATAAAAAATATGGAATTCAACTTGAAAATCAATGACGAAAACCACGTATGATAAAATCATGGAAAGTTTCTTAACTTCCTAGTTTGAACTTGAAACTAAATGAATGAGTAACCAAAATGACTGGAACTCAATGAAGCATAATATAAGCTCAAATCCAAGTTCAATAACATTGAAACACAAACAAATAAACACAAGAACACACAAGTATGTAATTTCCTAGATATAGTCCTAGAAAATACAATTCTATAAAAATTGTCAAATTAAGTCTAATACATGTGCAGACTTCAATAAGTGTGTGAATGTGTTATACAAATTTAGCACAATGATGCAGGGACACAAATATTATGGAATGTGTGTGTGTGCGCTAATGCCTTGCAAGAAGAAGAAAGATCTCGATAACTTAGCATTCAAGAATGCACCTTTCCTCTTGAAAACAAGCTTTGCATGAGAAGTTGTTTTTCTTCTTTGAAGCTTGTTCCAATCACGAACCACCTAGGCAACTAAACATTATAAAGAAAGAGAGTTTTGTTATGGAATCAAGCCAACACAAATCTAAAGCCTAACAGATCTCCATGACTCGTACTTGCCACCACAAGCCAAAGTTCTCATCCATGGAATTCTCCCTTTCATCAAACCCTAACGAGTTCGAAACCGCTTTCAAGACATATCTTATTTGCTAAACCCATACTAGGAAACCATCATCATCATATGAATACCATCAAATCTTTCATATGATCTCCTATAAAGACTTGACACCGCCATCGCCAACCATGAGGCTCTGATACCAATTATTTGGAATTTAAACCGATGAACGTGGAAACAGCATACCTAATATTCGCTCATAACTCATAGCAATTAAGTCTATAGTAGAAAAATAAGATCTGTAAGGTCTGAACCTGTTTGACCCAATAAAGGCCCACAGTGGGGGGCTTTTTTTTTTTTTTTTTTTTTAAGAAAAAAGAACCTTCATGAAATAGAAAAAAGAAACAAGTGAGTAAGTTTATACACTCTGTCTGGTTGACAGACAGCTTTGTACTTAGACATCATTTGAAATGTCTATCCACTGGACCACATCTATGGACTATGTTAATTAAAACAAAAAAGAGCGATAAAGCAAAAACAAAAGGAAATATGAGAGACTGAGGAAAGGGAGGTTTTGGAGCAAAGAAAGAAAGAAAGAAGAAGAAGACAAAATAGAAAAGAAAAGAAAAAGAGCTGTATTTTCAGATTTGGTATCTATTTGGACCTAAATTATTACTGATTTGTTTGATTTCGTAAGTTCTAAACTGGGTTTTGTGCATCTTGTTAAGGGAAGAAGAGGTAGCAGATGATCCAAGCGTTTTTGGTCCCAATTAGAGGTTGAAAACAAAGTTGTGAGTGGATTATTCCCTACTTTTAAGATCTTTTTATTATTATTTTGATGATTATGATTAATTGAAATTGTTATGGTATTTTAGTGTTGAATTCTATGAGTTACAATTTTGTTTATAGAAAAGTTGTTGCTTAGTTGAGATTATTGATGTGAAAGAGCGATTGTTATTGATGTTTGAGACACCAGATTGGTACCTATTCCAGAAGTTAAAATACTGGCCTTTGGGGCTACTCTGCGTACGTATGTGAGAACAAATACTTGCACGTGTGAATGATATTCACTGTGTATGTAAGATAAGTAGATAACCTTCCTTACTCTGCGTGTGCGTTGATATACTTTGCCACGTATGTGAGATTAATCCCTTGGTACCGGTCCTAGTGTAGAATTTAAAGTTGTGTTGTCTGCTATGTTTATCAGATATGAAGTACTAATCTTTGGCTTGTTAAATTCTGGATTATTTAGATAGATAGTTCTTATCAGTAATGTTCTAACTTTTTAAGAAAATCCATTCCACTCATTGGGCGTTAGCTCACTCTTTTGTTTTCAAACCATTTTTCTTAGGTAACTACCAAGTTCGTGCAAATTCTCCAGATTTTGAGGTGGACCACTCGATGACGTGAAGCAGGAGAAGCATTTTGAATTTCTCATATGATAGCTTTGAGACATATATGGATGCTTATGTGTGAAATACTGCTGCTATGTTTGAAGTTGTTCTATATTAAGTTTTGGTCACTTGCTAAAGCATGATGTCTTTTTATATGTGTGATAAGTGCTGTTAACATGTGTAATAATGTTGTTAAAAGTTGCTTGTTTGTAATTCCTAGTACTGTATATTATGAAACCTATCTTGTTTAATGATAGATGTGTAAAAATAGATTTGTCAGGCGCTGTGGAGAAGGGACGAGATCCCTGAGTGTTTGAAAAGCTAGTTTATGGTTTAGAAGAGTTTTGTTAAACATCAGTGTTTTGTAAAACAATGGATTTACTGAGGAAAATTTATGCTACCCTATATAGTATTTTTTTTTTTTTAGAATCTAGAATTTTAGTTTCAAACTTTGAGTAGCATACAGGATTCCCTCGCATCTGAGAGAGGGATCATGGAGAGTCCTGTCAAGATAAGAGAAAATAAACAATCACACAACACAAGATACATGGAAAACCCTAAATTAGGAAAAAAACCACATGCCATCAAAACGACAAACAAAGTTCCAATATATAATAGATTGTTACAACCATATACTTTAGGATTCTCTCTCTAACCTAAACCTCAAACCACAAAGCCGTACCAAGTCCCCAAGCTCACAACCGAGCTTTACATCAAGACTTTCTGCTCACAAGATCCTTTTTCGTCAAGCATAAGAACTTCCAGAAACAAACTACTTTTTTCGCCAAAGATTTCCCGTTCTACACATATTTATGATTGACTACGGTTCGGGTCATGTGCTGGCCAGCCGTACCCTACATCTTTACAAATCACTTGGAATTGACAGCTCAGAAAACCACAATCCATGCGCCACGTCGTGAAACCGATGTCCCATCGCTGTTAAACCCACAACGCTCTCCACAGCGTTATCCTCTGGAATTGGACCGCTATCCTTACCGTTGTGCAATTGCACAACGCAAGGCACATTGCTATACGGCTGTGGGAACCACTATCCATTGCACACTGTTACCCACAACAGTTTGCTTCAATCTTCGGTTCTTTAGTTCTTCTTGGTCTTCAACCTCCCTCAAACACCAACTCTAACTTCCAAACGTCTCCAGGAAATTTCACATCAGTTGAGTTTCGTTTGGTTCACATTTGGTTCACTTGAGAGTACGAACCAAAACCAACATATTGGAGAAGAACTTGCCTCGTGAAGTGGTAATGAGAACCGAGCCAATGGTGGCTTGAGCCTTGGCTTGTGAGAGAGCCGAGAGGATCGAAGCCATAACGTTTATGCTTTAACCTGTGTTCGTCTTTGTCGGAGGAACCAGTTAAGGTTAGTATAAAAAGGTTGCCGTTTTTCTTCAATGTACACATTTGGTCTGGACTATGCAGGAGCTGTTTGCAATTCTGATAAAAAAAAATGGCTGACTTATGTAGGCGATGGAAATATTGGAGTACAAGATGAAGAAGTCAATGACAATAACTTATAACATGAGAAACATTATTGGAGAGCTATATTGAATTTGAAAATACACGTTGTATCTTTAAAGAATCATAATATGCAGGCCACATGTTTAAATTTTTATTGGTGTTTTCAGCCATTTAATTAGTAGTTTCTTAATTCTATGCAAAAGTTAGTAGCAGAAATAGTAAACTTGAAACAAACAAATAAATAAATAAACAAATATATATATATATATTTATATATGTTTGTGAAGTATTACATAAATTTAAGATTTGTTAAAAGAGTAACATGCCAACATTATCTCATCAAATAAATAAATAATTAACGTGTCTTATTGTTACCGAATTACATAAATGGAAATCTGCCATGAGGTCTTGATGGGAGATATGTATAGTAGTGCACCCATATTGCATCCAAAAATTTGTCCAGTACAATTAAATGGAAACTGCGCATTTAGTTTTCATATATCAAAGGGGAAATTTTGGACCAATCAATGTTGTATTGTTGTATATATCTTGTTTCAGTTTCAACTCAACACTTTCAGGTTCACCAGCCTAATCTTATTTACAAAAATGTCTGCTGCGAATTTCGGTTCTTTAAAGATAGAGGAATTGAAATGAGAAGTGATCTAAATTTTCTTGCATGCAATAAAACCAAGATTGATATTCAACGTTTGACTGCCTAATATCGTACAGTAAATAGTCTACAAATCAAATTAAGGAGAGTGCAAATAGGTTCATGAGAGACCATGACTATAAGTGACAGTGTGACACAATAGATAAATGGAATTTTATTGGAATTAGCCCATGCAATCATGTCTTCGATCTGTTACAGGAATTCTCTCAAATCCCCTATAAACCGTTAACATACAGAATAATTTCAATATATTTAATCAATATTGGATATAACATTTTGTAATAATTTATATTATTAATTTTTTTTTAGAAAATTGTGTATTAAAATACCAAATAATGATACTCATAGGATGAAAATTTTGTCTAACTTACATATTTTTCATATATAAAATAACGTCTTATATATTAATTTTATATTATTTTGATTGTAATTGTGTCGGGTTACCGGTTAAATTAACAAATGATTTTTGGCTTTTTTCTTTGACCCTTTAATTTAATAGATTGTGTTTGGGCAAGACAAATTTTAATATAATACGAAACAATAACAATTCATTAATATAATACGAAACAATAACAACACAACATCTAACTGTTCTATGGGAGAAATATTTTTTCTTATTAAAGATCATTAACAAGTAGTAATGTACCACTTTGATGATCAAAGCTTAGAATTTGCAACAACTTTCTGCACCAATCCCAGCGCGCCACATAGATCCGGATACAAACTCTTCTGTATCTCAGCATACACTTCACCATTCCACTTCCTGGACGCCAACTGCTTCCCTAGGCGCAAGCTAGCCTCAGCCACCACTTACTCACTATCATGCGCTGCAAAGTCAACGACCCATCCTAATCGCCTCCTCTCCTTTGATCTTCACTCCCCGTAACATAACATCTCGCAGAGCCTGCACCGATCCAACCTTGGCCTTATACAGAGATTGTATCATTTATCTTGAGAGTATAAATATATATTATTAAATTATAATTTGATACACTTTCATTAACAGTCTCACCAAGTGTCAACGAGACCGTTTCAATAAACCACAATTAAGAAGTTGATTTTGTCCAAGAGTCAATCTGCCACCGTTTATAAGTCTTCCTAATCAACGTGAACTCATGGCACGTCTAAAAAAATTATTCAATAGCCAGCTTTGACCACGCAGATCGCGAGTTGTAGCTGGTGTAGGGTGTTACTGGTCCACCATCACTAAAAAATTAGTATCAATATGATTTACATAAAGAAGAAAGTAGGCAATTCTTTGCTTTTTTTTTGGCCGGTAGTTAATTATTGACCACTCATTTTCTTCAACTCACGATTCTGCGTCACGATAGCTTTCGCTCTATGGTCGAGGAAGCCTTCAATCAATCGTTGTTGTTGGGGTCTTTGAATCAGACTCCAATTTCGAGCGTCAAAATTTGTAACTAAATTGCACTTTTCACTCACAAAATTATAATTTAGACCAAATTAAATGGTGTACTGTTTGGCTTAACAGGGTGAGGGTATGCATGGTTAGAAACTTGTACAAGAAGTTTACCCTTTTCCACTAAACAAAGGTGTATAGCATATGTTAAATTTGGCACAACAATAAATGTAGCCGTAATTGTTGATTTTTTATTTATTTTAAATAATAAAAATTTAACAAATTTGGTAGGGAAAATTGAGATTGAAACAATTCTAAAAAAATATTCAATACATTCATTGAATGCATTGGTTGTATTTGTTAACTTTTATAATTTTAAATAATAAAAATAATAAAAAATAGCATATCAAATAAAATTTTACATTGAATTATAATACAAAAATGTTGTAACAAATATAACGTTTTACTATCTTTTATGTCAAATTTGGTATTAGTATTGGCATATACATCGAAAATGGTCTAAATAATTGTTTATGAGCTTTATTTTGTATATAATCAAATTCAACTGCGTTGCCCAATCCAATATGTTCAAATAAGCCCCACCTATTGTCTAAATACACCCGGTGTATGAAAGTGGATGTCTATAGAAATGGACTGGGATGTATTTAGTGTCACCCTTATATCCCGCCAAAAACTACTGGGCCTGACCTGAGAATCACTGCAATATTAGATGACCATAAGATGGTAAGTGAATAATGGAACCAAACCAAGCACAGGTTTAGGCCATGCAAACCTCATTAGTCTAGCTTTTGCAAACTTCAGCAGTGTCAGTTATGGTGCAGCGAAACAAAATTTAGTTATGATCAATTTGGGATTATCGTAACCTCTGAATAATTACTTTTAACTTTGCTGAAAAGATAATCAGACTTTTAAATATGCTTTAAGTGTTTGATAAATTTTCTTTAAAACATGATGTGATTTAAAAGCAATACTAATGTATTGTTAAAGTGTTAAAAAAGAAATGGAGATGAAGTTAAAAAACCCTTGTACTATATACGAGAATGGAATAAGTGCTTAAGTATTAATAGTCACAACAATGGCAAGTACAATTAGAAATTTAAAGGAGGCTTATGATATAATTAAGATTAAGTTTACTAATCTAAAAAAAAAGATATTAAGTTTATTTATTTATTCAAATGCTATGGCAATTAAAAGCATCTCACCCCTACCACACTTTTTGTCTCTACCCTTATCTTCAAAAAAAATATATTATATTTTCATTATTCTTTTTATTTTATTTGATAAATTATTTTTATATAATTTTATTTTTTTTACTAAATTTTCACAAATATTATCTTAATACCATTTTTACATGATTATTTTTTAACTTTTTTTTAAAAAAATATTATATTTTATTAGTGTACGAATTTGTTATAATTTTTTACTTTAGTTTTTTCACTCAAATTCATAACTAATTTTCTCACATAATCTTGATTACCTAAATTTGATGTATTTAATTAAGCATTATGTAATTATCTTATGTTTGTTTTTTAATGTTGTTATTGTGTTTGTTTTTTAATGTTGCTATCTTGTAAGTTTTTTGTTATTTTTTTCCTTTTCTGCCATTTTTATTTTAATGTGTTTATCGGTTTATGTTATTATAATTTTCATTTAGAAATTCTCAATATCATTATGTTTGTTTCGGTCTTTATTTTATTATTAACTTATAACTTATAATTATTAATATACAAATAATATAAAGTATATTAATAATGAATAAACATTGTTAAATGATAAATTATTAAATAAAAATATTTAATATTAGTCTCATTTTAAAGATTTAAATGAAACATTTATAATGAAATAATCTTTATTATATTAGAATTTATAAATTAAAACTTTATATATTAATTTAATATATATATATATCTCTCAAATATTTGTTTATAACTCTGGACATGACTATACGAAGATAAAAATGAAATATAAATTGTCAAACGTAGTTTCAGAGTCTCAAATTTCATACTCAATACTCAGAGATTATAGAAAGCAAACTCTAAAACAATTCATTGGAATTATAAATTTAGAATACGGAAAGTGCATGTGATGCTATATTTTGGAGTCCGTACTCTAAAATTGAGTATGGTGGCGGTGGGGTGGGAGATGGTCTTAAGTGCTTCAGGTCCACAGTCTTAAAAGCAAGCCCATTTATGTAATTTACAGTGTTTAACATTGTTTGTTAGAATTTCCAGTAAGTTGATTCTAAAAACACATATATGATTGCAACAAAGACTATTCAACAGTTTTTGACTGGTAACAGTTTTGTCCAAAAAATACGACAATGAACAACTGAATATTACGTTGAATATTTTGCAATGACGGTTGTATCCTTGACTAAATGCCCACAGGATTTCGACAAATAGATCGGCTGTGATTACTGATTAGCTGTGACCTGTGGATACATACTAACAAAATTCAACAAAAGGACAATAAGGATAGCAACAAATGTGGACCAAACACGTGTCAACAAAGGTCAGGTAACCAAAGGTCAATAATTGACCACATCACCGAGATCCAAACCTTTGGATTTGCTCGTGAGATAATTAATTTTCAACTGAAATTAGACGGTGGATGGTTTGTAGGTTGAAACGTCATTGATCATAGGGATATAATCATTATTCCCCCTATAGTTTGTTTTATTAGACATTTTACCCCTCTAGTTTCAGTAATAATCATTTTCTCCTCTAAAAACCAAAATATTAAATATTTTACCAGCTAACCGTTAGGAATTTCGTTCGTCTACTTCTTTGACAGTCAAAAAATCAATTAAATGACCTTATTACTTTTGAACACATGAGCTATACCTCATAATGATACCACTAATTGTTTTTAAAGAAAAAAATCACAATTAAAAAAAATAAAAACTAATAAATTATTTAAAAAAAGAATTGAAAATAAAAAATAAAAAATTATCAACAAAGCAATTCAATATTTCAAAATAAATTTTAATATTGTTTTATTTTTTTACAATTATATTATTTTATTATTTTATTATTCTTTATATTAATGTTTTTTAAATAATATTTTTGTTTTTACATTTCATTCTTTATATTAATATTTTTTAAATAAATTTTTTATTTTTACATTTAATTCGTTATATTATTTTTTGTTTAAATAAATTTTTTAATTTTCTATTTTCAAATTTGCTTTCTTAAAATACTTTAATTAGTTTTTATTTTATTAATTTTGATTTTTTTTTCTTTAAAAATAATTAATGATATCATTAGGGGGTATAACTCATGTATTAAAGGATAATAAAATCATTTTAATCGATTTTTTGACGGTCAAAAAAGTTGACTAATGGAATTCCTAATGGTTAGGAGGTAACATATCTAATATTTTAGTTTTTAGGGGGAGAATTGTTATTGCTGAAACTAACAGGGGTCAATTGTCTAATATTTTAGTTTTTAGAAGGGAAATAACCATTACTAAAATCGGAAGAGATAAAATGTCTAATAAGACAAACTACCGAGGGTAAAATGATTATATCCCTCGATCATATAACGTTCATTAAAAGCATAATGGTGGGGCCAATATCCGGTGGTGCGTGGGTTACTAAAAGTTGAAAACACGTACCCATAGAATTCGTGAAGGAGGGAGGTGGGGGCGGTGAAAGTGAAGTGGTTATTGTTGTCTTTTGGATAAAAACTAAAGAGGGTCAAATAACGCACCCAAACTCAGCCTTTGACCGTTTCGCCTTTCTCTTGATGCTTGTTGTCTTGTCGATGGCTTCGCTCAGCTGCTCGGCTTCATACTCTTCTGTACCTTTTTAGAATCAACCACGAGCCACGGATTACTTACTCTTTTTTTTTTTTTTGGAGGTTTTTTAAAATAAAAAATAAAAAATAAAAATTGAACTTCAAAAGTCTCTAATAGGTGGATTAAAATTGATTCTTAATTAATTTGGATAGTCATCTCTAAATTTAGGTCAGATACATCTCCCAATTAATATTTGAAATACCATTTAATGGGTTGCTAAGAAATTATGGTCATCTCTAAATTTATGGGAGGGTAGGTAAGAAATTAGTATAATGTATATTAATCCCTCACACTGTATTAAATTTAAATTTAAATTGTTGATTTTAAGGTCCTAACATCCATATTGATGGATATTTTGCTCACACAGTTACATATTTCAACTATTAAATTAATAGTTGGATGTTGAAGATTTTTTTTTTTGAAAGATGAATGTTGAAGACTTGAAGTAATAAATTTACACTGATATAGTTTGATCCTATATTAAAATACTTTCCAATCATTATGCATAATTATAATTCTTTTTTTATATGGAAATTTCTATACTTATTATGTATTTTAGTATAACTTTATGAAATTTTGAAAAGTGATACTTAGGGGGTCTAGTCAATTTAGAAATGGTTTGAGTTTGGTGGATTTGTTGTAAGTAATGAATTTTAATGTATTTTGATGAATTCAACCGATTTCATATAGATTTTATTAGAATTCTCTATAGAGTTTTGCTGGATTTTACACATAATTACATGGAATTAGATGAATTTTTAATGATTTATCTTGAAAAAAAATATTTCATTGTTTTTTATAAGCATAATATTTGATTGTTGATCCAATCACCAACAAATTTATAGGAGATTTTTTTGTATAGAATGAGACTTTTATTATATTAATCAAATTAATGAAATTTTGATATTATAGAAAAAATAATTGACTTTAAAAAAATTAATTATCAATGCCAATTGATATATATATACATGTCAACCGTTTCATACCGAAAGACAAAATGTCTATTTTTTAAAATTATATATATATATTAATGTGAGACTTTTTTTTAATATTAATCACATTAATAAAAATTTGATATTATAAAAAGTAATCGACATTTTTTTATTTGCAACGGTAGTGACTCGAACTTGGAACATTGTCAATTTTTTTTATTAAATTTAATTATCAAAACCAATTGT
This sequence comes from Dipteronia sinensis, assembly GCA_033220585.1. Classification (NCBI taxonomy): domain Eukaryota; kingdom Viridiplantae; phylum Streptophyta; class Magnoliopsida; order Sapindales; family Sapindaceae; genus Dipteronia; species Dipteronia sinensis. The sequence goes on along the minus strand of CM065644.1, from coordinate 9,154,362 downwards.
TGGATATATATATATATATATATATATATATATATATTGTTTTTTAATTTCAATACATTATATAAGTCAAATCCATCAAAATCTACTAGAACATTTTTGTTCTTAAATTTAATTTTAAAATCCATCAAAATTTATCAAATTTCAATCACGTATCTTATAACTAATGCTAATTACTTTTTGAATACACCTAGATTTATTTATATTTATTAAAAGTCTTAATTGAATACACTTAGATTTATTTAAATTTTAATGAAATCTTTATAAATATGAATTGAATATACCTAGACTTTTAAAATTTTTAAATTCTAACCGATTATAGATTGAATACGCCACCTTATTGATGGATAATTTTAAACTGAAAAATTATTAATCATTTTCATATTCTCAAACATCATATATGTTGTTTAATAATATTAATTTTTTAAAGTATTATACTATTACATAAATTAGAAGCTTTTTGGAAAGGAAAAGATCTGTAACTCGTGGTGTAGGTCTAACCTCATCTCTTCGTATTACTATATTAAAATCAAATATTATCAAACTCATATAATTATTTTTTAAATTCACGGTATTTTCCAAAACACAATTTAAAGCTACAATTTGATGTTTTTCTTCTACCTTCGACTATCTTCACATGAAAGTCAAAATAAGTAATTAGGAAAGAGAGAAAATGTATAAATTTTTTCAGAAAAATTCGAATATTCGATACAATTGTTTTTATAAAAATACATTGTGGAAAAAATAAAACAAAACAAAAAAAGCCAAGTAATTAGTAAACAGTCATGTCTATAAAATATAAATACAGCTGGGGGCCTGGGAGGATAAAGGAAAAAAGGAATATTCTAGTTGTAATAAGTTAAAGGCTAATTAAGCTTCAAAAAAAACAAAAAAAGTTAAAGGCTAATTGATATTGGTGGCCCCTAAACTCTCTAAATTTTACACTATACACCGAGTATTTTTTTTTCGGCACTAAACCCTCTGTACTCTTGTTTTATTGGCTGAAGCCGACCGTAAATGAACCCAAGTGTTTGTCAATAAAACGAGAGTTCAGGGGGTTTAGTGTCGAGAAAAAAATACAAAGGTATAGAATAAATTTCTAAAGAGTTTAAGGGCATCAGTGCCAATTAGCCTAAGTTAAATAAGCCGGGTCAAAGAAACGCAAAATCTCGGCTAAAAAGTCGAGCCGTGTGACAGCTAACTAATCTCCACTTTTGACGCTGTCATGACAACTAATCGTGCACACCACATGCCCCCTCTCATTCACGTATTTATATCCATCACTCCTCATCCGCTTTCTCATCGTCGTCCAAGAAAAAACAAATTTACAAAATCCAAAAAAATATCTCACAAATCAAGACAATTAACAACAAATCTAAAGAAAATAGCAGTATGGCGGATGCTTCGAGAAGGAACTCCGACGACAGCGCTCGGCGGCAGCAGCAGAGCCGGCTCCAGCGCCGCCGTCCGGCATCCTTGCAGATCAGTCCGGAGTCTACTTGGAACGTGGCGATTCCGCTCCTGTCGCCGCTGGCCTCGTCGCCGAAGTCTATCGAGCAGGCGATGATGGAGATGAAGAAGTCGTCGTCGTCGTCGTCGTCGTCTAGGGCGGATTCGCGGCAGGAGCAGCGCGTTGAGTCAGAGAAACTGGTTTTCAAGAAGTGGCAACATCCGGCGGCACCGTTCTGCTACGAGACGCCGTCGATAAAGCCGTCTTTTTTTGTGCCGGTGTAGATATTATTAGATTAGGATGGTTAGATCTGACGGTTGCGTGTGTGTGGTCGAACCGAGTTTGTGAACAACATGCACGTGATTTTACTATTTGTATAAATACCAATTATTCACTTCTGAGTTCTGACAGACTACTATGTTCGTATATACTCTTTTTTTGTAATACTTGAACTTGAATCTATATATAAATAATTACATAGTACATGAACATGAAAATCTAAGAAATGTTGCAAATCTCTTTAAAAAAAAATTTCGTTTTTACAATTTTTGGTTGATTAATCTGTATGGAAACTGCTAAAATAATTGAAAATGGGAAAAATGAACAATTCAATTAAATGGTTTAGCTATGAATTGTTAATGGGCAGTTAACGGGAGTAAATATTTTATTTATATAATAAAGTTAATTATAAAATAGTAAGAACATAACGAGGAATTAAGAGATACGCAACATATAAATATGATATTTATTCACTTTTCAATGGTATTTATAAGTTAGTAAGATATCCTTTTTATAGCTCACAATATAGTGGTTATAAACTTGAAAACACACTTAAGGAAAGGTAAAGAATCACTGGTTACACCGGGAGATTGAATTGACATTTACTTATATTATATTTTCATGACACTCTCCCTTGAAATCTTGAATGTTCATTTTACATAGAACATGCCTCGTTAAAACCATTAAAACCTTTACTAGTGAGAAAAAGCCCTCTAGGGATGCACATCATTTCTTAATAGAGCCGGTAGTGCACATTTTTTCCACATTTCTTCCGTATAAGTGGTGAGGGATTCAAATCCCACTATACGCATTTTATAAGCATGTATAAGGAGTTTTCTTCCTGAGCTGTAAGAGTAGTTATCCGGGCCGCACATATATTGTTTGATATTAGCAGTTCCCGGCAGTCCTATTGTAATAATTCTTGTAATACTTAAAACAAAAAAAACACATGGGAAAAAAAATACTGGTAAAGGAAAAAGAGTACCTTAATCATATGTATCTGAAAAATAATACTGGAGGTGATAACAAGTAAACTACCTCATTAAATCCTTATTGAGAAAAAACTCTGTGAGATAAAAACCCAGTTAAGGAAAAAGAGTACAATATATAGACTTTCCTTCAAAAAATATTACTCCCCCTTATCAATATGCTCATTTTGATGTGGTCGTCTCAATTGTTTGAGAAATATTTCTCAATTGCCGCATCCCAATATTATACACTAACTTTGTGAATGTTGCTGTTTACAATGCTTTTATGAATAAATCTGTAAGATTTTCACTTGAGCGTATTTTTTGAACATCTATTTGACCATTCCTTTGGAGCTCATGTGTATAATTTTTTTTTGATGAAATGTGCTTAGTTCGACCACTTTTAATATAGCCTTTTTAATATGTGTAATGCAAGCAGCATTACCTTCCTATAATATTGTGGGACTATTTTTTTTATTGAAGATAATCCATATGTTTCTCGAATATGTTGTATCATATATCTTAACCAAATAGACTATCTGCTAGCTTCATGAATTGCCAATATCTCCGAATGGTTTGAAGAAGTGGCAACCATTGTTTGTTTAACATATCTCCATGAGATAGCAGTATTTCCATAGGTAAATAAATATTCTGTTCATGATCGAACTTTATGTGGATCAGAAAGGAATCCAGCATCCGCATATCTTGATAATTGTGATTTTGATCCCTTTGAGTAAAATAATCTCATATCAATTGTTCCACAAAGATAACGCAATACATGCTTAACACCATTCCAATGTCTTCTAGTTAATGCAGGACTATACCTTGCTAGTAAATTGACTACAAATGCAATATCAAATCTTGTACAATTTGAAAGGTACATAAGTGCTCAAATTGCATTTAAATATGCTACTTTAGGACCAAAAAGCTTTCACTATCTTCTTTCAGACGAAATGGATCTTTGTCTGTATCAAGTGATCAAACAACCATTGAAGTTGAAGTGCTTAATGTATAAGCTTTATCCATATAAAAAAGCTTTATGACTTTTTTTTTTATATGTTGATCGATGAATAAATATTATGCTTGGTAAATGCTCGAGCTGCAGACAAAGGCAAAATTTTGTTTTACCAGGATCTTTCATTACAGATTCATCTTTTAAGTAAGATGCAGTTTTTGTGAGTTCTTCAAGATTCCCAATGAGATTTAAATCATCAACATATACTGCAATGATAGCAAATCCAATTTCTGACTTTTGTAATGAACACACATGGGAAAATTGAATTATTTTAATATCCTTATTTCAATTAATATTCACTTAAGCAATTGTACCACATGCGCACATATTGTTTTAACCCGTATAAGGATCTTTGTTACTTAATTGAATACAAGCTTCTATATTTTAAATTTTTATTCATTTTATATCCTTCAAGGATTTTCACTCTCTTTCTCTCTCTCTCTCTCTCTCTCTCACACACACACACGTCCATAAGATGCATATCGAACCCTTCTGAGGCTATAAAACTTATCAAAAATCGAAATGTGATTGCATCCATTACTAGGAATAAATCTGCTCATAGTCAATATCAGGTCTTTGTGAGAAACCTTGTGCTACGAGTCATGCTTTGTATCTCACAATCTTGTTTTTCTCATTTCGTTTTCTAACAAAAACTCATTTATATCCAATTGGTTTGACGTCTTCAGACGTCTGGACAACCGGTCTAAAAACTTCACGTTTTTCAAGCGAATTTAGTTCTGCTTGGATTACTTCTTTCCATTTTGACCAATCTTTTCTATGTCGACATTATTCCATTATTGTTTGTTCAACATCTTCATCATTATTCATAATATCAAGAACGACATCAAATGCAAATTTATCATCAATATTAATATTTATTCGATCTAGGAAATTTTTAGCACCAACATAATCTATTGAGATTCGTTCATGAATCTCATTTAGGGAGATTACAATTTCTTTATTTTGTAAATCTACAGGATCATTTTGTTCCTCTTGAGGGGAATTTTGTATTTCCTTAGTTGTTGGTATATATACCTCTTTGGGAGTAATTTGATCAGTTTCAGATTGATTAATTTTTGCTGCCTTGTTTTCAATCACGGCTTCTTCAAGAGAGACACTTTTATTTTTGAAGCTTCATTTGTATTCTCATTTTCCTTGGAGTTAAGTCTTTTGCACCAATTGGTTTACCAATTTTATTTACCTTATCTAGTTGTCCTTTAGAGACATCAACCTTTGCTGGGACATTTTCAGTAGGTACATGTGATTTTATTATTTTCTTTGAATCGATAAATGAATCTGGAATTTGATTTGCAATATTTTGCAAATGAATAATCCTTTGAGCTTCAAGTTCACATCGATTTGTTCGAGGATCAAACTGAGATAAAGATGATGCATTCTATATAAGTTCACGTCGTTTATATGTCTTTTCTTTCCCTAACGACGGAAAAACTTGTCCATCAAATTAGCAATTCACAAATCTTGCAGTGAAAAGATCTCCTATTAAAGGCTAAAATTATCTAATTATTGAAGGAGAATCAAAGATAACATAAATTCCAAATTTTCGTTGAGGACCCATTTTGTCCTTTGTGGGGGTGAAATTGGAGCATAAACAACACAACCAAAATTCTCAAATTAGAAATATTTGGTTGTTGGCCAAGGACAAGTTGCGAAGGTGAAAAATTATGATAACTAGTTGGTCGAACACGAATTAACGATGCATCATGTAATATTGTATGTCCCCATGAAAAAACAGGTAATTTGAATTTTGAAAGTAAAGATCTAGCAATTAATTGAAGATGTTTTATCAATGATTCTGCAAAACCATTTTGAGTATGGACAAGTGCAACATGATACTCTATATCAATACCGATTGACATGTAATAACCATCAAAAGCCTTATATGTAAATTCACCAACATTATCTAGTCTAGTTTTTTTTTATTTGATAATCAGGAAATTGTGCTCGTAATTTAATAATTTGAGCAAGAAGTCTTGCAAATGCAACAATACGGGTAGAGAACAAACAAAGATGTGACCACCTAGTTGACGCATCTATTAAAACCATGAAATATTGAAAAGGTCCACAAGGTGGGTGAATGAGTCCACAAATATCACTTTGAATTCTTTCCAAAAAAACTTGGAGATTCAAAATTGACCTTCGATGTGGATGGTCTTGTAATTAATTTGCCTTGAGAACAAGCTGCACATGGTTTACCGCATCCCAATATTATACACTAACTTTGACATAACTCACCAGTGTATCTTTCACCCGATCAATTGTTAGCCCGACCAGGGTTCCCTACCTGATTGGTTAGTTGAACCTGATAAGGTTATCTCTATTTGATTGATCTGATGAACCTGGTCAGGTTATCTCTACCCAATCGATCGGATAAACCCGACCGGATCTCGCCGAAGTCAAAGGTTGAACCTTGGTCAACTTCAATTGGTTCTATTTGGCTAGCTCTGGTGACATGGCATACTTGATTATTGTTTTTCTCCGGTACCGTTCCTGACCTGTCAGTTTGCCAGCTTTTACCAATAATAATGAGTCAAGAGATAGACAACATATATATATGATATTTTATTCACTTCTCAATGGTATTTACAACTTAGCGAGACCTCCTTTTTATAGGCTCACAATATAGTGGTTACAAACTTGAAAAGACACAACCACGAGGTGGTTGCCTTGGTGGTCCAAGGCTTGGGTTGAAACCCAAGTCCTTGGTTCTACTCTTGGGAATTACCTTGAGGCCAGCCATTAGGGCGCTAGCTCAGCTGGTGGAAGGACAAGCTTGAGGCACAGGTAACTCTCAGGTCAAGAGTTCGAATCCTACTCAGGCGAAGACGAGTTCTGATTTCTGATTTACCCGTTAACATCTTTGTGTGGTCGGGGATGTGGACCAAGGTTTCCTATATGTCATACTCCACAACAACCAATAAATAGGTCATAGCGTGTCATGCAATTGGGGGAGGATAGACGGATGGGTACCTGGACGAAGTCCTGGATCCTCAATACCAAAAGAAAAAAAAAACTTAAAAAGACACTAACCATAAACCTGTGAATAAATTGGGGAAGGTGAAAAATCACAAGTTACATTGAGAGATTGAATGAATATTCACTTATGTTAAATTTTCATGACAATTTAGTTTATTTATTTATTTTTAGTTTTCAAATTTTGTAGGTCATTGTGTTAAAATCTAACGTTTAATTTTCACCCTATTAGTGATGCAGTTCCTGTCGTAGCTAAACCCTCAAGTAAAAGAAGGAAATTTTTACCAATCACAAATTCATTACCATAACTATTTCATTTAATTTTGTTGGTAACTTCTAGGAAATTGTTTCTTAATTAATTTAATATGAAAATTTTGAAGATTATAAATTAATTATTGCACGACAGAAGATAAGAAAGAGTAATGTAGTCCAATAAACTTGTCTAAATTCATATAATTATATTAAATTATATGATTTAAAACATATGTTGTATATTTATAAAAATTAAAATATTATTAATAACTAAATAATTTGTTTCTAGAATTTTTTTTTAATAAGCTCTATAGAGCTCTCATTAATAATAAAAAAAAGGAAAAAAAAATGAAAGCAAAGGGGCACACAGGCCCCAAAGCACAATAATCTAAAAAGGCATGCAGGCTTTAATAGAAAAAAAAAGATAAACTTAATTAATCAAATTGGCAGAATCATTCCTTTCTGCCTCAACCTGTGAGACTCAATTAGCGACAATGCTTAATTCTGCTTGGGCCGCTGAATCAGTACAAATTTTAGTCTCACTTGCAAGGAGACGCTTAGAACTTTTTATACTCATTTGAGACTTGGAACTAGATAAAATCTTAAAAGTCAGCTTCACTTTTCTTTTTGATTTGGTTACCACGGGAATCCAATTATTATCAAACACATGATCTTCTGAGCCATGATTGTCTTCTGATATATTCTCCAACTTACTCTTTCCTCTTTTATCACTTGAAATCAGATCCAAAACTTGTTGACCACTTCTAATCATTGGATTGTCAAGAATCACTGTGTTATTAATGCAAATATTCTCTAGAGAACATTGAGGATTCTTATTATTATCTTCAAAATGTAAATGCTTGGTATTCAAATCATTTGAGATATTAACATTAATTCCCGCATCTTGATTAGGAAATTGTTCAGCTGTTTGAATTTGAATTGGCGAAAAAATCTCAATTAGATATTGATCTTCTGCATGTGCATTAAATGTGTTGGTCGTCACCGGAAAATGCCCTTGGGTCAACTTCTTGAAACCCAAATTTATCAACTTCAAAATTGGTTGTTGTTTCGCGATTCACTTCCTGAGTGTCAATCACATTTAATTCAAAAAAATGTGGAAATGATTGGATGCTACCATTATTGTCTTCCACATTAATTACGAGATTTTCAAATTTTTGAATCTACACAATTTTCATTTCCTTTATCGTTTCCTGATTTTGTGGGATTGTTTTGAAAGATTGTTTCTCCATGGCAACATGCCCATGATGGTGGTCTGAAAGATCACTACTTGCGGCATCACATCTTTGATCTTGAATTTGTATTATATACCACTAGTCATACCGACGGTGTTGGTTTTCGTGATAGTCTCATAAGTTTGCCTTGGATTTCTTGATTACGATCGACCTTTGTCAGAAATAATCTCTTTTTTCTTTTGGTAGCATCTAGTAGAGTCATAACCAAAAGCTTTACACTTCGTACATCTCTCTGGAAGATTTTCATATATAACATCCACGAGAAACCTCTATGGTCATCTCTCTCCACATTAAAAAATGATGGCTGATTCGAAGTTAAATCAATGTCCACAAGAACTCGGGCATAAAATCCACATGATTGAGCTCTTGTGGCTTGATCTAGTTGTAGAGGGATACCAACTCCTCGTGCAATCTCCATGATGTAGTTGGATGCCTGTATTTCGAGCATAGACTGTAGAACTTCACCCAAACTTAAGCATGTGATAATTGTTGACTAGATGGATTAAAATTTGGTTGCCATTGAAAAATATCGTTTGAAATTGAGTAAGAACCTCCACTCCAAACCCTTTTTAAATCTTCTTCACTAGAAAAATGAATATCAAAATATCTTTTTGGAAACGGAGTAAAAGCTTCCAAGGATTTTGGAGTTGCTAAATCGATTGCAATACAGATTTTAACTCATTAGGCTTCAAAGGTACATAACTTTTTCTTAAAAGTAAACATTCGAAACTATTTTTCTAGCAGAATTTCAGTCTTTCTTGGACATATTTTTGGCTGATGCGAACACACGTGATGTCCCCTTTCACAACTGGCACCGGGAGAAGATTTGGTTGAACATATGCTACATCGCTTTTGAGCAGAGCTGCAAAAGTTTTTGGTTTTGATGATGATTGTGGTAAAGTATCTAGAACATTTGAGAGAGGAGCAAGGAAATTCCATGGACATACTTTTGAAGGATCCATGGACAAGGCTACAAAAGTGAGAGAAAACTCAAGAGAGAAAGCCATCCATCTCCCATAACCTGGCCCTCTAAATCTTTTATTTTTCCAAGCATTTGGTAATTCTCTTTGGAATTTATTATATTATTTGCTTTTAGTTGTTCTTAATACGTTATAATGTAAATATATAATAATTGATAGTGAAAATGTATAAATGTAAAAGTATTTGTTTTCAAATATGGGTGACTAAAAAAATCAAACAACATAAAACTTATATTCAAATTTCACAAAAAAAAAACTTATCTTTCGGTTTTCAATCACTATTTAGTATTTAGTAAAATTCAATAATATTTAGTGTTTGTTTGGTTGAGCTTTTTACTGCCTCAAAAGGTCTACACACGTCTATTTGAGTTTTTTTTAGAGTTGTTTGGTTGGACTTTGGAGATTGTCTATTTTAAATTGAGTAGAGACTAGTATATTTTAAATCTCTACTAGGCAAAAGTTCGTGGGGAAGTACTTCTTCGAATAGACATTTTTTTTAAAAAAAAAATACTACCAATCAAACAATTATAATTTTTTTTTTCAAAAACCATATTTCTAATAGATCTACTGCAAGTAGATCGTTTACCAATATATGTTTTCAAAAGCCTAACCAAACAAACTCTTAATCTTCAGATTAAAAAAAAAACGGAACCTTACTCTTTTTTTGTCTGAATTTTTTTTATAACTTTAACTTTAAAAAGTTTTATGCAATTATTTAAAATTGATATTAATTTTTCATATATTTTTTGTAAGGAAATAAAAGAAAAAAGAAAAAAGTAAAAAAAAAATTGGACATGTCATTAAAAGTATATGTGTTTTAAACAGAAGCATTGAAGACTAATTTTTGAGATGATTGTTTATCAAGTCTATATTTATGTCACGTAGGAAGCAATTCTCTTAACATTGTTGTCATGTTAACGATTTTTGATTAGAGATGCTCAGATAAACATTTGGCGTGGAAATAAGAATTTACAGAAGGAAAAAAACGAAAATTTGAATTTGTTCTTACATTATAGTCAGATAAATGATAATTATGACCAATAAAAATTTTGTCTAAGTGATGGTATTATCATTATAAAATCAAGCTCTATATCACTTTTGTCCTCGTCCTTATCAAATTCTTTAGTGACATTTATCATATATTTTTAGTAATTTATTCTAGGATAATTAATAAATAAGTCCCTTTTTTTTCATTCCAACTATTGAAACTTTTATAAAAATGATTAAATGGTCCCTTATTTTCAAAATTGTACCATTTTCATCATCTAACCAAATTTAACTTAGTCAACCCTAACAAACAATGGTTATTTTATATGAAAGTATAAAAATACCATTTACAAATAAAATAATAATTTAAATAAGAAACTAAAAAAGTAAAAGAAAAAACGGGGTCACCTCCGGCTGTAGGGAGATCGCTGGACTCCTCATCGTTTGACGACCTTCTTGCAATTGGAGTAGGCTGAATCTCCTCATGCAATGGGAGGAGATTGCCGAGAGCCACTTTCACCGGCAGTTGAGGTGGCCTCATTGTTCTATTATTATTTTTTCTCTTTGTTTTTAAGGAAAAATAGTTTTTATTTATTATTAATTATTTAATCATATTTTTATTATGTATTTTTATGGTAGATTTTTTATTATACTTGTCATTGGTAAAATATGGAAGGATGACATATCAGCATAATCACCGGGGTTCTTGGAGGAGCCATGTCACCAAAAGTCAATTAGACTGAACCAACATGAGCTGACTAAAGATGACCTCACAAATACCGGGTCAGGGTTACATAGATGGTCGGGTGGAAACAACTCAACTAAGGTAATTAGATTGACCAAGTAAAGATGACCTGATCGGGATTATCAAGATGGTCGGGTCAAGGCCTCCGGTCAGGATCAAGTAACCCGATCAGGGAGAATGAGGTTTGGTCGGGTCTGGTAGATGGTCGGTTGAGCAACACGTAGACAACGTTGAATTCAATATAAGCACGGCTCAAATACGCAAAGGAAGAGTCTTACTCAAATAAGGTGTCACGAAGCACATTCTGATAAGGAAACAAACTTCCTTAGAGATATCAAAGTTCAGATTAGGCAAGAGATCTAATACAGAAAACACGTAGAACAGGAAAGAGGGTTACAATGACTCAAACAAGTCAGAGTCTCTTTAAAACTCAGCAACTTTCCTTACTTGTGTATCAAGAATTAGGGTTCTATACATATATAAATATATTCTAACAATGTAATCATGAGAGTAAGTGAAAACTTTACATAAGGAGAGAACAAGAATGTGTAACCGTTGAACTCATAGTGAATTTTCATTTTCGCCGTCACAGACAACCATTGACGTTTCCCCAACCCGGGGTTTTACCACGTAAAATTGTGTGTTTACATGCACTGCCTCTTTTATTCATTCTATAATATTATTAGCAATTTACGATAATTCGTTAGACGTGTGATCTACTTTACGTAATCCTAAAAATCATCGTCAACAATGCTATTTAATTGTTTTTGTTGTATGAATATTTTTAGTTTTTATTCTATTTTTAGATTTAATTTTTATTTAATTTTACAATGTTAAATAAAAAAAACTACCCTTTGAATGTTAATTTGTTAGGGTTAACTAGTTGATCAAATTTGATAGGAGGACGAAAATGGCAAAATTTTGAAAAACTAGGTATGAATTTGGTCATTTTTATTAATAAAAAAAATCAAGATTTATTTGTTAACTGCTCTTTAGTTTATTTTCTAGTTCAACTCAGGTAATATAATTTTTTGAATACAACCCTAATAATGCTAAATGGAGCTGTGAAAACCAACTATATCCTCGAACTTTTCTAAACGCTTTATTGGTTTTTTTTTTTAAACTATTTGAATTAATTTAGGGTTTGAGATGAGGTTCATAATTCAAACGCATATCCTCAAATTAATATAAGTGTGAAAATGGGCCGAACTTCTCCTGTCCAACTCTTTATTAGTTGGTATAAGTTCTTTTCTTTGACAATTTTGTCACGATAATATTATATGTTACAAGTGCATATGAAAAAGATGTTAATAATAGATTATACGCAATAATGTATTCTTTGGTTTATAAATTAATATGATATTTTGTCGAGATGAGGTTGGTTGATAGTAAACCCTACATATCTGTCCCACGAGATTACAGGTTTGGATCGAATTTATATAATATTGTAATATTTAAAAAAAATTAATACAATATTTTTTGTTCGGCCAATCAATCTATAATATAGATATGTGCCGACAATATCTATCTAATGATATGGTCCAATTTGTATGGTCATACATAACTATACACAAAAAATAAATTTAAAAAAAGGTTTGAAAAAGCTAGGCAGGAAAAATAAGATAAAGTATTCAAATGATTCAAAAACATTATTCTTAGACGTGTATAGAAAATTAGAAATCAGGAAGCCTTACACAAAAAAATGATTCGATGGATGTGTATTTGATGGCTACGCTTAGGATGATCTATAAGCGGTCCTTGACCACTTAATATTTGTATAAGTTTTCAACAAAGTCAATTATAATTTGTCCTTTTATATTTAATTATGATTAATTTTATATATCCTCTACGGTACGACGGTTCATTAGAGATTGCTACATTCCGCAATAATAATAATCAAATTTGAGACTGACATTTTATAACAAAAATGAAATAATAAATTTTTTCGGAAATAAAAAGAATCGGAAACATATTCAATCGGAAAGGGAATGGAAGGGAATCAAAATTAAGTTACTAAATTCTATTACCATGTTTACTAACTTTTTTAGAATTAGAGATAGAATCAAATTTATACAAAATTGATTACAAAAATGCCCTTGTGTACAATATATATATATATATATATATCATAAATTTTCAAGTCAGTACGCAATGATATAACTTCATCAGTGCGTTGGATGTGAACCATTAGATTTACATATTTTGACTCAAAGTATATGCACTTGTCAAAACTTCTCCATAATCAGTGATCCACATGCAACGCACTAATATAAGTTATATTAGTGTGCACTGAGGAAAAAATAACTGATATAAATATATATATATATATATATATATATATATATATATATATGAGATGTATGGCTGTAACTCATAATAAAAAAGTTTATATTTAAAGAAAAAAAAAATCCAAAGCAAAAGCAATATGAATTCATGTCAATTCACAATTTTTTTTTTGCTGTAGTATAGTGTTTTGATTTTCATCAAACAAATTTTTTTTATTTTGTAATTAACAATTCACACACATAAAGCAATTTTTTTTTTGAATTCATGTGTTTACTAATCTTTTTTTGGAATTAAGTTCCGTGGACTCCACACACGTATCAAGAATAAGTTTCAGATCGAAAAGAAACTTGATTCCCCTCACTCACCTTAGGAATCAAGTTTCATTTCCTGATTGAAAGGGAAATTAATATGTTTTTACTAAAATATCCCCACTTATATATATATATAAGGTCAAGCTAAATCAATTTAAATTTGTGACTTAAAATTTTGACTTCAACATCCCAACCACCCATGTGCTTTTAATCTAATGGTTGAAATTTGAATGCATTTATAATAATTGGATGAAGAGTACATGGGTGGTTGAAATATTGAAGTCAAAATTTTAAATCACAAATCTAAGTTGATTTAGATTGACCCATATATATATAGTTATTTAAAAGAATAAGTGGGAATATTTTAGTAAAAACATATTAATTCCCCTTTCAATCAGGAAAGGAAACGTTTCTCTTTCAATCAGAAAATTTTCTCTGATATGTGTGTGGGGTTAGTAAACACATGAATTCAAAAATCAGGAACTTAATTCCCTTTCCCAGTTAGGATTCTTGATTAGTAAACAAGCAGATGAATTTTAATTTTTAAACAAATCAATTGAGCTTTATTCAAAGGTATGTACATAAAATAATGATTCTCTTCTTTAGAGTTTAGTCCAAAAAAGGGTGTTTAAAAATGGTAAATTATTCAGCAATGTGAATCTTTGACCATTATATTTTTCTCTTCATCTTCAGATCAGAAAATTAAGGAGAAAGTGAACTCAAAATTTTATTTTTAGTCTTTGTTGGAATCCCGATGGCTTGATATACAGTGTATCTAATTGGTTTGCCATTTGGCTACTTGAACATATGAATCAGTAGAACAAACCTTGTAAAATCAGAAATTCAAATAAAAAAATTGCAGAATTCAATGGTTACTGAAAATTTGGTATACCTAAAACCTTGACAATTAAGCTCACATCTCCAAGTAATTAAACATTTTTGACCAAATTTTCCTCAGGTTTCTTGTATTTCAGGAACCTTCTCTCAACATGATTACAACTCCAGAAGAAGGTTCTCATCAGAATCTGCAGCCCAAAAGAAAAGTTGACAACTTGGAAAATCAGGTTTTTCCCTGAGCTGTTTTGATACAATAACAGGAAGGCAGCAACAGGAATGGCATCTCTGGTTTCTTTAACAATCAGAATAGTAATCCAAGTAAAAGAATCTAACAATGTTTATCTAGTTTATTTTATTTGATGTGATTGGGGTTGAAAGAGCAAAGATGCGTTCAAAACTAATGAATTCAAGCCAATATGAATTCTTGAATAAGACCAAATAAGTGACATAATATTGGAACCCGAATATAAAACAATCCACACGGTTTGACTATCGGCAAATCTAAAACCATGACAAACTTTAAAATGTCCAACAATGTTAACATCAATAACCAAATTGAAGATTTTATTTGTATCTCAAAAGTCTAGATAAGCTCAAGAAATAATTTCATTAATCAGTAATCTCTGACTGTGAGGATATATATATACCTGTCCAAATGAATCCTGAAAACTAATTGAAAAAGACTGTACCTGTTGACATCCTTTGAACAAACTCTAGCAAATGAGGTTGATGTCACAAAGAAATAACATAACATGAGTACATGACTGATATCAGCTGGGCACTTCACTTCCTTTGGTTGAGCAACTTACATTGTTTCATGGCCAATAAAGTTAAAATGTAAGATCTGGTGATCAAGTCTGTTTAATTGAACTCTAGGAATGTTGAAACGGCTTGAACGTATCTTGTAATGCAATTGAGAGCTTTGTTTCAAAGGGTGCATTGGGTTATGTATGTGGATCAATGGAAAGCTAGTTGAATTGGATTCAAAGTACACCAGTGAGCTCTCTAATGTTATTACATACTATCATCAAAACTCAAAGCCTTTCCAAGGCAAATATTGGGCTCAGTTTTCAATTTCATCAGCTATCTAGCCCGGCCCATCATTGTTTTCTTTTCGTGGGGGTCATAATATCCGACATGTAATGTAGTGACTAGTGTAGAAGAAAAAACATCTAATCACGAAAGACTTTATCGTGTAAACAAAATTTATGCCGACAGAATTCTTCATAAACTATACCTATGACTGGTTCCCACAAAATTAATTAACAAATTAATAACTTTAATCGGCTTCAATTGTCATAAAGATAAACCTAAATAAAAAAAGATAGAAGAAAAAAAAAACCCAATTAAAATCAACACCACCTTCTCCATGAAAGTGACTTCCCTGATTCCCTTATTAAATTGTGTTAAAAACACCGTCCCGGTGGTTGAAATTGTGGGGGCAAATTGATGTATTCAACAGCTTTGCCGTATTCTCATAGCAAAAGCGAGTCCAGACGCAAACTTACATGCAAAATATATGGTGGGAATTTGTAACTATCAACTATTCTTTTCTTTTTTTTTTTCCTTTTTGTTTCCTTTCTCCTTTTACGTATCGGCTCCACTCACTCGCATAGCCCGTATGCATGTTTTTTTTTTTTTTTCTTTTTTCTTACAGGTGGATTAGTTTAAAGGTCCCACCCACATGATTGGCACTTTTACAACTAGCAGCCAACCAAGCACCAGCCAAACCATAATCTGCCATAGATTTATTAGGTTATATTTGGGAATCTTAATTAATTTTAGTTTTGACAACACCAATTTTTTTAAATTTGTTAAATTGGCTTTATTATACTCCCCGGCCTTGTCTATTAAGGGGAGCCTCATGGGGTAAGCTCTAATGTGTAAATCCAAACACTTTTTGATGGAGTTCAATTGATTCTTTACAAATTCTTGATTTAATTGGCGGGTGTCGTTATGATTTGATGCACACCCATTTGAGGTTTATCTCTCTTCATGTATCATATTTTATGACAAATTTGGGGTGCAACGGAGTGTACCGTACATCTTTCGTTGAGATCGATCCTGCCACATACATATATATATAGAGAGAGAGAGGAGAGGAAATACACCCTTTTAGTCAAAAAATTATGAGGTTTATTGTTTTTACCCAAGATTAGTATCTTTATTGTTTCTACTCAACAATTGACTGTGGAGACTGAAATGCCCCTCATTTTCCTATTAGAAACATTTTTTTTCTTCGTTCTCTATCTTCCTTCTTTATCTCTTCAATCTCTTCTTTCTCTCTCTTTCTCTCCACCAAAAACTGTCTCTCTTCCCAATTTCTCTCTTCGTTCTCTCTCTACCAGATACAGTTTGCTGAAATTTTTTCCCATTTTTTATCTGAAATTATATCTCTCTTCAATCTTAGCTTGAAACAAAATGTCATCTCTTTAAAAAGCCTATTTATATTTGAAACCATTGTTGTTGAATACAAAATCTACGTAACAACACCATTTAACTATAGATTGGATGATGAGAAGTACGAATTAATTTGTATTGAAAGTCTGTTAATATATCCACAATTTTTTCGAAATATAGACTTTCAATTTCCAACTGCCATTTCCAATAAAGAAAAGAACGAAATAGATCAGGTACACATCAATTCACACCTATTAGATTTGAATTGGAAGAGATATCAAAGGGGCTTCTTACTTCCGAAACAGATCCTCCTACATCTATATATAAACGCTGATTTATCAAGAATACGTAAGAAAAGCACTTCGAATTGTTGATTCATCGCCAGAGATGGCTTAGAACCAATAGTTCATTATCTAATGGATTTTTCCGTTCTAATACTCCATCCGAGAGTAATTTTCAATAATAAAGAGATATACCCGTTTTTTCTTTGAGACAAATTCAAAACCGTTTGAATTGCCGCAGGGGCAGAGAACCCGTCGCTATCTCGGCTGGGCTACCAGAGGCTCTGGGGAAGTCGGAATAGGAGAGCAGGACGCTTACCTAGCCAACATTTCAATCCGGCTCTACCCAAACTTTTCTGGTTCACCCCAACATTCCCTACTTGTCCGACTTTTGTTGAAACCCAAACATTATTTGTGTTCAAACTCCTTTAATTTGGATTTGGCTTCACTTGTCACGGATTCAAAGGTGTTTGTCACGGGTTTGACTTCGTTTGTCATGGATTCTCGGCGATGTTTCTCCAAATCGTTATTATTATTATTATTATTATTTCTCCAAATCTGTTCTTCTTCTTCTTATCATTTAAAAAAAGTTTCTTTTTTATGAAGATTGATAAACATTGGTATTGTACTACTGTTGTTTGAGATTAATGATGAAGATGTTTGAGATTGATGATGAACCGGAGAATTTTTTATGATGATGATGATTAAAAATAAAGTTATTTTTTTCTCTAGATCTGTTCAAAGGTTTTTTTAGTTTTTTGTTTTTTTATTTACTTTTTTATTTGAAGATATCTGAAAATCCATCCAGATCTCTTCAAAGTTTTTTTAATTTTTTTTTGGTATGAGGAAATCTAAAAAATTTCCAAATCTATTCAAATCTGGAAATTTTTCCAGATTTCTTTAAACACATCAGACCATCAATTAAACACACAATGGTAACCCAATTAAACACATCAGGGCAGACCAATTAAACACACAAGGTGAAAACCAAATAAACACATCAGGGCAATACCATGTGTAAATCAATTAAACGCACCATGAAAAATCAATTAAATACAACAGGGCAAGACCAAATTAAACACATCAAGTCTAACACAATTAAACACACAAGGGTAAAAAAAATTGTAGAAGAAGAAGATGGAGGTCCAGGAAGAAGAAGAAGAAGAAGATGGAGGTCTGGGAAGAAGAAGAAGAAAAAGAAAAAGAAAATGAGAAAAAAAAATTATAAAGAAAATTAGTCTTTAAAAAAAATCAATAAAAAAGAAGGGTTATTTTGTCCAAAAAATAGATTTTTTTGGTAGAAATAATAAAAGTACTAATTTTTAGTAAAAACAATAAACCTCCTAATTTATTGGTTCCTTATAAATTTTACTTATATATATATATCATAATTTAAGGAATCCTGCCACTCGAGTTTCTCTCCCTACTTTAGCGAAAACATGATTAGATATCATATATAAGCCTTGGAGGACTACTAGCAAGCATTTATCCAAACTATTTGTAATAATGTAATTATGAAAAAGCTAGCTAGGCTAAGTCTTAAACGATTCATGATTGATGGTAACATATATATATATATATATATATATATATATATATACACTTTTTCTTTTTGCGAGAAACAAAAAGAGAGGAAGAATACATGCATGAGATGGACTCATGGATCATGGCACATGCAAATAGTTAATGATGAGAAGCAAAAGCAAAGAGAGACACAAAATGATAGTTGATAGAGAAGGGATCGATCAGTGGGGTTGGGGAGGTGGTCCTTTCCTTTGCTTCTTCTCTAAATAAAAAAAAGGTCCTCAGCGGATTTCCACTTCAACAAAGTACCCAAATCAACTGTTTACATTCAAAATTAAAAAAAACCAGATGACATATAGCTGTATTATATATTTATATGTACTTGAAAGCCTAAGAGAAAGCAACACGCATGCTCCATATACACAGAGACACAACTAAGATTTGAGTGGCGCCCCAAACATGGGATTTCATAGCTGTTGATTCCTCTGCAAGATCATTTATGGGCTCAATTTTATTCATAATGGTTATGGAATATATTCAACATTTTAATTCAATGTTTTTTTCTAGTTTTTATCATGGAGGAGACTTCAATTAAGCTATTCTATTCAAAATTGATTATATAATACCTTAGACAATTTGAACTAGCACTTTATATTATTAATTTTACAGTAGGCACTAGGCAGTCAATTTATTTTCTCCTATCAAATGAAACAAATAAATCAAGTTGCTTTATAAATTCAACCTAAATTTCAGGAAATATGTCTAAAATTTTCATTATTCCTTTTTTTTGTGATAAAATATTAAATAATATAAATTAATTATTTATATTCAATAATCGAAATAGATTTTGTAAATGTTTATTCTTTCTGATAATATAATATTAGAGTTAAGTTGAGTGAATGTCCGTGAAGAAAACCAAATCCAGAATATTAGAAAAAGTTTGGAGAGATGTATTAGTTTGATCTAATCCTTCTTTTTGTCATCAGTGATTGTTAATTTCTACATCTTTTATGCAGATGGTCTTCTCTCTTTAGATCAACTGTGTCTAGACAAAGAAAAAGCTACCAGCTCCCACCATATCTTAACTTTTGACAAACTCACCATCTCTTTTTGTCAAATTACTTCTTTTTTTCTATTGATTATTAAACAGCAAAAGCTAATCCAAATTCCTCACTAACTCTATTCCTAAAGCTTGTAATTTTAAAGGGTTTTTTTTTGTAGCAAATTTAAAAAGGAGTAGCTGACAGCCTGACACCTATAAATTTAATTAACTTGTAAGAAATAAAAAAAGTTAATTAAAAACTGCATATCTTTCTAAACCACTCACTAACCTTAATGGGGTCCTACCAAAACCATTCCTCTGTTGACTGCCTATCTCTTTTGCATGTATGGATTAACTTGCCCTAAAAAAACAGAAATAATATTAGACAAGAGATATGTTGGATTTGTTTGATTTGAGAGTGTACAATCTTTGATTTGAAATCTCCATAGAGAAATAGAATCTTCATTTTCTTGGGTACCAAACTTTGTCTCAACTCTAATTGCTGTAAATTTGTAATGATATATGTAAGGCCAAAATTGAATCACTTTCTATTTACTGGGCCAGTAGATATCATTTCAACCACCAATCAAGTATATGAAGTTGGAACTGTCAAAAAAAAAAATGCATGTGAAGTTGGGTTAATAATTAAGTCAAAGTTGGTTTGGTTAGATTTTGTATTGTTGACCCAAAAGAAATCCAAGGTCAAACAAACCCACTTCATTTCAAGTACTCATTATTTCCTACTTTCTTGGGTGTGGCATGTCAAATACTCCAAAATTTCCATATAATGAGCCTTTCACTTTTAGATTTACTCATCATCACCATGTACCTTTCTTTATTCTTCACTTGTTCATGGTAGATAACTTTTTTTTAACAAATTAATATGTATAACATAATATCTAAGAAGTAAATATTAATAATATTACAAATATATATATATACGGTTTTTTTATGCATTATTTAACTTTATAACGTTATTTAGTCATTCAAATCACTATATAATATTACAAAATCGTGATTCAGTATGAAAAAACGTAAAAAATCTTAGACTTAATTTATAAACTAAAGTGA
The DNA here is from genome assembly GCA_033220585.1 of Dipteronia sinensis. Lineage (NCBI taxonomy): Eukaryota > Viridiplantae > Streptophyta > Magnoliopsida > Sapindales > Sapindaceae > Dipteronia > Dipteronia sinensis. The sequence goes on along the minus strand of CM065644.1, from coordinate 9,133,693 downwards.
GATTTTGGATGTATAATTAAAAGAATTTTCTCGTAGTATATATCACAATTAATTCTAAGCTTGTAGCCGTTTTTAAATCTCTCTTTCACATTCAATATGAAACTAAGAAATAATTCGATGTGCTTCTATTTTCAAAATATAGTGTAGAAAACTACAAATAAAGAAAAATAGTAGTGTCAACACAAATGATTATTTTATCGATGCATATTAAATGTTATTGTTTGACTTTGAACATAAAATTTGGATTCAGTACGAAAAAATATAAAAAATCTTACCCTTAATTTATAAACTGAAGTGAGATTTTGGATGTATGATTAAAAGGATTCTCTCATAGTATATATCACAATTAATTCTAAGCGTATAGCCGCTTTTAAATCTCCCTTTCATATTTAATATGAAACCAAGAAATAATTAGACGTGCTTCTGTTTTCAAAAGATAGCGTACAAGACTACAAACAAAGAAAAATAATAGTGCCAACGCGAATGATTATTTTATCAATGTATATCAAATGTTATTGTTTGACTTCGAACACAAAAATAATTATTACCATAATTATACTTCAAATTTTTTTTGAAAGAAATTATACTTCAATTTAATGGTTTTTTATTTAATTTTATTATGAATCCAACAAATATGTATTATGTATAAATAAAAAATAAACGTTGAAATGTATGTCAAATGTCAAGACATTTTGTTGACCTAAATTTTAATCTCTAAAACAAAATCTAATCTCAAAGCGAATAAAGTAAATTATGACTTATTAGTTTATTAAGTCTTTCTCCAATTATGTATAACATATTCATAACAATAAATAAATAAAAATAAAAATAAAAATAAAAAGTGAATTATCAACCATTTCAATTGTAGGCTTCATCCTCCAAATGATAATCTTGAGTTTGTTTTACTGCCATAAAGGTTGAAAAATCACTAATTGTAATTTTATCATTTTAATTATATGAAAAATTAACATCTAAACATTGTTTAACGACATTATATTATAAATAAACACATAATATATATGATCATGAGAACAATATAAATTTAAATGATTAAATACTATGTGTTTGCTCATCACCTCTTATCAGTGTTATTAACACATATGATAGTGTATTTTATATACATATTAGTGGTGGGATAGAATTCTATCATGCACATTTGACACCGGTAAATCTTGATCTGACCATTTGGTATGTAAGAATTTTTTATAATACTTATTATAATATTTCAAAATTCGAATCCCATCTCCCAAATTCAAAATAAATAAATAAATAAAATTAAAAAAAGAAAAAGAGAAAAAAAGAAGAAGAAGCAAATATATCCAAGTTACTATTAACCATGGTTTTGTACAGTTGTACTCTACCAAGTTGCATCTGCCAAAAACTAGCACTTTGATTGAATACGTCAGTTACATTTTGGAAGAGGAAAAAAGTCAACAGTGTTGAGTTAATTTAAAGTGAGAAAAATTGAATTGGTAGCAGCACTGCACAAGTAAACACATCCAATTCAAAACCCTGAGAGAGACCCAAATAGCTCAAGCTCTCATTCACTGAGTCACTTCCTCTTCTCTTGTTTCTCCACATTTTACAAACCCAAAAGTGAGAGAACTTCTCTGAAACTGAAACACTGTTCTCTCTGATTATCTCTCTCTCCACGCCTCATAATTTTCACTCCATTTCTTTTCTCACATGTTGTACCAACTTTCTCCAACATTTTTTCAGAGACAATTTGATTCACAATCTGTTTTCAGGCGTAATCTTTAGCGACTTGGGATCTCAAGCAGAAAATGGTTGCAGAGCCTTGGATTTTGAAGATGGGGAACCAAGTAAGTTCAAATCTTAAACACGCACTCCTTCTCGAAACTTCCACCAAGAAGAAGACCCCCAAAAACCCAGAACCCAAACGCTTCATTGGCATTCTCTCTTTCGAAGTCGCCAATGTCATGTCCAAAACCATTCACTTGCACAAATCCCTCACCGATTCCGAGATCTCGAGACTCAAATCTGAGATCTTGAACTCGGACGGTGTCAAACACTTGGTCTCCACCGATCAAAACCACCTTCTCCGGCTCGCTTTGGTCGAGAAACTCGACGAATTGAACCGGGTCGCTAACGTCGTGTCTAGGCTGGGTAAAAAATGCAATGTAACGGCCTTACAAGGGTTTGAACATGTTTATAATGATATTGTGAATGGTGTTATCGATGTTAAAGAATTGGGGTTTTTGGTGAAACATATGGAGAGTATGGTGAAGAAAATGGAGAGGTTCGTGAATGCAACTTCTAATTTGTATAGTGAATTGGAGGTTTTGAATGAATTGGAGCAGACATCTAAGAAGTTTCAGCAGAATCAGCACGAAGAGAGTCGTAGGGCGTTCGAGCAGAAATTGATTTGGCAGAGGCAGGATGTGAGGCATCTAAAGGAAGTTTCGCTTTGGAATCAGACTTATGATAAGGTCGTAGAGTTGTTAGCCAGGACTGTGTGTACCATTTACGCTAGGATTTGTGTCGTTTTCGGGGATTCGAATTTGTTGAAGGATGAGTATAGGCAAGTTTCGGGTAATGTTCAAGTGGTTTCAGGGCCTCTGAAACGAGCTCTTAGCAAGAGTAGCAGTAATGGGCGCCGTTTTTCGGGTTTAGTTGAGAGAGGTGGAGTGGAGAGAAGAGAGGCGAGTATGAAGCCTCAGATTAATTCGAGGAGAGGTGAGGTTGCGTTGTTTAGAGCGGAAGATTTTAATTTCCCGTGTGGGGCTAGTCCCGGGAGGCTTTTCATGGAGTGCCTTAGTTTAAGCAGTTCAGTTTCGAAGTTGGATGATGATGATGAGGTTGATTGTGACGAACGTCATAGTCGAATTTCAGGTTGTTGCAGTGTTGGAAATGGGGGTTTGGGGAGAGAGTACCTGAATAATTCTGGTTGTTTTACTAGTGGTGTTCCTTTTAGCGGAGATCAGAGGCAATCCACATGTGGCGCGACGAACTGTGAACGTTTTGGCCCCATGAATAGGTTAATGGCGTATGCTCCGCCTTCCACAGTGGGTGGCTCTGCTTTAGCCTTGCATTACGCTAATGTCATAATTGTGATAGAGAAGCTTCTTCGCTACCCTCATTTGGTGGGTGAGGAAGCCAGGGATGATTTATATCAGATGTTACCAGCAAGCTTGAGAACGTCTCTGAAGACGAATCTCAAGTCTTATGTCAAGAACTTGGCGATATATGATGCTCCGCTTGCCCATGATTGGAAAGAGACCCTTGATGGGACATTGAAGTGGCTCGCCCCACTCGCACATAATATGATCAGGTGGCAAAGTGAGCGCAATTTCGAGCAACAGCAGATTGTCACGCGGACTAATGTTCTTCTGCTGCAAACATTGTATTTTGCTGATAGGGAAAAGGCAGAGGCCGCCATTTGTGAGCTTCTTGTCGGGTTGAATTATATATGTCGCTATGAACATCAGCAAAATGCTCTTTTGGACTGTGCAAGCAGTTTCGATTTTGAAGACTGCATGGAGTGGCAGTTACAATGTGGAGCTTCTTATCTCAATTGATTGCGTCGCTGGATTTGTATACCTAGAAAGAGATTTGTAGAGCATTTTCCTTCACTCCTGATACTTGTATGATTCAACAAAAATGTGAATATCTGAGGTTTGCACACTGAAGCCTTCAATGTTGAAGACTGGAGTTTAGTGATATAATTTATTGCAAGGTAACAGAAGTCTTATTTCTGAAGTATAGAATTCCGGTTAATTATGAAAAAATGAAAATATAATTCTTCAGTGCAGAATGTGTTTATATTTTCCTTTTTGGTAGTTAAGCTTTGATGCTAGAATTTGTTTCATTGATAATGCATTTGCCGTTTGATGCCGTTTGATGCCGTTCTGATACTAATTGTTCGTTTATCAATTACCTGCGAGTTATGTACTAAACTTATGTTTTCGATAAGTAGAATTCTGTCATATTTACCTCTCAACTTGTAGATTATGAGACTTGTACTGAATTTTAGAAGGAAATGAGATATAAGTTTGAGACATGTGAACAAAAGTATCTGAAATTATTCCTTTTGTAGATTTTTGTTCAATGGTGGACTAAGGGACTTTCCTATCAAGTGTCAAAGTTGTGCATCTGATTGTATTGTATGTGGCATCATGGAGTGAGAATAGCTATCATTAGTTTTGATCAATCTTGAAAATCAAATTTCCTAACTTGATTTCACGAATTGGATTAGCTCATCTTTTCTTTGCTCACTTACAAATCAATTAGAATTTAGACATTTTAATTGTTGACTAGATTATGTAGGATGAGTGTCGTGTAGAGTAACCTTGTAACACAGTTCTCATGAATTGACAGCTTCAATTATTGCTTCGCTTAGTACATAGTATTCATGTAATTACAAGTAATCATATGAGCACTTTCAAAAGCATGTTGCCTATGCACATCACTCTATAATGCTTCTTGTTCTTATATATTCAGCATCTCAAATGCTTGTACATGAACTAGAATGTATGTCATAAACAACCTGCTTTTATCATGATATTTTCGACTAATGTCATCGTAAGACGATTCGTTTTTTTTCTTTTCTAACCTATGTATGTTCATTCTAGTGAAGCATTTGGAATACCCAAATGCAATTTTGGTGTTGTTTATATGTTAGTCAATCCAATAGATGTCTGTGAACAATGAACACTCTTAAGCTGTCATGTGTGGTAAATTAAAACGTGTATGCAATAATTGAGTTGCCAATAAGTCTGAATATTATATATAAAAAATGCATTTTGGTTTGTGGCTCGAGATGTTATAAAATTGTTGATGCCTTATTATTATTATGGACATGACATGTGGACAAAGTACGCATTATTCAATGCTTTGGAATGGCATGCTCACTTTTTTCCTTCAATATGAGCTGTTGGTGCAGTACGGATTTCCAAGTGACCATCCATTGCATTGAACATCCTAGATTGCACGGCACATGCTATTTTTCTTGTGACTGAAACTGATTTTTGCAGTTTCCACAGCATTGAATCAAAAATATTGATAGATCTGATTCACAATCAGTACAGATTTGGCAAATTGTTGGAGCAAACAAACATATTTTGCAAAGTTGCTGAAGCAATACATGTCAAATGGGCTTGAGGTCCATTAAATCTCTAGTAGTGATGTAGACATTTGACCACCAAGCCACTTTCTCATTACTGGATTGATACAGATTTTGATTTTCAAATCTCAAAGACAACAAATGTGACAATGTCACAAAATAATAATAATAATAATAATAATTATTATTATTATAATAATGGGTCTGTTTGATTCATGTCTTCCCTGAAGAAACATTAAAAAAATGAAAGTACAGCAGAGGTTTGCATGTGGTGCTGCACAATTGGTAGGGTAGGGCATTGAGTGTGATCATAAATTTGTTTCCTCTTTTGTTTTTTGAATTTTTGTATTTTGAAATGTAATGTATCATCATAAATTAGAGTAGTTCGAAGTTCCCTTTCTACTTGCTAACTCATGATCCACAAGTTCAAGATACCCACATTTTTAGGCCCAATTCTTCAAGCTATGACTACGACTGCACCAAATCGGTTGATCTTCGTTAAACGCACCCCAAACTTTTTTAAGTACACCCACAATTTTTATTTTTTAAAAATAAACTCGAAATGAAAACTCTTCGTTGTCTTTTAGTGACCTCACGGAAGGTAAATTATTAGTTAAGATGCGATTAATTTTTACTATTATTTATTCACGATCAATCACATACTTCAAAAAAAATGAGAAAAATTGAGTGAGGAGAGAATTCAAGTTCATCTGTTCATAATCTTTCACTATTGCTTTATCCATAATTAATAACATACTTTTTCAAGAAAAAGTGGGAAATTCTGAGAGAGAGAGAGAGAGGGGAGAGAATCCAAGTACATCCCATATTCTTCAAGTTTTAATTTTAATTTAAATATAAATTAACATATAATCTTTACAATATTGATATATTCAAGATGACCGGGATATTGTTGGCTAATATTTAATTGATATTTTTCCAGTCAATTTTTGTAGACAATGTTTTATAAAAGGGTTATTAGTACTAGTCCGTCTGAACTTTACTCGAGTTTACATTTTATCCTTGAACTTTTGTTTAGATATTAAACCCCCCGAACTCTCATTTATTGGCAAACATTTTGGTTTATTGCTCCTTGAACGCTTGTTTGAGAGGGTATCTACGGTCATGTTTTGCCAATAAATGAAAGTTTATGGGTTTTAATGCCTAAAAAAAGTTTAATGGGTAAAATACAAACTTACATAAAGTTCAGGGGTGTCTAGTGTCAATAACCCTTTATTAAAATTACAATTTCACAAAATATTATTTAGATCATCCTAGAAGCATGAAGCAATGAAGTTTGGGCCAGATTGGGTGCCGACGCCCGCGGCCCGCTCTAGTCCAGTCTATTAAACTACCCGCCTGTGACAAATCACTTGAACTCGCAACATTTAAATGTCGGTACTAGCCAATCAAAATCTCTGCGTCAGCTAATTATATCACCTACTCGTAATCAAAGATTCAAAGCCACGCTCTAAGGTTTTTTTTATAAAAAATTAAATTAAATTTCCGTGATCCAAACACTTAAAAAGTTCAAAATTTTAAACAGTAGATTTTCCTTCTACTTTCCTGCATTTTTCTTCAAACTGTAGCTCATAAACATTTGAAATTCGTTTATTGACAAATCTGTTACTATTTTCATGGAAAAATAAATAAACGCGTATCGAAGGAGTGGAGACGAACAACGAATCTATACACCTACAGCAAACCATGAGTAGCAGGAGGTTCGTTTACATAATTACATTGTTGCTCCATTACACTTCTTTTATACAAGCAATTTCATCTGAATTTTGTTTTTTTCAATTTTGAATTCCATTTTGATAAATCTGATTAATATTTGTATCTCCTCGTTTTTTTTTTTTAACATTTTATGCGCTTTGTTGACTATGAAGATCTGTTTGGTTGGATTCTAGGGTTTTTATCTCACACAACTATGTTCTGATTGATATGTTGGAGTTTATGATTTATTGGTTATTACATCGTAGTTTTGTAATTTGTTTGGATTCCAGTATTTGCATTGTCAAAATTGTGGCGTCTTATTTTTGAATTGTGTTTTAAACCAAATTTGGTTCTTTTTGAATCCTGTTGTTGATAATAGTGGAGTGGTAATACAGCTAACGCATCATAATTTATTCTTCTGTTAGTTAAATTTCCGGACATATTGTTTGTTTAATATATACATCTGAGTTTTTTTAATTAAATGCCATGGTCATAACTCATAATAAGAAGAGAATGATTCTTATAATCTTATAGACTTATCTATAACAGTTGATCCGTGGCGTATCGGTTTGAGCTTTTTGAATCAAATAGTGTTCATCAACTGACTGATTATTCTATAGTGAGAATAATTTGGCTAAGTTCCAAGAAAGTAACCGAAAAAGCATGGTCTGAAGATCATTATAGTTTTATCAATAGCTTTATATTTTATTCATAGTAAGGCGAGTTAAAATACTAATTGTTACCGGGGACAATTTGTATGTTGCCTCGAATGATTTAGACCTTTACCCATTCTGGTTTTGATTTTGTACACATGTAGCCTTGATTGAAGCAAGGGCCAATTAAGTTTATGTTGTGTGTGTGTGTGTGATTGAGACTTAATCTTTACTAGTTAGTCTTACATTCCCACCATGTAAGTGCTATAAATAACTAGTTCGTGCAATCGTGCTTTATCCTTCCCATGGATATCAGGAAGCTGATTATTGCCTCCCTTTTTTTTCCCTTGTGTCCTTCCATCTCTGGATTGATATGGTAACTGATGTTTTGATTTGATTATAATAATTAAATATTTTCGGACTTAAATTTTTTTGACAATATTTGGTTCTAAAAAGATGCTTGATTCTTTCTTTTTGAACTCATATATAGACAGTGGTGGTAGAGTTGTTGGAGTTGAAGTGTTGAACTTGTTTCTTTTGGGTTTTAGCACAAGAGATTCAGGAATGGGATGGGGTTGTGGCAGATCTTAGGCTTTGTTGAAGTAGATAAAAATGTTTATTGCATGTTTTTTTTTTTTTTTTTTTTACAGAAAAAGGTGTGCTGCAGAATTTTGTTAATTTATGTGGTTAGTAGAATGTAATGTAATTTTAGTTATATGCACACTATTGTTTTTTTCAGATTTAAGATTCTATCATGATCATTTTTGTTGCAGGGAGCACCGTGCATCAAGATCTGCTCTCTTTGATGATTACGATGGCCTTGAGGAAGGCGGTCTTAAGTTGTCCTCCTCATATTCTCATGAAATTAAAGAGCATGACAATGACAATGAAATGGACAATTTGAAAGAAAGAGTTGTTTTTCTGAAGAGAGTAAGTTCCAACCAAGAATATCCTTTGCTTTACCATTTAATGATACTAATGTAAATTCCTATATTAAATGTCTAGCTAAACCTTCTTTTTGGCACTTAAGGTATTCTGTAATGCTATGATACATGCAAATCCAAATGAAGTTACGACATATCATTAGAGTAAATGGATGGGCGGATGTTGAAGTTTCAAATTTAAATTAATATTTCCCTACCTATTATAAGTTACAGTAACTTTATTAATGTTGCTGTCATTATCTGGTTAGTGGTAAAAAGTATAAATCATATATGTTGATCACAGTCTATTATAACGAATATGTCTAAAGAATTACCAGTGGCATAAATGGTAAGCAAGATATACTTACGTTTAATGTTATCATGGGCAAATGACCTGTTTCTGAGGTCACTATTGCATCAAGGAAGCCTTCCTTTCACTCAGCTTTCTCAGCATGGTTGAGAAATGTATCGAAGTCATTGAGCTCGCACTGTCCTTATAATCTTAGCTTAGTACATATGGTAACATGTGTTGAAGTTTTAGAATGCCTGAGCATCAAAATACTTGGAATCCTGGATCAATTGTTATATATTGTTCTGAATGATGATTTCAAGGAACAATCAAAGGGAGTTCCGTCTTGTCATAGAAACTGGTCTTAGAACTCGAGAATTGAAGATACAAAAACAACCTGCACTGCAGGAAATTAGTTGGTGTTTTTGGTTGAACATGTGATCCATATAAATGTTTTTTCCCTATGGAAAAATTAAAAAGGCAAAAGAGAAGTCACAGTCTTAGATGTTATTGCTTTGTAAATATATATTCTAATTTCGAGGATTCTTAATGCATATTTTACTCATCATCAGTTAACAGGTGATATACATGAGGAGGTAGAGGGTCATAATCGTTTGCTTGATCGAATGGTATGTAACAGCTGTTCAACCTTCACTCAATTTAAGTGAGTTTTGCTTACTTTGTTTGAATGGACTGTGTTGTAAACTCAGGGCAACAGTATGGATGCAACGAGGGGTATAATGTCAGGAACAATGGATCGATTTAAGATGGTACCTTTATCTTAACTATATTTACTCTACTACTGCAGCTTTTCGAAATGGCTGATCACAGGAAGTTGTTTCTAATTAGGTGTTTGAGAAGAAATCCAACCGGAGAATGTGTACGCTTGTGGTAGCTTTTGTGGTTTCATTCTTAATTGTATACTATCTGATTAGGTAAGTGATCTGATCATGTTAATGTTAATGAATGATGTATGAATTTCAAATACTGAAAACTTGAATGGCCTTGGTATATATCTAATTTTATCTTGTGTGTGTGTGTGTGTGTACGCTTGTGGTAGCTTTTGTGGTTTCATTCTTAATCATATACTATCTGATTTGGTAAGTGATCTGATCATGTTAATGTTAATGAATGATGTATGAATTTCAATTACTGAAAACTTGAATGGTCTTGGTATATATCTTAGGTAAGTGATCTGATCATGTTAATGTTAATGAATGATGTATGAATTTCAAATACTGAAAACTTGAATGGCCTTGGTATATATCTAATTTTATCAAAGGCCATATATCTAATTTTTATCTTGTGTGTGTGTGTGTGCCTTGGTATATATCTAATTTTATCAAAGGCCATATATCTAATTTTATCTTGTGTGTGTGTGTGTGTGTGTGTGTGTGTGTGTGTGTGTGTGTGTGTGTAGTATTAAAAAGGATATTTATTTGTACTGGAAAAATCTTATGTGTGTGTGTGTGTGTTTATAGTATTAAAAAGGATATTTATTTGTACTGGAAAAATATTATGTTTTTCAATATATATGTGTGATTTAATCAAATAAGCACTGTTTTAATGCTGATAAGTTTTTTATTTTTCTACAGGGTTCTCATGCATGGCTGAATTAGAAAACATTAAAGCTTGTCTGCAATTAGGTGATGAGATTTGGGCACCATATACAGTAATGCGTTCATGTAATCTACATTTCTTGTAATTTCTTATTGTTCTTTCTGTTTTTTGATGATATTGTATGGAACCACTCATCGCTTCAGAGAGGGAATTTTTCTGCACAATTAGAATGCTGAACCGGAATCCTGGTGACAGAGGGCAACTTGCATGTATACATATCAATGTTAAGTGTTAACTTCAATGAGAGCAAACATGGTTGGACATTATCAATTTTCTGATCATGATGACAATATTAAGTCAGGGCATGTTTGCCTACTACAATGGTTTGTTGCATTTGTACAGTTACAGATAGGAGACTGTATTTTATTATTATTATTATTATACAAAATTTATAACATATAAATTGTTTTTACATTTCTACATCTCTTGTCTTAACTTAAGCGGCTTGCATCTATCTTTGCACTCTCAAGTCTTACAATGCTTACGCTAGAAATTTATCCTTGTAATGATATGTCCAAGCCATGCACCAGACTTGGTCAAAGTAGTTGTTAGTTGTTGTTAGTTGTCTGGATTGGATAATTTGTGCCTTTAATTTCCCTCCATCATTGCATAAGTTTAACTTCATTTCCTCCATTATTGCATTAATGGTTGTACGACTCATTGAAAGTGCAAGGCCTTTAAATAGCCAAAGTTTCAATGCAAGGGCTTTTAATAGCCGAAGACATGTTGGATGAAAGTTATGAGGGTTATAGACCAAATTATCTCCCTTAAATTCTTCCTATGTTCTATCAATACTTCCTCTATTCTTCTCTTTTTCTACCTTTCGGTTCTAGCAATTTATTTTCCGATAGACTCTTCACTAAGTGGATGAAAGATTTCAAAAAAATGGTTTTGCACCTTCAAAAAATGTCCAAATGATATGTAAGACAAATTACTAATCACACGCCCATCCTCCATTTAATCTGTGTTTAAAAAGAGGAAATGGGCCTAAATCTGAAAAACACCGTTGTAAGTTGTAACCGAAGCAAAGCCAACCCGGGTTCAGGTACTTGGGTTTTTAACCGAACCCGGGTTCGATTAAAAAGTGTCTCTCTTCCAGTCCACCACACAACAATACACGCTAATGGATGAGGAATGAGAGAGAGAGTAAACGGTGTAACACAAACACGAAGTCATGGTGACAGGTTTTGTTCAACATCAATGGAAGATACCCACTTCGTTTATGTCTTCCAGTTTTCTAGGAACCGGTTCTTTCCTTCAAAATCAGTGTAGACCATCCAAGAATTTCAAGTGTTACAGAGAGAGAACTCTCACCGGTAAGATAAGGAGAGGAAATGTAGTTGTGTGTGGTTGGTTGCTTCCAGTGGATCCATGGGCACCCAACATCGACTCTGCAAGCATAGCACCACAGCTCTTTGCGGCCTCTTTGTTTCCCTACCTTGGTTTCTTGTACTTCATTACTAAATCCAAGTCTGCTCCAAACCTCACTCTCTTCGGTTTCTATTTCTTGCTCGCCTTTGTTGGCGGCACTAGTGAGTTTCTTCTGCATCTCCCTTCCCTCTAATTTTTGAGGTTGTCAATATATTGCTAATCAGTATTAGATTTAGAGCCATGAATGCAAATTTGTAATTTTGCTCTCACTGAAATTAATGTATTCTTTTCACATACATTGGACATGTTGTTGGATTTCTTGCGTCTTTAGAGCTTGATTTTAGTCTTAATTTGTCCTCCTGCGCAGCTTGCTTGAATTTCCCATTTGTGAGCAATTATGTATATTGTAATGCTTTTTCCCAAATCTATGTATTCCATGCTCATTGTTACATTGTACAATCTACTTTTAGCACATTCCATATCTTGAATTGACACTACTGTTGTGGTGCTCCTATCATTTTCTTCTTTCTTTCATATTCCAACCCTTTTGTTGATTAGAGAACAAGAAACAACAGGACTAATGGGATCCAAATTTGGCAAGTAGATAATAACATAGTTCTCCACTTCAGTATATAATTTGTAAAAGTTTAAATGAACTTTAGTTTGCTTCAAAGCTGTATTGTTTTCAATTACTAACACATTTTTCTTGTATGAGTGAGATTTTTTTTTGCTTAACTGTATAATTCTGATTAAATCTATCCGGCTATTCTCAGTTGTTTACTGCTATCTAAAGCTTTCTTTCAGCTTTAATAATTTCTTTTGTCTGGTCTTTGGATGCCATCGGCTCTGCTGAGCAGTCCCAGCTGGGATTTACGGTAACTTCTCAGCACTCAGCATAATTACTTTAACTCAAACTGAGCAGTTTATTTAGAATGCTACAATGTGGACCGTGACTGAAATTTTATATGGTTGGACAGCAAAGGTGCATTATGGTACTTCCTTGTCCAATGTTGACTGGTTACATGGTGGGGCTGAGTCTCTTCTCACTTTGACCAATTTATTCATTGTGTTGGGTTTGAGACAAGCTCTTCGGAGAGCTAGAGATGCAAAACAAAGAACGCGAAATGTTGTTCCAGGGATCAAAGATGAGAAGTCGTCCATTTAGGTTAAGGTCCCACTCAGCAGGTCTACATCTTTTTCATTTAACTCTCTCATTACCTTATCATCGATCTCAATATGATGTGCTCTTTCATCAACAGTATTTCACTCTTCTTCTTTGTGTGTGTGTGTATGTGTTTACATCGTTAAATTGGAGTTTTAAATGCCAGATACGATCTTCAGTCATCTAGTGTTCTGTTTCAGGGAATTGTCACCATTGGGTCAACTTCAAGCACATCGATGACTGATCTGCTTTTTAATGCTGAGCAGCTTTGATATAAAAGAAGTGACATGAGTTTTCAATTGTAAAAGTATATGAACTCATTTTCCTTTAATCACGTTTTTAGTGAATTCTGTTTTTATCACCATATCTATGTGAGCAGTTGTTTTAGAGTTTCCTGTAAACAAGATGTCTTCATGTTCTAACTTTCATGTAAAGTGTACCAATGGAACGTCTTATATGAATTAAAAGTGTTGTATACAATTTTTCTGTGCATTTTTCTGGAATTTACTTTGTGCAATGAATTTACTAGAGTTGCTTGTAACTGATAATGTTTGGAAATATTTTGCATGATATCTTTCTGTCTCTATTCATCACCTCTGTTCTGAGCACTGCCGTGCTGTTTGCCGAAGTTAAGCATGTTTATACTTAATAAATTAAAACTGCTGTTCATAACCGAAGTGAAAACTTGTAATATTAATTGAACAAATTCTATCTCTCCGCCAATGTGAAATAAGGCTTTATGTTCTTAAAATCTTCCTTTCTCCTATTATTGTACAAGCTACAAACAGCAGGAGCTGCCTGCTATGCAGGTATGGTGCAACCAAGATTCTAGTTTAGTCGTTATTCTTATTATGTTACATTGAAATAGAATTAAAAGTACATTTTTGGATTGTCAATTAGGAAGTTTGGATTGAGCGAACTGCAGAAATGGAAGCTGAATTGTTGGCTGATAATTCAGCTACTTGGGAGATTTGTTAAGAGTTCATGACTTAGTAAAATTAAAGACTTGGTGTCTGCATTTGAAAGGGTGTCATGCTTTTCTGCATCACTACTTCTAAGACTCCGCAGAGTGAAAGCCAGGAATCAAGCATCGTACGATTTGTTTCGAATACAAAGCATCTCATCCTCCAAGGTATGGTATATATTATGTGTCTTGTTGCTCATATTTCATCTTTGATACTGGTCATGTTGTGGAATGTGAACATTTCAGTTTTGAAAATATATTCTATATGTAACATCGGCGTATGTCTTCATTTCTCTCTCCTTTTCTTTTTAGCCGCAGTACTGTGAGTGACTTTTCACTAATGAAAAAAAGAAGAAGCATGTCATGTGTGGGAATATGATTAGGTTCATAATAGATGGGTACCAGTTATAGAGTTGCCATTGTCTGGGGACAAGGGTGATGGAGTATATTCTGTTGCCTGGGCACCAAATATTGACCAACAATGGACCTTTTTTTAAAAAAGCGAAAGCATATTACACAATCAGCATGTGGGAAAGAAAACTTGATATGAAATGGTCTGCAAGAAAAATCCTGAACCACATATTCCATGAGTGTCGGCTAATGTGGATCGCTACTGCAGATGCCTTTTTAGGCATACTGCATGAGATAATAATAATAGCTGTTTCAAGGTATCAACACAACCAACATCTTGCATCTCTGTTTATAATCTATTTTTGATGTACTAATGCATGCTTTTATCGAGATGTTTATAAAACATGATTTGTGTATTGTGAATCCCTGAGATGAATTCTTTTGTCAGGAAAGGAAAACGTTAAATTAAATGTAGATGATGAATGGCCGATAGAACAACAGGATATGAATGGGATGAGCTTGTCAACTACGGCAAGTGAGGGGAGTCGTAACTCGTAAGGTTGTGACGGTCAAAGTTGGATGGCGTTTCGCAACCAGCTCCTTTTGACCCTGCTACCTGGCTCCCGTTCAGGAAGTCATTAAATTTATGCGCACAAGGGTTAATCACATGTACAAATTCAATTCACAAATACATTATAAGAGAAGTTTTTGGAGTCAAAGTTGGCAACCATGGCATCATTAGAAACAGTTGTAGATTCTGGTGACAAAACTGGGTTTAAAACTTTTCAGTTCAATGATCTATTTCGTAGATTGAAATCTTAACACAGTTAAAGTGTACCATGAATCAACCAGCCCATAATTGGTCTTACACATGGTAAATAATTGCAGGATATTTGTGCTAGCAGTCCAATGAAATTTTAATAAATAATATATATTAGAGACTTGGGATTGGGACGTAGTAGTCCTCCCAAAAGGTAGCAGAAATATTTTATGAAATCAAAGAATGAAAATTAATGTTTGAATTTTTCATGCACTTTGTCTGGGACTTGTTTGTGGCTTCCACAACACCAGACAAGGAAAAAATGTGTCCTAAAACGAGAGCCACAAGAAACTTGAATGTTTCGTGGGAGTAATTAGAGGCTCTCATTTGCTCAAAAACATAAAAATTAGAGGCTCTCATTTGAAGATTTGACTAGCTACTAAGTACTTCAGATCAATTCAAAATTGACATAATCATTAGTACTTGGAGGACGATCACAACTTTGGATGGTCCACAAACAAACCACAATCTTTATTGATGCTGACTCTCCCATATTTGCTTGCTGCTCCTCTGTTGGATTTCACTACTCATGCACCCAAAACCAAACACACTGTAGATAATGGAATAATGGATCTCTTTGGTATCTCTCTTTTCATTTTTAAAAAGTTAATATAACTTGAATCTAGACTAAATCCTTCGAAACTGTAAAATGGATGAGATTTGATCTCCAAACTTTATATATATATATATTTCCAATGAGTAATTTTTAAAATGTATACTTTAAACATTTTTGATGAAATTGAATGTAATCGAATATTTTTCGATGATAATTTTTATATGCATCATAAGAAAATTAAAATATACATTTTGTAAAAATTTAGAAAATTTTTGGATTTGAGAACTATTTTTTCTCATATTTCTCTATTTTTAAATGTTTTATCTTCAAAAAAGTCAGAAAAAATGAGTTCTTTGACCAGATTTTTTTTTTCCATAAATATATTTCAATGTTTTTATCTTCCATACAAAAAAACCAAATTAATATTAAATATATTCCATTAAATTTCATCAAATGTGTTTAAAGTGTACAGCATAAAATGTCTTCATTAGAAAATTACTAATATATATATATATATATATATATATATATATATATATATATATCACAGTATGAATCACTATATACACAAATGAGGTCTATTGGAAGTTTATACTCTGATCCGTTCCTTTAGTGTCAGATTTATTTTATATTTTTTTAAATAAAGTGTATAACTTTGTACTATGATGTTATGCTAAGATTTAAAAATTTACTTTATTCTAACGAGATGATCCACAGGATATAGTTTTTGACATTTGATTGATACACGAGTAAATAAAGAAGATACTTATCAAAAAATAAAAAGAGAGAAGATAATGGTACAAATTGCATATTTAAAAAAAATGAAAATTATATATATATATATAAAGAAAATGAAAACTGCTATAATAATAATCAAAACTTCAAAAACAATATGAAGATGACATGATCACCTAATTTGATTTGACGGTAAATAATATTTATTCGGTCTAATAATGTCTTAAGTTTAAATTTTCACAAAACCTTCTTATCCCTTTTCTTATTATTTTTTTGAAATATTTTTATTATTATTAATAATTTTAAGAAATTTAGCTTTGCATTTAAAATTCCATGTGTTCTCTCTATGTAATTTAATTATATAGGACCATAATTTCAATTATATTTCCTTGTAATCTTACAAATGAGATCATACTTCATATAATTTACATTTTACAGTTTATTTCAACTAATAAACATGCCTGGGCTGACCACAGGCCAATTCAGTCTCTCACAGCTCTTTATAATTTATCTTTTAATTATATATATATATATATATAATAAATAAATAAATATATTATAATTTGTACATATAAATATTCGTTCAAGTAATCAACACTTTATTTGATATAATAATAGGATTTAACTACTGTACATATTGCAGGGATAATTATGAAAGGAAATTCTTTTCTTTTCGTTTTAAACTTAAATATTTGATTTATATAGACATTTTGATTGAAATCTCCTGATAACCAACTTTGTAATCTTACGATACCTAGTTGCCCATAATAATATATAAAAGTACAATTAAAAATTTAAAATGTAAATTGAACACTCCAAACCCTAGTGTAAGTGAAATTTGACCCCAAAACCTCATCAACTAAGATTAAAAAAAATATGGTAGTTGTGTAATTTATTTCAAATATTTAACTAGAAATATAGTGAATATTTTGTATTATAATTTTTAAGTCAGCATCGGCAATTTTCATTTAGAGGGCTGATAAATCGCCTGTAAAATTCATTTGTTTGCCAATTTTATTAGTGCAGCCATTATTAAATTTTCAAAAATAATAGTTTCACTATAAGCACTAAACCAAAAATAACTTTAATAAAATTGAATTTCTTTTTGTCCCTTTGATATATTCTCCTTGTTCATGAGTCATGTCCGCCAATCTCTCATGTTCTAATTGTTGTAGTACTTACTTATCTCCTCTGGCTTATGCTTCAAAATTCAAATCCCTAAAGCCACTATAGATTTTCCTCATATTTGATCACACCATCTTTTCATCTACTTCATCTGCCTACATAATAGATAAATCATGATGATGGGATCTCACCAACAACACTGAATTGATTGAAATATTTAGAGAACACTTCAATAATGTCTCAGTAAAAGCAATAGTTCCTGTGAAGGAAGCTAAATTAGCAGAAAATAAGATAGGTGGAAAAAGATAGAGAAATGCTTTGGATTTAAATAGTAGTAGTGTTATAAATAGATGGGGAGTTCAAATCACATTAAAAAAAAACAAGAAAAGATGCTATCACTATGTTCAATTATTATTATTATTTTGACACCAATCAGATCAATGCATGGTTTATTTGGGGGGTTCATCAACTGCTACCAATACAACCAGGAACGAACACATACAATTCTTATTGCTGGAAATGATTCTCTATACACTTTATGATTTAATGGACAAAGATATGACTCAAATCCTTATCACTATGTCGATTAATTATATGTAAAACAGTATCTAAAATACCAAATGAAATGACCTTATTGGTAATTTTATTTAAGGGTAAAATAATTAGTAATATAAAATGGATGCACAAATGAATTTTACTATTGGCAATATCTACACAATTGTTTTTTGAAGTATTACATTTACAACTATTACGATACGGTTTCCGGGGCCTACCAAGATACGATACGGTCCGGATAACTACTCCCACCAACTGGAAGAAAACTCCCCACATAGACACACATACTTGTAAAATGCATATGGTGAGACTCGAACCCTTAACTACAAAGTGTTGAAAGGAGGTGCATTGCCGTATCTACTAATAGGTGATGTGCAATAACAACACTATTTGAATTTTCAATGTTACACATAAATCATAATTGATATAATAAATAAAGATCATAAACAAATCTCTTAAATTCAAATGTCATGAATCCTGATTACATTGACCTCCTCTATTGATCATTACAGTATGAAAACTTTAGCAGCATCACCATCCGGCTATTACTACAAGAAACTGCATTGCATCATTGAGTTTCGACCGTCACTATTAAGGCTACACTTCTACAGCAATATACCTCCCATGCTAATAAACTACGAATATGTTGGTAAAAAGTTTTGACCAAACACTCACAACTTGCACTTTAAATTGTTGCAAGTTGCATTATCGATGAGACAAGCAAGATGGTTTTTAATTATATTTTAAGTTCACGGAGTCTAATTAGGCTGTCGACAAGACTTTTTGCCAACCCGAAAATGTTGAGAATGGGCTCAAGATTATGTGCAAACTGCAATGCTATTGCTTGCTAGGCATGGAAAGATTGTGATTTGTTAATAACAACTACTAAGCGCTAATTTTTACTTAATACCTCCCCAAGTATTAGCTCTCTCTCTCTCATGTGCATATTGACATATGTTGGGGCACGAGAAAACGACGTGCTCCCCACCTGCCCACGCGCACGCGACCCCACGAAACCCTAATTTCAAAGATCTCTATAGCTCTAAAAGGAGAGCTTATATGGAAACTTAATTTAGAGATATATACTACCCAAAAAAACAATTAGAAAAAAATCTTAGCTCCCTCAAATGGGCCAAATCACAACACAAACACAGAGCTAACAGAGAAAAAAAAACGAGAGAAAGAAGAAAAAATTGTGATGTAATCAGTTAGTTTCTTTTAAATACTGAAGATTTTATCTATCTCTTGATCAGTTTGTATTTGTTTATTCTCTTTAATTTATGTGTTTCTCTCTCTTCTGTGTCTGTGTGTGGGCTTGATTGATTCTATCAAGGGTTTTTGCATCTGTTCTTTGTTGGTTGATGTTTAATTAGAATCTTCACTCGTAATTAAAAGAGCTCTTTTCTTTTTTCTTCTCTTTACTTGATTCCATGAGCAATTAATTGCATCTAATTCTCTCTTCCTGTACTACCTTTCTTTTGTGCTATCTAATCAGCTTCAGCTACTCTCTCTCTCTCTCTCTCTCTCTCTCTCTCTCTCTCCATCATCATAATCTTGATAGGTTGAGCACACAGTAGCATACAGAGAAAATCCCTGTTTGCTAACAAAGGTTTTTTGTTTCTTGTTTAACCTCTAGTTTGACTTTTCTCTGATCTCGAACCCTCATAAGAATTACAACAAAGGAAGAAAAAAAAATCCGAAACTTACTAGAAGGTGTGAAATCAATTGTTGGATCTTCTTCTTCAATTCTCAATTTTCAACCCTGGCGAATCCTTGGTGGACAGGTCAGGTGGGGTTGCCGGGCATGGACCCTGCATCCAATTCACCGATCCTAAACAAACGCGACCGCGAACTCTCCATCAACGAAGACAGCAATAACAGAAGCAATGAAGATGAAGACAGAGAAACCGGAGATGAGCCTAGAGAAGGCGCGGTTGAGGTCGGTACTCGGAGACCCCGCGGCCGTCCACCCGGATCCAAAAACAAAGCAAAACCACCCATTTTCGTGACAAGGGACAGCCCTAACTCTCTCCGTAGCCACGTTATGGAGATCGCAGGTGGAGCAGACATAGCCGAAAGTGTAGCTCAGTTCGCGAGGAGGAGGCAGCGCGGAGTCTGCGTCCTCAGCGGCAGTGGCTCGGTAGCTAACGTGACACTGAGGCAACCAGCAGCTCCCGGAGCTGTGGTGGCACTTCATGGTAGGTTTGAGATATTGTCGCTGACCGGAGCATTTCTTCCAGGACCATCACCGCCAGGATCAACTGGACTGACGGTGTACCTAGCTGGTGGTCAGGGACAGGTGGTGGGGGGAAGTGTGGTGGGGTCGCTGGTGGCGGCTGGTCCAGTGATGGTGATAGCTGCCACGTTTGCTAATGCCACTTATGAGAGACTGCCTCTAGAAGATCAAGAAGATCAAGAAGCTAATAATAATAATAATCAAGGAGGAGGACAGATCCAACTGCCTTCTGATCATAATTCTCCGCCACAAATCGGCAGCAGCGGCGGCGGGCAGCAGTCTGGCCTGCCCGATCCCTCGTCGCTGCCCGTTTACAACAATCTGCCACCCAATCTCCTCCCCAATGGCGGTCATCAGATGCACGAGGCCTATGCTTGGGCTCATGGACGACCACCTTTCTAGTTGTTGCTGATGATTAATTTGCTTATTAGGTTTCCTTTTATTCAAAGACAGAGAGCACTTTCTTACAAACAAGAGATAGAAGAAACCAGGAGTTTGATGAGAAGAAGAGAAACACTATGGTTTTCATTATTGTATATTACAACTTTTCTTTGTTTCGCTTGAATTTCTGTTTTCAATAAAATAAAATAAAAAGATGATCATTAGTGTCTTTTTAATTGTTTTTCTACACTCTGGTGATCTATATATTTATTAATTGTTCCTCTTCCAATTTTATTTTATTTTTTGGAATTTTTACAATTAATATAGTTTTCTCTGTATGATATATATATATATATATATATATATATATATGCTCAGTGGATCATAATTTAAATGATATGATAGATTAGACTAAATATATATATATATATAAATTGTGTGGATGGGCAGCAATCCTAGAAAATTGAAAATTGTGTGGATGGGTAGTACCATCTTAGAAAAACATTTATAATTGTGTGGATAGGCATCAATCCTAGAAAAGTTTCTGGGTTTTTGTTGATAAAAAACGTTGATGTCTGTTTTAAGCTTGTTTCTCACTTTACTCTACTCTGAACAACAACTATTAACTATTAGTATTAGGTATTGGGAAGATGAGTCTGGGCCCTACCTTATAGTTTTAGATTTTCATTTTAATTTATTAACACTATAAAACCAGGATTGGTAAAGTGAATGAAATTTGCTTTAATTGCATAAATAAATATACAGTCATTCAATAGATTAAATGTGCTTAATAAAATAAAAGGAATGCTTATTAAAAAACATATCTCCCTATTTTAATCATTGTTTTGTTTATAATGATTCTGAGGTGGTATTTACTACATTTTAAATTTGTCTAGTTCCGTCGGATTTTTATTACTTTGTCTTTAAAGGTAATTGTAATTTTTTGCTTGTTTACTATAAATTTCTGAGCAATATTCATTTCGTAAATCAAAGGCATAGTGTTACAATGCAAATACTAGAATAAAAAGTAGTATAATTAAAAGGGGAAAAGATATCTTTAAATTGTCTCTTAAGGGTTCACACATGGATTTACAAACAACTATTAATTCCATTGACTACTATAACTACCCGATATCCAAATAAATAGTATGGTATGTCTGTATACATCAAATAAATTGCAATGATTAAAAAATATAATAAAGATGATGTCGGTCGAGTAATAAGTCTCTCACACATATACTATGAGATTGTGGATTCGAGTCTCCTTCATCCCTAAAAACCTGAATTTATGTAATATTAAAAAAAAAAATGTTACGAGACATTCACTTTCTTTGAATGTCTTTCACATATGGAATTGAATACAATGAATCTCTCTTCTCTTCCAGAGCATTTAATACCCCACATGTTTGGTCTAGCCAAAGAGCTTCTACCAATTCAGCATGGCTCTTGTCAATCTGCAGCCATCTTGTCATCTTGAGGAATTCAATTGCACACTTTAATCTTTTTCCCCCACGTGTAAACATCTCACAGTAAATGGAACTGTCCCATAAAAATTGTATTAGTGGAAATGGAAGCTTTTCTTGGATGACAGAATGGGGGACCATATATGATATATGCAACAATATTTTCTAAGGGGATCGATCAGTTGAGAGATCACTACTCTTTCCCTAAGATTAGGTAATACTTCTTATTAATTGGAATTATACACTATCACAGTCAAATTTACAATTGATGTACACTGTCTACTATATCTACTAATATATAGTAGACACTAATATATAGTAGACAGTGGACAGGTTTTTTCTAAATTTATTTTTGATAATTATTACTAGACATCTCCTATTATAAAAGTAGATATATGTACGGTATATATATTTTTTTTCTCAACAGAACTCGATTAACTCTTAACATATTATATATCGAATTTACACACCTATGACCTACCTTATCTTGGGACTAAGAAAAATTAAGTGAGAATATGGGTAAATAGTACTCTTTATTTCTCTACTTATGTGATTACATTTTCATCAAGTTAATAATTTGAATTTAAATAGCATCAAAGTATGGTGATGGACAAAAATACTCATACTCTTTACTTCTATCTTCTTTTTTTTCAAAAAACTCTATCAATCGAAACGACATTGACCTTTTATGAAAGTCGAACAGAACTCCAATAAAGAGGACAATGAAGAAGATAAACAAAAAAAAGGGCAATAAGTATCGGGTAGGATATTCGAGACTTTATTGCACAATTTTTTTTTTCATCACCACCAGTAAATCTCGGAAAGATCAGAATAAGTTTCGGATAAAAAAAACACGAGACTTGTTTTTATGAGTCTGTTTTAAGGGTATTTTTTATAAACACATTTTGTGTGTTATTAAAACTCATTATTAAATCGGTGCTAATTCTAAAAGAATATAAGTAAAGGTGCTAGAAAGTTTTAGATCCCAAAAATTAATATGGGCTCAGTATATGATTAAATAGTATGTCATCTCTTCCTTTTCCAGAGTTCAGCTACTACACATGATCGATCTGTATAGTTATTAGATCGATTTCTAGCCTTAAAATTTCAATCTAGATGTGTGTAAAAATTAAAAATAAATTAACTATCTCTCAAATACCTGTAGTTTAAAGATAGTCTTGTAGTTAAATCACTCTAATCTTCCCAATATATGTGAGTGAGGACTGACTACTGAGGACTGAGGAGTGAGTGTGTTTAAATCATATTTAATTATCGCATGACACTTCAATAAAAGTTTATAACAATGAGGTTCGTAAAAAACTATTTATATTCTTTTAAAAAAAAACAATATTTATATATATACAGTTTCTTCATATCCTAATAAGATAGAAAAAAAATAGAAGACTCGCGTAGAATGAAAATTAATATTTTTTAAAATTAATAACAATTAATCTTACAAGGAGCATCAAAATAATTCATTTACCATTAATTAGAAATTTTCCTAATATGCTATACATTTGATAATTCCATTAATTTAATATCATATATCTTGTATATGAACGTTAATTAACTAGTATATAATATATTATTTTACCATAGCATATATACTTCTTTATATATTTTATGTCTTATATTTTCTTATTTAAGCATGTAAATCTATGAATAAGATGATGTTGATCCGGTGGTAAGATCTCTCACACTTGCAACACAAGATTGCAGTTTCAAGTACTTCATTTTTTATAAATAAATAAAAAAAAACTCTAAATTTATACAAATATCGTAATATTTAAAAAAAGAAAGAAGAAGAAGCATGTGTATATATGTTTAGAATATATAAAACAAGTTTTTTTAGTAATTTATTAACCGATTATTTTGACATAAAAGGGAAATCATCATGATTCCAATCATCAATAGAATACTGTGTATAATATATATTTTTAAATTCACTTCAAGAGACGACATTGATGAGGATTGGTTCTATACTTCTATATATTTATTTTATTTTGTTAACATCGACTGTTTTTCATATTTGAAATTAAAATAATAAAACCACGATGCCTTTTTTTATATATTGGAAATGTGTCTATGTGGTTTTCAGTGATTTTCTCCCACACCGCATATGACCATCAAAATTCAAGTATAAATAATTGCTTTTGCTATGCCTTAACAGTCTTTTAACTATACAAAAAATGCCGCTAGTAGGGTAAAAGTTTTATTATATTCTATTAATGAATAATAAATTACCATGATTAACTCCTTTTAAACAAGGTTAATTAATTTAATGACACTCAAAGGATCCAAAGGCTAAAGAAAGAAAACATGGAGGACCCTCTTCACATGAATTCACGTGTCATACTTATTAAATCTTAATATAAATTATCAACACCACTTGGATACAAAACACCAACGCTAAAGTTGCAAAAATCAATGGACCCCTTTGTTTCAATAATTACTATCTCCGATTTTTGTTATAATCTAAAACACCAGAAGATAACATTTTATATTTAAAGATAATAAAAATTAAATAAATAAATATCAGATATTGATTACACATGTTATATGATTTACTTAAGTTAAGATAGATTATCCAAATTCTTCTCTCTCTCTCTGCTTAATAATAATAGTAATAAGGGTAGGTTAACAAATAATACTCCTCTAATAAAATATGAGACGATCGAATAAAACCAAATATATTCTCTCTTTTGCTGTATTTGGCTTTCCAAGTGTTGTCACCCTACCCACTTGGTGTTTGCTTGCGACTGCTGAGCTATCTTTGAGACCTTGACTTCAATAATTTTGATAGGGGAATCCACTAACTCTGCATTAATGAAATGTAGACCATCCATTAACGCCACTTAATATTTTAAATTAAAATTAGAAAATTTTAATTATAAGCTTTCATGGTGGCTGGTGGGGTAGAAGCAACCAGCAAATCTTACATCATCCTTGAGGAAATCCAGCAACATGTTGTTAGCTTTTCTTCCAAGTCCATTGTTGATTGATGCTGAAATTCATCAATCTCGGCTGTGGTGCCCTTGTCGTGGAGTACACGTCATCTTCTTCAAGATATCCAATATCGAAGCATAGTTTTAACCTAATTTCGAAAACTATAATCAAGGTCATACTCTTTTAATTTGCTTTTGTTGAACCAATTGATGTTGTTAGGGTTAGGCTCTTTTTCTTGAGAGTGAAAAGGCAACTTTACAACAAAAATTTATTTGGGTAGTTGAAGCAAAACTGTCTTTGCCTGCAACCAGTGCTCCTAAAAAAGTGAAGCACAAAATACCAGAATTTGGTTGCACTTGTATATGTTTAGAGTAGATGACTTCCCTTAATCTATTTTTTTTCATATGCCAATTGATGGAGCTAGAGATTTTATTTTTTTTGTTTATGATATTATTTCTAGGGTTTCTATTACAACTTTAGACTTTTAAATACTGTATTCTTAATTTGCAAGATTAATTAATTAAATCTTTGACATTGTCAATCATTATATATGCACCTGTTTTGATTTGTATAATAGGTTATAGGACTACTGCCCAAAGTTTTCAGTAGTAGAAATGCTGCTAAAACACCTAAACTGTTATATTAACCTTCTTTAATTTGTTCACTCAATTTTTAACATTTGTCTGTCTTGCAATTCTGATGTGAGCTTCTTATATATTGATTCATATGTAACTTGCAAAGACTAATTATCGAGTAAAGTTATACAGATTGTTTTGCATTTTTTTCTTTGATTAATGAATAATTGATTTACTTAGGTAACTTTCAAGGATATGTTAGGGATTTTAGTAATTAATATTTCGGATGGCATATGATCACAAGCTAGCACATTCGTGCAGCAGAAAAGAACTGGTAAAAGAGAATTATTTATGACTGACATCTAAGTTTACCACTTGCTAAAACATTGTACATGCATGAGAAATGACAAAAAATTAACATAAACTTTTTTAAATCGGAGTGACTTGAGAAGGAAAAAAAACATCACATACGATAATATGCTAAAAAACCCTCGGGCAGAACTATATATATATATATACATATATATAAACAAAAAGAAGAACAATAGAGGGAAAAGAAAATCAAAAGCAGAGGGGCACACTTGCCCTAAAACATTAATCTAAATAGGCATGCGGGTCTCAACCGAAGACAAAGAAATATAAACTAAACTAATTAACCAATATATCCAGACTAGCAGATAACGAACAACATTGTCAGAAATAATCATTAGGGATATTATCTAAATCATTCATTTTTGCATCAACCCGAGCGGCTCAATTAACAACAAGACTTAATTCTGCTAAGATTGTGGAAGCTGCAGAATCTTGGAGAATCTTAGTTCACGCTACAGAGAGAGGAGTATTCAATCTCACCAAATGGGTGGAAGAGTTGGCAGCTAAGCGAAGTTTAGCCCGAGACTTAGAAAGTGGAATCTGTAATCTAACCTTAGGCATCGACACAACCACGACAAAAGCTGAAGAAGAGGTAATATCAATCAAACCCCGCTAAGCAGAAGGGACTGCAATGGTGACAGTTTTCTCAGGAATATAACTCGTCCTCTCAAACGGACAGAAGAAGCGGTGTGAGACCTAAAACCATTAATCAAAACCCTCTGGTCAATCAAACCCTATTGATTAATCGGATCCTATAGAGGAGAAGTGACCGCATTAGCTATAGAAAAAAGAAGTTGTTGGAAAACTTTGGAATAACACACCTTTTGTGAGTGTTATTTGAATATGATCGATTTCATGAAAATAGAAACTCAAAATATATTCAAATTCTCCTCCGTGATAGTATCTAATTAGTATACTCAAACTTCCAAAATAATTATTAGGTAAATAAGAAATTGAGTCTCAAAGTAAGCCCATTGTGTAGGGAAAAATGTGGATCCCACATTGGTTGGGGAAAACAATTATTTGTAGTATATAATTGAATGTGTGATAGTAGCTTATCACATGTGTGAAGCATCGAGACTCTCTCTCGCATGCAGGGGGGTCTGAATCACGAACCTTAACGCATACACGAATGTCGCACCGTTTGGACCGTGAGTGCACAACCGTTAAAATCAGTGTATCCTATGAGACAATTTCCATACACATACGGCGTTACATGAAAAAAAAATTGTCTTAAAGACACCGTGTGAAACATGGGCCTTAATTCCTCTAAACTGTTATCTCACTGAGGAACCAACTAATATAGAAATAGAACCATCCGCCGGTCATTCAAATCCCCCTGATCAATCGAATTCGTTCTAGAAATAGAACTCGTCCCATTAACCGGCACAGAATCCATAGAAGAATGAACTACAACTGAATTTTGAACAAATATATTTAGATTAGGAAGAGAGCTCGTCTCATCAACTTTAGGACGATATTCAATCTTTTCTAAATTTTGAGCGATCGCGAGATTTTCGTGAAGGTTCTCGCTTTTTGTGATCAGAATTATTCGAAGGTGGTCTGTTCCAACGATAGTTGACAAACATATGCCCAATAGAGGTGCACGAATTTCAAAAATCAAGCAAATTCTCATAATGAATAGAAATAAATAAACAATTAAGCACCGTCACATTCGAGCGTAAGAGTATCCAACAAGTTGGAAGAAATGTCCACATCTACAAGCACCCTAGCGTAATCACCTGGGCCTCCTTCAAGGGTTGACATATCAATTTTTAGTGGCATTCCTATACCCCAAGCAATGTTAGTCAAAACTTGGGGATATCAATATTCCCAACCAAGTTCGTAAAAACGAACCCAAACTTGTGAATTTGTTGTCTTTTGCTTATAAGGATTAAAATCAGATTGTTATTGCTGCAATCTTAGAATTCCTAGCTTTAACATAATTGAGCAGAAAGACTAGACTTTCTCTTTATCATAATGTTGTCCTTATTAACATAATTAACATAATGTTGTCCTTATTTTAATAGATTAGAAAAGAGAGATGGCTTGGTTTTTAATTTTATCAATCATCAATTCAACTTATATAAAAACAGTAAATATAGACTAATTACATTTATGGTAAGGATAGAGTAACGTTAGGCTGTCCAAAAGATTTATCTAAGCTTATGTCCAAATGAAGTGGTATATTAGTTGTTAACAACATGTAAATCATAAAATGATATGGTAAGTAATGTATTATTGACAATTTACCTACCACATTATTTGGACATGAATGTAGACAATCTACCGTTACTCTATGGGCTATAGGTTATAATAAGAGAACTGTTACATTTTTATGCTATTATATTTATATATGAAAATTTGTGCATAATTTTGTTATGGTGGGGTTGACTAATTAAGTCGAATTAAATAATATCATGTGAAAAATTAGGATGATTGCTACCCAAGATCACATCTGATATCACTAGCTAGGGCCCAGGGTCAAGACTTCAATTTTCAACCGTATTCAATGAATATTTTCTTTCTCATTCAAATGTTATTAATGGATTTAATCCATATACATGTTTTTTTTTTCACACACGGTATCTATTTATCCATCTATCTACATCAGATATTTTTTTAAATCTTTTTACCATTGATAGGATTTGATCTGCTAACTTGAGAATCATTTACCTAAGCCTCAAACCCATCCATCTATTAGTTAAGCTACGCTCCCGATAAATTCACACACATGTTGAGTTTGTACTATGCCTACATATATAAATGAAGCAGTACCTCAACTTGAATATAATGTCACCTCTCCTTTCAAAAAAAATAAAAAATAAAATAAAAATATAATGTCGCCTCAACTCATCAATTATCAATATCATCACATTAATTATCTCCATGTTTAATTTCTAGATTTTTTTTAAAGGATGTTTAATTTCTAGATTAAACGGACTTATTTGGTGATGAAAACTTAATTAATTAGTAATTTTTAAATAATTTAGATTGAAAATCTTAGCTTCAAAAAAAAAGATAGAAAATCTTGGTACTAAATAAGTATATTTGTTTTTGAAAGGACTAAATAAGTATAGTTGACATGGATAATTACATAACCTTCCAAAATAATTTTTACAATACTTGTAAACACAAAATATAAATTAAATGAAGCAA
This sequence comes from Dipteronia sinensis, assembly GCA_033220585.1. Lineage (NCBI taxonomy): Eukaryota > Viridiplantae > Streptophyta > Magnoliopsida > Sapindales > Sapindaceae > Dipteronia > Dipteronia sinensis. Next base: position 9,104,641 of record CM065644.1, on the reverse strand, counting down.
TTTAATGGATTATAAAATTGAATTTCGATATAATTAATTGAACGAATTATAATCGTAAATTTCGATGCAATTAATTGAACGAATATATTCTAACACAAATCATTAATAAATTTTTTTGACTTAATGACATTATTTAAGAAAATAAAAATAAAAATGGTACCAACAAAATGACAAGAGGAGTGTTAGATACACTCTCCCAACCCACTCTCTGTTCATTAACTGACACGTGGACATCTTTAATTTTTTCACATTAAACTTGTAGTCTTTATGAATGACCTCTTTTTTCATTTTATTTACATTGCAAACCAACAATTTATTTTCTAGATTGCTCTTCTTCTTTAACTTTAATATATTGTTATTTAATATCAGTTTTTTTTTTTAATTTTAAATATATGTATTGCTCATATATTTATTTCTTTTTTTTACCAAATTTACTCAAACATTTCTTTTTACATCACTAGCTAACTTGATAGTTGTTGTATAAAATAAATAAATAGTAAAACAAATTAGAGTTAAAGTAGTTTAAAATATATTATAAAAAATCCATATGATAAAATCAATAAAACTTAATGTTTATATCTAAATTTAAAATAAAAAAATAAAGAAAAAAAATCTTATGTTGAACATACCTACATATTTTTTTTATGTTTTTATTTAAAATTGTTTGCTTTAAGTTGACTTAATTTGCCTATCAATCTAACCAGATTCATTTATTTATTTTTTATTTAATCACATAAAGAGAAAAAAAAATTATTTCATTAGCTAAATCTTGAATGATAAAGATTTTGGCTCAAACACATATACAATTAGGGTGGCCCAATAAGGGTAACTAAAGTTTATGTTCCTTTCCTCATATGTTAAAAATTAAAATAATGAAATTCGATTTATATAAATTTTTTATAATATATTTTTAAATTATTTAACTCTAATTAGCTAGTTTTTGGTAATGAAAATTTGATGAAAAGAAATATCGAACAATTCAATTTGGGACCATACACTCAAGAAATAAAAGAAATTGTAGAATTTTGAAAAGAAACAAACACCTAATATATATATATAAATATATAGACATTAAATAACAATATTAAAGTTAAGAAAGAATGACAATATAAGAAATAAGTTGTTGGTTTGTATTGTAAATAAAATGAAAAAGTATATCATTTATAAAGACTATAAATTTAATATGAAAAAAATAAATGATATTCATATATCAGCATATAAACAGAAAGTGTGTTGAGAGAGTGAATTAAGAGAGTTTATCTAACACTCCTCTAATGTCAATTACCCCAGCCAAGGTAATTAGAGGTAAATTAGAGTGGAAGAGGAAACCAGGGATTAGGGATATAACACATGGGGGGACCCATGAGTGTATTTACCTTTCCCATATAAAGCAGAAAAGGACGGTTGACCAGTCAAATATCTTATGTAATGACACGTGGCCGGCGGGTTTTATTTTGCCCTCCCGTCAAATAAGGGAGACGTGTAATTTGTCGCCATGTATGCTTTCTTCACGAACCATTAATTACCCATTTTCTTCCTTTTACAGCCACAAACAAGTTTTTTACTAAGCTATATACAGCGACACTAAATAAATTATTTGTTTTCATGCAATTTATTTTATAAATAAAAATGTTTTTCGATTTAAGAAGAGCAAAACAAACAACTTAAACTGAAAACTATAAATTATTATAAATAATGAATTTGAGGTTTTTTTTTTTTCTAAAGTTATTTCAAGTAGTATATTTTAATATATCTCGTCTAAATATGTGTTTTTCAAATTGTATTAGATGCATTAAAAATATAATATTTTTAGTAGGTATTAACGACTCTTGGTCTATTGAAATATTTCCTTTTCATTTAGAACATCTTCCGTGAGTTATTATATTGATTGGGATTTTTTACCAATTTGAACGGTATTAATTTAAAATATATATATTCTAGAACATTAATATTGATTTGATTAAGATTTAGAGTGGTGCTATTGGCACACCCCCTACTGATCTATTCACGCCCCACTTTTTTAAATTTTGATTTAATTAAATTAAATTAAATTTTTTTATTAAATTTTTTGGTTTATTTCCAAAACTACCCATTTTACTTATTTTTCAAACTTAATACATACCATATATAATCTATATCTTATCTCTGTATCCGTAAATATCTCTCTCACCTTCATTAATTGATTTATTTTTTTCTTCTTATTTTTTTTTTTAGTTTTTATTCTTCTTATTTCATGATGGAAACGAAAAAATAAAAAATAACAAGGTACTTCAACACAACGACACATTGATATCATTCTAAAGAAAAAATAAATTTCAAACTTATTTCCAGAGAATGAATTGTTTCCATATGCTTATTATCATTGTCAGACAATTCTTGTTTTATGTCATTCTCAGACAATTCTTCAAGATGTTTGATATTGTTCTTAAACAATTCTTCTATATTTTTGATATCGTTCTCAAACTCTTTCATAATATTTTAGATGTATGTAAGAAGCAAATTTTAGGGTTTAAGAATTAATTTTTTTTTTTTTGAAGAAGAAACAGATTACGAATTTAAGAATTAAATTTTTTTTTGAAGAAGAAACAGATTATTGGGTTTTTTTTTTTAAATGAATATGAAATTTTAATAGATTTACGTTGTAGAAGATTTCTTTCCTAAACTGTATATCTCTTTAAGTAATTTCGATAAAGGGAAAAAAATATTCTATAATTTAACAAATGGGGTATGAATAGATCAGTAGCCACTCTAAGATTTATTTACTGCACTTTTTATTTACGCACTTTATATCAAAACTTATGTCAGTAAATAATAGTATCATTGTGTGCATGAATAAAGAATTCAAGTGAAGTTTCTTTATCTAACTGTATACGGATAAATTAATAAGATATCATTATATCGAAATTGCCTTGTGTATACCTAGTTTGCTAAGTTTTTTTACTTGGATAATTGATGGTGTATCATTTTTCTATCAATTAGGTTGAAATTTTGAAATAAGACTTTCTAGATAAGTTTAAAATGCTTGAGCTTTTAAAAATAAAGTAGTTTTAGATTGACTTAATTTATGCTTAAATAATAAAGTTGCAGCCACCGTCCACCACATCAATCATGATTTATATGATAATTATAACTCATATACCGGATACTTCTAAAACTACCGTCAAAAAATTATAAAAGATTAGACAGGAAAAAAAAAAAAGTTGAACACGATTTCTGCAACTTCAGACATTTTTTCTACTATACTTTTTTTAACTAAAGATGAGTGAACAATTCCAACCGCCCACATGTCTTTTACACCAGTCTCCACTCCAATTGGTGTTGATTTTTACCATACAATTAAAGACACGTTTTTTTTTTCTACTTATTTTTCAAGGCGTACGACTTTGAAAATGTATGCTAATTTCCCCTAAAAATATAGCCAAAATTATAATCAATAATTAAAAGCCTCCCATTGTCATTTATTTGAATTTGTCTGATGAGGACATAGAAGGGGCCTCGATGATTGCCGGCTGTGATTTATATATAATATTTTGCTTGGACGTTTTGTTTGGATATTTGTGAATTTTATATATTTATAAAATAGTTTCCATGTTTTACATGACCATTGACATGTTTTTGCCTGGACATTTGTGAAGTGTATTATAATTTAATACAAAATTGTCATGATTTGAGAAGGGTTTTGAGTATTATGTGTTTGTAATTACATCGACCAAGAACTTATCTCATCAAAGGCAGAGAAAATCAACATTTTGATCAGGACTATGTGTTTTGGATTGACTATTTTTTTATATATTATTTTTATGTTTTGTATTTAAACAAAGATATTGTATTAAAATGTTGTCACATAAGCCACACTCATTTAATTATTCATCTTGAAGTTTTCTTTCTTTTCCTGTCTTTGTCGTTAATTTGTTTTTTGTTTTTTTAATCTATGGTCCAATAGAAATAAGCAACCTCCACAAACTAGTGGGCCTGTATTTTAAAATGGCATCAAATTGTATTGTATACATATATTAAGGAGTTTAATAACCCTTTAACTCATCTAAGTTTTGGCTTTTTTCTATATAAAAAAAAAAAATCTAAATTTAAATTTTTTTATGACACTTCACCCATACTCGAGTAAAAATTCATATGGGTAGTCAGTATTATAGACAGAGATCATTAATTTTGAAATTCATCGAAAACTCTCCTTGAAATTCTTCAAATTTACACAAATCTCCCTGAAAAACAATCTTCAGAGAAATATTTAATGAATATTCAGAAACCTTATATTATAATTACTGGGAAAGATGAATGGAGATGTGAAACTTTGGGTCATCTTTATAGTCCATCAATTAAGGCCTGTCTTAGTGGCCCAACCCACCAAATCAATGTTGTTTCCACCACCCACAATAAATTGCCCTCCCTCTCACCAAAAAAAAAAAAAAAAAAAAACCGGGCTCCATTTTTATATCAATGCGATGATTAAACTAAATTTTAATAAACCATTTCAAAAAAATAATAATAATAAAGACATTCCACCTATTTGATATAATAATGCTAGACACACACAAAATAAGTCAAAAAATCAACTCAAATGATGTGGTAAATGATTTGTCTTTATCATATCATCCACTATATCATCTCATGATTTGTATGGTGAAGACAACTCAAATTTATCATTTTGGTTATGTTTTTGGATTGTATAGTATTTGCTCAATTGATAATCATCCCCCAGTTTTAAAATTATTATCACAAATTAGTTCTCTAATAGGAAGATCAAGTATGATTTTATAACTAACGTGAATGCACTTAAAATTAAAATATTAATTTTTTTTTTTGAAAAAAAAAACCTGTAATTGGGTGTAATTATTCACAAATCATTTGGCAAGGTTAGTGAAACGCAAAACAAAATAAAGCAAATAAAAAAAAAAAAATTGGGAAATATCAAATATGTGAAGAAACTGACTTGGGCCCAGATAGTTATGACATTTAGATCACATTGGCCCATGGATCAGAGTTTAATGCTCATGGCCACAACAAGGACCTAACATTTTATCACACTCTTATTATTATTATTATTATTATTTTAAAATATTACAAAAATTCAGAATTTGGAAGGGGGACAGACGCATACCCACAACATCATGGTGTAAGTGTGAGGGGCAAACCACATGACCAAACTCATCTTATCGGATATTTTTGATGGACCATTAAGGCATTAAGCTGATATATCATATAGATAATTGAGCATCATGAAAAATTCCTCCATGATAATGTAAGTGTTGCATCAACAAGAAAAATGTGGCTGTCAAAATATCATTATACTTGCATAACTAAAAGAACTCTGTGGAAGGTTTTGACTTGTTGAGGATCTATATATGCTTATAATTTGGTGGATTATTTGGACAAATAATCATTAGTTAAAAAATTAGAATAAAAATATCAACTACTTGACTTTAGGGTATCTTAAATTATTGCTAATTTTGAGCGCTACAATAATATTGGGTATTTTAGTCAGCAGCCTTAAGTCTTTCAAATGTGCTTTTGAAAAAGCAAGAAGATGCTAATCAAATGGACACAATTCCCACTTTATTTTAAAATCAACATAATCCTTAATTAAACATATATTGTAGGATTCGTTAATCAGTTTTCCATCAAGTTGTATTAAAATAGAAACATGAGACTTGTATTAGGTTCAGAGTTTGGAGATTTGTTTGATTTATATCTCAAATAAATAACTCTTTGTTTTTTTAAAATATATATATATATATATATATATATATATATTAGTTAACACGTTGTAAAACAAAAAATATATATTATTAAATACAAATTGAAATAAGAATATATACAAACAATTCTAAAAAAAATTGTGTTATTTTTTTTATGAAATCACATTTAAATTACACCTAAAACTTAAAAAATTAATTAATACAATATTCTTAGTTAATTATTTTATTTTATTTTTATATATTTTTATACTATTAAACATTATTCTGTATAAAGAAACATTACGATATTATCCCATGAGGCCATGACAAGCAACTTAACTTTGTAAATGCTTTAAAAAAAAACACTTAACTTGTAAATTATATCATAATCTTAATTAATCGATCACAAAACTTGTAACCAAACACTACATCAACTTGTGGAATAAATTACTTACGAGTAGTGTGATGTATCATGTATCATGTGTGATTTCTTTTGAAATTGTTAATAGCTATAGCTTCTAGTAGTAGCTAGAATTATGAAATCGTGTATTTTGTATTACAACACCTTCTTCAATAAAAATTATCGGTGCGAAATTCTGAATAAAAAACGCACCGGATCAGCTTTGACTTCCCACTACTCTTTAAGCCAAACAACGAAAAAAAAACAAAAAAAAAATATATATATATATCTTTTGTGTAATGTTGAAAACATAAAATGTACAGCTAGTTACTGATATGTACCGGGTGAATGAGAAAAAGAATTTAGAGGAAGGAGAGACTACAGTGAATGGGAAATAGAATTAAGAGAGATTAATTTGTGTAAAATTACATACCCTTCATTTAGTCTTTGGCTATTTATAGCCTTACATTGCTAATGAACCATACACCATTATAACAACAATAATACTACTTTATCCAAATCTGATGTCCGAATGATGTGACATCATTATTACTTTTATATCAAACACAATACATGATATTAATTAAAACAGAACCACGATGCATGAAAATAGAAAAGTGTTGAATAATGAAAACTAAGAGGGGTGTATTGAATTAGGATTCTCAAGAACATTTAAAGACTTTATAAATCCGAGTGTATTCAATTCGGAACATTTAAAGACTTTATAAATCCGAGTGTATTCAATTCGGACATTTAAAGACTTTAAAAGAGTCTATATTAATCCAATGATATTCAATTCAGATTTCTATGGACTTTTAAAGAGTCCTTTCAAATCCGGGTGTATTGAACCGATACTTTAAAAATGTCTGCAAAAATCAAGATGTATTCATTTAGGACTAGATTTTAAAGGATTTTCTTAAGTCATGGATTTTGGTGGACTTAATGGATGAGAAGTATAAATATCAAAGGTCATAACCAGTCCAACCTTCTCCTTAAGGATTTTGAGTTTTTCTTGTTGCTAGAGTTCGTTGCTTCTATTTTCATTTGTTTATCTCTTTCATGGTTGAACTTCTAGAATATGCTAGGTTATGATTCTTCATATGCTTTAATTTGATGAAAGTAGAGACCATGAGGATGATTTATAGCCTATTCAATAGATAGTGACGGTTATTAGACTTTATGTGTTTTCGAAATAAACAAAGGCCTGCTAGAACCCCTCTATTTTGACAAATGACCAGAATTTGTAAATTTATTTGAATGAGTTCTTCTATCTAAAAAATTAATTATATGTAGATAGAATGTTATGTCTAATGTTATTCTGCAAAATTTTGTGATTTATAATTGAGTATAAAAACTGTTATAATTTTTGGAGTGGACAAAGGTCAATATTGATTTCTACTGGACAGATTCGGGAAACAAGAAAAGAATGAATGTTTTCAAACACAAATGACCATGGATTAAATTGAGAATTTTACTGTAGTATTTCCTATATGTCTAGATTATCCATGTTAAATTTTGTAAGATTTGGTGCTCTAGAGAATAAATTAAAAATCGTTGATCAAAGGATGGTCAGTTGTGACAAAATTATGTTTTTTTTTCAATATTTTATGTATAGCTTTGCTTAGTTATTCGATTAATTGATTATTATTTGTTTATATGATTAGTTGAATAACAATGAGAATCAATGAAGATGAGTTATGAAATGAATGTTGCGTATTTTCCTTTTAATTTTGCACTAAAATTGTTATAAACTATGTCACTTTCTTTCATTTGTGATTGCCTTTAGTAAAAAATATTGCCGTTAGTTTTTTTTTTTGTGCAACGTTTATTCATATGTGAAACACATTTTTTTTTTTTTATCATGAAAGTTGGGATCTTTTGTGAAAATTAAGCTTTGAAGTTGAGCTACTATTCAGCTGACTGATTGGGTCATATACTTGTATAATTCATTCATCTATAATAGAAGTCTGAGATAACAAATCCGTGAAAGTCTGAGATAGATGTCTAAATAAATCCATACAAGTCTGAGATAGATGTCTAAACAAATCAATGAAAGTCCATGTGGATTTATAAAAGTCGGTAGAAATCCATGAAAATCTATCACTTAAAAAATATCTTTAAATGTCATCAAGAATCCTAATTGAATACACCCCTTTAAAATAACTTAACACTATCTAATAACCTCCTATGACCAGGTCTTCCATCAGATACAAAGCATCATGGCCTACTTTCATAATTGAGACACGTTTGCATGTATCAATTACATATGTAACCAAACACTACCGCTTCTTGAAGGGCAAAGTGGGCATTTGAAAAGGGTGGTGTTTGTTTATTCTATGTTATTTTATTTATTTATTTATTTTGAAGTATTACATATATTCGATATTTTATAGGTAATAGAAGGACTCGAACCTATAATTTCGTAGTGTATGTATGAAGGGTAAACCATCGAATAAATTTCATCTCGCTTTATTTATTTATTTTCTTAGTACAGCCTCATAATTGTGATAAATAACTAATATCTAAATTTTGTCCACGTTTCATGTTAACTTGAAGCTCAGCCCTTGAAATGATGCGAGTTGGGGTAGACATGACGCCGGTTCGGTTCGAACCGGAGAACCGAACAGGAACTGGCGTCCAAAAACCGAAATCGGAACCGGAAAAATCGGTTCCAGTTCTAGAACCTGACCGGGAACCAGTCCGGCCGGTTCCGGTTCCCTTTAGAGCGGAACCGGCCGGTTAGAATCGGACCAGAACCGACGGTTCGGTTCAGGTTCGAACCGGCCGGTTCCTCCTTTTTAATTTTTTTTTTTTTTGGTTTTATTTTATTTTTTATTTTTTTTAATTTGTCATTTATTTATTTAATTTAATTTTACGGGTGACACAATAAAATACATTTACCAATTACATTTTTATATGATTAATTTTTTAATGAAATATGATTTAAAAAAAAAAGACCGGTTCCAGTTCGGAACCGGAGAAACCGGAACCGTAACCGGCGTCATGTCTAAGTTGGGGAAGGTTTAGTAATTTATTAAGCCAGCATATATTGATATAGAAGACAGCAAAGTCCAAATTACTAAATTGGGCAATATTAATTTATATTTTAAGAGTACTTACTATAAGTTAAATAGCCCGACATATCCGGACCGGACCTTCTGTTTTATTTTTTGATCTGTCCTTGTTATTGTAAATTTTAACTTCTGTATTTCAATAATATAAATGTAGTTGAATTGTAAAATTCATATTGACTTTGAATTTGTGTGGTGATAGTTACAAATTCAGTTTGTCACATTATTTAGGTAATAAATTTGGATACATTTTTAGAATTATTAAAAATTAAACCTTAGATAACAATTAAAAGAATAAAACATAAAGTTTTATTCTTTGAGTCTAGTTAATTAGGGGTGAAATTTGTTAACATTATATATGAATACGATATAAACATGAAATGAATTTAGGGTAAAGTTTGATATGATTAATTAAACCTTTTGTGTTCAAGTTAAATTCAAAACGAATTGTCATACTAAGGTGGTAATTTTCACTCTATACGAACTATATAAGACAAATTTAATATATTAGAATTGTAAATTTTGACCTACTTAATTAAATAAAATAATGTTTGAATTAATCCCAACACAACACAATAACAATGAATCACCTCCCCTAATTCAAGGTCCCTTAAATGGATCATGCCAAATCTTCTTTTAACAAATCAATGAATTTCAATTATTATATACTTTCTTTCTTGTATACAGACCCCTTTGACACAACATTTTATCCCTTCCAAAGCAAAATATATATAAACTAACACCAAGTGGATTTTGAGTCATGTAAGCCCATCTCTGCAAGATTCACTTCATGAAATCCAATTCCATAAAAAGCCAAAAACAAATTGTGTTTTTTTTTTTTTTTTTTATTATTATGGGATGCAGAGCCCCTGGGGACAATAACTTTTTTTACCAGGAACAAAAACCATACTTGAAGAGGTGTTTTTGGGCAAGTTGTATAATTATATTGAACCTCATCATTCACATTTTGACTATCTTCTTGATCCTAAAATGATGCTTGATTTCTCAACAAGCAATGTTATCTGGTTCATATGATATGCCACCTTCTTGTGAGACATCACTTATTGATGATTATAATAATGCCTTGTTTTTTTTTTCTACTTTTTTGAGTGAAAAAAAAAAAGCCTCAATTTCACTATCCATAAAAGTTATGATATATGTTGAATGTCTATAGACTATATGAATTGGTTTCGGGATGTTCAAGGTGATCCAATTATATATATATATATATATATAATATTTGGTTATTGGAATTTGGGATTCAAAATTTTTTTTGGACCTTAGCAACATCTCAGTTTGTTTTATTTGCAAAAGGATATAGATAACATGAGAGCTTGTTTCTTCAAAAAAAAAAAAAACACGAGAGCTTGTGTGCATTCTTCTTTGGATTTATTTGTGGGTGTCCTACAAAACAATTAACTCAATTAAAAACAATTCTTTAAATTAAAAATAATAATTTTTAAATGAAAAAGAAAAAACTATTTTTAAAGTTTTATGTTATCTTTATTTTTAAAATTAATCTTTTACTATTTTTACAGAAAATAAAAATGTTTTTTTAATTATCTTCATTTTTAAATTGAAATTTTTATTTGATGGTTTTAAAATTTAAAAGTTAAAAATAGTAAAAAAAATAAGTATTTTAATAGCTAATAAATTACTTTCATATTTAATAACTAACCTTTACAAATGGTAAAAAAAAATATTGAAGGTAATTTAAAATTTTAAAAATAGCTTTTTTATTTTTCCATTTTTAATTTTTTAATTATATTCCATTAAAAAGATTATTTTCAATTAATTTAATTTAATTGTTTTTATAAAATTATTATCTTTATTTTTAAATTTTAATAACTAATGGCAATTTGATCTTTTATTAGTTCAATTTTAAAAACAAGGAAGATGTGAGTAGATAAATACATACTCGTTAGCTGTATTTATACCAAACTTCATGGGAGGTGAATATATTTACCCTTTGTTTTAATCAGAAAAATAAATTGTAAATATAACATATACAGCTATCTTGGTAGAGCATTTGTTCAAAATCACTTTTACAAAAGGTACTTTTAAGCTAAAATGTTACTCTTAAATAAATTTAGAAGCACTTTTAAAACAAAAATGTAGCTGTTAAGGATCGTTAATATTTTCATATAGCACCGATTATTTTAATCTAACATCTACAATAAAATAATTTGACTGATAAAATGCATTGTATCTCTTTTAGATATCCATTCAACAAACCTAAATAATATTTACATTTTGAGTGATGAAACTTCAGATCGAACCGGATTCAGATTCGGTCTTGAAAAAGATTCGAACCGAATTCAGATTTAGAAAATTTTCGTATTCGGATCATCTAGTCTGATTTACACCTCTAGTTAGGTAGGACCATAGGAGGACAATAAATGCCTCAGATGAAGATGATCAAACAATAACGTTGACACTTAAAACTAAAAGACAATGGTTGTTAAACCGAGAATGGCTATAGCTAATCATGGTTTAGAAACAAAGGCACAGCCACTTTCCAAGAAATTGCTCTCATGGATGGACAAATCACAAGAATTTGTGTGGGGATTTGGTCAATTATTCCATCAGGATCTAACGTCAACTCTTCCCATTAAAATAACCAAAACCTGGCCCTGCCTTCTAGTTTTTGTTTTTCAAACCAAGCCGGTGGTCCACCTTTTGCGCCATGAATTTAAATAGATTTTTAAGTCTTCCCTGTACGTACTACCAAGATTCATGCATGCTCTCACTCTTGCAACACCAACAATGACCCACAACAACTTTCAAAAAATGAAAAATCATCTCTCAGCCTCTCAGGGTGTAGTATCCCAATTGGAACCTGTACAAAATACGGATTCTTTTTCATTTTACACCACACCAATTGAGAAATCTAACGGAAAAACATACAGGATTCTCGAACCTGATAATTTAGCTACTAAGTTGGTCCTGTTTTGAGTAATTCTACATTCTTTTAACTCCTGAAAGCTACTCTGCCACAAGTATTAAAATACAAAAAAATAAAAACTGCATTCAAACCTTCTCATGGTTAGAGCATGTATCAGACTGGTGGGGTTGAGGATGATATTCATTTATATACTATATGTGCAACATATAAATGAAGTTTTAACCAAATTAAAGAACAATGAGCTAAACTTGTATACCAATTTGACTGTGAAACTTGTGTATGTAAACATCTCTATGCTGGAAACTTGATTGCGGGGTGGGGGAGGGGTCAAACAATGTTCTTTGCTTATTTCATTCAGACCGTCTCCAAAATTAATTCCAACGTTGCTGCAGTTTCATATGGAATTTACACAATTTAGTTTTGCTTGCAGCAGGACTTTTTGAAGCTCGTTGGCGATTCCTTGTAGAAGAATTGGTTTTCGAATAACACCATTCATACCGGCCTGCTTACATCTTTCCCGCACATCGTCAGAACTTGCCGTCAAGGCCACAATCAGTGGCCAACTACGACTCCGGAATTTCCGAATTCTCAGAGCAACTTCAAACCCATCCAACTCAGACATCTGAAGATCCAAAATAATGATTTGAAAGGAAGATGCTGCTGGGCCAATAGCACTAAGACATTCAAACCCAGATGGAACAGCAGAAACAGTGCAACCTAACTTCTCAAGCAGTTTACGAGTCACAGCCCGGTTCACATCATCTCCATCAGCCAATAAAATTTGCAAGCCTCTGAAAATAGAGTTTGAATGTGGGTGCTCTGCAGATTCTCCAGATTCAGATATGGCTATTGCAATGGATGGTCGGAGTTGAAACCGAAGAACAAGTCCCATGCTTTGAGCAAGACCATGAGAATTAGGGACCACCCAGATATTCCCTTGCATAAACTGCCAAATAAAAAATAAAATCCATCACAAATTAGCAACTATAAATGGCCACTTCCACCATGTATAATTAAAAATCTTTTAATCATTTGCATTTCAAAACCCTAGAAGCAACATAATTAACTCATTGGAAGCTGGAACCAGGCAACATAGCTTTACCGATAAATAGAAAAAAAAATTCAAATATTTTCCAGCATATCCTTGCAGAGAGCAAACAGGGACATTAAAATGCAGGACATTAAAATGCAAGACATTATAATCAGTAATCAAATATGACAAAAGAAGGCTCAGGTCCCTGATTCTGTTTAAAAATTCTATCCTATTAATCCTAACAATACAACAAAATGAGAATGAGTTCATTTTTGTGTGAACAGTTTGTTTACAATAAAAAAACTTATTCTGATTTCTTCAACCCAGAGCATCAATTACTGGTAAAAGAACGAAAGTTTTAAGCTAGTACGAGCTATTCAAGTAGCACAATTAAATAGGCTTTTCATTTATAATCTATGAAATGAAAAAAATATATATATGTTAAGTCCAAATATTAATAATAATTCATATGCACTTATATGTGCCATTCTCACCTGCACTAGCTTTTTGCAAATACTGAAGCTCAGGCGATCTTCGATTCCATCACTGACGGACCTCCTACTACCAACCTGTACCAATGAAGTTGAGCTCTCTGCTTGCGAACCACCACTATTGTGCATCGCAATTTCAAATCTTATATATACATCCCCGTCATTAGAGCCTTGCCTCCAGGTTGCCCATCTTTGATCATTCCTCTCCTGACTTCCAGTCTCCGAGACAACTCGAAACATTACAGTCCCTCCTCTATTGTTGCTATTTAACAGGTTCCCGACCATATGCAGTATCACCTGAAAAACCCTCCTTTCATCACCCATAACATGATCAGGCAAGGACCGCTCAACCTCAATTGAAAAACCAAAGCCCTCGTAAATACACAAGCACCTGGCTAGGCATGCTGCTTCTTTTATCAAAGCATGTAAGCGGAAAGATCTTTTCTCCAATTGAAATCTTCCACTGTCCTTTGTTGAAATATCCATTACATCATTTATCAATGTTGAAAGTACATTGCTGGTTTTCATCATTGTATCAACAATCATTTGTTGGTCACTGTTCCAATTCCCATCCTGCATAATTGAAAGCAAGCCCAAAATTGAGTGCATCGGCCTCCTCATCCCATCACTCATTACTTTCTGAAAGGAATTTCTTGCCTGGCTTGCCATGACTGCATCGTTTTGTGCCTGTTGCAAGTCTCGATTTTGCTCCTCCAACTTCTCCCTCATGAGCTGAGACTCTTCAAGAACTGCAGCATGAGAGAGTGCCACAGCTACCTGATCAGCAACAACCTTGACTATCTCTATTTCCTGATTGCTCCAAGTTCTAGGTTGTCCACTTGGGAGAACACAAACCAATATTGCATAACAAGCCGGGACGAGCTCTGGAGTTCCCCCTTTAAAATTTGAAACTCGAAGCATTGGCATCCTAATTGCAGCTACAGGTCCCGGCTCACCAGAGTCTCCACTACTTGCAGTAGCAAGTACTGACTCAGGCCCAAGGATATTCACCCCATCACTCCTTTTAATCATAACAACATCTGGATCATTAATTGGTATGGGACGATTATAAGAATTTGAATAATTCCTCCCATTCAACTCATGAGTCAACTGCATCTCTATTTTACTCTCATTAGGCATCCAAACTGCACAATTCTGCAAAACTAAGGTCTTGGATAACTCAACCAAAGTTGTATACAAGATTGTATGCCTATCAAGCGATTTGCGAATCTCTTGAGTAAGCATTCTAACATGAACTCCAGTCTCTTTCTGTTTCATTATAATCCCAACTTCTCGGCCAAGATCCCAAGCCTTTTTCTTCAACATGAATTCTCTCACCTTCACTTTGAGAAGCAAAGGGATGAGAGTAATGAGAGTTATTGCTGTCGCACACGAAACCAAAGCAGTGAGGATCTTGAACACAGTGAGGGTCAACATTAGCTGAAAAGAGTGAGGGCCATAGCTGAATCCATTGAAAAAGTGAGTCATCCCACACAGAACAATGAAGGCAATGAACTGAGAGAGGACCCATTTGAACGGTACGTTTGAGCAGCTAACGAAGTAAAGCAACTCAATTGGAATTGAAAAGTAGGCAACAGCTATCAAGAAATCACTCACTTTTTGGATTTCTAAGATGTTGTCAACAGTCAACAAGCTACCCTCATCGTCACAATTGCATCTGGGAAACCCATTATCGGCCACCGATACCGATATTAAAAGTGAACAAATCAACAGCCCAGGAGCTAATGTCTTTGACATTGCTTCCAAAAATGGACTGCCGGCTTCTTCAATCCATTCTTTTAGTTTATCAATTGGACTAAAAAAACCTTCCTTCAACTAAAACCATTTTAACACCCCCAATCTTCAATTTTCATTTCCTCTGTGCAAAAAAATAAAGAAGAAACAGTTCAACAAAATTGTAAAACACCATTAAACTTTGGGGAAAAAAATTCTACCTATTAGCATTAAATTAAGATCTAACACAACAACCACTGAAACACTAACAAATTTTCAATTCACTCTTGTCAAATATTCAGCTTATCATTCATTGATTTCCAGATAGCACAGCAACGTTGAACACGACACCGTTTCCTCACCCGACATGACATATAATATGTGTTATATATACCCAAAAAATAAATTAAAAAAAGATAAATCCACGCTAAAGATCACTCCTAAAGAGAGAAAAAACATTTTCACACCATGAGCTAATAAATCGCAACAGAAACTGAAAACCCACCAAAACAAAACCAAAAATGCACAATAATAATAATAATAACAACACGTACCTGAAAAACCCAGCCCCCACCGTCACCGGAAACCCAGATTTCTAATCGCACCAACCTCCAGATCTTATGTTCCCATTAACATGCAGTCTTCATAGTTAAATCTACAGTGACTTTCCCTTTCATTTTCCACAGCCCAGCTCAATCACTCAATAGTCCTTTTTTATATAGCAGTAACTGACCCCTCCAGTTCAGGTCATGTGGCTTATAAAAGGTTAAGGGAAGGAAAAACCCATAAATCTCAAGAGAAATGAGAGATATATTTAACCAGAAATCACCAAACAAAAATCCGGCCAACCAGGGCCGTTTAAAGCGCTGATACAGATATAGCAGGCGGTGATGCAGCCAACAAAAACCTTGGCTTTTTCTTTTTCAGCTTCAACTTTTTTCAAGACTTCTCTACCAGTAACCTGACCTCCCTTTTATAGGTACCAGTAAAACAAATCAGCCTTTGTTATGTTTTTTTTTTTTCCTCTCTCGGATTTTTCAAGAGACCAGACGCGTGAGAGAAGAAAAGGAATGATAATAGAAATAGAAAGAGTTGTTTTTAAGAGAGAGAAAATGTTTAGATTTTTTAGAGAGAGAGTTGTAATGAGTTATGTGTTCGCTCGCGCCGTTGTTTTTGTAGGAAGGTGAAATGAAAGGGAAGGGTTGGGAGGTGGGACCCACTTTGTTACATGAAGAGAACTTAGACGCTCTTTTGAACCAAAACGTCCTCGTCAGACCCAAAAAGATTTGTTTTATTTTCTCTCTCTCTCAACAGCACAAAGACGTTTTTTTCTTTCCTCTATTTAAATTTTTTTATTATTTTATTTTCTTTCCTTTCCTTTTTCATTTCTTTTTAATTAGGATACATCCTTATTGAGTAATATTATTAGAAAACAACCGCGTTCATTACCCTATAGATCAAATCAACCCAAATTATTTGACAAGAGAGTTGTCGTTACCATATAAATCAAACCAAACCAAATTAGATAATAAGTTATCATTATCATAGCTAATATGGGTATAACTCAGCTGGTAGATGGATGAGCTTGGGGTTTAGACAATAACTCTCAGGTTAGCGGCTCGAATCCTACCAATGATGAAAACTTTCAAAAATAATATATGGTCGCAGATTCATAGTTATAGTCAAAAAAAAAGAAGTTATCATTATCATATAAATCAAACTAACCTAAATTATGCGACAATGTTGTGTTATTATTAGGGATGGCAATTAGACTTGTACACGTTAACATCCGTCTGAACTCAACCATGTTGGACCGGGTTTGGATGTACAAAATCTAAACTTGTTGCGGGTTTGGGTGCAAATATACAAACCGAAGCGGATTCTTGTTTAGGTTTGGGTGTGGGTTTGAAAAAAAAAATTGTATCCGAACCCATGAACCCGTAATTTAATATTAAATATACATAAAATTAAAACTTTAAACTTTAAATGGAAACTTGAAAAAAGAAATTAGGAGAATAAATAAATATATTCCATCGCTTCCAAAATGCTCTCAATCATTATTAAATGGCCTTTTTATACAAACTTGAAATGAGATGAATATCATTCACTCTATTATTCTCAATTATCATCAAGTTCCTTTTAATCTTTAATTTTTAAATATTTGTTATAATTAAAAAAATAAAACGATAAAAAAAAATTATTTCAAGGGTTCGTGGCCCTGGTTTGAATGTCCCTAAAACATGCGGGTGAAACCCGAACCTGCTTAATTTTATGGGTTCGTAAGCCGGATTTGGGTGTCAAAATCTTTCACGGGTTTAGGTGTTGGTTTGACAAAATCCGTCTGAAACCAATCCATTGTCATCCCTAGTTATTATCGTATAAATAATCGAATAAAATGTTAAATAATACGGCAATAACAATACAAACATTCGACTAAAAAAATAAATGCGAAGAGCGGAACCGGATGTCTGGATCAACCAACCTCGTCCTTTAGTTCATTTTTTTACCATCCGTCCATCCCACACCCCACCTGCTCTGCTTGCTGTTTTTATTTTTATTTTATTTTTCCCTTATTTATCGTCTTGAGCAAGTTTGATTCCAGGTGGCAACTTGTGGATTTTCTTTCGAGCTCCGTGTTAACAAGCGCGTGCTTTAACGGTAATGGCTTGTTGCTAGTCTTCTGTAGAGTTTGTTTTGTTGTCAGTTGTCATACTTTTTTTTTCTTTTTCTCTTTCTTTTTCTTTTTTTAATTTTTAATTTTTTATCATGAAATAGCATATATATATATATATATATATATATATAGAGAGAGAGAGACAAATTATTACAATTTTGAGTTGAAATTCATAGTTTTCTGCTCTCAGTCCTCCATACGTTCAAGGGTTTCAAATCTCGTTGTATTTGTTAATAAAATTGAGCTAATTTTAATCTACACATAGTAAATCACTACTTTTATATAAGTTGCAATTCAATTTTGTTTGTTACAAAAATTGTGAATGATACATGTATTTCATGTGTATATTTGTAATTTTCTTGTTGTAATAGATAATATTACTTTATAAAACAAATTAATTTCAATTTTATTTGTTACAAAATAACCACACTTTTTTCATTATATTTCTAGTGCCAATTTCGTTCACTGTATAAATACCATTCAATTTTGTTTATTATATGAATATTGCCAATGTTGTTTGTTATATAAATATCTTTCCGTATTTTTCGCATTATATAACTATCTTCTATTTTATTCATTATACAAAGACTTTAGTAAAACATATATTTATTTTTATTCATTACGTACACAAGCAACTCTATTTTAATCATAATACCATATATATATCGGGTTTGAAACTTTAATAGCACTCTTTAAATAGTGAATTTTAAGATTATCATCAACTTAATAAGTTAAGTTTTAATAGTACCTAAAGTGTGGATCTATTAAAAATACATTTCAAACATACTCATAAAAATAAGACTTTTTTTTCGAGACTTATTTTAGTGTCTTCGAGACTTATTATGTATATTTGTAATTTTTGAGATTTATTGAGCTAAAATGAATTTTATTTTTTTAATATTCATCATCGATCTCCATTAAAGATCGATTTCAACCTCTATTAGAGGTCTGATCCATCTCCATTGAGGGAGGACCTCTGTTGGTCCTCCATCAATGAAGGTTTTTGGAAGAAAAAAAAAACCTTAAAATGGTAAAAATGTAATAAAAGAAGAAGATGAGATTATTTTTATCTATTTGTATCATTTAAACTTAACTTATTAAACTAGTGTTACTCTTCAAAGTCTACATAACCCGTGTACATTTATGATTTTTTTTTATAATATTATTTTCTAAGAACAATAGAAACTATCTAATGTAGTACACATGCACAGTTATGCTTTTTTAAAGTGAAGTTTTATACAGAAAAAAATGAAAAAGAAAAAATGAAGGTGGTAAAATTATGTTTTTATTATATCTTGAGCGTATTTGTAATTTAGTCCTAATACAAAAAATGATAAATATTATAAGTCAAATAGCCTAAAAAATTAAGATACACTTTTAAATAATTTAACATGTGCAATTCTTCTTATTGTCTATTCTTATTATACAAACCACCACGTATCTTTTTTCATAAATTATATAAAATTGAGAAAATAAAAAATAGGTAAGAGCATGATTAACTTAATTCAATGTATTAATTTTCTTATCTACTACAAATAGGATAAAGTTCACCAAAGGAAATTATTATTATATATATATATTAATGTTGTCTAAGCAAACTTGTTTAACTTAAAAAATGCTAATATAAATTTTAATTCTTCGAACCTTTTTTCAAGTGTCATTTAACTTTTAAAGTTTATTTGGTTAATTTAATTCCTGAAAAAAAAATGCAATTTAGTCAATCTAGTTAGTAATTTTGGACCAATCATTTTTGTTATAAACAAATTATTGATCATAATTTGGGTAACAACACAACTGCCCGACACATATATGAAGTGGTTTCGAGTTGTCTTAATCGTGTCTACAATTTACATATTTAACCCATCTAATAAATAGATTGTGTTCGAGTTTGTCTTAATAAGTTCATGTTGACACTATTACTATCGAGTACATTTTTAATTTTAAATTGATTTAGGTTATATTTATAATTTTGCAATAGTATATACGAAATTGTTTACTTTTATTAAATGATTTAAATGGGTAAATATGCAAAATTTGGGTTAAAAACATATTAAATACGTCACATGACATAACACGACCCATATAATAAACAAGTTTTACGGGAGTGTATCGTGTCACCCACTCAATAAATGTACTGTGTCTAGAGTAAGGGGTCTTAGACGATTAATTAACCAAATCGTGTTCACATTGAATAAAAAGTAAATGGGTCATGTCGGGTTTGATCAAACCCGGTCCGTCAACCCGAATTGCCTACCAAAAAAGAATTATAATTATTAATTTAAGAATCAAATTAAATTAATTATAAAAAAATGATGGATAAATAAAACTCAATTGAATTTTAAATAGTAAATTGATCCAATTATAAATTTTCAATTTTTTTTTAAATCTATTAAAAATACAAATAATAAATTTATATTTGTACACATCACCTCTTAGTAGAGATAGTAGTGCACTTTTTTCCACACCTGATTGTTAGAGGTTTGAGTCCCACCATAAGCCAAACATATGTGAGAAGTTTTCTTCTGATTGGTGGGAATAATTTTCCAAGCCACACTACACGCCACACATATAGTGTTTTATCTTGACAGGTCCTAACAGTCATATCGTAAATTTGTAATAGTTTTAAAAATAATACTTTAAAAAAATCGAGATTTGAATATAATCTAAAACGTAAAATTACAGTTTACAAAGTATCTCAAGAACATAATAAACAACATTTAAGCCTCGTTTGGTGTACCGTACTGGACAATATTAACACAACGTACAATACTGATAATTTAGTATTGTATGACGTTCAGTAATATTTTAAAGTCATACTTGGTTGTATGAGCAACTCGATCCACGACGGCACGACCTGAATGAGGATCAAAGCTAGGGAGGAGAAAATGTTCAACAATGACATGGCCAAGATCCATGAGAGAGTGGCAGCACCACTGATCAAGGAAATAGTGTGGCAGTTTGCACAGATACGCGATGGAGATATGAGCAAGGATCTCAACCGCCGATTATTATTATTATTATTAATTTTTTTAAAATCAGATATCCACAGTGGAGATGCAATTTTTTAAAATTTAATCATTTTTTTAAAGGAAAAAAATATATAATTTTATATTTGTCAATATTTTTAATTTTAATACTTATATGTCCATTTAAATAAAAAATAAAAAAATTGTATTGATCAACCAAGTAAGGTCCAATACTATCTGATATCAAACAACTTAGGGGTCGTTTGTTTTTTTGTCTGAAATCTAAACAATCCTGAATTTTTCTGAATAGTGAATAAGGATTGAAATATGAACTTGAATGACATGTTTTTTTTTTCCTCACATCTGAATGTATTGTCAACTTGTTTGTTTTTTAAAAGTAAAATTGTCTGAAACTAAGTAATTTTACATTTATACTCACGTTAAACAATAATACATCTAATATGGAATAAAAACAATTAAAAAATAATAATTATATATAAACACATATGATCATGATCTTCTTCTTAAATTACAAATAAACTTCATTTTTGTTAAGAAAAGAAATGTTTTTTTTTTCAAAAAATAAAATGGACAGCAAAAAAACTCATACAAAACACTCTAAAGAAATAATATATAAATACATTACTCTAATATCAATACTTAACTCTAATATCATAATAAAGTATTGATATTAAACACCAATATGAAAAGTGATTATGGTTCTTTTTTATTTTTAAAGCTATTTAAAATAAACATATATTAAAATAAAGATTTTTGTACCATATATAATTACGATGAAATTAGAAATATGTTATATGTAGGGGATAATATCGTAAGAAAAGATTTTAGATTGCATTTAATGCAATTCAGTGATTTGCAATCGAGTCAAACATCAGAATTTTTTACTTTTTATTTTAAGTTATTTTTTGACATTTTTAAGTTGTTTGAACACTTAAAAAAATAAACAAAATAACTTAATAATTATAATTCAGACCCATTTAATTTTAAATGGAAAAAACAAACTACACATAATATCTATTAAATTGTACGCATTAAAAAAAAAGTCAATATGTAGCGGTGGGGCTTTTGTTTTGAGGGAGTAATAGTTCGGTGTAATCCAATTGTTACGAGCTTGACTGCGTTTGTAATCAAGACCGTCAGCCAGTATCTTCAAGCGAATGCTTGTGCCTTGACCAATAAGATGCGGAAAAGTTGACTCGAAAAATTAAATTGTTAGGAATTTAATTAAAATATTAAGCAAACTTATCATATAAAAAGACAAAATAGTCATTATATTCATTGAACCACTTTATCAGCTAACTTTATTGTTCTTTTTCAATTCATAAAACATAAAACTTTGCTATTTTCTATCATGAAAAAGCAAAATTTTAATTAACTTGTACCTTTTTTTCCTATTTTTTTTTTCAAGTATTACAATGTTCTGCTGAACCTCCCGAAATTAAAAAAATAAATTTGCGTATTAGATATCTACTCTTACATCATTAAAAGAAAACTTTTTTACACATATTTATAAAGTGAGTATGTTGAGACTCGAACCTCACGTGTAACAGGAGGTGCGTTGCCACATGTGTCAATAGTTAATTTTTTTTTCCTACTACTTTGATTGGCCATTGATACTCCAAATTCCAAACAATCAGTGCCTTTGTAACTCTAATAGTGTGTTTGATAGGGATGAAAAGAACGAGGAAAGAAAATGGTGGAAGGAAGAAGGAGAAGAAAATGGGAAATTATGCTATTTGGTATGAGAGAATTGGAATGAAGAGAAAAGTAGGAGAAAAAATTTATGGGTGAGACTCACTAATTTTAATCATCCCAAAAGTAGATGAAAAATGGAGAGAAGAGAGGGAATGCTTTTTTGGTTTAATTGAAATTACAAATTTACCTATCTTTTTTAATCTTCTCACTATAATGTAAAGGTAAAATAGTAAAATTAATAAATAAGATTTTATATCATTTGTCTTTTCCTCAACAATACCAAATAAAGAAAATGAAAAATCTCTTATTTTCTTTCTGTTTACCAAACAACTAAAGAGAAAATTATTTTATTTTTTTCCCTCATGTTTTCTATTTCTCCAAAGCTTTTTATCCTTCATATTTTATTTCCTTCCTGTCAAACACACTGTAAAAGATGCATATGTGGGGAATCACGATTTAGTCCCTAATTTTTAACGGAATATTATTCTTTTAAACATATTTGTGTTTTATAATACCCATGATCCCTAACTTTTAACGAAATATGCTTAAAAATTTTATATTTCCCTAAAAGTTAGAGTCTAAATTGTAATTACTACTAAATATCTACATTATTATAACTTTGTGAGGGTAACACAGCTACATAATGTACAAAATTAGGGATGACAATTGGCCGGGTTCTCCCAAGTTTCATTTAAATTTTAAATTTACAATATTTTAAATAATAAATATCAATATATATGGGTTTGAGTGTGGATTTTTTTTTAAACCCACACCCGAACCTGAGCCCACTCCGGGTTTGGATTTTGCATATCCAAACTCGGTCGTTGAGGATCGGGTTCGGACGAATACCCACGGGTGCAGGTTAAATTGACACCCCTATATGAAACACCCTTCGTAAACAACAAAAAGGTAAATTATACATATTAGATAAAATTGAGAGCTTTCTTCAAAGTTAATATCTCTGAGTTAGTGAGTCTACAGCTCGCCTGATAATTTAAAATTTTCATGATTATTGAAAACAAATAGATCAATTAAATTAATGCTTGATTATTTCAAAGTCCCAACTTGAATGAAATTGTTCACATTAGATTAGAATCTTATTTTTCTAAAACGAGGCATCGAAACACATAATAGAATTAGTCAAATAAGTACACTGTATCTACGGACTGAAGCACGAAGCATCTAATAGACGGCCTAGAGTTCTGGGATAATATATATTTTTCTTTGTAAACGGACCACCAGTTCACCACCGAGAACGCGTGGCACGTGATGACTGATGATCACCGACCGAAGAGTAGACGACGCGCTAAGTTCAGGGAAAGTGCGCGTGGGGTGGTGGTGTGGCATGTTGTTGTATATTTTGAGAGCATTCAAAATGGGGAGGTGCACGAGATTGTGACGGAGATTCAAGAGTGAACAAGTGATACTAAATATGGAAAATGTTTATTTATTTTATTTTGTAAGCAATGCTTGTCAGATTTGCTTTCAGAAGATAGTGAGTGACCCACAAGTCCAACTTACAAAAAATCTGTCCTCTAACTCAAAGAGGAGAGAATCTTAGCCCAATGTATCTGGTCACTGAAATAATACCACATGGCATAGAAATTTAATCTCATTGGTTATCAATATTATGTTTCATGACATTAGTGGATTAGATGTATTAAAGCATACAAGATTTTGAATTACAAGATGCACATAATCCTCTGTCATGTGGTATAATCGTAACGGGAGATACATGGTGTATTTTGCTGCCACCAAAATTTTCCATCTACTAATATTACTCTATTTGTTCACTCTTTTTAATAGAAAATCCCTCTAAAATTTGACTATTTTTAAAAAATAACTCTCTAGCTTTAAATTGATAGGGGAAGTCTCCTACTGTATACCAATCATATAGTTTCAAATTTTAGCTTAAAATCCTAAGGTTGTGTACCCAAAAAAATCCACTGTTTTTGCATGAATTCGAAACTATTTGTTTGTTATTGAAAATGATCAAAACTTAGTGGGGTTTGGTGATTCTCCCTAGTTTACAACTTAATAACGTTGGGTGAATTCCCACTGTAGGATTGTTGTGGTTGTTTTTCTTTTTTAATATACCATATAAGTGGCGGCTACTCAGCCACCACTCGAATTGAATATAAAAAATTGTAGATATTCTCAGACCGAATAAGTGAATTTACCATCGAACCACATTCTCATTAGTATTGTTATAAATATTGACACCTCACATACCAATATCATTTAAGAAGGGATTTTAGAAAAAATTTGAAAAGTCTAGTATTACTCATATATATATATATATATGTGATCCGAATTAAACATATTTTCTCAAAACAAATTAATCCTTAATTTAAATCTAAAAAGAAAATTATACTTAAAAAATTATAACAATACTAATGAGAATGTGGTTCGATGGTAAATTTACTCATCCAGTCTAAGAATATCTACAATTTCTCATATTCAATTCGAGTGGTAGTTGAGTAGCCGCCACTTATGGTATATTAGAAGGGAAAGAGAAAAAAGACAACCACAACAATGCTACAGTGGGAATTCACCCAACGTTGTTATTAAGTTGTAAACTAGGGAGAATCACCAAACCCCACTAAGTTTTGATCATTTTCAATAACAAACAAATAGTTTCGAATTCATGCAAAAACAGTGGTTTTTTTGGGTACACAACCTTAGAATTGATGTGATGTTGACATTTTACATGCCAACATAATTTGAGAAGAAATTTGAATTCTTTTAAAAAAAGCTTGCATTACTCATTCATTCATATATATATATATATATATATATATATAAATTGACGTGTTTTGATTGGACAGATGAAGTGTCGTAAAGGGTACGTTCTCTCTATAAGAAAGATTTATCGCATCATTTATACCGGCTCATGAGGTTAAAGACATAACAAGCCTGAGTGCCACATTTGTTATGCTTGTAGTAACATGTAATTTTAAATTATTATTTTTGTTCATATTTAGTAATAAAAGTCGGAAAAACGTGATGTACTCGTTTCTTTGAAGTTTGTCAAATGAAAAATAGTGAAATATTGAATTTAGAAAGAAATCATCAGTCTTCTACAGTTTCACAGACGGCATTAATTAGTTGGCGAAAGAATAAAATGATGACAATCAAAGAAATTTTGACAAAAAAAAGACTTTCGTGGTCCTCGTGGATGTAGTTTGCAAGCTTTTATCGACTTTATTGTCTAAGCATAAATATTTTTCTTGAATCAAAAAACATTTCAATCTTTACAAATTTTACGTTTACTTAGAAAAAGAGAATTTTTGTTCGAAAAGTGAGCTGATTAGTATGAAAAATCGAAAGCAAATCTAGATTTTAATTATTAATTGCAACAACAAGCTTGACTATTTACATTTTTTTCCTCGTAAATTTAAGGATGACTTCAAATAAATCACTTTAAGTTTTAAGTGGTCAACATTTTTGGCTAAGGTTCATTCCATTTCTATCAATCATGCGGGCCGGACAAGGCAATCTTGATATTAACAAAAAGATGTCATTGTTCTCTTTTTGTTCTCACCTATCTAATTCTAACTTCGCTGTAGAATTAGATATTAAGTCTATGTTCTACGATGTAGACATACGTAAGAGTTTACCAATTTTCAAATCTGGAAATTTCTTAGCTCTTCAACTGGCGTTGTTAGCCTTCTCCTCCCCTAAGGACTGTAATTGGCTGGTTTCCAGCTCTTTTGTTGGTTCTTTTCTGTAAGTGATATTCTTTCTATCAAAAAAAAAAAAACCTTCGCTGTAGACTGTAGAGAGAATTAAATAATCTTTAAAATAAAATAATTGCAGCCAAGTATGATCACTTTTACATACGTTAGTTACACGTCGAAGGAATTTCACAAATTTAGAAAAAGAAAAATGAGAAGAAAAAAAAAAAGAGAAAAAGGAGTTGGTGAAAGGTATTTTTAAACTAATGATAAAAAGATGCGATTTATAGGAAGCTTCATTAGCGAGAATTCATATCTTCAGACTTAGAGTGTGTTTGGTGGGGAGTAAAGAAAATAAGAAAAATAGAAAGATTTAGATGGATAGAAAACATGAGGGAAAGAAAAGAAAATAAATTTTTCTTGAGCTGTTTGGTAAACTGGAAGAAAAGAACAGATCTTCTTTTCAATTTTATTATTTTACCCTTGCATTACAGTTTTTGTATTAAAAAAGATGGATAAATTAGTAATTTTAATTAAACCTAAAAGTATTCCCTTCTTTCCCTCTCTTTTCCATCCACTTTGGGAGGATTAAATATAACAGGTCATATCCATAAATTTTTTCTTTAATTTTTCCTTTCCTTCCATTTTTCTCTTCATAGTCCATACCAAACACATACTTCCCATTTTTATTCTCCCTTTTCCCTCCACTTTTTTCTTTCCTCTCCCTTATCATCCCTACCAAACACACTCTTAGGGTGCGTTTGGCACCTGGATGAGACATGACAGGATGTGACAGGAGTACAGGACTGGACATGATAGAACTGGACAGCTGTTCCGTTTTGTGTTTGGAATGTCTGGGACAGAACAGTTAATTGTACTATTATACGTTTGGTATGGCTGAGACAGAACGAAACAAGAGGTTCAAATGACCAGAATACCCTTATTATCTTCTTTTTTTGAAAGACTTACATTTTATCATTATTATTATTATTATTTTAAAATCAATTTTAGTACTTAATTATTTTAATACCCAATTATGCTCAATTTTAATACTTAATTATACTTAATTATAATGGATCACACAATTTCAACCATTAAAAAAGAATAATTAAGAAAAAATTATGAATCCTTTTGAACATCATCCAACCCAGACCATCAGATCATCACCTATTGAAGT
This sequence comes from Dipteronia sinensis, assembly GCA_033220585.1. Classification (NCBI taxonomy): domain Eukaryota; kingdom Viridiplantae; phylum Streptophyta; class Magnoliopsida; order Sapindales; family Sapindaceae; genus Dipteronia; species Dipteronia sinensis. The sequence continues at coordinate 9,077,104 of CM065644.1, read as the reverse complement.
TCATCCAACCCAGATCATCCATCTTCAAATTCAATTCAGATCATCAACCCAACAACCACCATATTTCTTTCTTTGGTTTGATTACAAGTCTGTTTTCCAATCACAAATACAAACTCATTTGATATTTTTTTGATTAAACAAGAACACAAGACGAAAAATTGGTGAAAGAAATCTCTTTCAATCCTAAAACACAAAAGAAGCACAAATAATTCCACAAATAAACAAACTAATTCGCAAAAAAATTGGTGAAAGAAATCAAAACCCCAAATCGGAAACCCTAAATTGAAATCCCAAAATCCTAAATCGATAACCCAAAATCGAAATCCCAAAATCCAAAATTGAGAACCCTAAATTGAAAACCCAAAATCCAAAATCGAAATCAAAAAAATTCCAAAATCCAAACTAATTCGCAAAAAATTGGTGAAAGAAATCAAAACCCCAAATCGGAAACCCTAAATCGAAATCCCAAAATCCTAAATCGATAACCCAAAATCGAAATCCCAAAATCCAAAATCCAAAAATCCAAAATCGAAAACCCACTGAATCGGCTCGAATCAAAAGAGGCCGAACAAGAGAGAGCGAAAGATGAGGGAGAGACTGAGAGGGATATCACGGCTTCTCACCGGCGGTTAAGCAACAGTTGAGAGGTAGAGAGACTGAGTCTTGGTTAAGAGAGAGGAGAGAGAGAGAGAGAGAGAGAGAGAGAGAGAGAGAGAGTGCGAGAGAGAGAGACAAACGGTAGAGAGTGAGAAAGGGAAAGGAGTGGGTTTTATTTTATAGTTGGTATTTTTGTAATTTTTAAAAGTTTGGAGGGTAAAAAAGTCTTTTCCGGACTTATCCCATGCATGGGACAAGTCTGGGCGAGCTATTTGGGTGAGAAAATTTTTTGGATTTTTTGTCCCATCGTGTCCCGTCCAGTCCCATGTTAAGGACGGGCCAAATGTGGGACAAGAGAAAATTGTCCCACCCTGTCCCGTCCCGTCCCACGTACCAAACGCACCCTTAGGGAAATGAGGATGAATATAGATCCCCCATCCCAATCCCTACTTCCAAAACCCTTCCTCCCCCCACAATTTCTTCATTTGGGAAAAATGGGGATGAGGGAGTTTTGGGGGAAGGTATCCTCATCCTATCCTCATTCCTCCGTTTTTTTTCCGTTTTCCCTATTCCTCTGTTTTCCTCTGTTTTCCTCGTCCCCCTTTACCTTGTTTTATTAAAAAAAAACAATCAATTACAAATTTAAATACAAATACAAAAATATTAAGAATAGAAAAAACAAAAAATATTAAGGAATATATATATATATATATATATATATATATATATATACACACACACACACTCAGTAAGTTAGGGTTACAAAATAGAAAGAATAAAAAATATTAAGAAATATATATATAAGGTTTAGGAGAAAATGGAGAAACGGAGGTGGCCCCTATCCCCATCCCTATTTTCAATTTGGGGATGAAAATCATCCCCCATCCCCATCCATTTTTCTATTTAAAAAAAAAAAAATTCCCGTCCAAATAGGAATGTAGAACCGGAAATTTAGGTATCTTGGGATAAATGTTTATCCCTATTCAGACTACTGTATATTGAAGTGACTGAAATTTCACATCCAATTTTTGATAAGAACATTTAGGGCCCGTTTGGGATAACTTTTACTTTTGGCTTTGTCAGTAGAAGAAGAGAAGTAAAAGCCTGAGCTTTTCAGTTCCTGTTTGGATGGTATTTTTAGAAGAGTTTTTGTCTCAAGAAGAAATTATAAGACTGTTTGGTTATAACATTTTAAAATCTCTTCTAATTATAATATGACATTTTTACCCTTGAAGAAGAGCTTTTTAACATGTTTGGTTGTAATTAATTAATCACTTCTAGATATGATATAACAATTTTACCTTAATTGGAATAAATAATATAAGTACATTTTTTAAATAAAAATTGATCTCCATAATATTTTTTATTATCATTTTAATTTTTTTAAATAAAACAATTAAATTGGTAAAAAAAAAACCATCAAATTAATAAAAAAAATTTCTTTAAAATTACATTCAACATATTCGATCAAACCCAGATTCAACCAAATCCATTTCCAGAACCTAACACCAAATCCACACAACCTAGAACTAAAACTGAGCCACCACCTCCAAACCACCACCAAAAGCACAACACCACCACACACCCGTCATAAAACCCAGCTCCGCCAAACCTAACTTCATCGTCGAACCCAGCTCCGCCGCCCATTAGAACCCTGAAATCACTTCCATAGCCAAAATCGAACATAGAAAACCCTCCCATCACCAAAATCGAACCCAGAATTGTTCAGACTTCACATTAGCAACAACATCTTTTTTTTTTGAAAGGCAGAAGATTGCCAGGCATTTTATTAGAAATCAAAAACACACCACACATACACCCAGAACAACTCCAAACCAAAAAAACAAAGACGAAATCGATCCACACCAGCTCCAAAAACAGAGAGATGCCGAGAATCGATCCGCCGCTGCGATTCGGACGGAATCGATTCGCCGCCACCGCGATTCACATCTCGATCTCCCTCGCCGCTGTGATTCAGACCCAGTCGCGAATCAACCTGCTGCCGTGATTCCGACCCAGCTCCGAATCAATCTCGTTGCCGCAATTGCAAATCGATCGCTCTTCTTTCTCGATCACCGCTGCGGTGAGGGAAGCCGGATTTGTGTAGTTTTGTGGCGGCGATGGTCTGTGGATGATGGAGTTTCATAGATATCTGTTTGGTTTCTGGGTTTCTTTTTGTTGAATGAGTGAGAGAGACGAGAGAGATGAGAAGAGATGAGAGAGAGGCCCTTTCAATTGGAATTGGATTCAGGATGCAAATGAAATTATTTGTTTGTTATTTATACCAATAAGGGTAAAATTGGCAATATGAAAGTGTCATTTAACTATTCATTTGGCTTCCTATAAGCCCTTCCAAGAGAAGCACCTATACTGGTGCTTCTTGTAAAAGAGCTTCCAAGGTCAAGAAGCACTTCTCATATTTATCCACACAGCCACAAAAGCTGTTTTTGGATCTCAAAAGAGCTTCCAAGCCTTTGAAAAGCTCTGCCAAACAGGGCCTTATACTAGAGAATGATAAACTAGAGAATTATAAAAAAAAAGTGATACGAGGTGCAATTTTATGGTTATAATCTAATTATAAACCTAATTGATTTTGCATATATCACTTTGATTCCATATGTAATTTCGTACACGATTTGATTGTGTATCGTTATATATAAATTGGTATTGTAATGATACAAAACTGAATTTGGTGTTAGTAACGATACAAAACTGAATTTTTATAGAAAAAAACGTGCAAGACACCCTATCAAATCAGGTTATGACTAGCAGAAAGATTATGATAAACTTCACAAACAAACGTCAATTGCTGAAGGCATGATGAGTTTGGAAGTGTGAATTATGATGAGCAGAATAGAATTGCTGGGTCGATGGCCCTGATTGATTCTTTGTTAAATGGTGGATTTTTTTATTTTTATTTTTTATTTTTTTTAAGTATTATAGTATTATTATATAAATCGGGGTTTTTTTTTTTTGGATGAAGAAGATACGAACCCGTAACATCCTGGTGCAAGGTGTGAGAGGTTTACAACAGAACTAATCTTATCTCGCCTTAATCGGTGGATTTTTCAATCAGAGTATGGATAATGCGTTCATTGCACCCTCCCTCACCAACACAATTTCGATGCTAATTCATGAACCCTAGATGATGATGATATTGATGATGATGGACGTTAAAAGCTATCCAATGGCTTGCAATTTTGTACGTATCAACCTCTTATATTCAATCTCTGCTATGATGCTATCTCTTTAATTGATGACTTTGACATTTTGACCCGGGAATTTTATTAGTACAAATAACTCGGATTATTATGTTACTGGTTTCATATTATATATATATATATATATATATATATATATATATATATATATGCAGTGATAGTAGATATCTGCTAGCTATGGCATTAATTATTCAGACTGCCCATAAATTATTCCATATCGGACAGGTTCTACTGTGTTTGATAAATTAATTCTTACAAATCATTAAATCTCATGCAATGAGTGAATGACAACTAAAGAAATGAGATAGAAAAAATAGAAATTATTCTCATCTAATTGCGGATTGCCTAACCAATTAACTTGGTACTGATTCTATTGAGTAAGATTATATTCAGCGTTTATCTAATCATGAAATATACTTCCTTGTTTCTTTTTTCTTTTTGGAATTTATACTTCCGTATTTGAGATGAGTTTTCAGCAGGATTATGTAGTATTGCTTGCTGCCATTATCCATCAAAATTATATATATCCCTAATGTTTTTTGAGTGGTGCTATTGGCACACCCCCTACTGATCTATTCATGCACCATCTTTTAATTATATAATATTCTTTTTTTTCCTTTATCAAAATTACTTAAAGAGACATACAATTTAGGAAAGAAATCTTCTACAAAGTAAATCTATTAAAATCTCATATTCCTTTTCCAAAAAAAAAAAACCCAGTAATATGTTTCTTCAAAAAAAAAAATTAACTCGTAAACCCTAAAATCTGCTTTTTACATACATCTAAAATATTATGAAAGAGTTTGACAACGATATCAAGAAAATGGAAGAATTGTCTAAGAACGATATCAAACATCTTGAAGAATTATGTGAGAATGACATAAAGCAAGAATTGTCTGACAATGATAGTAAGCATCTGGAAACAATTCATTATTTGGAAATAAGTTTGAAGTTTATTTTTTCTTTAGAATGATATTAAGTTGTCGTTGTGTTGAAGTACCCTGTTATTTTTTATTTTTTCGTTTAAGAAATAAGAAGAAAAAATACTAAAAAAAAGAAATAAGAAGAAAAAAAATAAACCATTCAATAGATGTGAAAGAAATGTATACGGATACAGAGATAAGAGATAAAGAGATCATATATGGTATGTATTAAGTTTGAAAAATAAGTAAAATTGATGGTTTTGGAAATAAACAAAAAAATTTAATAAAAACATTTAATTATATTGAATTAAATAAATTTTTTAAAAAGTGGGGTATGAATAGATCAGTTGGGGGTGTGCCAATAGCACCACTCTATTTTTTTTTATTAATTGATTATTTGAGTATGTTGAGGACAAATATGTTCATTATTTTTATTAACCAAGAGTGTATGTTTTAATTTGAAATCCAAATACAATCACCTGTTTTTAGAAATAAAATTATAGATAGTCTTAAAAAATGTATTGAGTTGGATAATATAATTTTTTTAAGACAATTTTAAATATAATCCTATAAGGGTTTAATACTAGAAACTCATGTATGTTTTTTTTTCTCTCTCTCTCTAAAATGACATCATATCAATTTTAATTTTATTACTAAATAAATCAAATTTAAAGGTGAAAATAAAAAGCTGGAATTGGGAGAATAATATGAACTTTAAACCTCCACATATATATATATATATATATATATATATGTTGAGGTAAGTGAGTAAGCAGAATGATTACATGCCTAAAATGATTAAATTATTTTAAAAAAGAAAAAGATAACAAGTTTTCAATGTTTTTGTTACTTGTAATTTTCCTTCTCAATTCTCACCATTTTCGCATAATCAGATAATCTTCTCTCAGAATACAGGGGACTGCAGTTTGAAATCTACCCATTGTTTTTGACTTTTGAAATGGGGTCCTCTCCAATGATTTCATTTTTCTAGCCATCATAGAAAACTTTTTTGGAAGACTATTTCACTTCCAATTTTTTTTGTTTGTTTGTCAAACCTAATTTACCTGAGCTAAGCTCCTTGAGTGAAATTTTTGTTTTGGATTCGGTACAAATTTGATAACCGAGCAGGATATAATTTGAATCCATAATGTTTTTAAAATTTATACTAGGGTTTCTTTAGTAGATCACCTCAAGTACTTCAGTAAATTCCATTATATTGTTTTTTTTTTAGAAATTCCATTATATTGTTCTTATTACATGGAATAGTACTTTAAAAACATAAGTATTTTTGTTAATAACATATTACAAAACTATTTTTAATCAATATTTTGTATAATTGAAAAGAGAGTTTTAATGTGAGAGGTTTTCTAACTAACCACCTCAAAGTCCTCAACTTTATTTAATTCCATGGGGAATTTAAACCCCACTTTTGTTATTACTATACATTGAATGGAAGAGTACTTTGAAGACCAAAGTATCTAGAAGATGATGTTTTATAAAAATATTTTAGAAACAATATTTAATGAAAATGATTTGATATATTTAATGAGAAGTATCTTACAAAATTGATTTTTTTTAAAATCCTAAAATATATTTGATAAATTATATTGAAAAGGTTATATGAAAATGAAAGAAATGATACATATTATTTCAATTGACACACATTCTCTTTTAAGTACCATTTAAATATTTAATAGTCGGTCAATCCCATAAAATAATAGATATAAAAAAGAGTGACGTTTAAAAAAAAAAAGAAAATTGAATTATTTTCTGCTCAACAAACAATCTAAATTACGTTTTAAAGAGACTTTACTTGGTAAATTTTTTTTTTTTTTTAAAGATATCATGAAGTAAAATGGCTATATTATGGTTGGATGATAGAGTCACCAACAGAGAAATGCTTAAAAGTACATAGCGTAAAAGATTAATACTTTAATCCAATCCAATTAAGTCATAAGATATGAATAAATAATTCTTTAAGAAATGCATATAATATTTCAACGGTTGTATAGAAGTAGACTTGCAAACAGACATTATATTCAACACTTACATAGATGTTGCTTTTGAAACTAAAGCCAATATTTGGTCATAGACCTAGTGGGCGGCACAAAGCATCTGGTCGGAGAAGCTCCAAATGTCTCTATTTTGAATTTTGATTAATTTCGGTCAAGCTTTGGGCCCCAATTCTGCTGCTATCAACTACCCAATTATGTCATTGTTTTAATATTTCTCCCCTGGTCTCTTCACTTCTTTCCAATCACTTGTCTAAAATGTCTGTTTCTTAACATTCACCGCTACAAATATAATCTAATCACTTGATTCGATATCACTCGTCTATTTACTGTCAAAAATATTTATCAACTATTGCACGTCTGCACATCCCCTTAAACTTCTATGGTGTGCACAGTTCACCTTCCTTTCTATATATCAAACAAAAAAAAAATTGCTTATATAATTTTTTTAAGGGATTTTCTTATATTTTAATAAATAATTTTTTTTTCATTAACTGTTGAAAATGAATAATAACATGTTATTGATATAAATTATCTTAATTTTTACATTTATGGAAAACATTTAAGATGATCCTTGAATAATGATGAAAACATATAAATAAGAAGAATGCTAGATATTCGAATTCATATTCCAAATCATAACTTGACAATTTAATTCATATGATTGTGACAAGAAATATAAATTATAACTGACGTGTATCAATTTGTCAATTGACATATCACTAATTGGAATACAAGTTGGAATATATATTTGGAATTATGAAATGCCTAGTGTTACTTTAAAAATAATATAGATATAAACTTAGGATTCAAAAATTTAATAACATTCTTTAAAGAGTGAGTTTTATGACTATTATCAATTTAATAACTTAAGTTTTAATGTCATAATCATAAATAGCCCTAAAATTAAGGGAGTATACAAAAATGTCATTTCTCAATAACTTTTTTTTTAGAGTGGTGCTATTGGCACACCCCCTACGATCTATTTATGCCCCACTTTTTTAATTATATAATATTCTTTTTTTCTTTTATCAAAATTACTTAAAAAGACGTACAATTTAAGGAAATAAATCTTCTACAAAGTAAATCTATGAAAACCTCATATTCCTTTTCCAAAAAAAAAACTCAGTAATCTGTTTCTTAAAAAAAAAAAAACTCATATCAAGAATATGGAAAAATTGTCTAAAAACGATATCAAGCATCTGGAAGAATTGTCTGAGAATAACATAAAACAAAAATTCTTTGACAATGATAGTAAACATCTGGAAACAATTCATTCTCTGGAAATAAGTTTGAAGTTTAATTTTTCTTTAAAATGATATCAAGCTGTCGTTGTGTTGAAATACCATGTTATTTTTTATTTTTTTCTTTCCACCATGAAATAAAAAGAAAAAAAAACTAAAAAAAAAAAGAAATAAGAAGAAAAAAAAATCAATCAATGGAGGTGAGTGAGATGTATAGATACAGAGATCAGAGAGAGAGAAATCATTTATGGTATGTATTGAGTTTGAAAAATAATTAAAATGGGTAGTTTTGAAAATAAACCAAAAAATTTAATAAAAGCATTTAATTTTATTTAATTAAATCAAAATTTTTAAAAGTGGGGCATGAATAGATCAATAGGGGGTGTGCCAATATCACCACTCTTTTTTTTATCAAAGATAAATGATTTTAGACAAAAATGACCTTAGTGCAAATATCACAAGTAAGGATAACAACTTTTTTTTTAATCATCTTCGTTTCCTCTATTAATGGAGGTTTATTCCATACCTCTATATATGGAGGTCTGTTCGATCTCCCTCAATGGAGGTCTGATCGATCTCCATCAATGGAGGTTTGAAAAAAAAAATTATTTATTTTAGAAAATTGAAAATTGGAAGAGATTGAAAAATAGAAAATTTGAAGTTTCCAGAAACATTACACGCTGAAATGAATTTCAACATGTAAAGATGTTGATATTTCACCCTGTAAAGATTTTCAGCGTGTAATAATGTTAACATTTTAGTGTGTAAAGATTTTCAACGTGTAATCATATTGATATTTCAGCGTGAAACGAAATACTTTCAAAGGACTTTTGAGGGGGCAAATGATATCCTATTTTCATCCGTAATATTCATTTTGACGAGGAGAACAATATTTTAAAGAGAATAGATAGGAAAAAAGTTTTAGAGAGAGAAACATGACAAGAGGAACTTATGAAAAAGAGAAAACATTGTGTTAGAGAATAAAGTGAAAACATAGATAAGGGTAATCTTGTCCAAAAAACATTTCTTTTTGATAAAAAAATAAATAAAACTTATTGAGATGTGATAGTTCTGTATACTGCATCAATTTTCAGGCCCAAAGAGGAATTTTGCCTAAGTTTTAATAGCACTCAAAGTGCGTATTTGGTAAAAAAAAAATACTTTTAAAACACCGTCACAAAAATAAGCCTTACGTTTTTTTGTTGTGTTCCCGAGACTTATCATATAGTTTCAGAGACTTATTAGGCAAAAATGAAATTTTCCAAAAAAACAATTTCATCATTTTCTTCATCGAGATCTCCATTGTTGGAAGACCTCTATTGGTCCTCCTTCAATGGAGGATTTTGAAAAATAAAAAATCTAAAAATGACACAAACGTAATAAAAGAAGGAGATGCTGGTATTTTAGTCTATTAGTATCATTTAAACTTAACTTATTAAACTAGTGATACTTTTAAAATTCAACAAAAAAGAGTGTTATTTTCCACCATTTTCACAATAAACTTATGAATTTAAATTGTATTCCTAGTATTTTTATAATATCCAAAAACAAATTTAATTGTTAAAAATTATAAAAGTTTGTTTGATAAAATATTTAAATAATTAAGAATAAATACGGTGTATATTTATGTTTGGTTTACATATTTTAATTATTTAAATGACCATTTTAATAAATAATTTATCTAAAGTATGATAAGGTATTAGAATGAGATAAGTAACATTAAAAAAAATCAATTACCATAATAATGATGAATTAGTCGAATCGATTGAATTGATATTTGGGAGGCTAGATTCAATTAAAATGTAAAATGTAGTGATATTATGGAATCCATTTAAAACTCGATTGGTTTAGAATAAATCAAACATTTGAATAGATTGATTTGAAAGATATATATGGCCTTATAATAAAATTTTAATTAAAAATGTCCCTAAAAAGTTATAATCATAAATCAGTCATGTTTATCTAATTCAAAAGGTTGGATGGTTGGGAGTGACGCAAGGTGAATTTTTGTGGAATCAAATTATACGTGACGAACGGGCATGGCCCATGGACTAATAATTCATTTGCTGAATTCTTTTTCTTTTCAAATTTATGACTTTAGAGTTTAGACTTGAAAATATCAATTACGGTAATGAAAGCAATTACACGACAAAATTAATGACTTTTAATGGTCTTTTCCTCTCAATATCCCAATCATGAAATATCTAGAATTATCAGGTGAAAATATTTTTTATTTTAAAAATTCCTTGTATACTAAATGAAATAAAAGTAGTAATACAACATTGGTGCAGGTATATACAAAAAAAATATTAGTTTTATCATCGTCAATGTGACTCGGTAATATACTTAGTAAGTCTTGTCTAAATTTCGAGTTGTTACATATGTAATAAAAAAAAGGTTTTAATTAATAAATAATAATAATACATTGGTTTACTGACATAGCTAGTCTAAATAGGGATGTTAATCAATATTTTAAATTAAGGTATTGGATTCAAGGTTGAAGAAACGTTAATTTTGTTTTTACTTAAAGATTTTACGTAAAAACCACTTTTCGAATATACAGAATACACCAAAGCACGGTATTTTATTTTTCTGTCTTTCTTTCTTTAAAGAAATTTGCATCTATCTTCATCAGCAGAAAACTATAAAGCATTACAAATTTACAAGTATATGTTTGAAAAAAATAAATCATTATCAAAGCATTTTGGGAGATTTTACCATCTTCATCAACACATCAAGTTCAAATATTAACACCTTATTTTTATATATATATATATATATATATATATTATCTCACAGCTATAAAACCATAATAAGTGAGGAGAAATCTCTCAACAACGAGGTAACAGGATCACACGGTAGTGTTTGATCTATTATTATTATTATTTTTTTATCTCATTACATGTGTAATGATATTTGTATGTCTATAAATCAGAAAGGCAAAAACTCGAAGAATACTAAAATACTAAATTTATTGAAGAAAGGCAAAACTAGCTTGAGGACACACTACCATTTAGGATAAGATTATATCTAAATTATCTACCGTCAATACTTTAGATATATTATTAGGGTGTAGATATTACTATACATAAAATTAATTAGTACACATATTTTTATAAGTATATTTTTATCTAAAATTTAAAAAATAAATACTACTGTAAACACTCATTCTAATGTCAATAGTACTATTATTGAAATGAATATATTCATTTTAATATATTTTATTTATAAATCATTTTAAGTTATTAGTACACCCAATTTATATATATATATAATATTATATTATTTTTGAAATCAAATCATCTTCTAATGATAGTCCAATTACTTTTGGAAATTTTTCGATTGTAGGAGCCTTATGAAAGGAAATATGTAGAATTGAATAGTATATGAGATCAATAGATTTTCAATTTGGAATCCTCTTCAATGCAAGAGTGGCTTGTGAAAAAAAATACCACATAGGATAAATAAACAGTCTATTAAAAAGTGTATCTCCAATGCAACTGTGCATATTCAACATCACACTGATATGGCAAAAAAATATTAGACATTGTCAACATGATCATCTACTTTCAGACGGTTTGTTGCATACATCTATTTTTTTGGTTGACTCAGCAAATATTTAGATTTACATTAATTTTCATCTATTTTTGGTAAGGAAAAAAAAGAAAAAAAATTGGACACGACATTAAAAATAAATGTGTTTTAAACAAAAGCATTGAATACCAGATTTTGAATTGATTATCTATCAAGTCTATCTTTATACCACATTGGAAGCAACTATCTTGATATTGTTGCTATACCAACAAATTTTGGTATACAAGTTACTTTTGCATTGAAGATGCTCTTTATATATACATATACACTATCTAAAAAAACTCATCGATATCAACAATTCTTTAAAAAAAAACATATTTTGTTAGTAACTAGATATAAAAAAAGATAAAAAAAAGTAAGGTAAAGAAATTCCTATCCTTATATGATCATGAGTCCTCTAAAAATTCTTTTTTCATTACTTTATTATATGATAATCATGTGATGATGAAAAAGTTTAAAAGTTTAAAAGTCGAAGATATGAGTATAATTATTTTCAAAAAAAAAAGAGATAAAGGTGTAATTAATAAGTGTAGATAGTAATTTGATTTATTTTTAATTAACGTAAGTGTTGGGTTTTGTGAAGCCAGAAATCAGCCTGAGGAACGGATTACAGCATGCAGCGCGGCGTATACCGCGTTGTAGACAGGTAGCCCAAGCCGCGACACACACAGCGTTGAACTACAGAAGGTTGATGCTGTGTAGACCGCGGTACGGACATAGTGCACATACCGCGGCATAGGACGCGATGTTTTCCAGTAGGTGATATGCGGTGTTGACCGCGGCATAGACAAGTACCTACATCGTGGTATTCTGAGCGGTGGAAGACAGTAGAAGAACCGCGGTCCAGGTCGCGGGCTGCAGCCGCGACCCAGACCGCGGTAGGTACGAAATCTGTGTAATTTTAGGAAAACATGTGCGAAAAAGAAAAGTGCTCCTTTAGGGTTTTGGCTTACCCTAGTGTTCCCATATAAATACTACTATTTCCCATTGTATTTAGTAGTGTGTAATGTGTGAGAAAAATTGCTAGAGAGAGAGAGCAATTGTAGAGAGACTGAAAGAGAGACAGAGAGATTGTAATCAACTCTATAATAGTGGATTGAGTGCGGTGCGCTCCGTGGATGTAGGCAAATTGCTGAACCACGTAAAATCTTTGGTGTCGTCTTTTCTTATTGCTTTCATATTATTTATTTTGTGATTAGATTTGTGTGTGTACGATTTATTTCTCATTAACAGTAAGTACATTTCTATTGGGATATTTTATAATTAAATTTTTTAATAAAATATGAGTGTATTAATTAGTTTTATAGGTGTCATTGACACCCATAATATTATGGACACTTGATAACCACTGAATTGAAAGAAGAAAAAAATAATATTAAAAGAAAGAAATAATCATGATCAACTCGATCTAGCAGAATCATTTTCATTTCTTTCAGTGGATACTATAGTTAACATAAAAATCAACATTTTATCAGAATATAAGCTTGAATAATAAACAAATTTTGTTTATTAATTTAATTTGTTTTCTTAATATTTGAAGTATTCTTTCTAGTAAGGCTGCTGAGAAAGTCAGACTCCCCATTCCTAGTTAAATTTTTTTTTTTTGACAAAACATGAAAACGAAATTGTGGGGCAGTTGAAAAAAGAGCCTGTCCAAGCTAAGTGCCTTTTTACTGTAACCGGATTTACTATAAAAAAAATAGCAAAGGGAGATGAATGATTAAGAGAGAAAAAATTGTTCTTTCTTCAATTTCACCAGGCAGCCATAGTTTTCTTTGTTCACTAAAAAAATAATTATTTGGTAGTGGATCTATGAAAATGAAAGATATTAATTTATTTTATAAGTCTGACTCCAATTTCGTCATGGTTCAGTGAACAGAACTTGACAAGATTATCAAATGCTACGGTCACAATTCGAAATACAACTCCCACTATCAAATAAATGTTTATCTATCTTTTACGATTTAACGGAAAAAAGTAGAAATTGTACCCTTATCATAAAAGTGAAAGAGAAGTTTATGTCGAATCAATTTGCTAAGAGCATTTTCAATATTACAATGAATTATGAAAAAACATAAGATAAATAGATATTGTATTCAAATATGTTTATCCAATGTAGTTATTGTTATTTATTGTCAAGGTGATGTGGCAAAAAATGTGAGATAACTATTTTATAGATTAATTTAGTATCGTAGATAAATATTTAAAAACTGTTAAATAATTTATCTAGTAAAATGTAAATTAAAAAAGAATAAAAAATAAAATAACAATGAATGAAATGCAATCCATTTTGCATTACAAATGTTCCGAGAACATCAAAATGAAAGTTAGGTTCCATGACCATCAAAGACCAAAAGTCATTGTTATCTGGCTAGATATTTAGTTGATGAATTTGGAAGCTAGGTTCATGCATGCACATTAAAATCTTTTTGTCAAAAAAAAAAATGAAATCTTTTATCGGTGCGCTATTGGCTCTAGGTTATCGATCGATTTGAAGGCCATGTACGATGCACACATGAGTACAGACAATGGTTCCTCCTTATGTAGAAATCTGTTAAATCAAAACTTTGTTTTCTTTCAAGCATCATCAATACTGTGGGCTGAAATCTATCTAAAGACAGACATCATCATTCATTCGGTTAATTACTTTCCTTGTTTTCTTAAACCACATATACAGATAAACTTATCAAATTTTTAATATCACGATGTGCCAACCCAGATTGTCATTTCAATTTTAATTTCATTTTTTTTTTGCTAAATTTAGATACCCTTTATAATTTATTGACTAGATATATATATATATATATATATATAATATGCTTCCACTATAAATGTGGTCAAGATTAGATGATTATGAAATATGAAAAGCTTGAAAGAAATCATTTAAATTTGATCTTTGTAAAAAAAAAAAACTATTTTTATGGAATGACTATTTAAAGTATTAATTTTTTTTACACTATCGATCCACTTATTTAGAGTATGTATTTTTTTTTATAGTTTTTGTCATTGTAGGATTTGAGCCGTTGGCTTATGAGTCATTTACCCAAACTCAAACTCGTCCATCTACCAGCTGAGTATTAAAATTTATTAATACTATATACAAATATCTCTTTTAATTTTTCTCTCAAGAGCATACCAATACACATCACCACACTTTTACTATGTTAGCAACATAACATCAATCATAATAATGTACATAACAAACATGTAGTGATGTAAATTAGTATGTTAAAGATATTCTAAAAGTATATGCTCATGAGACAAAAATTGATATCTGTTTGTATAATTTTACTATTATACAGGACTTGTAATGAATGAGATCTACTGATAGGTGCTAGCGAATTAAAATTTGGTATTGCCATCCAAATAAATGATGTGTACACCCATTTTTAATGGGTTTTATGGATAAATTACACAAACTTTCCCTGGTTATATAAATAATTACACTAAAACCAGTAAAAAATCATAATGACACTAAACTCCCATTGACCTGTTGACTAACGATTGACCATCATTAGTCAATCATGGTAAAGGGACAATGTCCGTTTTGCCCTTATTATAGTATTTTGAAATAGTATATTAAATAAATTAATGAATTAAATATCAGAAAAAATATGTATATAAAAAAATCAAATAACTGTAAAAAAGAAACCAGAAAATTTTGAAAAAACAGATATAAAAATCAAATAATTGAAAGAAATAATAAAAATATTATAAAATCAGAAGATAATAATAATAAAAAAATGATTTTTCCAGATCTCCATGGAGATCAAATGGAGGAGAACTCGATCTCCATAAGAGGAAATCTAAAATCTCCATTAATGGAGATGTCATATCTCCATTAATGAAGATTTTGATTCCGGATCTTCTCCAAAATTGAGGGAGATCTTGATTCTCTATTAATGAAGATTTTTGGTCCAGATCTCCCATAAAAATAGAAGAGATCTGGGACCACATCTCCTCAATGGAGAATCTTTATTATATATTTTTTTCTCTAATTTTTTAAAATAATTTTTATTGTTTGTATTTTTTGATGAGATTGTGATAATAAAGAAGATGAAGGGAGGAGAAGAAGAAGATAAAGGCTGGAGAAGAAATAAGCAGAATTATTTTGGGTTACGGTTTGGTCTCTGAAAATTGAAGGAGAGGATGAAGTAATTTTTTTTATTAATATTATATTTAATAGTAATGCTATTTTACTCAAATTTGGTGCTTAAATGATGTGACAACACACTATAATCCATTCATTTAAATCATATAAATATAATACAATTTAAATGAATGAATTAGAGTATTGCCACATCATTTGGACAAAGTATAATTATTGTATATTTAATTAATAAATTGTTAGGGATGATGTGATAATATGTTATGAGTATTGCTATTTTACCCAAATTTGGTGCCCAAATGATGTGGCAATACTCTAATCATTTCATTTAAATCCTACAAATTTAATACAGTTTAAATGAATAGATTAAAGTGTTGCCACACCATTTGAGCACCATATTTATGCACCAAATTTGAGCAAAGTAACATTATTGATATGTTATTGGCCATTTTTTTTCATTTATTTAATAGCACTATAAAATATCAAATTACCCTCCACTGGTTATTGACTAACTGTTGTCAATGGTTAGTCAACCGTTAGTTAACGAGTCAATAGTAAATTAGTGCTATTATAATTTTTATCGGTTTTAGTGTAATTATACATATAAGCAGGGTAAGTTTGTGTAATTTGCCTATAAAAATGGATATAAAAATAATTTAGAGTAAATGGTATCAATACCCTCTCAATTATTCGTTTGTTGCTGATTTTCCCCCTGTATTCTTAAAATGGTCAATAAACCCTTTGAATGGTCTGAAATTGACACCAAGTCATGAAATCAAGACGAAAATCACTTTCCGTCTATAAATCATGTCCCGTGACCTCCATGTGCGATTGTAATAAAGGGTAAATGAGAAAAAAAAATTAAAAATCTCTAATATATTGACCAAAGGTTCAAAGCTTCTTGTTCTATGTATTGAGGATTTGAGGTTCTTCATCCACAATTTTTTTCGATTCAAATCACAAATTGTAGAGCTTCTTCATACACTTCCTCTTCCATAAATTTTTAAACACCCAAAATCAGAAATTCGAGAGCTTCATATCAGAAATTCTTCATACGCTTCTTCATTTTTTGTTTTCTAGGGCAGAAATTCATAATATCATAAAGATTCCATGTTGAAAACCTTTAAATCCAAACCCATCCCAAAATACACCCCCAAAACACATACCCATCCCAAAATACACCCCGAAATCACATACAACAAGAATTTGAATTTCTAAGGTTCTCATACACATCCCAAAATACACCCCCAAAACACATACAACAACAATACTAATCTAAATCCATAGAAAACTTATCGTAAAAGGGTTGTTCATCATCGTATATCCTTCGTCCAACCATTTCTCCACCTCCGTTTGTCAACGTATTAACATATACCAACAATGAAGGCAAGTTAATCTTAATTGAGGAAAATAAGCTTGCAATAAGGAAACCCTAATGGAGAGTATTTGGGGAAATTTTATACAAATTTAAAATTAACAATTTACCACTCAGATTTTCAATTTTTTATTCCTATTTTACCCTTTATTACAATCGCACATGGAGGTCACACGACGTGATTTATGGACAAAAAGTGATTTCGGTGTGGATTTCGTGACTTGGTGCTAATTTCAGACAATTCAAGGGGTCTAGGGTGCGTTTGGTATGCGGGACGGGATATGACAAGGTGAGACAACTTGTTCTTGTCCCATGTTTGGCGAGACCTTAGCATGGGACATGACGGGACAAGGTGGGACAAAAATCACAAAAATTTGTCCCACCAAGACCCTAGGACAACTTGTCCCATGACATGAGACAAGTGTCAAAAAGACCAATTTGCCCTTTAAATGTTCAAACAATTACAAACATATCCAATATATTATATTATATATATTATAAAATTATATATAATATATTAAATATATTATTATATATATATATTAATATTTAATAATATATAAAAATTATAATTACATATATAATATAATATAATATAGTTTATATATATTATAAAATTATATATAATATATTAAATATATTATTATATATAATAATATTTAATAATATATACTATATCATATATAATATAATATATATAATATATATTATATATGATATATATCATATATAATGTATTATATATATATATATTAACATATATTATTCTAATATATATTAAGAATATATATATATTAATATATATTCTTAATATATATTAGAATATAATATATATTCTTAATATATATTAGAATAATATATGTTAATATATATAATACATTATATATGATATATATCATATATATATATATATTATAATATATATATATATATTGTTATAATATATGGATTTTCACCACAAATATCTCACCTTCTCTCCACCGCCTCCCTCGTATCACAAATACCTCACCTTCTCTCCACCGCCTCTCTCCCTATTCTATTGCCTATATATATGTTTGATTCCTTTGTAAGAATTGATCACGAAAATCAAAAATAAAAGGATACACACAAAATCAATATACAAAGGTTTCAATCTTTCTTATCTCTCAACTATCTCTCTCACTTTGATTTCTTTCATTCATCAGTGTTCTTCATTTCTTTAACAATGTTTATCATATCTTCATTCATTATTCATCATCTATTATTATTTATATTTATAACACGTTATTAGCACGAATGTATGTAAATAGATAGGATCCCATCTTAGTATTCTGGATCTATATACAGTTCCGTATAATAAGATGGCTTATGCCGTCAACAGAATCTATATATAGTTCTGGATTTATTTATTTATAAACCATATACATTTATGCATATCGCAGGTGTTTTTTTGACCATGTAAGGTGATCTTATGACCTTGAAACCATATACATTTATCCATGTCGCATGTGTTCTTATGGCATTCTAAGGTGATCTTATGACCCTGAAACCATATACATTTATACATAACGCATGTGTTCTTATGGCACTGTAAGGTGATCTTATAACCCTGAAACCATATACATTTATGCATATCACATGTGTTCTAATGGCTCTGTAAGGTGATCTTATGACCCTGAAACCATATACATTTATGCATATCGCATGTGTTCTTATGGCACTGTAAGGTGATCTTATAACCCTAAAACCATATACATTTATGCATATCGCATGTGTTCTAATGGCCATGTAAGGTGATCTTATGACCCTGAAACCATATACATTTATGCATATCGCAGGTGTTCTTATGGCCCTGTAAGGTGATCTTATGACCCTGAAACCATTTATTTTTATGCATATCGCAGGTGTTCTTATGGCCATGTAAGGTGATCTTATGGCCCTAAAATTGGTTAATCCATTATACTCTTTAATTATATTCACACTAAATTAAATCTACAATTTAATTTACAGAAAAAAGGGGGAAGTTGTAAGCATGACTAAACTTACGAATCTGAAGTTTGATGCACTCAAAGTGTCAGGAGATAACTATATGTCATAGGTTATTGATGCTGGATTATACTTAAAATCTCAAGGCCTATACTACACCATTGATGATGGAATTAATGCTAATGAGCAAGACAGATCATCAGCTATGGTCACAATCCGTCATCATTTGAATGAGGATTTGAAAGCTCAATATCTTACTGTCACAGATCTTGAGGATCTGTGACAAGAGCTTAAAGATCGTTATGATCATCAGCATGATGTAGCATTACCAAATGCTAGATACGAATGGCAGTATTTACGTTTCCAGGACCACAAATCAGTTTCTGAATATAATTCTGCTTTGTTCAGAATCACCACAAGGTTGAAATTATGTGGTGAAGAGGTATTTGAAAATGATATGTTAGAAAAGACTTTTACAACTTTTCATGCCTCAAACATAATATTGTAACAGCAATATCGAGAACGCAGATTCTCAAAATATTCAGAACTTATCTCATGCCTTTTAGTAGCAGAAAAAAATAATGAGCTACTAATAAAAAACCACGGATCACACCCGACTGGTTCTAAAGCATTTCCGGAGGTGAATGCTAGTACTGTCGGATATCGTGATCGTGGTAGTGGTCGTGGTCGTGGTCGTGGTCGAGGCCATGGGTATGACCGTAATTATAATCGTGGTCGTGGTAACGGTCGTAATCCTGATCGAGGCCGTGGTTATGGTCGTAATCCTGGCTGGGGCCGGGGCCGTAGTTTTAAAAGATCAGGTGGTTATAATCAAAATGCTCAACAGATGTGGAATACTTATGAAACAAAACAGTTCAAAAGAAAAGATGCTCAAAATAGGCCCAATATAAATAACAGTGTTTGTTATAGGTGTGGATGTGACAATCATTGGTCGAATGAATGTAACACACCGAAACATCTGGTAGATCTGTATCAAAGAAAAGGGAAAGAAACCGGAAACTCATTTCATTGAGGATTCATATCCTTGAGATATTACGCATCTCAATGTTACAGATTTCTTCCCAGACCTGAAAGACATGCCAGCTGCTTCAATTGGTAATGAAAATGTCCATACCAATTAAATACTACTTACAGTAGTATTATTTTGTAATTTCGTTCATGTAAAATATATCTTTATGCAATATATACTTTTTGAATCACTTTATCTGATATGCACTTTATTTTTCTGTATGAAGCATACAAAATGAATCCAAATGATAAAATTAGGATTATTGAAAAGCTAGAAGCACAAGATATATGTCTAGTTGATAGTGCAACAACTCATACAATTCTGAGGAGTCAGAAATATTTTATAAATTTAACTTTGCTCAGAGCAAATGTTAATACAGTATCAGGTCCAGTGGATCTGATAGAAGGCTTTGGAAGAGCCACGATATTGTTACCAAACAATACTAAAATATGTATTGAGGATGCATTATACTCAAGTAGATCCAGAAGGAATCTGCTCAGTTTCAAAGACATACAGAGGAATGGATATCATATTGAAACTATGAATAGAGATAATATTGAATATATGTGCATTACTTCTCATGATTCAAGCCAGAAATCATTATAGAAAAGCTATATGCTTTATCTTCTAGATTATATTACACTATTATCAATAGTGTAGAAATTTATGCAGTTATGAATCAGAAGTTTTCAGATCCAAAAGTGTTTTTACTTTGGCATGACCGTCTCGGTCATCCAGGATCTACAATGATGCGTAGAATTATTGAAAATTCTCATGGACATCCATTAATGAACCAAAAGGTTCTTTTATCACATGAGAATTTATGCACTGCATGTTCCCAAGGGAAATCAACAATAAAACCATCTTTTTCTAAAGTTGGTTTTGAATCCCCATCATTTTTACAAAGGATTCAAGGGGATATATGTGGACCTATTCATCCACCAAGTGGACCATTTCGCTATTTTATGGTTCTAGTTGACGCATCTGTAAGATGGTCACATGTATGCTTATTATCAACACGTAATATTGCTTTTGCAAGATTCCTTGCACAGATTATCAGGTTTAGGGCTCATTTTCCCGATCACTCAATTAAATCCATACGCATTGATAATGCTGGTGAATTTACTTCCAAAGCATTTGATGAATATTGCAAAGTGGTTGGGATTGATGTTGAACATCCAGTTCCACATGTTCATACTCAGAATGGATTAGCAGAATCATTTATTAAACGTGTCCAGATAATTGCAAGGACTTTATTATTACGAACGCAATTACCAATTTCTGTATGGGGGCATGCTGTTTTACATGCTGTTGCATTAATCCGGCTTCGGCCCACTGCTTACCATCA
This sequence comes from Dipteronia sinensis, assembly GCA_033220585.1. NCBI lineage: Eukaryota > Viridiplantae > Streptophyta > Magnoliopsida > Sapindales > Sapindaceae > Dipteronia > Dipteronia sinensis. Next base: position 9,055,687 of record CM065644.1, on the reverse strand, counting down.
GTATTCACCAGTACAACTTGTACTTGGTCATCAACCAGATATATCTCATTTACGTACTTTTGGTTGTGCAGTATATGTCCCAGTTGTGCCAACACAAAGAACTAAAATGGGACCCCAAAGGCGTTTGGGAATATATGTTGGTCTGGATTCACCATCAATTATTAGATATCTGGAACCTTTGACTGGTGATCTTTTCACAGCACGGTTTGCATATTGTCATTTTGATGAAACAAATTTCCCATCATTAGGGGAAATAAAAACTTCTTCTGAAGAGAAGCATGAACTTTCCTGGAAAGTTCCTAGTCTAATTCATTTAGACACATACACATCTCAATGTGAGAATGAAGTACATAAGATAGTACATCTTCAAGCAATAGCGAATCAGTTACCAGATGCATTTACAGATGCTACTAGGGTAATAAAATCATACATCCTAGCTGTTAATGTACCGGCACATGTGATTGTTCCAGAAAAACAATCTAAACTAATGATAGCTAAAGAATCATCTACTACACGCCAGAAGCGTGGTAGACCAGTTGGCTCAAAAGATATTGTTCCTCGAAAAAGGAAAATAAATAAATCTACTTTCTCTAAATTAACTCCAGAAGAGTTAAATGTCCCTGAAGGGACACAAGTTACTAAAGTGACAAAATCCCCTATGGGGGAAGGAATCTCAGAAGAGATACAAGAATGTAGAAATGAAGAAATTTCTATAAATTATACAAGAGAATTGTGGAATCGTGAAAAAACAATCATCGATGATGTGTTTTCATACACAGTGGCAACTGAGATTATAAATAATGATTATGAACCTCATAATCTCGATGATTGTAAATAGAGGTCTGATTGGCATAAATGGAAAGAAGTAATTCAAGCATAATTGACTTCATTAGCCAAACGTGAAGTATTTGGATCGATAATCCATACACCTGAAGAAGTTAAACCTGTTGGGTACAAATGGGTTTTTATACGGAAACGTAATGAGAAAAACGAGGTCGTGAGATATAAGGCATGACTCGTAGCACAAGGTTTCTCGCAGAGACCTGAGATCGATTTTGATAAAACATACTCACCAGTGATGGATACAATTACGTTTCGATTTCTGATAAGCATGGCTGTGTTGGAAAGACTGGAAATGCATCTGATGGACGTAGTGACCGCTTATCTATATGGTTCACTGGATTCAGATATTTACATGAAAATCCCTAAGGGATTTAAAATGCCATAAGCATGTAACTCAAGATCTCGTAATTTATATTCGATAAAATTACAAAGGTCCTTGTATGGATTAAAACAATCCGGACGGATGTGGTATAACCGTCTCAGTGAATATCTGATAAAAGAAGGATATATTAATAATCCTATATGTCCATGTGTTTTCATTAAGAAATCAGAATCTGGATTTGCTATCATAGCAGTTTATGTTGATGATATGAACTTAATTGAAACTCCCGGGGAACTCCTGAAAACTGCTGAATACTTGAAAAAGGAATTCGAAATGAAAGATCTAGGAAAGACAAAATATTGTCTCGGCCTCGAGATCGAGCATAGATCAAATGGAGTACTTGTCCATCAATCAACATATATTACAAATATTTTAAAGAGATTCCATATGGATAATTCTCATCTATTGAGTACTCTTATGATTGTTAGAACTCTTGATCCTAAAAAGGACTCATTCCGTCCAAAAGAAAATGGTGAAAAGGTACTTGGTCCTGAGGTACCGTATCTTAATGCAATTGGTGCCTTATTATATTTGGCTCAATGAACTAGACCAGATATTGCATTCTCTGTGAATGTACTGGCTAGATTCAGTTCAACACCAACTCGAAGACATTGGAATGGGATCAAACATCTTTTCCGTTACCTTAGTGAAACGAAAGATTTAGGATTATTTTATACAAAATCTAACAATTTTTCAGGTTTACTTGGTTATGCTGATGCCATGTATTTGTTTGATCCCCACAAAGCACGTTCACAAACATGATATGTTTTTACATATAATGGCACAACAATATCATGGCGCTCCACAAAACAGACTTTGATTGCTACATCCTCTAATCATTCTGAAATCATCGCACTTCACGAAGCAAGCCGAGAATGTGTTTGGCTAAGGTCAGTTATTCATCATATTCAAAATACTTGTGGATTTTCGTTATCTACAAAAATGCCGACATAGATATTTGAAGATAATGCGGCTTGCATTGCTCAAATTAGAGGGGGATATATCAAAGAAGATAGAACCAAACATATTTCTCCTAAATTATTCTATACTCATGAGCTTCAACAGAGTCGACAAATTGATGTTAAGCAAATACGGTCTACAGATAATCTTGCAGATCTGTTTACCAAAACATTGCCTACATCAACCTTTGAGAAGCTGGTATATGGAATAGGCATGCGTCAACTCTGTAAAATACAAGATTATTATTGAAGTTTCTTTGAGGGGGAGCATTCAATCAGGGGGAGCAAAATTTTGAATGGACATGTGTACACTATACTCTTTTTCCCTTCGATCAGATTTTATCCCATTGGGTTTTCCTGACAAGGTTTTTAATGAGATAGTTTTTAATGTCCAACCTCAGTAGATCCAGAGAGATCATTGTATACAATTTTCTCAGATTTTATCCCATTATGATTTTCTTATAATAGTAATACATGTGGTATAAATCCAAGGGGGAGTGTTATAATATGTGGATTTTCACCACAAATATCTCACCTTCTCTCCACCGCCTCCCTCATATCACAAATACCTCACATTCTCTCCACCGCCTCCCTCCCTATTCTATTGCCTATATATATATGTTTGATTCCTTTGTAAGAATTGATCACGAAAATCAAAAATAAAACACACAAAGTCAATATACAAAGGTTTCAATCTTTCTTATCTCTCAACTATCTCTCTCACTTTGATTTCTTTCATTCATCAGTGTTCTTCATTTCTTTAACAATGTTTATCATATGTTCATTCATTATTCATCATCTATTATTATTTATATTTATAACATATATTAAGAATATATATTATTATATATATAATATATATATGATATAATATATATTATTCAATATTATTATATATAATAATATATTTAATATATTATATATTATTATATATAATATTATAATATATATAATATTATATATGTAATTATAATTTATATATATTATTAAATATTATTATATATAATAATAATATATTTAATATATATATATATATTATATAATATTATAATATATATAATATTATATATGTAATTATAATTTATATATATTATTAAATATTATTAACATATAATATATATATATACATATATTATAATATATATATAATATTATATTTTTATATGTACAAATATTTTATAATATTATATTTTTTATATGTACAGATATTTAATATTATATATATATCTTATATATTATATATAATGATATTCATATCATTATATATAATAATATATATAATATAAAATATTAATATATAATATTATTATTTGTGTTAAATATAATAATATTGTAATTGAAAACAAGAGGTTATTTGAACCTCTTGTTTTTGTTTAATGTTATAATATATTTTAATTACAATATTTATTTAATATTGTTTGTTTAATATATTGTTTAATATTAGACAGAACAAATATGACACTCTGGTCATTTGAACCTCTTGTCCCGTCCTGTCACAGCCATACCAAACACATAACAGTAAAATCCACAGTTTTGTCCCAGATATTCCAAACATATCATGGAACAACTGTTCTATCCAGTCCAGTCCAGTCCAGTCCAGTTCCGTCCCCATATCAAACGCACCCTTTAGTGACCATTTTAAGAATCCATTGGGGACATCAGCAACAAATGAATAATTCAAGGAGCATTGATACCATTTACTTAATAATTTATTTGGATGGCAATATCTGCACCCTTAAATTTTATTTCAAAAACTTTAAAATTATAATTAAGTAATTAAGTTTTAATACCTAAGGCCAATGGCTCGGTGTAAAAGATATTCTGATGAAGTGAAAACAATGGGTTTTTGAATCCACTAGAGAATCTTTCTCCAACTGAACGATTTTTATTAATATCAATGAAAAAGTTACAAATAATTATTATTACCCTTGTTTAAATAGAAAAAAAAAACCCGACTATTTTAGGATTCAGAAACTACCAAACGATAATTAATATCATATTCATTTAGGGTTGGAATCAAAGGTTTGAGTTGTTGCGCATATAAGATGATATATATATATATATACAAAACTAATTATAAAGAAAATTAGATATATAATTTTTTTTGACTTAAAAGAGATATTGGAATTTGAGACCTCAACTTCAATCATAAGTAATAGGATATATAATTGCAAATAGTAATTCACGAAGAAGAATATAAATTATATTTTGAACTTTTAAGTCCTACCGATCATGAAAACTTCCCCATTCCTTTGTGTAGCATAGGGTTGACGATTGGGGAAATGAGAATAAATATTGGTTACCCCATCCCCATCCCCATCCCCATCCCATTATATTCCCTAACCCCATCACTATCCTCATCTCAATTTGAGAGAAATGAGGATGGGGGAATTTAGGGGAAGGTATACCCATCCCTCCCTATTTTCTCTAATCATCAATCTCATATTTTCCTCTGTTTTTTAAAGTTTCTCTCATTTGACTGAAAATTTAAAATGTCTTCAATCAAATGTACTAAATTTTACTCATTAAATTCAAATAAAAATGATATAAAATAAATAAAAATACAAATAAAGTTTAGGACTATAAATTATACTTAGGGTTATAGTGGGAAAGACGGGGAGATTGTTGATACTTTAAAAAAAAAAGTTTTGGAGAAAATGTAGGAAATAGGGATGTGAGGACCTATCCCCATCCCCCATTTACATTTGACGATGAAATTTATCCCTATCCCTATTTAGGGATGATTTTTCCCCCAAACGGAGATGTGGATTTGGGCCCTGAGGAAAGATGCCATTCCTAGTGTAGTGTTTGAAAAATGAAAAAGCAAAAAGAGATTTAACTGAGAATGGTTGAAATATTTGAGAATCCAAATCCAACTCAACAAGTATAGGGATGGGAATTGCTTCAAAGTGTGGAGACATAAAACATAATTGAGAATGGGAAAGTCAAGATATATCACACAATAACTTGGGACCATTCTTATTATGATTTTCAACCATGTGCATGCTTTATGTATACATAGAAGATGATAATTGATGCATGTTTAGCAAAAAAGCAATTGCTTGGTGAGCTGGTGGTGGAGGGGTCCCTGCACCACTGCACCACTGCACAATTGCACATGCTCTAGCAACACCTACATGTGTCTATAAACACCATGTGTCAGAGACAATTGGGGTCAAATCTATGCCTTATGGAAGGTCACTTACCAACAATTTTAATGGAAATTTATCCCACACTTTACACGGTCAACAATGTTTTCCCCCACTTTGATTTGAATGTTTTTAGGAACACCCTAAGCCAAACCAATGAGTCTTGGTTTGCAGAAGCTTCCATATATACATATACATATATATATATATATATATATATGCCTTATATTGTCAGTTCGAACTGATATAAAATATATCAGTTCTTTATATGTGGGTTATTAGGATTTAAATGCTTTGACTTGACTGTATACACTTGTCAAAGCATCTTTTAAATCCAAGTGTATGCAGCCAAGTCAAAACATTTAAATCCAATGACCCACATATAAAGAACTGATATATCTGATATCAGTTCGAACTGACAATAGAAAAACTGTATATGTATATGAAACTTTTCATCCTCATTACTTACTAATAAATATTTATCAATGCGTTGTATGTAGACCAATTGATTTGACCCAGTCTGTATGTACTTGTCAGTGTTTATCCATAATCTATAGTTCACATGCAATGCACTGATGTATTTGATATCAGTACGAAGAGAAATTGACTATATATATATATATGATCTAATTTTATGTTGCCTTTGGTTTCGCCTTAGGCTTCTTTCCAAACCGGTTAGAGATCGGCTTGAAACTACTTAGATTAAACACTAAATGCACCGCCTGAATATTTACTTCCACAATCGAGATATATTTTTTTAACTAAAATTGAACTAATTTAAATGAATAAACATTATAAAAAGTCATATGCTGAAAAACTCTATCTACTTGCACAACATCGAATAGAAAATTACCCATACATACCTTTAAAATATATATTCAGCTAAATAAACCCAAATAAATGGATTTAAAATTGACCACTCGTTTAATAAAGGAATACATTTTGAATACACGAGCCAGGAGTAGTGGTGTAAATATGGGCCGGGCCTGCCAAGGATGGCGGTCCGTGCCTGGCACGGCCCCCATTTTTGGCACGTGCCGGATTAGGGTTCCAGGCACGACACGCTAGCTGGCACGGCCCCCATTCTTGGCACGTGCCGGGTTAGGGTTCCAGGCACGACACGCTAGCACGGCGTGCCAGGCCCAACGGTCGACACGCCGGGCGGCATGCGTGCCGACCGTTGGGACCGCTGAATTTTATTTTATTTTTAATTTTTTTTTAAATATAACGGTTTTTTTTAATAAAAAATAACCGTTGGCTGACGTCATCCAACAATTATGTTTTTAAAAAACTATAAAAATTGTAATTTGCCCCCTCAACTCTTGTCTTTTATATTTTTACCCTCTTTTCTAATTTTTCTATAAATACTCCCACGCATTCCACTTTTCATTTACTTTCTCTAATTCTCTCAATCTCTCAATTCTCAAACTCTCTATACAATTTCAATTATTCTTAATTTCATTCTTACTCTCTCTCTACTATTCTACACTACTAATATACTATTATAATACTTTATTAGTAATTTACTATTATATAACTATTATTCTCTAATCTCTCCACCAAGACACCAAAGTTCAAACTTTGAATTAATTCATTAAATAAAATAAAAAATGTATTTATAATCTATTATTATAAACATTTTTTTATTATACTAAAATAATAATATGTAAAAAAATTAAAAAAAAAATTGGATGTGGACCGGCCCATTTGGCCCGCCTAATTGGCCCACGTGCCGGCCCGGCACGGCACGCGGCACGGCCGTACCGGGCCCCCATTTAGAAAAACAGGCTGTACCAGGCACGACTCGTTCTCCTAAACGGGCCGAGGGGCCGTGCTGATGTGGGCCGGCCGGCCCCTTTTTACACCACTAGCCAGGAGATGCTCATGATTTCACGACGAATTAGAGTCGGCCTCCAATATTGCGAGCTTCTCTCTCTGTTTGTGTATATATATTTTGATTCTAGCTTATCTGTACATTTAGAATATGTTTGTTTTCCATAAAGTGTATGTAAAAGTAAATTTGTTTAATCTATTTGAATTTTACTAATAAACTGTTGTCTTTCATTTTTACCTATAAATTAAGTCGTGATTTATAGAATCGATTGTCGGTGAGGCATTTTTTTAAAGATAGCTTTTAATTTATCTTCATGAAATCCAAGTAGGTTTCCACACATCCTATTTATACTTTATATGATCCAATTTGTAGGCGGCAACAAAAAAATATTATTATTAATCAAAGTGACCCTTAAAATTTATCCTCCCCCCTAAACCTAATATGGTGAGTCTGCTTTTAGGACACGAACTAGAATACAGTTAGATGCACCATGCATGTATTCCCACTACAATCATGCCATCACGGTGTGATATCTTGATGCGTACAAGATCTTCTTCTGCTTTTAGACATGGTAGTATGGGAGATTGTAGTTTTAGGGCATCAAAGGAAGGCTTTTTATAATATGAAATGAAAGTGAACCCATAATAATAAAAAAGAAAAAAGATGAAAAAAGAAAAAGATATTGAATCGAAAGTGACTTGTGATGTCATGAAAACCTTAATTTCTGGCCCCGTGAAAGGAGCAGCCATGTCTTGAGGTTGGGATATTGTCATTGTTTTATCTTATATTTTATTTGGTTTTTGTGGGGTCAATGCCTGCAACCTGCCAATGCTTTTATTTAGGGAAAGTATCATTTCCCCCCCCTGAGGTTTACCCTATTGTTAAGACAAGGACATGGTTTCGGCATATTGACCGATTCCCCCCTTAAAATTCAAGAAACGTTAAAAACGCCCCTTCTGTAACCTTTTCCATCCAGTTAATGTAATATTTGCCCCTCTGACAATTAAATGGGAAGGAAATGATTGATTTACCCTTGAAAACTGCTTTAATGAATTAATGAACTAAAATAAAAAAATAAAAAACAAAAAAACAAAAATAAAAAACACAATTAAAAAAAATGGATCTCTATCGTCCATCTCAAAAATGGACGGGGAATTAGTATTAATATTAATATTAATATTAATTTAATTTATATTTTTAAAATTAAATAAATAATACATATATATATAAATAGATAATAATTGAATTCATATTTTTCCTTCAAAATTAGATAATAATTTAATTTATATTTTTAAAATTAAATAAATTAAATAGCTCATCATCAAAATTCTCATCATCCAGAAAAAAAATATGAACCAGATGGCAAACCACACCAAACTCTATCATCATCGATTCATCATCATCATCATCATCATCAAACTCCAAACACATAACGCAAACCAAACCCAGATGGAAAACCACACCACCGGCACCACCCAAAACATGAACCAAAACATGAACCAAAACACGATCGACCCAAATCGACTGGAAGCCAAGATCTGTCCTCTTGCGACGACGATCGGAAGCCGCCACCACGCCGATCGGTGTTCGAACTCACTGACACAGACAATCGCGGCGACAACGATGACCACCCAAGCCTTCTCTCTCTCTCTCTCCCTTCGTTCTCGTTCTCGATCTCTCTCTCACCAGCGCCGATTGGGGTTCGATTGGGTTTGGGTTTGACAGTGGGTGCTTTGTTTGAAAATGAAGAAGATGATGTTGTTGTTGATGTTTGGGTTTTTGTTGTTGTCGATGATTTGGTTAGAGAGAGGGAGATTCAAATGTGTGTCCAGAAGGATGTGTTGTGTGCTTGGTGAATAATGGTCTGGGTTTAATATGTGTAATGATGATCTGTGTAGCACAATTGATTTGAAAAGTTTGTGGTGGAGGGTTTGATAGTTTGATTTGGGGCAAAAATATTGCCAGCTTGTTTTGGGATGAAGAAATTGCTAGCTTGTTTTGTAGTGTGAAATTGGTGTTGTTGTGTTGAGAATTGGTATTGGTGATGATGAAATGGGTGGATTTTGTTTCTGGTATGATTTTGTTGGATTGAGTTTTCTGGGTTTGGTCAGGTAAAGAAGAAGAAGAATTGATGAATTTTTTTTTGGTTTGTTGTTGATGAATTTAGATTGAAGAGATTTGGGAATGATATATGGGTTTAGTGATGATGGTGTTGGAGATTATTATTATTATTATTAAATTTAAATATAAAAAAAAGAGATCTTCACCTTTTATCTTAAAGATGGACGGTGGAGATCCATCTTTTTTAATTGTTTTTTATTTTAATTGTAAATTGAATTTCAAATGGTTAATGATGTTAATGCCCTTCCCATTTAACGGTCAACGGTCAAAATGAATGGAAAAGGTAACAGAAGGGGCGTTTTTAACATTTCTTTAATTTTAGGGGCGAAAACAGCCAATATGGCCAAACCTTGTCCTCGTCTTAACAATATGGCAAACGTCAGGGGATCAAATGATACTTTCCCTTTTATTTATTTAATTTTGGAAAATTGTACTGAATCTCTTGAAGTTTGGGTAAGTTACACTTATTTGGAAAAAGTTTCTTTATTATACACTATCACCTAAGACTTAAATTTGATTTTAAAAATATCTAAAATGCCCATAGTTATATTATTTTATACTTTATTTTTTTTACCTTTTAACTAAAAACTTTATAAACTTTAATAAAATAAAAAATTAAATAAAAGATATGACTCATTAAATAAATAAATAGTTTAAAATAAATAAATGAATAAATAGCTTTAATAAAATTAAATAAATAAATGATTTTAAAAAATTTAAATAAATAAATAATTTTAAAATTTTAAATAAATAAATAGTTTTAAATAAATAAATAAATAAATAGTTAAAAAAATAGTTTTAAATCTTTAAATAAATAAATAGTTTTAAAAAATTTAAATAAATAAATAATTTTAAAATTTTAAATAAATAAATCGATTTAAAAAATTAAATAAATAAATTGTTTAAATAAATAAATGTAAAAAATTAAAAACATTATATTTTTTAAGGATATCCATTAATAGAGACAAGAAAAGTTATAAATATCCAAGGAGTGTTGGGAACCTTGAAGCTTCTCTCACCATCATCTTTACTATTAAAGTTTGGATATTTCGAGTTTTTCTTGTCAATATTAATGGACATCCTTAAAAAATTAATGTTTTTAATTTTTTCATTGATTTATTTATTTTTTAAAACGGTTTATATATTTTATTTTTTAAAACTATTTTAATTATTATTTAATTTTTTTAACTATTATTTATTTAATTTTTTAAAACTATTTATTTATTTATTTATTTTAAAACTATTTATTTATTTAATGAATCATATCTTTTATTTAATTTATTTAGTTTATTAAAGTTTATAAATTTTTTGATTAAAAGGTAAAAGAAAGATATAAAATAATATAATAAGAGGTATTTTAGATATTTTAAAAGTCAAATCTAAATTTTGGATGTGTTAATATATAATAACGAAACTTTTCCGGTTAAATGTAACTTGTCTAAATTTTAAAGGGATCAGTACAACTTACCCTTTATTTTTATTTCATAAATTTGAGATTTTTTTAGATGTAGATAGCTGGAACCTACGAACTCATAAGATGCTTCTATGTAACCTTATATATTGACGACTGTACTCACAAAAGCACTTACAGTTAAAAAATACAACCATCTTTTTATGCAGAGGACCCAACAGCCACTAATTTATTGCTACGTGGTTCGTGTCTAGATTTGGTCCGGTGGTTACCAAAAATGCTGGACCCTTCTGGATTAGGTCCTGTACAGATGTAAACCAGCACTTGTTTGGACCACATTGGGTCAAATGTTGTCGAAAATTGTCGATGTTGGTGGGCATTGGTCAAGGTTTTGTAAGTAAATCTGGCCCGCATTGAGCTACACCCAATAACACAGTGACAGGACAGATAGTAGAAATCTTGCCCTCTTGATATATGCTTATTGTGGAGTGGGCCGAGTGGCCCATGCTATTATTAGTTTTGCTTCTTTGACAAATTGTTGGTAACTGAATTAAATTTATCTGTGCAGTTGATTGGGTGGTGACAGGTAAATAACTAGATATAGGCTATTATTATACAACAGAGCAATGCAACTTTTGTATCTCTGTATTTGATTGTCTTCATCAACCATCAGCTGATCACACGGTGATCAACAGTATGAGAACTAACAGAGGAAGATGACGCCATTACTCAACTAATGGTTGCTTAAGTCTACTAAGTTGGTTGTTAATAAGTTTGTTAATTTATGTTAGTAACTAATTAGGTGATGTTAGTAACTAACTAGGTGACGTGGCTCAACCATTGAATGCTGTTGGTTAGATTTTTCCAGAGATCATGAAAATGCCTTTTGCATGACTCTCAGATATAATTATGAGAGCTTTGTAACATTGATTATCGGTCAATAACATTTTCTGAGAAATCCTCCATTGGTGGATTCAGTATAGTTTCTTCAAATCTCTGTTATTTCTTTTAGGACTTTTGTCAAACACTTTAGTGTTAGTGTCAAGCACTTACTGCTGTTATATGGTATCAGAGCCTACAGATTAACATCAATGGTAAATCATACCCAATCTCTGATCTTGAATCAAAACCAAGGGTTCCAAGGTACTACTTCTGCTACACAATCTCCAGTCTCAGATCCAGATCAAAGCTCTCAAATTTTAGCTTCAGCGATGGGATTTTCTTCACTTGCAAAGAGCCTGAACTTTAGTATTCCAATTAAACTGAGCAAATCGAACTATCACCTATGGAAAACTCAGGTACTTCTAGTCATCCAAGCTTTAGATCTTGAAGATCTTCTTCTAGGAATGAATCAACCTTCTAATATGCTTGTAAGTGTAGAAGTGATTAATGATTCTGGTGAAAGAGTGATAGAAAATCGTGTAAGAGTTTAATAAATGGAGGAAAGTTGATATATTTACTCTTCTGTTAATGAAAGTGTGATAGGTCAACTAGTTGGATATCAAACCTCTTTTGAAGTATGGAATAGATTACAAAGAATCAGTGTTCGAAAATTCGGTCTCGACGGTCGCCGAGACGATTGGCGGCGGTCAACCGGACCGAATTAGGCCAAAATGGGCATGTTAGGCGGGCTGGGAAAAATCGCCCGATTTGGCTGATTGATTGCCGATTAATCGGGTTCAGACGGAGTCAAAGCCGTTGACTCCACCTAGACCTTTTTTTCTTTTCTTTTTTTAAATCGGCTTTAAAAAAAGGGCCAAAAATCCTTTTCAATCGCCCCAAAAATTGATTAACCGATTAACGTTTTGGATTCTTATTATTTTTGCCCAAAAATACCTTTCAATCGCAAAACACAATTCGACCAAACCCATCTCAAGCAAATCGACTCTCTCCTCTTAATCGCCGACCAAACCAGTTTCCTTGTGTTAGGCTTTGATTTTGGTGGATTTCTGGGTTGATTTTGAAAGGAGTTTGGGTGGTTGGTAGAGAGAAGACATAACAAAAGTAGAGAGAGAAGGAGTTGCTTGTGTTTAAAATGAAAAGCTGCGTCAATTGAGCCAAAGTGAGGAGAGAGGATTTTCTTAAAATTGACTCTGAAGTCTGAACTCTAACTCAACTTAGTCAAAACGCTGAGTTTATGAGAGAATTCTCTGATGGGCTTAGTGGGCTCGTTGGAAATTGGGCCAGCTGCTTATTGGGTCAATTGGGCCAAATAGCAATTATCAAATACTCAATTAGGCATGACATCTTCAAATTCCAGAAATCCAAATTTACAATATATATATATATATATATTTATATATATTAGTTGCTGTATAAATAAAATACAAAGCAAAAAAATTCCATCCCTCTAGACTGCCTAGGCGTTAGGCACTGGTCCACCGCTGGACCAGTGCCTAATGTTTATTAGAACACTGGAAAGAATCTACTCATAGCAGTCCATGGCTAAGATTCTTCGGCGTAGAAATCAGTTACAATGAATGAAAAATGGCTCAGATTCAGTGAGTGAGTTTGTTTTCAAGATCAAGAATGTTGGTGATGCATTGTTAGCTGCTGGGGAGGATGTGAGAGACTGTGATCTTGTCATGACTTCAATGAATGGAGTTGGACATGATTTTGATTCAATTGTATCACACATCATAACACAACAAAGATTTATTAGCTTTGATGATGCTCACTTTCTCTTGATGACACATGAATAACTGCTTGAGCACCTTGACTCTCCTTCACAACTTGTAGTTGGACATGCCTCGGCGAATTGCTAGCAATCATCAAGATAAAAGAGGACAGAGAGATGGAAATTATTCTAACAATAGAGGTGGTAATCTTGGTAGAGGAGCCAAAAATGGTTGGTTTGGTGGAGGAGGAAGAATTAGCCTTTAAGTGCTACCACAGATTCGATCAAAACTTTCAACAACCTCAATCTAGTAGCATGGCTTCAATGGACTATTGCTTATTGGTTCCTCATCTTCACAAGTCAATGTGTACACTGCCTTAAATGAAACACAAGCCAACATTTATCAAAATTCAGCTTACATAGCCACTCTTAAGTCATTTACTGATCTAGTATGGTACATTGATAGATGAGCTACCAACCACATTACTTTTGATCTCAACAATCTTTCTTTGAGGACAAACTACCGATGTAATGGTAAACTCGTAATTGGTAATGGAGATCATCTTACAATTTCTCAATTGGTAACACCTTAGCCAAGTCACACACATTTCCACCACAGAAATTGCATCTAAAGAACATTTTACATGTTCCTCAAATTACAAAAAAATTACTTAGCATCTCTAAATTCACACTAGACAATAAATCTATTGCTGAATTTTATGATGATCAATGTGTGATTAAGGATCTCAAAACGAAGAGGGTTTTGCTTCAAGGAGTTGTTAGATATGGATTATATTGCTTGAAGCTTGTTGGTATACCATATGCTCTGTTTTCTAGTCACAAGCTTGGCAAACTTGAAGAAACATCAGCAATACCAGTAGCTTCTACTTGCTTTCCTGTACAAAATAACTCTGGCCATGGACAAATGTTGACATCTAAGTCACAACAAGCAAACATTGCTGCTGTGAATGCCAATGTTTGGCATGCCAACCTAGGACATCCATCCCCTTTAATCCTTCAAAAGATGTTGCATAAGATACCTTTTACTAATATATTTCATGTACCACACTTTTGTGACTCTTGTAAACTTGGTAAGCTGCATAGATTACCTTTCTCAAGATCTTGATGAGTTAGATTACTAATATATTTCAGATTCAGTGAGTGAGTTTGTTTTCAAGATCAAGAATGTTGGTGATGCATTGTTAGCTGCTGGGGAGGATGTGAGAGACTGTGATCTTGTCATGACTTCGATGAATGGAGTTGGACACGATTTTGATTCAATTGTATCACACATCATAACACAACAAAGATTTATTAGCTTTGATGATGCTCACTTTCTCTTGATGACACATGAATAACTGCTTGAGCACCTTGACTATCCTTCACAACTTGTAGTTGGACATGCATCGGCGAATTGCTAGCAATTATCAAGATAAAAGAGGACAAAGAGATGGAAATTATTCTAACAATAGAGGTAGTAATCTTGGTAGAGGAGCCAAAAATGGTTGGTTTGGTGGAAGAGGAAGAATTCATTGTCAAGTTTGAAATAAGCCTGTCCATGGAGCCTTTAAGTGCTACCACAGATTCGATCAAAACTTTCAACAACCTCAATCTAGTAGCATGGCTTCAATGGACTATTGCTTATTGGTTCCTCATCTTCACAAGTCAACGTGCACACTACCTTAACTGAAACACAAGCCAACATTTATCAAAATTCGGCTTACATAGCCACTCCTAAGTCATTTACTGATCCAGTATGGTACATTGATAGTGGAGCTACCAACCACATTACTTCCGATCTCAACAATCTTTCTTTGAGGACAAACTACCAATGTAATGGTAAACTCGTAATTGGTAATAGAGATCATCTTACAATTTCTCATATTGGTAACACCTTAGCCAAGGCACACACTTATCCACCACAGAAATTGCATCTAAAGAACATTTTACATGTTCCTCAAATTACAAAAAACTTACTTAGCATCTATAAATTCACACTAGACAACAAATCTATCGCTGAATTTTATGATGATCAATGTGTGATTAAGGATCTCAAAACGAAGAGGGTTTTGCTTCAAGGAGTTGTTAGATATGGATTATATTGCTTGAAGCTTGTTGGTATACCATATGCTCTGTTTTCTAGTCACAAGCTTGGCAAACTTGAAGAAACATCAGCAATACCACTAGCTTCTACTTGCTTTCCTGTACAAAATAACTCTGGCCATGGACAAATGATGACATCCAAGTCATAGCAAGCAAACATAGCTGCTGTGAATGCCAATGTTTGGCATGCCAACCTAGGACATCCATCCCCTTTAATCCTTCAAAAGATATTGCATAAGATACATTTTACTAATATATTTCATGTACCATACTTTTATGACTCATGTAAACTTGGTAAGCTGCATAGATTACCTTTCTCAAGAGTAGAAAACACAGCTAAAGCTCATTTAGAGCTCATTACTCTGATATTTGGGGTTCGGCTTTGATGCTTTCTACTGAGAAATTTCGTTATTATATTTCATTCGTTGATGCTCACACTCGGTTTACTTGGTTGTTTCTATTGAAACTCAAATCTGATGCACTAGAAGTGTTTAAGAAGTTTTAAAAGAATGTAGAACTCCAATTCAAGAAGGAAATTACGAGTCTTTATACTGATATGGGTGAAGAATACATTGTTTTTTCTCCCTTTCTTGCTCAACAGGAAATACAAACAAGAATGGCTTGTCCTCACACTCATCAACAGAATGGAGTAGCTGAGAAGAAACATATATATATATATGTTTCTTTTCTAAACATACAACAATCATTAATGCATGATTGAATTTAGAACTCCAATTCAAGAAGGAAATTACGAGTCTTTATCCTGATATGGGTGAAGAATACATTGTTTTTTCTCCCCCTCTTGTAGAACTCCAATTCAAGAAGGAAATTACGAGTCTTTATACTGATATGGGTGAAGAATACATTGTTTTTTCTCCCTCTCTTGCTCAACAGGAAATACAAACAAGAATGGCTTGTCCTCACACTCATCAACATAATGGAGTAGCTGAGAAGAAACATATATATATGTTTCTTTTCTAAACATACAACAATCATTAATGCATGATTGAATTTTATCGTATCCTAAATCAAAGACTTTAAATAGCTTTTTGGTGGAGTACAATGACTCATGAAGGACATTATTTTCCGGTAACATGTGTCGAAGGATCCTAAAAAGTTCTACAAAACCCTGATAAGGGACCATGTGCAGCTTTATGTTTGTATAAAAATACAATAGCCGACAATTTGGTGTATTTTGCACAACCATCATACAAAGGAGTTTCAACGTTTTCCACATTCGAAGTGAGGTCTTCATCTCTTATTTCAATACCAAGTTCCACATTGTAATCATCTCTATTGAAAGTATCCTTAAACGTTCTGAATGTATTCGAACTTCTACTATTGTTCTCATTAGGTGTGGAAGTTTTTGGGCTTTCCCCATGGAAGACCCAATTAGTGTACGTATGATCCATCCCATTAATGACTAAGTGTTCATACACTATCTTAGTAGGATGATATCTTTGGTTTAGACATTTTTTGCAAGGAAAAATTATCAAATCACGATTTGCACTCCTTCTACCAGTCTCATCAAAGTTTTTGGCACCATCTCTATATTCTTGTTTTACCCTACAAATGAAAAAAATGAGAAAAAATCTAAACACCATCTCAATTGATATTTTATGAGATTGGTGTATTAACCTTGAAAATTTTAGCCACTGATTATCCATTTGATAAGGGTTGCTAGCTCCAAAAGCTGAATGGAGAAGGAAAGCAAGGTAATTAGAATATACAAGGAAGAGAAAATCCTAATTAAGGTTGCAAAAAATATTATATGAGTTGGTGTTTGATGGGTTTTAAGCTTTTGAAGAATTAATAATATATTTATAGTAAAAATTATGAAAACAACATGTATTAAAGGACAAAAAATAAAAAATATGATCACAAAATCTATCTAGAGGTGTCTGGGCTGGTTTTGGGTCAAAATGCATAGTGTTTGAAAGTTAAAGTAAGGAAGCAGAGCAAAGGAATTGGTGGATACCTTATCAACACCACATGGCAGAAGAATTTCTGATATAATCTAATTGACTGATTCTAATTTCTCTATCATTGTATCTATATACACTACAAAAAAATGGTCTTTTCCGACGGCTAAATGCCGTCGGAAAAAAAATGCTTTCTTGACGGCTAAATGTCGTCGAAAAAGACACTTTCCTGTCGGAAATGCGCTTTTCGATTGGAAAAGCCGTCGGAGGTCGTCACAAATACTGTTGTCGTAAATAACCATTTACCGACGAGCTGTCGCAAATACTACCATTTCCGATGGTCAGAGCCGTCGAACAAAATTAAAATGCCGTCGGTAATATTAATTGAAGGTGGTCAAAATTACTAGTATTTCCGACGGTAATGGCCGTCGGAAAAAATTCAATGAAAAAAAAATATGACGCACCTTCGACTTGATGGCGCCACATCACCACATCACCCCATCACCCAACTAAATTCCATGCAATTGATGTGGCTCGAACCCGTGACCTGAATGATTGATAGTAAATGTTACTCTTACCATTTTTCTATAACTTTATATTTGATATCTTTTACATATTAATTATATATAAGCTATTGATATGTTTGCATACTATCTAATTAAATATATATATTTTTTGCATAATATTTAAATATAACTATTGATATTGTTTTTTAAAATAATATTTTATTAAAATATTTCCCTTATTTGATAGGAAATTACATTTTACTGCTACTTTATCTTGAAATAGGATACATATATTATATCCTTGTTGATTTTATTTTTTATAATCAACATTTTACTAAAACAATTAATAATTTTTATTAATTAATAATTTAAACTTATTTTAGTAATTACTAATAATTTTGCTATATTTTATATTTATTTAATTTAGTCTAATGTACACATAAAGTAGACTTCTTATTAGTACCATTTTTTGTCCCTAAAGCCTGGTCCCTATTGTCTAATTTTTTTACTGTGATTGCCATAAATTTTAAGTTTTTACACATTATATATGGCATATTATTTGAAAAATTCAAAATTAAATCAAAATATTTGACGAAAAATTTAACAGACTGATTTCGCTAAAAATATAGTGATAAATAAAAAAATAACACATATAGTGATACATTTAAGGGCGAATTACACTGAACCCCTTGAGGTTTGGACAAGTTACACTTAGATGGATAAGTTTTTTTTATTATACACTAACACCCCCGAAATTTAAATTTTACTTTAAAAATACCTAAAATGCCCTTAGTTATATTATTTTATACTTTATTTTTTTTACCTTTTAATCAAATACTTTATAAACTTTAATAAAATAAAAAAATTAAATAAAAGATATGATTCATTAAATAAATAAATAGTTTAAATAAATAAATAGTTTTTAAAATAAATAAATAAATATTTTTAATAAATAAAAAATTTTAAAATAAATAAATAAATGAATAGTTTTTAAAAATAAAATAAATAAATAGTTTTAAAAAATAAAATAAATAATTAGTTAAATAAATAAATAAATAAATTTAAAATATAAATAAATAAGTGAATAACTTAAAAATATTAAATTTTTTAAGGATATTCATTAATAGGGACAATAAAAACTCTAAAACTCTAAATTTTTACTGTAACGATGATGATGAGAGAAGCTTCAAGGTTCGCAACACTCCTTAGATTTTTAGAGCTTATATTGTCCCTATTAATAGATATATTTAATTTTTAAAACTATTTATTTTTTTTAAAACTATTTATTTATTTAATGAATCATATCTTTTATTTAATTTTTTTATTTTATTAAAGTTTATAAAGTGTTTGATTAAAAGGTAAAAAAAAAATAAAGTGTAAAATAATATAACTAGGGGCATTTTAGGTATTTTTAAAGTCAAATTTAAATTTTGGGGGTGTTAGTGTATAATAAAGAAACTTATCCATCTAAGTGTAACTTGTTCAAACCTCAAAGGGTTCAATGTAATTTGCCCTACATTTAAAATACTGACCTACAAGTCACATTTTTTTTATAGTGTATAAATTATCACATACATTCCATTATAATTTATTAATTAATATTATAATATTAAATTAATTATTTTTTCCATGACAAATCCATAACAAATAATGTAGGAAATAGTACTACATTTTTGATAGCGTAATTGCCTTTAAAATTGAATCGAATTAAATTTTATAATTTCTGACGGCACCAAAAATGCCGTCGGAAATACAAGACTATTTCCGACGGCCATCAGGCCGTCAGAAATGTTCCTCATTTCCGACGGTACTAATATGACCGTCAGAAAATGTACCAATACCAACTGACAATTAGCGCCGTCGGCAATAGTTCGTCACTAATAGACATTTTTTTTAGTGATATGTAGCTAGCTGCTTATTACTAAATTTTCCTTTGTATTGATGCACCAGTTAAACTAAGGGAAACAATTAAGCAATATACATAAATGATGACATCAACTAATCTCATATTCAACAATACATACAAATTAGTTTCAATTAAAATAACACTCAAAAAGTTTCTAACTTAACATCAAATTAAAGAAAAAAAAATTACAAAGATGCCACAACTAAAAAAATCAACAACAATTACAGATATAATAGAGAAAATTTTAAACAATATCCAACTTGAAACTTTCAGGCATTTACTCCAACATGATTACACAACCCAAAAAAAAAAACAAAATTACATGGCTTATTGTTAGGTTTTTGAGTCATGTTGGCATAAGTCCCATATCAAAACAATATTTCCTTTTTATTATTTGATTAGTTGTCTAGGCCTACTATGATTCAAGCTTCAAAGAAGAATTGACAACTTTTCAAGTAAAGTGGAGTCTTCAAGAGGAGCAAACTTTATTGCATATCCAAGGTATTCTATACCTATTTCCTCTTGCAAGGCTTTAAGGCAAAGTGACAAATTTTGTAAAATTCCATGTTCTAGGATTATATCTAGGATGTGACATATTTGTGTGTTCATGTGTTTGTTTGTTTGTATTTTTATGATATCGGACTTGAATATATTCTCATATTATTCCTTATTGTGTTCTGGTCGTTTTGGTTACTTATTCATTAGTTTTCAAGTTCCGAGTTGGAAATGATGAAACTTTGATGTCTTTATCGTATATGGTTTTCGTCTTGATATATCAAGTTGATTTCCATACTTTTTGTAAAATTTTTGTTGATGTCCATGTCCATGAGAGAGTTACGGTTTGTAATCCAAAAACAGATTTGAATTTGGAGTTCAGAGGCCGAAATACGGTCAAAGAATGTGATAGGAGTGAAGGGAAGCAAGGAGTGGCAAAGTGCCACTTCACCCCTTCTCCCATGGAGGCGTGTGAGCATCACTGGAAGGAGACCTTGCTGCCCCTGTGAGGCTCACAGTGCCTCCACGGGGTGGTGACGTGGAGAGCCTCTCCTTGCCACCTGAGATAGGCATCTCTCCACCTTACTTTCCCTCCAATTTCTTTTAAATACTCTCTCCCCCTCTCATTTCAATTAGAAGAAGCAAATTGTGCAGAATTTTCTCTCAAAATTCTCTCAATTTCCAAATACCATAACTCACTAATTTCTCATCCTTTTTGAGTGATTTGAATTGGACAATCTTTGTATTGAAGTTCTCTATCATCTACAAGAAAGTTTGAAGTCTTTTGTTCAAGTTTTGTGGTGGTTCTACAACTAATTTCGTGACTGCACATTTTCACTAAGGTATTGATCTATTCTTCGTGTCTTGATCTTCAAAGTCTTCAATTACCTTGGGTTTTCTTCTTCTTTATGTGTATGTTATTGAACAGTTAGCTATTGAGAGATAGAGCTTCAATTATAATCTGGATTTGCTTTATTAAAGACTTGTATGTGAGTTAGGTTTTTCTAAAATCTATGTTTTCACATGCTTGTGAGTTGTATTGTGACTAGCTTCTTATCTAAGGATATTTGTGCTTGATTGAATGTATTTTGATGGTTGATAGCCTTTTTACATGTGCTAGAAATCTTTCGTTGAACATCTTTAGGATTATCACATTTAATTTTTTATTTAGAGCCTATTAGAATTTAATTGATTATTTTGTGAATATATGCTCTAAATGATTGCTAGTGAATTTCTATGATCATATTATTTGATTCGATCATATTGATTCTATCATTTTTGATTTTAGTTCTAAAGTCTTGAATATGTGCTTCATGAATATAATATGTTTTCATGCTTTAGTTACATGAATAAAATCTAGGATTTGGTGTGTGTTAGGTGTTTCACATGCTCTAGGTTTTTGTTCATGTTTCAAGAGCTAGGCAACCTTGATTTGTGTTCTTTAATGACTATGTCTAGTTCTTCATGAAGTGTACATAATCCATACATTTCATATGTACATGCATCATTTGTGTGATGGCATTGTTTTTGGATTATGAACTAGAAGAATATATTTGGTGTGCTCATTGATCATTTCTAGTTTTCATATGATATTTTGATCACATATTCTATGTTGCATATGTTTGCATCATTTGCATTACACTTTTTTCTGAACAATGAAATTTATTCATCGACCTCAAAAGAGGCCGGGGAAGGAGACCACCACACTAAGCTCTACAAAAAGCAACAAAAGCCAAAGACACCGGCACAAACGAGAAAAGCATAAACAAAAACAAAGGAAAGATGTCACAACCAGGCCACGAAACAAATAGAACAAGCGCAGAAAAAACAGAACAAAAAACATAGCCTATAGCAAGAACACCAAAGCCACCGCCTTAGAACTCCCAAATCATTTTGTCCCCCTCAAAGCAGAACCGTTTTTTGCAAGACTGTCAGCCAAAGAGTTACTTGATCCGGGGTTATGAAGTACCCTAGTATTTCCTAAAAGGGACAGGGAATGCCGAATCTCGTAGATAATGTTTAAATACTCCAGATTTCTCGACCCTTCAGTGTTCACCCGATGTGTGTAAATCGTGTTATAAAAATAATACTCGCAAGTGCACGAATTGTAAAGATACGCACAGCTACAAGTAAGGATCGTTCCCACGAGAAAAAATGATTTATTGATTGAAAACTAATTTTAATTCTAATTAAAATAAAAGTAACCAGAAGATTGTTGAGTTTGATTAAAAACTAAAACTAAATTAAATTAAATTAAAGAAAGCGATTGAGAGAAAATTGGTTTGTGATCAATGGATGGAAAACTAGGTCATCAATGCTCCCCTACTATGTCTACTCAATGTTTCGAATTTACTTGTGAAAAAGATATTAATAAAGTTAAGGATTCGTTCTTATCGTAAGTATGATTGTTATTGTATGATCGTTACCATATGATACTGGGATGAATCAAGTGTTCTCAATCATAATTTACCCATAAATCAATGGCGCAAACTACAACCAAGAACCCATTAAGTGCAAGAACTAATGAACCAAAACCTACTTGCATAAATCAATGCTAAGATCAGTTTTATTCATTCAATTGAATATTAATTAAGATTGCGTGTAAATCAACACTCCAAACTCAATTGTTAAGTTATCATAACCCTAAATTCATGCCAGCGTATAATCATGCATTAACACAAATAAAGAATTAAGATATAAAATGAATTGAATGAATCAAAACTTGAATTAATTAAAATATAGTCAATTCTAACAAAGAATATTCATAGAGGTTCACATTAATTCCCTAGTATGGATTTAGTTACACATCATGAAAATAAAAAGAGAAGGGAAAGAAAAGATAAAACCCATCTTGGCCTTCAATGAGTTCTTCAAGTCTTTAATGATGAATCTTCTTCGTCTTCGAATCTTCGATGTGTAAAGATGGATGAAAGTTATGAGGTGATGTATGGTGGTGGAGTGATGGGGGACGGCCCCCTTGATGTCTTGGGACCTCTCTTGGCTTGTCTCTTTCGAAATTAGGGTTCAAAGGGGTTTACATAGGCTTTAGATGCTAGGCCATGTCCTTAAACAACAAGGAAATCAATTCCCTTTTAGAACTCTACTTTTTTGGGATTTTATTTATTTCCTAAACCATTAAAATTGATTACTTATTGAAGGAAGATAAGAATCAGGTGTCAACTTGCTTTCCAAGACTCCCACTCATGTCTAAGAAGGTAATATTTCCCAATCCGACCACTTACAAAATAAATCCCGTCACTATTCACGAATTTTATGACTGATTGATCTACGCAATAGGTACTCAAACGAGCATAACTTCTTCTAGAAATTTATATCAACAAGTCTTAAATTGGGTTGGAAACTAGACTTTTGGGGCTTCAAATCCATAGGTGGCAGGACACACAGTTCAATCGAAACTGAGAGATATGGCCTTTGCAACACAGATAACTGCACTTTCTCGGGAACCGCTGTGGAAATTCATAGCGGTGTGACAGCGTTTTGGAACATGTTCTTCTGCCTTTTAAACGCCGTTGATACCACTATCATAATTAACAGCGGTCTTGACATCGGTCAAGAAAAATTGCATACAAGTCCCTCAATTCTTTAATAATTGCTCTTTTCGTCTAAAATTTTTCAAACATATCACTTAGATCAAATAACCTGAAAATGTTCAAACACACAAATTAAACACCTAAATAACTCGAGAAACAGACAATTGATTAGAGGAATGGGGATCAAAAACATATACATAAAATGACCGATCATCACCCACGAAACTACCTCGGACGAATCACTCACAATGTCCATTTCTTTATCCATCAAGGAAACAGACTGAGAACACAGAGTAGCAGCCCTGTGAATCATGAGGATCTCAGCTAATCTATAGTCCCCTATCCTCACATACAGCGAGAACAGCCGCAAAATCAGGCCCGAGTTATTCCTCAACACTCAACCAATTCCTGCATTACCAGGATTTCCCCTCGCCGATCCGTCCACGTTGAATTTGAGAGCATTGATCAAATGAGGGATCCATCTCGTCATCGTCCAATGATTACCAGTCTTAACCGAAATGCAACTATCCTTCAAGTTTAAGAGCATAGTTGAGACAAGGGATTTGGACCCTTTCCCATGGTGCTTGAACCATCAAACCACACGACATTTAACACTGTCAGCAGCTTGCGAAACCAATGACTGAATATCTCTGAAAACCTTTTGATTCTGGGCCTCCCAAATGGTTCAAGTCACTGAAAAAAATAAGGAGTTCCACGCACGACCATTCTTGGCCTTTGGATACAAACCTGTCCAGTTATAAAACCACTCTAACACTGTATTGTTAGCACAACTCACCACATCCCACCAAACCATGCATTGAGTCCATAGATTCCAAGACTGTATTGCATTACACTTAGATCATTTGCCTTGCAAAAGGTAGAAGTCTCTTATTGGAGTGTGAAGCTTCAATTTGAGCAAGGATTCTTGACTAGGATCGGGGTGATCCGGAAAGCTTAGCAATGAGTCTTGGCTAGGATCGGAGTGATCCGAAAAGCTAAGCAAGGAGTCTTGGCTAGGATCAGGGTGATTCGAAAAGCTAAGCAATGAAGTCTGACTAGGATCGGGGTGATCCGAAAAGTTGAGCAAGTAGGCAAGTCTTTCATTAGTAAAAAGGCCCGTGGGTAGGATAGAAGGGATATCCAATAAGAAATGTATTATATGGATTGGTCACTTTGGAGTGTGTATTTTTATCTAACTAGTGAATGGTGGTTTTTCCGGTGGTTGTGGTATCAACCCGTGGATATTTCTTTTTCGGAGGTTTTACCACGTAAAAATCATGTGTCAAATGTATTTATCTCTATTTCTTTGATATTTGTATATGTGTTTGATAATATCTTGTTTAGACTCTAATTGATTGATATCTTGAAAGAACAAAATCTTTGTATATACGTAAGATACAATTATCTACTCGATCAAAGTAGTACATTTCATTTATTATTACAATATGATTTATTTGTAAATAATCATATAGCTGAAAACCCAAAACATACTAGTCGTTATCCACATCCACCTACTAAACCCAATTTTGTACAAAAAGACACTTCATATACCCAATCTCTCTCTCCAAAAAAGGACTAGACACAGTAACATACAACAATATACCCAATTGAAGAATCATAATAAAAATAAGGTGCTCTTTAGTATTAAGCTTGGAATGTCAAATGAGTTAAATTGGCTATAAAAAATTCATGATTGCTGACTTAGAAAAGCAGAAACCAAATAGTAAAATAAAAACTACACAATCATCATCAACAAACACAAACAATCGAAGAATGAAGACTGCCTTTTAAGTCTTCTCTCTACTTGACCCTCTAATTAGTAAAACAAAAACCAAATCATGAAATCCATTAACAATTTAAGAGTACCAAACTTTAATCAAAATCCCATTTTCAAGTAGTGTGAAAAAATCTTGCTTCTAATTAAAATGAAATTGAAAAAGTAAAAGAGTAAAGAAAAGAAAAGAAAAACCTTAAGTGAAGAAACAGAGGTCGATAGAGTCACTACTCCGAACAACCTTA
This sequence comes from Dipteronia sinensis, assembly GCA_033220585.1. NCBI lineage: Eukaryota > Viridiplantae > Streptophyta > Magnoliopsida > Sapindales > Sapindaceae > Dipteronia > Dipteronia sinensis. Next base: position 9,029,869 of record CM065644.1, on the reverse strand, counting down.
AAACTATAAGCTGGCTTTGATTTTCAGTGTTTTGATTTCACTTCTCTACGGTTGAGAGAAACGGCGGGGGTGAGGGGAGGTCAACAGAGTCGTCGAAGCATCGGAGGAAGGGTCGAAGATGAGGTTGTCGTCATCAAGGAAAATGATACATGATTTTAGGGTTTTCACTTCAAGCAAGTTTGGGGATTTTTTTTTAACTATGAACACTTGATATAACTATGAACACTTGATATATGGTGTTAATAACAACGGACTCTGATATGTTCGTGGTGATTAAAAACAGTATCCATCACGAGCACGTCATTGCCCGTATTGATTAAAAACCTTATCCGAAACGGGTTTATAATTGTCCGTGTTTGTTAAAAATTATCCACCACGGGCATAACTGGGCCGTGGTGGAACCGTTTTTAAAAGAATATCAACCTCAGGCATTTAAAGGCTCGTGGTTGTTATCACTCATTAAATACAGGCCTAATATGCTCGCGGTTGATGTCTCGTGATAGAAAACCTAGTTTCCTGTAGTGAATGCAACTCTTGTATGTGATAGTCTTCATCAACCATCAGTTGATCACACGGTGATCAAAAGTATGAGAACTAACAAAGGAAGATGACGCCGTTAGTCAACTAATGGTTGGTTACGTCTAGGAAGTTAGTTGGTTGTTAATAAGTTTGTTAATTTCTGATAGTAACTATTAGGTGCTGTTAGTAACTAACTAGGTGATATGGCTTAACTAATGAATGATGATGCAGTATTTTAATGTAGTTGAGTACTAATCTAAGTGCATGAAATTTAAATGGCATAAAGAAAGTTCGTTCACTAGGATCGGTGATTCAATTGGTTAAAAACTAGTTAATGTAGTTGAGTACTAATCTAAGTGCATGAAATTTAAATGACATAATGCTTGTTTTTGGAAGAAAATCAATTGATGAACTAATTTGCAAGTAGTAATAAACTAACTATCACAAAGCACACACAAAGACATTAATATGGAGAAGAAAAACGCTAGGGAATTAATGCAACCTAATTTGACCACTCAATGCAATCCTTAAGTCTCGTTAAGCTCTTCAATTCGATTATTAGGGCTTGTTTTGATAGACCATGAAGCTCTTAATCCTTCCCACTACTCACACATGGTCATATAATGAGCAATAGTTAGAACCAAACTTTAATTAAAACTCTAAGCCGAATTAAACATCGCATGGTCATGCATATGAAAATTCTCTCAATTATCAAATTTGTGGTAAGGCCTAAATGGGATGGTCATCCACACTTAGTCATCAACCTCATGTATAAACCAATCCAAAAACACACATTCATTGAGGTCACAACTGAATATGAATAAAGAATTAGAGCAAGTATTTCAATAAAAGAGACTAATGATGAATTGAATTAAAAATATTAGACTCTTGGGTTACAAAGAGTTGTTCAATTGGTTACATCAATTCCCTAACTTAGAAGATTATTTACACATCAAAGGAGTGAAAGAAAACATGAGAATTAAAGAAGAAACCAAGGTTTGTCATCAAGGCTTCTTGACTATTGAGTTTCCTCTTCTTGATTCCAATCTCCAATGATGGATGGGTGATGTATGTAAGAGAGAGAGAGTATGAAAGGCTAATGGGTGGATATTCTCTGTGTGGCTGATGATTCGTCATGAAATTATCATTGGAAATTTATATGGGAACCAGATGGGACCACAAATCAACCTAGAAAGTCACGTTGGCGTGCTGTCGGGGTTCATGATGTCGCGGTCGTCCAAGACGACAGATCGACGGTGTTGATGCTTCATCTTCCATTTCGCGAGAGAAATCAATGACAGTAGCAGCGACACATTAGGTGCGAGAGTTGCGATCGCTAACTATGTCTCGGTCATCCAGAACGACAGTTGGACCGTAACACTTCTTTAATCAGTTTCGCTCCTTTTTCTTCACGCGACACTTTTCCCGCCAGAGTTTCTGTTGCCACTTGTGTCGCGACGGGCCAAGACAGCGCTTCGACCGCGACATTGCTTCCTTCTAGCTCCAGCTTCCAGTTTTTGCTCTTTAAGCCCCAACTTCTTCTTTCCTTTCAGAAATGCCCCTGGTACAAAGAATTACCTGTAAAATACCTAAACGAGCCATTAAACACTCGATTTTACCCGAGAATTCAGCAATAAGCATAGGAAGGAGGACTCAAAATCTAGTGTTATCGTGGCTCGATCAAATGCAATTGGTTAGATTTTTCCTGAGATCATGAAGATGCCTTTTGCATGACTCTCAGATATAAATATGAGAGCTTTGTAACAGTGATTATCGACCGACAACATTTTCTGAAAAATCCTCCATTAATGAAGTCAATATAGTTTCTTCAAATCTTTGTTATTGCTTTTAAACTTTTATCAAACACTTTCAGTACTATTCAGCACCTACGGCTGTTTTAGTAGTGATGATTAAATGTACCGCAATTGTACTGAAGATTGCCTGTGTACGTCACCAAATGCCGAGCAAGGTGTTGTGACATGAAATTAATAATTTATTTTGTGTCACATGTCAATGCAAGCCGGCCGGCACACTCAATTCATGATTGTTTACCTTTTTTTTTTCTTAATTAAAAAAAATATTATTAATATTAAATAAGCAAATCTCTTACAATTTATATTACGGAGATTTGGGCATCAGACCATCGGATCTTAATTTTTTTATTTTTTTATTTTTATGTGTTGGTACATAATAAAACTTCTTGCAAGATAAGCGGTGATGATTTTCTTCAATCGTTTCTTCTTCTTTCTTCTCTCTCTTGAAGATGAATATTTAAAGAGTTACGAGTACATATTATATCATTAATGTTATTTTGTCCAAATTTGATATCCAAATCTGGTGTCTAAATGATGGGGCAACATTATAATCCATTTATTTAAATTGTATTAGATTTACATGATTTAAATGAATGGATTACAGTGTTGCCGCATCATTTGGGCACCAGATTTGGACACCAAATTTGGGTAAAATAATATTACTCATATAATAGATATATACATATATCCACGTTTGATCGGGCCTGTGAGTTTATATACATTGTAATAATCAACTTCAAAACTCGCAGTTCTTACACAAAGTATTGTCGATAGTTTTCTAACGAAAACTATCGAAATATACATTATACATATATGGTTCGTTTGGTACGCTGTATTTTATTGCACTAGATTGTATTGAATTAGATTGGATTGTATTGCATTACATTAGAATGTATTATTCTTATATAATTATGTGTTGGGTGATATTTTGTATTAGACCGTATTAAGTTATACAATGCTTTGATGTGATATTTGTTCCTCAATATTTTATTAACTAATAAAATTGATATATTTTTATAATAAAAATATAAATTATAAAATATAAATTTATATTTATTTAAAAAAATAATAATCAATATATAATTAATATTTTTATTACATAAATTATCATTCATGTAACAAATATCAATAATATTTGACAATTATTTTTAATATTTTATTTAACTTATATAATAGATATATAATATTAGAATAATATTTTATTTTTATTTTTATTTAATTAGATTTACAAAATATTTATTTATTTTTATTTTAAATTTATATTTAATATTACAATAAAATTTTATTATTTCTGTATTATATTTAAAATTATTATTAAACATCAATATTATTATTAAATATATTATTGTTGTTTATTATTATTATTATTATTATTACTATTATAATCATTGTTATTATAATTATTAATTTTATTACCATTATTGTTATTATTATTTGGATATATTTATTATTATTTTTCTTTCCTTTGTATTAACTAATATAACCTCCATTGTATTATAGCAATTCAAATGTATTAGCCAATACAATACAATGTATATTACAAAATAAACTAAACATTGTATTGTATTATTCTAATACATTTTAAACTCCTAATACAATACTACCTAGCTACCAAACATGTCCATATCGTATGAAATGTGTCTTTCTGACAAAAGATATATGGTACGAAACGATCGACTATATATGTACAAACTGCCCATGTGCTTAAATATTCATAAACTCCACGCCATTGCAATGAGAGCCTAGGAGGCTACGAGTTGCAATTTAAGGTCAGTCCATATATATGCGGTACATTAATGTACAAATATATATGCATGTGACGAGGAGATCAGCATAAATGGATAGCTAATTGACTTGTTTTCAGCTTCGTGATCGTGTTCATACTGGAGAAACTTCGCTTTCCAAGTAAAATTAAGGATCAATTATATATAATATAAAAAGGAATAAAAGGATCACATGGACTGTTCAAATCATGGTTATAAATAGCTGAGGACTCTCTCGCAATCTTTTTCTCTTTATTTATGCATCACTGTACATAGGACACTATAGCTAGGGTTTCACATGTACTTTATTACCCTAAGATAATGACCATGAATCCTTGAACATACATGCACGATTAGTGTAGACTTACATATATCAATCGAATTGATACCGCGATTTTTCTCTTTTATTAAAAGAAAAGAAAGAAGCAAATTAAATTAAAGAGGCTAGAGGGACATACTGATCCTTGTCACTGATCAATGAAACTAGTATATCTAAAAGAAAGAATGGAAAACAAATATTGCATGATCATATGAAACATTGTATGTACCATCACGGAATAACTGATCACCACCGTAGTAGAACCTATAGGTCTAAAGTGTAATGCTTAATTAATTTTCACACGCACGTCCACACAAACACGTACAATAAGCTACACAAGCTTTTGATAACTTTTGGTTTTTAATTAAACAGGAAAATGCAGCCAGAAATTCAACCTGATCAATGCAGTGATTATTAATCAAGTAAATCAAAGATAAGCAAATTCTGGTGTTTGGTAACTTATTATAATTAATACCACATGAGGCTACTGTAAATCTATACTATCTATATATCATGTTGAAGTGTAGAACCTTTTAATTCTATATCTAACAAAATGAAGAATCAACACGTTTGGCTTGCAATTAACACTCGCACAATTCGATTAGCATTTATATATATACTATCTATATATCATGTAGAAGTGTAGAACCCTTTAATTCTATATCTAACAACATACTGTATTCTTGGAAGGATACTCACAAATGAAACTTTTTTTTTTTTTTTTTTTGCATAATAGAGTTATCTATATATTATGACCTATCGATAATGCAAACCTAGTATTATACATCAATTAATACTGCTAGTTACATAGAAGGGGAAAAGAGTAAAAGTTCCATCAAGAAATAATGTTAGACTTGTTAATAATATGAATTAAGTACACCCATATACAATTTCTCCAACATGGCTTATAATATAGAATTCAACACACTGTAATTACAGCAGAAATTAATATAAGAAACATGAAAAAACTTCTAGCTTGATGTACTATCAACTAATTAAACACACCATGCATACAGTATACTTACCACAAGAAGCTGATCAATAGGGACTTCATTCATCAACTCACTGGCCTCGTACGTGTCTTGCAATCAGAAACCATGAATCTCTCTTTACAATTCTTGCATAGTAGAATGCTTTTCTTTAATGGTCTGATCAATAGCAATACCACCTAATATTCTTCCCAAGAGCATCTTAATAGTACTCTTTCAACGAATCCCATCTCTGTACTGTACACTTTATATATTTTCTCATGGTAAGCTTTTAGGTTTATGGACAACGGCACGTATTATCAGGGGTTATGCCCAAGTCGAAGCTCCAAATCCAGTTCATCTTCTTTGTCTTCTTCGCACTTAGAGCTGATCCCCAAGCACAAATTTGCACCCAAAAGGCGCTCTTGATCATTTGTAGTGCTCAAAGAATTATATTGGGACCTTGGCAGATGAAATTCACTACCATGAAAGGCAGGAGGGTTTATAGGGCTCGCAACGGATGGTTGGTGATACATGAAATAGTTACTTTGAGCCTCCAGAACGGGATGATACTTTGCTTGTTCACCCGAAATCTCCGCGATGTATCTAGGGTTCATGTAGTCTTCATTGACGGTCACGGTGGGTTTGCTTGAAAAGGAAGAACCAGTAACAACTTGCTTGTTCTTGGCTCGATCTTTGCGATGTATATTCATGTGCCCTCCTAAGGCCTGAGCGTTGGTGAATCCTCGCTTACAAAATGTGCATTCATAAGATCGTTTGGTGGTAGCAGCCGTGTCTTCCTTGACTTGTTCAATTAGGCGATGATCATTTTCTTTGCTTGAAGTATCCTCGCTTCCTTGTTTCCTTCCGGATTCCATGCTCAAACACCCTGTTGGATCGTTTGCTAAAAACTGTCAAAAACTTTCTAACTTGGAGTCAATAAACAGTCTAACTCGGTGTCAAATGACCATGATGATATATAGAAAGAAAAAAAAAGAGAGAAATAGAGAGGAAAAAGTTTTAAGGTTTGAGTATTGACATAAAGACAATAGATGACATTGGCTTTACCATTGTGTATGTGTATTTGTATTAGGAGAGACACTATATATTTTGGCTTTTTCTCTAGGCGTTTACCTCCTAGTCGGCTGTTTGATGGATATATCTTTTATTTAATCAGTAGTTTTATAACTTTTCTTCTTATCTCTCTCAATAACTTTGAATATAATAATTTGCCTGTTTAGTTACTAGTTGTGCTTATGTAGCTTTTAACAAGCTTTTTCTTACGTGGTTGTTTTTGACATATATGCATAGTTTTTACAGTTTTGCTAGCAATAACAAGTGCAAATTAAAATTCGAATATGATCGTGTAATTGTAAAACTGAAGAAAAATTGTTAATTTGTTATTTGATTATAGATTATATATGTTTTAAAGGAGGACTCTTACAATATGAGATCATGGATGCACATGATCAATTATTTCTAGTTTAATATAGATATTATCCATAAATGCATCATATCTTCATATTTTACATCAATGTGAATGCAATTAAGATGGTGATCGATGCTACTTAAAGTAACCTAGGCATGGAAAAATTACAATCCACATAAAACCGGGTGAAAAGTTATTATTGTTCATGGTTTTGGTAAATATGTTAAAACTTTTATAAAGGGAGATTTTTTTTTTTTTTTTTTTGTGCAGGCATGCAAGAGAGTCCACATGCTCTCGTTGTTAGAATTTTATATTTGTAGGGGTTTATACTTTGAGACTCTTGATTTACATGTTATTGAATCATCATATATATAATCCAAGAAGACTAGCTTGAAACTTTGATACACAATAACTCATATGTTTACCTCAATTGGATTCATTTATTGAATTATGGAAAAAAATAATTATCATATGCCATTTTAGTCTTTTCTTTGGAGAAATTTTCTGGGCATATTATCGTGAGTGACCTAGCTAGCTAGAGCTAATTGCATACTCAACATCCACTCATGACGACCCACATGCCTCTGGCTCCATCTTCTTCATTTAATGCAAACTAGCTCCGATCAACTAATTGAACGACTGACTCACAGCATATATTGTAGATGGAAATAATCCAAACAGAGATGAGAAGGGAGCAGTTCAAAAGGAATAAATTGATGTAACCCACTTCTTGTTGTTTGTTTAATGCAATATATCCACAACGTACATGTCCTGTAGTGTGGTACATGAATAGATTGTTCTTCTCTCTATTGAATTGAAGACGGCCAAACAACTCTCAAGCATTGAACATTTCTGCAATTGCAATCTAATTACGTGATTAACTATAAACGAGGTTTGATTATAAAAATTAAAAGAAAGTTAGACAAATGGAAGAATTAAAGGGATCAATGACAACAACGTAAGTGCTGTATTACTGCCAGTTCAAGAGCTTTGTCTGCTCTGCCGCTGAATGAATTAAAATTCTTTGACCGAACCCTATCCAGTTCATGCATGGATGGTTTATTTTCACGGGAATTCATTTGAAATTTCCAAGGAGAAATCAATACGAGAGACAGGCTTGATTAAGGGTTTGGAGGTTTAATTATTAAATGGACCCATTAACTCTGTCCAAAGAGCTATGGTCATTGTCATGTGTCACTCACAACTATCACATTGCTAAATATTGTCTTGGTAGACAAATACGTTTTACCTATTTATAGTAAAGCCTGTATATCTAAAGCAATTGATATATAATGCCCCAATTTATTAATTAATACTCTGTTCCTATTACTATTAGCAAACTAATCTTGACCTTGATTCATCCTGATAATTAAGGATCTGCCCCTATGCTGATATTTAATTTGTCCTTACAATAATTGGGATTTATTTTTTCATTTTCATTATTTTTAATTGCATACTATTTTAGGTGATCAATGCAAAGATCAGCATAGAGAGTATCTCAATTAGGGATTCGGATCCTCTTTTGTGATGACCTAAAGCACTTGAAAATAATATAAGTGATCTATTGAGATTAGCTAAAAGACCAGTTCAACAGATGATTTCAATTCCTCATATCTCAATCCCATTCATATATAAAATTTTTAAAGCTTTAATTTAAAATTGATCAATCAATAATTTGCTTTTTTTTTGTTAAAATAAAAAAGAATGTGATCTTTTATATATGTATCACAGCATATACTACAATATATATATATATATATATCTCCGTTCTACCTCAACCAATTTACATACACAAATTTAACAAATTCTCTGTATCCAAGCTTAAAAAATTGTTGAAACTAAGAGAAGATAATATAAATATCTTTTGTAATTTATGTTCTCATTTTATTACAAAATATTTCCAATAGAAAAGAAAATTAGATTAAGATGTCAAAATAAAATGAAATTTTAACGATTTAATGCTTTATATACTATCATTTATGTTAATAATTTTACTATCTTCGACATTTGCTTAAGAAATAGATTATGTAAGTCTGTCTCATATTGAAAAATAAATAGCTCGAAGTAAGAACAATTTTTAATTAAATGCGTCATAAAGAAAACAATGTATAAAGACTTGTGCATAAATTGAATGGAAAACCATGATTAAATTTTTTAATAATTTAATGGATAGTGTTTGATAAAAGCACCAAGTGCTTGATAAAAGTACACAAAGAAAATACAGAGTAGAAGCTTAGTGAAACTCCATTAATGGTGAGGAGCTAATAGATTAGAAACTTTATTGAATTAGTTTTCGTTTTACAAGAGTTTGATTCTTATATATAACAGAAATTCTAACACACTAAAAGTGTGTGAAATCAATAGCCAATCAGAGTCAAGGACTTATGTGCACGTCGGTAGATTAGTTATAAACAGTGTAACTAACTTGTAACAAACTAACATCAGCTAATTACAAACAGTCAATGTTAATTAACTAACACCAACTTCCTATTATTATTGATGTAGTCATGATCTGATGATGTTGTTTCAACAAAGCAGATCCCAATGCCCTGTACTATGTTTTTCTAAGACCGGACTCAGTGAATCTGGACCTGATGCAACCTTGATACAAAACATACTCGTTGGTTGCTTTGAGTTACAATTTCTAGCTTCTGAATACTCTGTAGAATGCACACTCTTATCAGTAGTCTTGTAGATTTATAGTCTCTGGCTTTTGTTAACTGATTTCTCATTTAAAAAAAAAAACTGGTTTAATTGTTTTTTATAGAATAATTAATTATCAATGACGACAATTTTAAAAAAATATTATTATAATAATCCATCAACCTTGTAATAAATATTCAATTAACCCTTAGGCATTCGAAAGGCAAGCGGCCGGAACCTGAAATTAAAACCCATAGTCATTAATATATATATATATTCTATATAGTTAAAAGTGAGCTGGACCGAAATATAAATAAATTTGATCTTGAATTTAACTACGAATTTTTGTTGTCAATTTGTTAGAAATCAATTCAATTTCTTCAACTCTATATGAAAATGGTGATTGTGATGTTGGCTGCTCTGCTAATATTTTAAAGACAAAAAATGGGTTTAACAAAGAGAACAATAAGAATATTAGATCTAATAATCTAAACAAAACTTTCCTTTCACAGCCACCAATCATGGACTGACACATCAGCTTGATTGTTAGGTTATTAAAACATATAAACAACTCCAAAGCATAGTGTGCATGTCATTTTGCAGGTTGTACATATTTATAAGTGACCTTTTCTACAGATTGATATTTCTTCAAGAATTGAATTGTTTATTGTTGCACGATAATGTGTGATTGAGTCTACAAAAGTCATTTTATAGTTCCGCTGTATGGAACTCACAAATATAGATTTAGCTATTGTACATGAATCATATAGTTGCAGTGTTAGTTATGAGATAGTTATTTTCTTCAAATTTTATTTTTTTTAATTATCAAATTTTTGATTTTTATAAACCTTTAGATTTCAAGTTAATGTCTAACAACTAAACTATTAACTATATAGAGCCTGTAAAGTAGCTGAGCCGCATAAATACAATCGATTGATCAAATTCTGAAATGGGTTTAGTCCTTGATGATCATCATAATCATGTGATGATAGTATAATGAGTGGCGATAATGACGCTCCTCAAAAACTGTATCTACACCCTTTTCGTAATCACACCCATAGAATTTTTTTTTAATTCTCTAATTTGTAAATAAACTCCACTTAATGCTAAAAATACCATTTCTTTAATTATATTGTACTGTATTTTTGTAAGTACACTACCGCCTATGACTATTATTATGTTATTTAATCAACTTTATTATTATTTCTAATTTTGTTACTATCTTTAATTCTCTTACTATTCTTTCTCTTTCCTACTTCTTTTTCTCTTTTTGATTTGTTTTCAAAATCAAACTTCCATTTTTCGTTAAAAATTCATTTTAAGATTTTTTTTTTAAATTGGAGAACCACTTTCTGTTTGAGAGAGTTGTGGGGATGCTAGGTGTTAAATGATAAAAAAAAAGATAGATGTTTGATGAAATTGAAGAACATCTATTTTTATTTTTTGAAAAAAAAACATGTAATATTGATAATTTTTTTTTAAAAAAAAGCCTAAACTCTAAAATGTGTTCGAAAGAAATAAAAGAATATAGATAATGAAGTTAATTTAAAAGTCTGTTTATATACATAATGATTTTGTTCTTCTAATAAAAATTAATTGAAAACTTTACTTTTTCACAACCAAATTTGTCTCATGATTTTTATTCAACCAAATTCATTAGTCCTATTAATAATTTTACTCAAAGGTATTATTGGATTTTTTAAAACATATTAATTTAAGGTGTATATACGGTTTTTAAGGGATGCTAATATCGTCATTTTAGCATAATATACACACAGGCCGAATGGAGTTGCTTTTGAGAGAATTTTGGGCCAATATGATCGTGACCACTGTTTGGGCTAGACTTGCTAGGCTCACAATTTTTTTTGGGCTTTAAAAAAAAATCAAATTATGCAACTATACATTTGAACTGTTGTTGATGTGCTCACATAGACGATACCTTGCCAAATATATACAATTGTAATTCTTTCTCACCACTATCAGGCATGCGAGAAATTATTGGCCATGAATCATCCATCCTGATGCTGCCACATATGCAACTTTACTTACATGGCAACATCTGGGTGGGGGATGTATGGTGCATCCCTCTGCACCAAGTTTTTGTCCATGCATGCTGCTTGAAGGGAACCATGGTCCATGTACTATGTGTAAGATGAAAGACAAAAAAAAAACTGAGGCAAGTAAAAAATCTGTCTCCCTAGTTATGTGTCTCATACACGTACACTCTATCATAAGAAAATTACTTCTGAGATTGGGTTATGACTTATCATTATAGGTGAATATATCGGTCAAAGCATGTTCATACCTAAGGCGTAACAGTGTTGGGCTAGGTTGGGCTATAGCTTTTGACAAAAAAAAAAATAGTCCTAAAAAATAATTTCTTTTCAAATTTTGTAAACTTAATTCCAATGTTTATAATAATCTCATTTCATTTTGATTAATTGTTGGACGATATTCTATATTTATAAACTATTTTATACTTTAACACTCATTTTCTTTTAGGTTTTGGCTCGTATTCTTAAATGAAACTAATGTTAACCAAACGAGACTCAACTGATGTGAAACTTTCTGGAGACGTGAGATACGTTTGGAAGTTGGAGATAGTGTTTGATGGAGATTTCAAGACCATGAAGAATTGAAGAACTGAAGAAGTAGTTCGTTTTAACGTATGGATCGCGGTTTTCTGAGCGATGTAATTTCAGGTGACTTGTAACGGTTTAGGAAGCGGGTGCGCAACCGTGACCCGAATCATAGTCAATCATAAACATGCGTGGAACATGAAATCTTCAGTGGAAAATTAAAGTGTTCTATTTGGGAAGTTCTTGTGCTTGAAGGAAAATGAATACTCTTTACAAAAAGACTTGTCATAAAAGGAAATAGTATTTATGTGAAACAAGTAAATCTTGTATGTTTAGGAGTATGATTTCCTTTTATCTTAAACTCCGAGTAACTAGTATAAATAGACCTTGTAATTAGGTTATTTGGTGTGCAGTTAAAGAAACACCATGTAACATTAGAGAGTAGTGAGATCCGGGTGAGAGACCCATGAGAATATCCAGGAAGGGATCCAAAGGAATATCAGTGAATCAAGTTAGAGATCCGTGGGTGATATTCAGGGGAGACCTAGGGGATATTGAGGGGGTTCTTGGTGAGGATCTTGTGAGCCTTTGTGAGCTGAGAGTCATGATGTAAAGCTCGGTTGTGAGCTTGAGGACTTGGTAAGGCTCAATGGTTTGGGGTTGAGGTATGAGATAGAATCCTGGAGTATATAGTTGTAACAATTTATCATATATTAGAACTTTCTCTGCCGTCCTGACGACCCGTGGTTTTTTACCTGATTTGGGTTTTCCACGTATATCTTGTGTTGTGATTGGTCTATTTTCTCTCATCTTATTTTTTCTGCTATAGACTTTATTAATTGCTATGAGTTATGAGAATATATTAGGCATGACGTTTCTGAGATCATCGGTTCAAATTCACAACATTTTCTAGCTAAAATCCATTTAAAATCTGTACTTTATAAAATCTATGTGGACACTCCGGGGTGGGGAGTTGGGCATTTCCCCCTTTCCCTTATTTTTTTTTCTTTATTTTAAAATTTCCCTTAAATTTTAAAATGTTTTCACTTTGACCTTCATTTTTTTTACTATAATAGCTCTTAAAATTAAAATTTCTAACTCTACCCATACTTCACGCAGTGTCGGTCCTGAGGTTTTGGAGGGCCTAGAGCAAATATTTAAAATGAGACTCTTTGTTCAATTTCACATCTAAATATTGTGAAATCCCGTACCTGATAGTATATATATATATACATATTATTTTTTGAGAAAATTTATAAAAGCTTAATCAAAGTAATTTTCATCAAGTTTATACCGTGATACATAGAAAAAACAAAAGCGAAAAAAAAAGTTACAAGCAAATAGATCTGCATGACAGTTTCCACTCAAATAAATAACTTATGTAAATAAAGAGAGACGAAAGTTGCTTAGAAAATGAAAAGGGAGGAGATCTCCTCCTTTTTTATTTTTTAATTTTTTTTAATTTTAAAAAATAAATAAAAGAAAGGGTATATTTGGTAATGTTTGGGGTGTGCTTACAAAATATAATTTTTAAAAAACTCTTAATGAGGTGTACAAGCAAAGATGGAATGCACATACAAATTTTCAGAGGTGCAAAGAGACCTACTCATTTGCTTTTCATAATTCTGATGAAAATCCATATTGAGTTCGATCTTTATATAAGAAGTTGATTTCCACATCTTTTTCTTATTTGAGTTCCAAATTTGATATAATTATATGGACCATGTTTTGTGTGTCCAGTGTGAGGAGCATCATCATTTTCTGGATCCCTTATTTATTAAAGTCTAAAGATGTGAACACTAAACACAAAAAATAAAAAATAAATAAAAATGGACCCTTTTTTTGTAGGCCTTGGGCGGGCGGCCCTTGTGCCCTGCCTCAATGACCAACACTGACTTCACGCTATATTATATATTTTGACTAGGGCATCCCACTAAAGCTTTTCTCCCTGTCTCTCTCTCTCTCTCTCTCACGCACACAATCATCACAAACAATATACACTATATTATTCACATATTTTCGACCAATATTATTCACATAGCAAGTAAAAAAAGTAAGTAGAGGTGATGATCATGTCATATATATCACAAAGTTGATGTTATTGAAAGCAATGTACAAGGGAATTAGTGAAAAGAGAGGAGGAGGAGAGGGCGTGACTGCGTGGGCAAGATGTTGATGTGCGTCTGCTGTGCCTTTATCCCATGCCTCTTTATTTTTTCACTTTCACTGAAATAACCATTTTCCTGATCTTGTTTGACTCTCATTCTCTCTCTATTTGTCTTTCACTATCCACGTGTGGAGTTCTTTTTTCTTTTTTCTTTTTTTTTTTATAAGAAAATTACTAAATGCATGTCCTTAACTCACTTCATCTTTCTTTTTATTAAGTGGTAAATAAAATGACCTCCCCTTTTAAAATTTTAAAATTAATTTTTTTGCTATTTTGTAAGGTCTTCCGTTTCGTAATTGGCTTATTTATATGATAAACCACACTATGATGCTTTTTATAATGGGTAGATTAGGATCTCCATGTGCTTAAAAGTATGGTCGTGATCGTGATCGGCAATCTTCTCAGCATCTCAAAACTTCAGGAACAAAAGCTTCAAAAGTAAATCACTTGACTTGTTCTCTTGAAAAGATTAGGTGCGCACACACACAATTCATTCATTTGTGTTTTTCTTATCATTTTTGTGTGCATCACACCAATATCACGCTTGCACGTACATCATGCATACAGGTTAGTGTGCTAGATTGCTTGAGAATGCCTCTTCTTCTCATTTATCGGTCTTGGTGTTGTAGTGGTGAACCTCAGAAATCTTTCAAGTGGTTTTCGCGGTACAAGTGTTGCCTTGGTCAACCATGAAAATGCCACCGCGGAAAAACTTTCCAAAGGTTTTCGTTGTCTTGGTCTTGTCCAGGTGAACGACGAAATGTATGCACAAAGTTTTCTCCAATGGTTTTCGTGGTCGTGCTCTCGTCCTGTTGGACTGTAAAAATGGACCGCGAAATATAGGCGATGTTTGGTCTGCCATTTTTGCGGTTGTTTTTCATCTTGATTGACCTTGAAAATAAGTTATTTACAAAAAAAACGACATAGTTTTGTGAGAACCCTATAAATAGTTCAAAACACTATCTTTTTGATAAGAACTCCGATTTTCAGAGATTAAGAGACATAGTTGAGTTCTTAGAGAGAGAAAGGTTTAAGAAACCATTTTGACTCTCCATTCCCCATTCGTGTGCATTTAAGGCATCACCAAACATGAGTTTTCATTGCATCTATCTTCTCTTGGTAGGTAAGAACAAACACCCCATCTCTTTTATTGTTCTTCTTTTATTACCAATACTCCATCTTTATTGCATACTATTTGAAGTTATTGTAATTGTAAAATGTTAGCTAATAACTAGGATTGTTGGGTATTCATATTCACATCTAGTTAAGTATTTTGGGTTAGTCTATCACATATTTGCATTAAGCATTCATATATGTTTACTTAGACATTAATTCTCTTCATTAAGTCCATGTCTTGTGGCTACATGGGGTAGTTGCATAAGCAAGTGTCAAGAGTTACTATGAAAGGCATACGGGGCCAGTGTTTGAGAAATCGGCTGTCTACGTCGATTAATCGGTTCAATTCAGCCAGTCGGCTGATCACTGAAGCGAAATGACCAAAAACGGCCTAATTACTCGGTGGCCGACTAATCAGAAACGTCGCCAACTAATCGACAAGTCAATTGGGCGGAGTCAAAGGTAGGGATGACAATGGGTCGGGTTCGGGTCGGGTTCTATTGGACCTAGACCCGGACCTGTAAAAAATATTAAGACCCGGACCCAGACCCATGAAAATTTTCGGGTTCGGGTTCGGGTCTGGATCCAGAGGTCTTGGGTAGACCCATACCCAGACCCGTGGACCCAATATTTTTAGTGAAATTGTATTTTTTAATGGTTTCCAACCAATATTTATCTATTTTTACAACTAGTGCAGTTGGAAAAAGAATGAAATATAAAGATAATGAAAACAAAATATATAAATGGAAAGGATAAGGATGAGTTCATTGAAAAGCAAATTGTTGACGGTCCCGTAACAATGGTCCTTGTACAAACCAACAACAGTTTAGCAAAGCAATATATATAAATATATATATTGACAATGTTATCTTCATAAAAGCCAAAAAGGCAACACTTGGAAAACTCCAGAAACAATAAGTCCAGAGCAAGGACCAAAAACGACAATGAAAAAAATAAAACAGAGCCCACAAACAACCCTGCTACATAACCAAAATGAAGAGCTGAAACAGAGCACTAACAAATCCCTTGGAAGAAACAGCCTGCACCTGCAGCTAAGGCCAACAACAGCAAAAACAGGGCACCTAAGGTGGCCAACAAAGAGCAGAGAATCAGACCAGGCTCAGAACACCTCACTAAAGAAGCAATTATATATATAAATTCATCACTCTGTCTTAGTCTCATATCAAAACCATATAGCTTGTTCACAAATCATTACAAAACTATATAGTTTCGCCATCAAATTCACGAGACAAAATAATAATAATAATAAAAATAATATTAACAGACAAAACCCATAAATTTCATTTCTCGTATCCTAGCTATTAGATAAAATTTTCCAGATCTGCCATCACCTAAATAAAGAACAAGTGAGAGAGAGTTACCTGGATTTAGAAGCGATGAGCCATTGAGTGGTGCGTGGAGCTATGGATTGTGGATGTGATCTGTGGAAACTGGAAAGGATTGAGAATTGACACTTTGAAAATATGAGAAGTGAGAATTGGTCTATGGTATGCTGCAACAAGAAGAAATTAAGTAATTAGGTTAGGGAGGTTTTTATAGAACGTGTAAAAACAGTCGGTTCCACGGGTTCGGGTCTGGGTTTTTGACCAGACCCAGACCCAGACCCGACCCATTAGGATCGAGTTCGGGTCGTTACTCCCGGGTTTGGGTCCAATTACCATCCCTAGTCAAAAGCATTGACTCCGCCTAGCCAGTTTTAAAAAAGAAAAAACAATAGCGTTTTCAAAAATTTTCACTTCTTCACTTCACTTCACTTATTTCCTTGTTTCTTGGACCAAGCAACTAACATACCTAAATTAGAATACCAAATCGTCCAAAAAAGCTTCTTTCTGCCTGCCTTCAGTCGCCGAGATCATCAAAAGTTGTAGTCTTCCGTTGCCGCTGTCGCCAATTCTTAGCCGTCTCCAGTTTGCCAGTCTATTGTCAGGTACCATCTCCTCTCTTTTGTTTACAATTTTTCATGTCTCTTGTCTTATATCAATCCACAGTCCAACAATGAAAAGTCCGAGCAGTGATTGAGAAAAAGAAGATATTGAGAAGAAGATGAATATCAATCATATGGATAACAAAAGAAATGAAAAAGGTAGTTTGAAGAGAGAGAGAGAGAGAGAGAGAGAGAGAGAGAGTTTGTTGAACCGATAAAGATGAGTGAACAAAAAAAATGGAAAAAACAAAAGTAGATGGTGAGATCTAGATGGTCTATGATGTGTGTGGTTGTGTACCCCATCAAAAGTGATAAAAAAGGAATAAAAAAAATAAAAGCACAAACAAGAAACAGAATAAAGTTGAAGGGCAAAATGTTTTCCGATTAATCGCCGATTAATCGGCCTAAGTGCTAGGCGCCGGGTCTTCGCCCGACTAGCTCCTAAAGCCTTTCAGAACAATGCTATGGGTAGATAAGTTTAAGTTACGATCCTTGAGAAGAGTGATTAGGTTGTCAACTTAGGATGTAATTAAACTATCATATAGTGGATTTCTATGACTAAGTGGCTAGTGAGGCTAGTCCATTGAGTTTTTTCCAGTTAGAGGGTTTCCCACTTAAAAATCAAGTGTCATTTATTTTCCGCAATTTTACTTGATTTTAATTGTTGGTTGTGTTTAATATTGATTAATCAAAAATTTGGTAACTTAATCGGTTTAATATTGATTAATCGAAAATTTAGTAACTTAATCGATTAACAACTCATTCAACTCCCCTTCTAGGTTGTTTAAACACATTTTAGGTTATTTTCTATTTTTAAAGTAAATAAAAAATACTTTTAATCCTTTTAAAATTATCTTCATTTTTTAAATCTTTTTTTTTACGTTTTCTTAAATTTAAAATTAAAATTTTATTTTTCTAAATTGTAAATTATTTGTATTAGCTTTTACTCTTTTTTATATAAAAAAATATTATCTTTATTTTTTAATTTAAATAACTGTTGACAATTTAATATCTATCCCCTTTTAATAACTATGTCACCCCCAACTTTTGAAGAAATTCCAAATAAAATCCTCCAATTTGAAAAATCAACCCTACAACTCTAATTGCTAAATTAACAACAAAATTTAATTTAAAAACGAGCCAACCGTAAATAGATTAAGGAAGTCAAAAATAAATATATTAAGACGTGTTTCACATTACCAATCAATGCTAAATAGCCGAAAATAAAGACCAATTAATGAAGCTAATGTTGATAATGTAACATCTTACACGCAATGTAATTAATTTGTATGAGTAATGTTAGATAAATTGATAAATTGATACTCATTAATGATGATTTATTTCACTTGACACATATCATATGAATTAAATTAACACCTCACAAATTGAGATATAAGTGATAATGTCTAACATTACTCTGTATATTTATTATAGAGTGTATCATTAAAATGATGAACATTTACACAATTAAAAAGGTCAGCGATTTGGATTAAATTAAAACAATATAGTTGTAATTAGTCCTTTACTTCCAAGTTCCAAAGATTTTTTTCTAAAAAAAAAATTAGAGGACCTCTACTTACAATTTCTTCACTGTTGTTTAATATTAGACGGCTACCATCCAAGTTCTAAAGAATTAAAATTTATAATCAATTGATTAGATTTAGGAAGAATAAGTGAACAAACTGTACTTTTGATCGAATTGGTCTATGTAGATCCGTATCCGTATATCTTAAAAAACATACAAATATACAATAATATTTGCTGGCCCACAAAACGAACGACCCAGATGCATTGAATTAGCTGGGGCCTGGTTGTACAAGAATATGCAATGATATTGGGAATAGATTATCGAGAAAAGATTGAAGAAAGTAACTATTTGTGTAGTTAGGCCAACCAATTGGTCTATTTGTCTTAAGGCAAAGTCAGTATCTGGAAAGGAAAATTAATGATAAAGGAACACATGCATGACGTTGGGTCCTTCACTTCTTCTCTCCTTTCTCAAGTTGTGTACTCAATAACCTTTCAGTATCTGACTTAAATGTGGACTGAGGACACCTTGTACATGGTACAAATGTTTGTGAGAGATTTTGGCATGTGCCTTATGATCATTCAATTCAATTCTCTCACATTGATTTGGGCACCCTCTTGTCTTTCACATGAAGCCATTGAAGCCATTGTTACAGGTGAACTAGTTTCGACATGATTAATTAAATAAAATGTATTTGAGTTTTGCATGTCACATTGTCACCCTCTAACTTCATTAAAAAACACTCAAGATCCTATTAGTAACAAGAGAGACAATTAAGTTTAGGTTAGGTGCACACTGCACATTCCATCCAAATCATGGCACGTGGCGTATGTATGAAAGTGTTGTTGGTTGTTCTTGTCTTATACCGTAATTTGAAGAAAGATGCACCTACATTTATTTTTCAGGTATGTATGGAGGTTAGATTGAGGACTCAATTCATCAAAAGGGGGTAGTAATACATGACAATATCAAAGTCTTAAGATATTGATATTGTCAGACTAAATCAGCACGCATCATTATGGACAGATAAAATCTAGTCTATTAAGTATTAAGAGTGATGATGAGGATACCCGTATGTACAATATGACTCAGTAATAAGAGCACGCATTCAACCTAACAATATTTCAGATTTGAATCGTCCATATATATATATATTTATATATATATATATATATAAGTGACGATGAGGATGAGTTAAAAAACAATAAATGAAGGATAGAGAGGGGGTTGGGGGATGTTTTGTAAGTATGTGAGTGTCTGTCGTGAGAATGACTGCTCTACACTGGGAAAGAGTTAGGGGGTCTCTTAGTTCTCTGTAATGCTTTGAACTGACCACAACATTTCATTCTGTTTAAGGAAACGCCATCATGCCATTTGACACCCAGACATTGTCGGGAACATGCAAACTATCAGATTTTGGGAAAAGCAACCAAACACCCTTCAAAACAACTCCCTCTGTATATCTTATCATTGACATGGAAACCATGTCAAGTGCATCACTGTGTGAATTGAATGATAGAGATTGCTTTTTCATTCATATTATTAGCTTAGCTTAGATCTCTTCCTCTGCAAACTTTTTATTAGGTTTTCATTTTTGAGATATCAATCACTATTGTATATTTGTACTGACTTTTAGAGGAATGCTGCATTTGTGTAAAAAAATTGCTCCTTATACAAAAAAATCTTCATTTGGATTATTATTTGATGTTTCTGCGAAGCAGCTGATCAGCTCATTGTTTACATAAATCTATAGGGTTTTTTTCTTTGTTATATTATTTATTGGTTGATAATAAGTAATTTAAGGCAAGCCTATATATATAGATGTTTTGCCCAAGTAACCAACCATATATATGAAAAATTATCAATGAAATGATGCACTGGCTGGCTAGCAAGAAAGGAAAGGCTATTGGGGGTTTCATGATATCATGAATGTAAATGAGCATACATACTACTTGTCAAATTATTCACCTGTCGGTTTAAATATTAACGAGCCAGGAATTGAAATTAATTAATGTGTCATCATGCTTGTTAATTAAATTTCTTTTACTTTATTACTTTATTACTACTTTTTCTTCTTAGAGTTTACAATGATGAATTGAGCGTTGGAACTTGGTTCCAATAATGATATGATATCATCATTGTAATAATGCAAAATGCAATATGAATATGTGGAAAAAGACTTGTCAAAAAAGTTAGGGAAGTCAAATTTGTTCATTTTGTGTGGTTGTAGCTAGATATTGATTTGCATGAACTAACAATGGTTATAGTCATCAAACAATAGAGCTGGGTTTTTTTGGAACTGTATGATCTAATCTCTACTACTTTTTCCCCATGTGTAGAGTGCATTCAATACATATCTAGATGCCAATATCACACGAGTGGCTTGGACATATGGCCATATGGGTTAATTTTAATTACAGCCTCGTAGATTATAATAGTATTAAGATCATGAAAAACAGATGTGATTTTATTTTATTTTAAATTTTGGGTCCCTATAAACTGATTTTTCCCGTTCTTTAATTTTTGGTTCAGCTATTTATTAAAAAGAAAAAAAATAATATTTAGTTTGGTTAGCATCACTTGTTTAGACCATCAATTTTTTTTAAGTATTGTAATTCTAACATCGAACGAATCATGGGTTTGTCAAATTGTGTCAACATCGAATGTTACATGTGCGGTTTAAATATCTACTCCTATAATATCCGAGAGAATTGAAAAACTCTCAACTCATACTTGTAAAATGTACATATGGTGAAACTCGAACCAAGAGGAGATGTGCAGACGGGCAAAAGGGTTGATAAGTATTATACTATTAACAATACCGGAAACCATGCACCATCGTGCAATCTTACTTATTCTCATATATATATATATATATATATTAATTATACTATGAAGTATCTCAGTTTAATTGTTTATGATGTTTACTGTCTTCCTAACTAGTCTCACTTATTTTGGTTAGGCAGGTTTGCAAACCAGCTTGCTAGCTAACCGAAGCATATATATTTTCATCATCAGCTTAGATTCTTGTTTCTCTTATCTTCCATTCAAGAGCACCATGACGTTGGTTTCTGATGATGTTTTAATTAGTACTAGAATTAATAACCACAAAACATAAACCATCCACTTGAGCACTTTTACTTCTCGTTTTTAAATTGAATCAACTCTTTTTCTTGTTAAGTTACAGTTAACCTAATTGCAAGAACATCTTACCACCACCACCAACAAAAACAATAACAAAGAAGAAAAAATAGTAAAATTAAATTAAAATAAAAGAAAATCAAAGACGAGGTAAAATAATAATAATAATAATGAAAAAAAACTCTCTCTCTCTCTCCTGAGCAATGAAAACTCAAAACAAAGTCATCATTATTAAACTGTAAAACGGGAAAACAACTGCTAAATATAGTGGAATTAATATGGAGTTCGAGAGTACATTAGCTGCGAAATCTAACAATATTGAAGCATCTCTCCTACCAATCTACATGTTTTTTTTTTTGGTTTCATGATTTACTTGAATTTAAACTAGTAAAACATAAATGCAGCTTGTAATTAATGATCACAAAGTGGTGTAATGGAGGGCCAACTTGAGAAGTAACAGGTGGTTGCATAAACTGCAGAGGAAATTTGTCTAAGAGTAGCCTAAACGAAGCTCCAAATCTAGATCCTGATCTTTTGAGTCACTGATCAGACCAATCTCCAAGTCTAACCTAACAATCTCAGCTGGATTCTTTGAAAGCTCTTCTTCAATGAAACCATTGAATTGATTGACTCCGAGAAAACATTTAAAACTCTTGTTCTTGTTAGTTAAATCTGAGCCTTCCGGGCTGAGAGGATCATCGGTACTTAGGGCACCACATTTCTTCAATCCAGTTGAAGAAACAGAAGATGGAGAAGACAGAGAAGAAAGATCAGGTGGAGAGACCAGAGAAGGCCACGTACCGGTGAATGTGAACGAAGGAGAAACCGGAGGTGGGGTTGAGAAATTAGGGTTAGGGTTAGGATTAGGGTTAACATTAAGGTTGAGGAAAGGGTACTGACCATGATCTCTTGGAGGTGACTGTCTCAATCTGGCTCTGTCTCTTCTATGAACATTCATGTGACCACCAAGAGCTTGAGCAGATCTGAATTCTCTTTTGCAGAAGCTACATGTGTAAGATCTTGGTGGCCATGAAAACCCAGCAAGATAATCTTCGCCATAGCTACTCTGGGTGTTAGTACTACTGTTCCATGAATCTTTAAGCTTGTTGTTGCAGTCTCTAATGGCTTTACTGCCAATTCTGTGGTTGTCTTTCAAGCTGTTTCTCTCCATGCTTTGCTTTTTGGTTTAGTCAGAAAGCTAGAAAGATCAAAGAGACAACAGAAGTCTAACTCATATCATTTCAATTATAAAGAAGGAGCATTAATAAATAAATAAAAAAGCCCCAATGATATCTCTGAAAAGTGAAGAGAGAGAGAACTGACCTGAGAAATATGTTGATGATATAGATTTGGGTTTGGGTTTTCTCTCTCTAGTTATTAAAATTGCAGAGAGAGCTCATAAAATTCTAAACCAGAAGCTGAAAATCTCATTGGAGGGTAACCTGCAGCAGCAAAGTCATATATGCTTGTCACTACTTTCTATACAGTGAACCTCGTTTTGCAGCTTATAAGACTTCTCGTCGTATATAAACTGATCGATTTAGCACATGTTCTCTTCCAACATTTATAAATAAAAAGATTCTTATCATCTTATGCATGATGTATGTACATCATGGTACAGTAGTGAACCCATCAATTCAGTTTTGCCAGGACTGTACATGAATCTAATGAATGTTAGTCATCTATGAACTTTTTATATGTTTGTCATAAGTTTAGCTAGTGGATGAAATTATATACATCAATATAGTTGCGTAATGTTCGAGTCGCGAGTCATTCCTATAGAATGTAGTGGGAGTTGACGTATATTAGATATTCGGATTTAAAAAAAAAACATGGAGAACCTACCATTTTTTTTACTATTTGTGTTTTTTTTATATAAATATTATCTAAATTATTGGATTATTTCTATCCAATGAATATTAACTATTCTGTAACATCATAAATATGTAATCGTTACAAAATATTACATTGATTTTGAATTATAATTACATGAATATAAGATGGGCACTTAGTTAAATGAATTTGCAAACTTGTCTCATTATGATTTGATTCTTATTAAATTGTCATTGACATAATGACATTTCATCAAGCTATTAGGAGGTTAACTTTCCTCTTGCCAACACTAAAATGGAAAATAAATGATAAATGAAAATCATCACAAAAATTAATGTTGTCATGTCCCACAAGTCTCATTGATCCTTAACAATGTACTAACTAATAGTAAATACATGTTATGATCATCATGCTCGTCCATCGATATCACTTAATTAAGGAGTACAATAACTGCAATTAATCTCAAATTCCTGCACTAGCCGGCTCACTGTTCATCACATGTCAAAATTGAATGAACCCAATCTCTGAAACTGAACTAATTTGACATGCATGAATAAAGACAAGTTCTTGAGAACAACACTAATTATTATAGCCAACACTAATTATCTCCATTAATATTTATGACGTTTTTTTTTTCTTCCTTATTAGTTTATAAAATGACGTGGTAAATTCTATTTATCATGCATCTCGGATATAAGAGCATCTCCAGTACAAGTATGGCTTGTAAAAAAAAGAGATATCATATAGGATAAATAGACGTTCTGTTAATAATTGTGTCTTTAATGCAGCCGTGTATATTTAATAGCAAAATGACGAGGCAAAAAAAATATTAGACATTATCAATATGACCGTCTACTTTTAGACGGTCTATTGCATAACCATTTTTTAGGTTGATTCAGCAAATATTTAAAATCGACATTAATTTTTCATTTAGTTTTGGTAAGGAAATAAAATAAAAAAGAAAATAAGCAATAAAATTGAGCCACGTTATTAAAACAAAATGTGTTTTAAACATAAGCATTAGAGACCTAAATTTAAATTAATTGTCTATCAAGTCCATATTTATACTATATATGAAGCAAATCTCTTGACATTGTTGTTTTATCAACAATTATTAATATGCAAACTATTTTTACATCGGAGATACTCTAAGGTTTTATATATAATTGATTTCTTTCGGCAGGACAAATCTAATTTTATTTTTTAACGAAGGAAAGTTAGTTTTTGTTATATATGTAAAATTTTAAGAAAATAAAATAGATCAAACGGTTATATACATATTCTTATATCTGTATACACACATAATATGTCTATATCAATTTTATCATATATCCCAAAAAGGAAAAAAAATAAGTATAAAACTTTTAAATCCCC
The DNA here is from genome assembly GCA_033220585.1 of Dipteronia sinensis. Lineage (NCBI taxonomy): Eukaryota > Viridiplantae > Streptophyta > Magnoliopsida > Sapindales > Sapindaceae > Dipteronia > Dipteronia sinensis. Next base: position 9,004,731 of record CM065644.1, on the reverse strand, counting down.
CAAGTACAAGTACACTCTTAAAATTCTCTCTAACCAAATTGGATTGTCCAAATAATTATTAAATCTAGAAAACCTACCTATAAATACAATTATTATTAATTACGTACTAATGTATAATAAGAGTTTAATACAATACAAAAGATGAGGTTGACTTAATGGTATGCCCCTCACACCTATATCAAGAGGTTGTAGATTCGAGTCTTTCTCTTTTTCCAAACCCCGAGTTATTTTAATATTTTAAAAATAAAATAAAATAAAATAAGAGTTTAATATAATATTACATTGCATTTTTTTTATATTCTATCCATGACACGGCAACTCAAACCTATGATATTGCCTTGCTGAATGAGCATCCTCTTACATCAAGCCACATTGGGTGGTAGTATTACAACCCTCCATCAAGCCACATTGGGTGTGGTATTATAACAAGCTAGTTCATCTTAAAATGTTACCAAATTTTACAAAAAAAAAAAAAAAATTGAAAGAATTTTTTTTACAAAGAGTAGTATTACAGATGGTGTACTTCGTGTACAGATATAGTTCCAACAAAAAGGCAAGGAAGAGAAAAATAGCATTAACTAGTTGATTCCTCACAGAAAATATTTGCATCTCAAATGGGTTTAGAACTAAAGAGTTGGGTGTTGCAATTGGTGCATGCACTCTAGTGCTAGCACCAATTAAGTACATCGTTTCACTCAAAAAAAAAAAAAAAAGCTTTGATTAAAGAATCTGACTATTCAAAAAAATTGAAGGATATCTCAGTGCATCCGAGATTTAGTTTACCATTTTATAGTTAGAAAGAGAGAAAGATTGAAGGGAGAAGTGGTGTAGACAAAAGATCCTGCTTGAATTAGGCGAGATTTATTGAAAGACTAGTGGCCAATTAGGTGGGTGCATGGCATGCTACAAATGGCCGTGATTTTATAAGGTTCTACGGCCGAAATTGCAGGTTTTACCCGCAGTGTAACAAGTTGCCGTCTCTTGTACTCATCATCACTACTACACATGGTATTATTAATTAATGATCCATATATATTACCATGTTTATGTATGACAAAAAAGACAGACTAGAAAGATACGGTGTAGACCAAATTAATTATGGATTGTTTTATTAGCTGTTAATTAGGCTGATTTTCACAAGACTTCTCTAGTCCTCCTCCATTATTTGGCTCTCTCGACTCAATCGACTTTTCTGTCTCATCAACGTTGAATTTTGGTTGTAATCATCTTTAGCTCCCCTCCGCTCCACTTCCACATCAATCTCGATCTAAATATTTTTCTCTTTTTACTATGGAAGCTATAGAAGAAGCACATGGAAACCATCAAAAAAAGGGACTGAAATTTGTTGGTTTGTCAACAAGTGCAGGTATTAACTTTTTTTTTAGTTTTTTTTAGTTTTTTGGTATCGAGGATCCCGGACTTTGTCCGGGCACAAATCCCTATGTCATCCTTCAACTGCGTGACACACGTCTGGCCTGTATGTCCTACCGGTCTGTATGTTGGATGCATAGTATGACATATAAGAGCATCTCCAATGCTATTATGCATTTTTGAGTTTCTAAATAGTGCCACATCAGCATTTCTATTCAAAATGGGTCCACCTTTGAAAATTTTGTAGAGAAATGCATATTCACATCTCCAATGCAATTATCTAAAATCAAATATGTATCTATCTTTTGACCAATCATAATAAAACAATTATTACATTCTCTCTCCTCTTTTATTTTACAACTAAATGAGCTTTAATATTATTGGTGGAAATAGTTAGAAATCCTAGTCAGCATTTCTATGAGAGTTTTTAGAATTAGAAACTCAATTCCATATTCTCTAATTTTTTTTTACCACATCATCTCCATATTCAACTTAGATAATTGCATTGGAGAGAGTTTTTCTAACTTCTTTAGTATCTATCCTATGTGGCACTCCATTTTCTCCAAATCTATAATAGCATTGGAGATGCTCTAAGAAACCTCGGCCTACACCATTGGCCCCACAACGATGCAAATGGGTAATCAGGACTCGCCCCCACCTGGGTAGGATTCGAATCGCTGACGTTAACCCCATGTCCGTCTTTCCACCAGCAGGGCTAAGCGTCAAGTCGACCTCAAGGTAATTGCCAAGAGTAGAACCAATGACTTGAGTTTCATCTCAAGCCTTGGACCACCGAGGCAACCACTTTTTGGTTGTGATTAGTGGTAACCTTTTCAGTGTTAATTACGGTAGATGTTGTGATTGACGGATGTGGCTTCACTCTTCACTGGCTTCATTGGTTTCTCGAGACTTTTTATTTTATTTTATTTTTAAAGCAAAAAATATTATACAGTATGTACAATTTTATCTGCACATGAAATTACTTATCAGGATAAATAAAATTTAAAATAATATATATATATTTTTTGTTCTAAAAATAATTTAATACCTTAAAATAAACTTCTATTTTTTTAATATTACAAACCCTTTATTGTTAACCCATGGCCTTGATTTTGTTGGAAAAATTCCACCATATGGGGCCACACATGTAAATATTAAATGTGTTTGCTATCTTTTGGTTAAGCCTAAATTAAAGTGATCTAATTAAGATTTAAAGTTTAAGATTTAAAGTTTAAGGCTTAAGGGTATAATTGTCATGGAGTTAATGTGTAGATACCAGAGTGCTATTTCTAATTTGATGAGGGGCCGAATTAGAAATAGCAAAACATATAATAATATGTTTATTATATTTAGGGTTATGGTCTTCAAATTATACGATGATCTTTTTGGCTTTTCTTTATCCCCATCAATAGAGAAGAGAGAACACTTTTGTGTCCCAAGAATCGTGATAATTTGGAAGAACACAACCCGTTCACCAAACTCGGGCAATGGATTCAGGTACGCTTCAGCTTTCTATTATCTCCTCTTTGTGCATATGCATGTTGATTGTGTGTTAATCGAATCATTTACAAGTGGTATCAGAGCCACCCATGATCGATTTTCGAGAATTTGAGATTTGAGATTTTAAGTATTTAAAAAAAAAAATCGGATGTGTGAAATCAATTTACGATTTCAATTGGAAAATCAAATCTGTTATTCAAACATATATATTAACAATATATATGTTTATGATTTTATACTTTTAATATAATAAGGTTTCAGTTCTTATATCATTTGTGATATATGATTACGATCCGTGAAACTAAAGTTGGAGGTTTTCTGTTGATTAATTTCTAATTGTTTAATAATCAATTGGTTGGACTTTGTGATGTATCTGGTCAAACAGTTTTGGTTATACTGATTCTATAAACAGTTGCTCAGTTTGTGTATTCGTGTTATTCTATTTATATATTATATATATAAGTATATTGTTATACTGTTTATATTTATATCAGTATTTTGATTATATAAACTGTAAAGAATAGACCAGTTTCAGTGTGTTTTACTGATGTATCAGTGTTTTGTTAAAATAAAATACTGGGTTATTTTAGATCGGTCTTATAAACCGATGTTGAAAGTGATGGGTGTTGGAAATTCAGATCACGTTTCTCGATCTGATGAAGGTTGGATCAGTTAATTGATCTGGTTTTTTTATCTAGGGTCGATGGGTTTTCATACCCAGACCTGTTGTGATCTCGGATCACACTAACCACACCCAGTTTCCTCTTCTCGGGTCAACGCCCTTTTCTTCCAACCAGATGTCACGTGTTTGGCGACAAGAAGGGGATCGCTGCGATCTGGTCCAGATCGAAGCCAAGATCGGCCACCGATTCGCTCGATCGGCTTGGGCTTCTACCGCGGCCTTCGTTGCGGGTTGCGCTGCTGATTGGCCGCCGTTCGTTGCTTTTCGGTGATGTTCTGGTGGCTAAGGCGGCGGCGGCAAGAAACCTAGGGTTTCTTGGCTTGATTTTGCTTTGGGCCTCTTTTGAAGAATTTGATATTCTTGAAGGGACTGTTCTGTAATTATTCTGGGTCATTCTGTGATTTTACTAAAATATGGGCCAATTTATAATTACCAAAACTTACTTGGTCAGTTTGCAATTTTGAAAATATTTTGGGCCAAATTTTAATTATTTAAAATTTTGGGGACATTTTGTAATTTCGATCAACTTTGGGCCATTATGTAATTACAAAAAAGTTTGTGGTGGATTAATAATTACTGACAGGTTACGGGTTCACTTTGTAATTTTCAAAACTTGAGGGCTTTTCTATAATTTCACTAAATCAGGGGTCTTTCTATAATTTTACAAAATCAAGGGGAATTTTTATAATTTTTATTTTAAGAATCAACTCAAATTCAAATATTTTTAGGTATACCTTTTATGGTTAAATAAAATAGTCTTACATTCTAAATGGGCTAATTGAAACAAGATGTCGCCAAAGTGACCTTTCTTGTGTAGATTGTTCATGATGGATGTTGGATGTTTGTGTGTGTGTAAATTCATGCGGGTATTAATTGGCCCAAAGGAAGGTTAATACTTGGCCGAATTGCACACACACCTGTGGTGGTAAACATGTGACGATTATAAGATTTTACATGTGAATAATAAGTCAATCCAAAGATAGATTTATTATTTGACATGAATTATTGTCAATGTTTGATTAATCATGTTATAGAAACATGTTTAGGTTATTTTCTGATTAATTTTGTGCATATGTATGTTGATTGTGTGTTAATCGAATCATTTACAGATTTGATATACATATCAAATTTAGGTTTCATATATATTAAGTTGGGTGATGGGTTAGCTAAACCCATTTGAGATTTGTTTTCAAAAATATACGATTAATAATTTTTTATGGGACAGACGAAGCAATTATGGAATTCAAAAGAAAGAATTGAAGCATTTTTTTTTACTGCATTGCAATTTGAACATATAAATGTGATATTTGAAGGATTCAATATAACATTGAGCCAATTTGATGGCCCAAAACCTAGCCCAAGACTAAACCAAAACCCAAAACCAGGATCTAACCCAACCCAAGACTATTTTTTTCCTATCAAGAATTTATTAATACATCTCTTTTTTTTCTTCTTTTATATATATATATATATATATATTGGTTAATATACCTTTGTAAGTGTTTTTTATTTTATTTTTAAATGAAAGTGTTTTTCTTACACTTCACTTCAGTAAGCTATCTTGTTACCAAAGGGATTTTGAATTTTACAATCTAAATTTACAAAAAGTTGTGGATATCTTCTTTGTTCTATTTTTATGTAAACAAATTGTTTTGAAGTCAATGATTTATCAGTCTCTATGTACTGACTACTGTGTGGATGTACTGTTTGTGAACACAGAGAGTATATTTAAAAATTGTTTCGGTGCGTTTAGTACTCATATGATCATATGATCAGTAGGTCCAATCCAGCCAAAACAGAGTCCATTTCCACAACTTTTACCAGGCCATAATGGGACATCCACATTACATCCTTGTTTTGACATCTCAATTTATATGGAATTATTGCAACACCACAAATACAAATATTGAGGAAATTTTTTGAAATTGGCATTGATTAACAAAAGGGTTTCAATTAATATGATCAAATTGACATAACTGGATATAAGAGCAACCCAACCCATCTCTGTGATTTATGAATCCTAATTACTCACTGTTAAAGATAACAGAGTTATTGAATTCTATAGTCTCATTACAGTCATCAATTGTCAGTGCTATTATATGCACCAGAAATTTGAAGCTTGAGAAATTCCAATTCCATCTCCAATTCAAAGTTCTTCTTTCTCTCATTCTCCAACTCCATTTTCAGCTTCTCAATGAGTTGCACCAATTGATCCTCTCTAGTCACTTCCCCACCAAACATCGCTATCATATCACAAACCTGTTGCCTCTGTTCATCCAAACTCCTCCTCAGAATCACCAAACCCCCCACCACTGTCTCTCTATCAAAATCACCTCCTCCACCTACATTACTCTCACTCTCTATAATTTCAATGTTTCCGGCTTCAATTTCTGCTTGGTCATCCCCAGCTGCGCCTGGTGAACCCGAATTCGAGTAGCTAGAGTTATCCGATTTCTGGTCCTGAATGATGGTTTCACCGCCAAAACGAACCTGTTTCACTACGTTGTCGTCCGAGTTATCGGATTCACTCTGTTTCTCTCTGGACTCTGTTGGGAATACTGGGTCGAGCTCGAACCCATCTTCATTAAAATTCCACCCACTGATCCTTCTCTGTTTTACAATCGTAGTCGCAGAGTCACTCTCAGGATCTTCTTCTGTTTCATCATCAACACTGCCATTCTTGTTTACAATCCTGGTTTCTCTGAACCTATCTTCAACGGTAGGCAATCCACTCAAAACGTTCTTGACAAGAAAATCAGATCCCTTACAGTTCCTGAAGAAAGAATGCTTCAATAGCTTCTCAGCAGAGGGTCTCTTTGAAGGATCATGATCAAGACAAGAACCCACCATGTCTTTAAAAGCCTTTGAGAATTTCTTGTCCTTTTGATTATGACTTTTCTCGTAATCAGATAATCGAAGCCGCTTGGTTATCTTCATGAGCAGAGACTTTGAAGGAGGAAGATGAGACAGAGGAGGCCTACCATGAGCCAATTCCAATGCAGTTATACCAAAAGACCAAATATCAGCCTTTAAACTATACCCAGTATGCGAGTGTATAACCTCCGGCGCCATCCAGTACGGCGTCCCCGCCACGTCGGTCAGCATCATCCGAGACGCCGAGGAAGAGGACGACGACGCCCACCCCCCCTGGCCGGTGTTCGGCTCGTAAATTGAAGCCGAGACGCCGAAATCGGCAAGCTTGATTGACCCGTTGGAGTCAATGAGAATGTTACCGGATTTGATGTCTCTATGTAGATGGCCTTGTTTGTGAAGATACGACAAGGCGTTTAGGGTTTCTTTCAAAACAACGGCGATGCATGGCTCGGATAAGCCGTCGGGAAACGATGAAGATATTATGGACTGTAGAGAGCCACCGGACATGAAAGGCATGACGACCCACAAACGGCAATCGACCGTGAAAGAGCAGTGAGCGTTGAGGATGTTAGGGTGCGAGAGAAGCGACATGGTCTTGCTTTCACGTCGGATGCTGTCAAGATCGGCTCTTGATTGATCAAGATCAATGGCCTTGACTGCAACAACAGTTGAGTTCATCGGAACACAAGCGGCTTTGTAGACTATAGCACTGACGCCGACACCGATCTCGTCAAGAATCTTGTAGGAGTTTGAGTCTAATGGGTATTGAATCTTCTTCTTGCTACATTCTTCTTGTTCATGAGCCATGATTGGAAAAATGTGGAGATAGTTTTTTTTTTCTTTTTTTTTTTCTGGGTAATGGTTGATTTTCGTGACAAGTAATGGATTTGGGGTTTTAATTTCTTGAAGAAGGAAAGCAGAAAAAGTAGGGTTTTAGGCGGTTTTCTTGTGAAATTTGAAAGGGAAAGCAACTGTTACAGCGGTGATATGTTGTTATCAGTTAGAATGAGACGATGCATGTGAATTTCAAGTGCTTTTTGTGTAGAGTGATATCGAGGCGGTTGGGTGATTTATTACAGCATTGTATATTTGTATATCAAGTGTATTTGGACTTTGGAGTGTTATATATTGTGTCTTTTAATTGGGTTATTTATTTATTTATTATTATTATTTTTTTAAATATTATACTGTTATATAAATTCGGGGTTTTTTTTTTTTATAGGTATGACTCAAATCCACACCTCATGGTAGGTAATGTGAAGGGTTCTTTTAATTATTGGGTTATTAATTGTATATTTTTAATCGTACAACCTGTCACATTGCATGCACATTCATTTACTTGGGTCAGGGACCCTTTAGATACTTCTAGTGGAGGTGATCCACACGGCTTGTTAATTAGATTTGCATCCCTTGGAACATTAATTTTTCTTTATTTTTCCTAATTAATATTTACTATTATGACAGTTGATAACTCTATCTATCAAATTGCTTTTCAAAAAGCATTGATTTCTATTCAGTAACTAATAGGATTGAATAGCTTGATAGGAAGTGAAATTGCCCTGTCTAATTTATCCAGCTTATACATTTTTTTGTGAACTGTGAATGTGAAGAATCTAAATCTCATACAAACAGCTATGGATGCTGCATGTTGTGTTATTGATATGGGAGATGAAACAATAAACACTAGAATCATGCAATTTTCTCACAAGTTCATGAAGCAATAGAAATTAGAAATTGCTCCTGCACTGACGAACTTGTATCACAATTCAAACCTGAGAGCCATCGAACACAGTGACAAGAATACAATGGAGAGAACAAGAGATAACAGGGCAACAGAAGGTGGAATACGCGCTTTATCCTTCCGCGATGTCATCCCTTCGATTACTGGGTAATTCACTAGTAAGATATAAAATGAGAGGAAAACTTGCCCGAACATCTCGTCCCAACTCCCCTGAATTACCATTCTAGCGATTCCTCCGGCAAATGAAATCATGTTCAATATGACCAAGGTAACTAATGGAGCTAGCAAATTAGCTGACATTTGGAAATTGAATTTACCCATTTGGTATAATCTCATTTGCTCATCGTCTGCCACTTTATCTGTCGGCAAGAAACTCGGTTGTCTCGTGCCACAATGCTTCAGGATTGTGTCCAAAATTCCATAGGTGTAAGCAGTGATTGATTTTATCATCCAAAACCTTTGTTCATTCCACCATGTCAGGACTGAACCTCCTGTGATGAGAACTTCCTCTAAATGTTTCAATAGGGAAAATACAAAAACGGATGCAAAGATCAGGAACCATGAACTTGAAACCTGCGTAGAAGACAAAGGGATGTTAGATGTAACAAGTGAACCAACACAAGTGCCTAAAGAACTGTTGCTTGATTATCCAAGACTTATAAATGTTTTATAAGTACTATCAGTTTCGACGGAGTTACCTTGGGATATATTGGAATGCCATTGAAGAGACAAAGCTGAGGCACAGTAGCTAAACACCATAAGGGCAGCGAAAAGAGGGGCTGCAGTGTATAGTAGCCATAGCACATGGTTTGTAGCACAGACATTCTTGATAGGCCATATATAGGAGGACAGAACTTTGAGAGGGTCACTTCAAACACACCACAGTTCCATCTTGTACCTTGAACCAATGTGTCATTCAATTTTGTGGTAGCAGTACCCAAGAAGGCTGGCCGTGATGGATCACACAAGACGGAATTCCACCCTTTGCAGTGCAAGAGAAATCCGGTAAAGTAATCTTCTACCATAGAGTTGTATAAGAATCCTATCTGGTCTCGATCGAGCAAACAATAAAGTTTATTTGACAACAAAATCAAACATATAAATAAACAGCAATAATAGATGCCAATTTTTAGTGCTTGCCTGTTTTCCCCACAGAGTGTGTTCCTCATATGTGCAAGAGGCTAAAAATTGGGCTTCTTGTTGCAGTGAATTTGACAAGGTCCCGCCGTCAATAATGTTATGTTGGTTGCTAAGTTGAAGAGAGACTATGAACTCATTTGAAGTTCCAAAAGATTGTTTTAGATGTAGAAGATCTGAACCAAGATAACAAAATGAGCAGTTTCCTTCTGATTAACTTCATCATCAAGACAATAGCGAATATGTTCCATTTCTAACAAGATGAATACAGGTTGAAGATTGCGGCATTATTAAGTCTGAATAAAATGCTTTCTTATTAGGAGATTTCGCATACCTTTCTGTGAAACATTCCCATATAATGCTTCTCTCTTCATGTAAAAGCCTGTTCCAGACAACATTGGTCCCTGAAGTCCATCCATACCTGGGCATCTTATCTGAAACAGAATCCAAAAATCCATTTCTCTGTCTAAATAAAAAAGACCAATCAATCATTACATGCCACTTAATTTGTTATTCGTGTGGAAAATCGAGATCAACGTACCAAGAATGTTGTTCTCAAGTGGCTATCGTAGATGTCACTCTTAGTAATTGTGTGGAATTTATGAGGGAACTGAACGAAAGCCAGCGAAGGAGAGATTTTCGTATCAAGGTGGAAGCACATTGCTTGCCTGGCAGAGGTTGGATCATTGCAGTACATGTCACAATCTAATGCCAATATGTAAGGGGAGTTGCTTATTATGCTGGAGACCCTAAGCTGAAACAACAAATTAAACAACCATAACAATACTTTATATACTTGATACTTCATGTGTGTTATAACAAAGAAAAAAAGAGAGTGAAAGAGTAAGGGGAGACTGAGAAATTATACAAGAACATTGAGTGCTCCAGCTTTGAAATGGTGCGGATGAAATGGTGTTTTCTCGCGAGAAACGTACACGAGAAGAGGCATTTGAACTTGCTGATCAATATCCTCATCAGCATCATTTATCACCTGAAATTATTTGAAAAACAAGAGATATATATTGGTTCAATAAAAGCAGTAATTAACAAGAGAATAACAAAATTATTTGAAAAACAAAGTCACAAAGAAGTGTTCAATAGGAAACTCTAGTGCATACCTCAACAATTGAAGGATGGTTTTGAGCTCTCTTACAATCTGTTTCTTTGATCAAAACACTTTCTTCTGCTCTCTTAATGTTCTCTTCAAACAGTTTATACTTCCTCTGCATTGATCAGTGTTAATGACAAAAATTATTTGGTCAAAATAATAATATAGACTTATTGCTTTCATGGTTTTGAACAAATTGATGCAAGTGTTCATCAAACCTTGATTTTCTCTCTTTCTTCATCATATTCCAAACTCTGATCAGTGAAACGATTATTATGATCGTTATCCAAACTCGAAAAGTAGGCCTTGGGGCACCTACTCTTTATTCCAAACTTGCTACAAAATGGAAGCCAAGATCTTGAAAACAAACAAGCCTCTCTCATAGCTTGCAAAGTCACAGAAGAACTAGCATCATCAGAAAGATACACATGAAGCTTCTCTGGGGAATAATCCAGTGCCATAGCCGATAGGACTGTGTTCATCACCTCTAAAGGTGGCTCCTTCTTGGGGTCTGCCGTGCATATAAACACATCGATAGCTGGAAGTAGTTTGTTTTCTGGCAATCTCTCTGGGAAAACTTTACGAGAAACAGGCCGCCATAGATAAGCTTGGTGAAAGAGCCAAATAAGAGACAGGAGCAGCTCTGAGGCAAAGACTAGAATGTGAAGTTTAGAGGGTGGTGTTGTTTGTAGAAAGGAACAAGTTCTATAGTAAAAATGTCCCAACAAAGCTATGATATACTGGAGAAAATACAAACGGTTGATGATGGCTGATAAATTTTGAGGTCTGCAGAGATGAAGAGGGAGAGACGATGACTCCATTAGTGTATATACCAGTTACTAGGGTACTTGAAGCAAATTTATGATTTTCTTCACAAATCACAACATAATATAATATAATACAGTAGAAAGAAAGAAATCATGCATAGAACATCTGTCCACGTTGTTTTTGGTTGGACTTCATGGAGTTATTTGAACCGGCCAGTTGGCAATTTTGTATTTCTAACCATCCCGTGGGCCTGGGACCAAAAAATCTAGAAGATAAAATAGGAAGCCAATTGAATCACGGACATGTGCAAGTATTACAAGGCCGTTATATCAGATTTAGAGTTATAGGCTTACAGCTGTATTTTTCTTAGGGTAAATATCATTTTCGTCTCTATTGTTTACCCTATTATCCGTTCTGATTCTCGTCGTTCCAGTATTGGCCATGCATGTCCCCATAGTTTAAGTTAATAGTTGGTTAGATCCCTACGGTCTAATTCTGTTAGGTTTCCGTCAGAAACGTAAGGGTATAATGGTAAAAATATAAATTAAAATATTTTAATAAAAGATTAATATTAAAAATAATTAAAAAGTAATATTAAAATAATTAAAAAACTAAATTAACACTAACAATAATAATAAAAAACCCTAACTTAAACTTAAAAAACCAAATCTTAAATCTCATCTCTCTTCATCATTTTCAGATCTTCTCTAACACACCAAAACCACAACCACCACTCAAATCGGCGCCGGATCTGGGAACGGAGGAGAATGCGGCCGCCACATCTTCCCTCTCTTTCTTTCCATCTCATTATCTCACCGCCTTCGGTTGTCTTTCCCGTTCATCTTCTCTCTCTCCCATTCGCTGGCGAGATCGAGCGCCGATGGGAGGAGATCGGCATTAGTGATGGTGATTTCTGGTGGGGTGGTTGATGGTGGTGGTCGGGTGAGTGTGGATTTGGATTTTGTGAAGCTTCAAATTTGGGTTTGTGTTTGGAAGTTTTTTTTAATTCAATTTTGATTATTTTTCTTATTTTTGGGTGATGGTGGTGTTTGTATTTTAGGTTTATGGTGGCCGTCCGCGAGGATTTAAGGCCGATCTCCTTGATCGGCACTGGTTGGGGTGGTTTGTGATGGCTGTGGTTTTGGTGGTTTATGTGTGTTTGGGTTTGGGTTGGGTTTGGGTTTGGTGGTTGTGGCCAGATTTTTGTTCGGTGAATGTCGGCGGCGATGGTGGTCTGGTGTTCTTGGTTCTGGATTGAAGAGGAGATGGTGGTCTGGTGTTCTTGGTTCTGGGTTGAAGAGGAGAGAGAAGATGAAGATCTGGGAAAGTGATAGAAGAGGTGGATCTGGTGGAGATTCAGATTCGATCTCCACCAAATCCAAATTTTAAATTTTAAATTTCTTTTTTTTTTGGATTTGCTGAATCTCCGCCCAATCCATTTTAAATCCAAGAAAAAAATCTTTATTTTATTTATTTGATTGAGTATGATTAAATTTCTTTTCTTATTTGGATTTGGTGGAGATCTTTTAAATCAAAGAAAAAAATCTTTGTTTGGGTTTTTTATTCTGAGTTTTTGTTTGATGACAATGAATATTAATGATCCATTAAAAAAATTTAAGTGTTTATTAATTAGGTGGAGATCCAAACCAAATCCATTTAAAATTTATTATTTTTAAATTGTTTAAATATTTATTAAAAGGGCAAAAGCGTCATTTTACCCTCTGGTTATGTCAGAAGATCTGATTTTAACGAAAATTGTCACAGAATGACTAAACGAGCCAATACTGAAACGATGAGGACCAGAACGGATAATAGGGTAAACCATAGGGACGAAAATGATATTTACCCTTTTTCTTATTTTATTTTTTCTATTATTCTGTTATGCTGAGATGTAATTAAGGATTGTAAATCTCATCATATAAGAGCATAGTTTTTTTTTTCTTTGCTCAATGATCAATCAAAAATATCAGAGAAAATTTTCTCTTCTCTTTCTTTTAGTGGTGGCAATTTGGACTGCCCAACCTGTTAACTGCCCGGCCTGGTCGTGCCCAGACCCTTAACTGGCTGGGCCCAACGAAGTCTGAAGAGAAAACCAGCTAGACCTGTAAAAGAATTCAAGGCCTGGCCCGCGGCCTGCGCCTGTGGGCCGGTCTACAGGCCGACTGGTTTATTATTATTTTTTTAAATAATAAATTATAATTTATAAATCTAAATAAAAATATCTAATATATATTATAAAAATATAAACTAATTAAATTATTCATCAATCGAATGAATTGATTTTTTTTTATTTGTTTTCCTATTTTATTTAATTGTTTGACTATAAAATTTATTCATCTAATCATCTTATAATATTTGAAGTTAAAATTTTATTTATTATATTTATTTGAACTTATGTAATATAGGGATGGCAAAATGGGCTGGGTTTAGAGGGTCTGTCCCTTACCCTTATATTGAGGGCTGAGTTTAATCCAGAACCTCATCATTAAAAAGCCCACAGTAAGCCCTTTATTGTAAGCCCATATTGATGGCGTGTTGGTTGTGGGTTTTAACTAGGGTTCATTTTAAACCCGCAAATGAACCGCATATTAAAAGAAAACCATGTTTTTTTTTCTTTTCAAAACCTTCTCAGCCTCTCTCGTCTCTGCTCACCACTCACCCCCTCATCTCTCATCGATCATCGCATATATCCTCTCATCGTCGTTGACACGTCACGTCTTCCGTCGTCGGTATTCCGCCGCTAGCGCATCACGTTCCTGTCATCGCCGATCTTCTCTCCCTTTTCTTTCCCGTCATCATGTTCCTGTCACCGCTGCGAAACCCAGGATTCGTGGTAGTGTGTGGTGGTGGTTTGATTTTGGTGGTGGGAGAGGTTTTTGGGTTCGGTTTTAGGTGGTGGAAGGGGGTTTCTGGGTGGGTTTCGTGGTGGGTGGTGATTGGAGGTGTTCGGCTTCGGCGGCGGCGGCGGTGGTTACTAGGTTCAGGCATCGTGGTGGCTGTCTTGGAGAGGAGATCGGAGAAGAAGAGAATGGGAGAGAGAAAGAGAAGAGAAAAAGTTAAGGTTTGCAATATTAATTTTTTAAATTTCTAATAATATTAATTTTTTAATTTCTGTTTATATTTATTAATTAATATATATATATTTTTAATTTTGGATCCAAATCCAGGTTCAATAGATGTAAAAGTTAGGGATGAGCATTTCCCCCACGGGGCCCCATCCCCATTTGCCCTCACCCCCATTTGGGGGCAAATTTTGCCCCCATATGGGGTTTGGGGGCCGGGGTGGGGGCAAATTTTACCCCCAAAACCTAAATGGGGATGGGGATGGGGGGACCTATCCCCACCCCCATTTCCCCATTTCTTTAAATGGGGGTGGGGCCCCATTCCCCCATTTCCCCATATGTATAATGTATATTTAAATATTTTTAATATTTAAATATTTTTAATATTTAAAAAAAAAGGTAACTTTAACTTTATTATTTTTGGTTCCACCACTAATTGACAGTTGAATGTACTTAGTTTTTTTGTGAATTTGTTTTGGCTTTTATGTGTAATACTAAATTACTATAGTTATTTCTATTAATTTTGAACAATTATATGGATTGGATATCGAAACATGGTGATTTGTAGGATTGGAATCATCGAATTTCGAATTCAGAATTATAAATTTCAAATTTCGAATTTCGGATTGCAAAATATTAGGATTAAAAATGGGGAAAATAGGGGACAGGGGTGGGGGCAAGGGAACCTCCCCCCAAACACCCCCATCCCCACTTCCCCCAAATGGGGTTTGGGGGCGGGGATGGGGGGAGGTTTCATAAACGGGGATGG
Organism: Dipteronia sinensis; assembly: GCA_033220585.1. Classification (NCBI taxonomy): domain Eukaryota; kingdom Viridiplantae; phylum Streptophyta; class Magnoliopsida; order Sapindales; family Sapindaceae; genus Dipteronia; species Dipteronia sinensis. The sequence continues at coordinate 8,989,719 of CM065644.1, read as the reverse complement.
GGGTGGGGGTACCCTCCCCCGCCCCAATGGGGCCCCACGCCCATCCCTAGTAAAAGTGTAGGCCAAAATGGGGGTGTGGGTAAAACCCTTACTTTTACGTGCTGGGCTTCAACCCTACCCGCATATATAAATTTATGATATGGGCAGGGTTTGGCCCTTTGAAAATTTTGAGGGTTTTTTTTAGGGTTTGGGTTCAGTACGGGCTTGAACCCTTAAATTGCCAACCCTAATTGAAACCCTTTTGTTAATCAATGCCAATTGTAATATAGTAATATAGTATTACATATAAATATATATGGGGAAATAGGTAGAGAGTAAATGAGTAATAGAGTTAATTTTTTTTAAATAAAAATAAAAATATATAAATAAATATATATGAGGAAATGGGGCCTTATCCCCACCCTCACCCCCACCTCCCATTAAGAGAAATGGAGGAATAGGGAAATGAGGGTGGGGGTGGGGGTTTATATACATGAGGAAATGTCTCAATCCGCACCCCCACCCTAATCCTACCCCTATTTAGATTTTAGGGGTGGGGCTGTGTGGGTGGGGGTCCATGAGGGAAATCCACATCCCTACCCATCATCAGATAAATATACATGAAGCTTCTTTGGTGGATAATCAAGCGCCATAGTCGATAGCGCGGTGTTCATCACCTCAAAAGTAGGTACCTTCTCTAGGTGCGCATATGAACACATCGATTGCATGAATTTTATCGTCTTCTGGCAATCTTTCAGGGAATGCAGTTCGATATACTGGATTCAAGTGATAAGCTCGGTCAATGAGCCATATAAAGGACAGAAGCAACTCGGAGGCAAAGACTAGAAGCTTTGGAATAATTGGTGCAGGTCCGGTTTTCGGGAAGAGAAAAAAAGCTCTATAGTATACCAAGAAAGCTAGAGTTATGCAGTGAAAAAATGCATGAAACTTGTTGATGATGATTGAAAAATTATTGGCATGGCAGAGATGGAGAGGGAAATTAGGGTTAATCTCCATTGTTGACCAAGGCCAGTCTTGACATTGTTGAGGCCCAGGGAGAAAATGTAAATAATGGGTCTCATAACATGTCAAATGAGGAATAGGGTGTTGTCGCAAAATGAGACCTACAATTTTTTAAATATATTATATACATATAATTAAAAAAAATGAATTGGACCCTTCATAGTCACAATTTTTTTAATATATTCTATACATATAATTAAAAAGAAAAAAATTGGACCTTTAAAGTCACAATTCTTTTTTCCATGGACTATACAACTCACAACATGCCCAAACTTATATATCAAAAATTCAATACTATATATTAAATTTAATAAAAACAATTTGGGGCCAGGGCGGTTGCACTCAATGCACCACCCCAGAGCCGGCCCTGTTGCTGACTAATTAAACTTTGTTACTTGTGATTAGTGTTGTATGATCAGGGAACTGAATATTGATAGATATACCAAAATATCCATATTTTGGAGGGACCGATATCAAAACAGGTAAATATCCAATATCCTGCAGAATATTCGGCCGATTTCGAAATATCCGTAAAAATTTCTCGATATTCGTGAAATTTCACGAATTTTACCCCGAAAGTCCATCGATATTTTGCATATTATTAAAATAAATTTTTTAATCTTAAACAATTAAATTATTGTTAAAATAATTTAGATTGAAAATTATTTTAGAAGAAGCATTAACAAATTTATAAAAATTTCTAACATATTAGTCAATAGTAAAATTATTGAGGACTTGAAGTAAAATTGAAAAAAGAACCAAAGAGTGGACGTGTAAAATATGTAAAATTTTGTGAAAGCAATCTGAAGAAAAAAAATTGTTTGGGACTCAAATGTGTAAAACTAATTCCAAATAATATTAAATATATATTAATCAATTTATAAATATGTAGAATTGGTTTTTTTGTAACTTTGTGCCGACATACCAAATAAAAGAATCTCAAAATTGTTTGTGCAAAATGTGTAAAAACCCACAATTGTTTCTTTTGAGTAGAGAATCTAAAGAAACTCAATTATTTCAATCAAAAAAATAAAAAAAAAAAACAAATAAGAAGTTAATTATTTGGTATTGGCCATATGACAAAGAATCAAAATGATAGAATTTTGAAATTACTATGGCAGAGAATAATAATGATAGAATTTTGAAAAATAGAAACAAAATGAATGTCTATGCATCATGTATTATTTATTCGTTGCAGCCAATATAAAATAATCTTCACTCTTCTCTTTCAAGTTTTCATTCTATACGACTACACTTTACATAGCAAATTTTACATCACAAGTTTATCTCAAATTCTCAATATCTTCATTAAATAATCAGGTACATAAATGTTTACTTTGATAAATTTTTTTATAAAAGTTAATGATATTATAATTAATGGTATTGTTTCTAAAACTCATTAGAATTTTCATATATATATAAATTTATTGATACAAAATTTAATTTTGTTTTGATAGGGAATTATATTGCATAAGATGTTTAGTACTAAAAATGATCCAGCATGGGAGTATTGCAGACCAATACCGAATAATAAAAATTGTACTATATGCACATTTTGCGGTCACACATTGCAAAGTGGAGGAATTACTCGATTTAAATTTCATTTGACCGGTAATGAGTTGTATAAAAATGTAAAAGTAGGCACAAATGTGCCATCGGAAGTTAAATTTCAAATATCTCAATTGCAAAAAAATAAAGAAACAACAACAAAAAAAGCTGCAAGGGAGATTAAACAAATTCAACAAGAATTGATGGGAAGTTTCCTTGATACAGAAGAGGAATAAGATATCTATCATTATCCTGAAGGTATGTTTCCTGAAGGTATGTTTCCTGGTGAATGAGATGATTATCTTTCAGCTATAGATGCATCCAAAGCATCTGAATGACAAAGAGAACAAAAACAAGAATCTTTAGAGTGAGGTCAAAGAGAGGAGAAGGTTCAGGAGCCGGTGGTAGTAGCCAACCACCACAACAAGTTCGTCTCACGCAGTGTGGACGGGAGCCGCATTATAAACTTCCAGTTGCACCTTCATTGTACAAATCATCAGGTGCAAAGCAAAAGAATATTAAAGAAATGTTCAAGGGGGTAGCATTAGAGAAAAAATGGGGAGGCTGGTATCAAAGTTTTTTATTTATGATAATATGCCCCCACCTAAAGCCGATTCTCATCATTTTAAGAACATGATTATTGGTGCTCAAGAATCAACTATTATTTTTTCTTAACTAATAATGTTTTTGAAATTTTCGATTTGTTTTTACTTTTTATTTCACAATTAAATTTAATATGCATGTGAATATAGGTGTCGGAGTTCAACCACCATCAGCACATTAAATTAGGCATAAGTACTTAGACATCGAGTACAAGGAAATGAAAGAGTATGTTGATAAGTTCAAAAATAAATGGGACAAAAATGGCTGCACCATAATGTGTGATGGGTGGACGGGACCAATAAGATTGTCGATAATTAAATTTATGTGTATTGTAAGGGTCACACAATTTTTCTAAAATCTGTTGATGCATCCAACAAAATTAAAGATCATTAGTATATTTATGGATTGCTCAAAGATGTGGTGAAAGAGGTTGGTGAGAAGATCGTTGTGCAAATTGTCACAAACAGTGGCTCTGCATTTGAGAAAGCAGGTAAAAAATTGATGAAAAAATATTCCGTATTTTGGACTCCTTGTACAACACATTGTATAGATTTGATTTTTGAGGATATTGGAAAGGAGGACATTGTTGCAAGTGTCATTCATGATGCTAGGTTTGTGACAAACTTTATATATAATCATGAATGGTTATTATCGCAAATGAGGGAGGTTTGTTAAGGGGAGATAGTGCGGCCTGGTGTAACTCGATTTGTGACCATCATATTGCCATTGATAGTCTTTTGAAAAAAAAAAGACAAATTTGAAACAATTATTTTCCAGTTATGCATGAGCTGCAAATCGATTGAGTCGAACATCAAATGAAAAAAAAATAGAACATCGTATTTTAGATTTAGAGTTTTGGGATAACATGGCTTCTGTAGTTAAAATATATAAGTCACTGTACCAGGTTCTGAGATTGGTTGATACAGAAGTTGTACCCTACTATAGTCTATCGTGTATGAGTTAATTAGTGTGATGAAAGATACAATAAAACAACAAAGAGGGAGTAAATGAGTTCTAAACATTATACAAGACTGGTTGGATAAAATGCTCAATCACCCACTACATGCTGCATGTAAATTTTATTTTGAATTGTTTGTCATTCATAATTAAAATTTAGTATAGTATTTATACTGAAATTATTCTTTTTTGTTCTTCTAGCTTACTATTTGAACTCAAAGTACAAATATAGAGACAATATTGGGGATAATTCAAATCTTCTAAAAGCCGTACATAATGTCTATGCTCAATTAGACACTGAAGCTGAAGGAATTGCTAATTTTGGAAATGGGGTAAAAAATTATAATTTACAACAAATTTTATAATTTCAATATTATAAATTCATTGCATGGGAGTATTGTGTCTTAATAATATATATTATATACATATTGATCTCATGGATGTAGCTCATATACTTTAAGGATAGACGGAAAAATTTTGGAGGAAAATTTTTGATGAACTACATTGCATCAGATCAATTTTTGTAATACAAGTTATATACCTCGGTAATGTATGGAAACTATGCTTCATCATTGCATGCAATAGCAAGTTCGCATACTGTCACAAACATCATCATCTTCTGCATGTGAAAGAAATTGGTCCACATTTGCTTTAATCCACACAAAACAAAGGAACTGTATGGTCTATGCATGCAGATCAACAATATCCATCAAGTTGGATAAATTCAAACTACCCAATTCATGGATCAGTTGGAAGAGATCAAACAACATACGTGTAGCATATTAATAACTACCATGAAAACTATGCAAGCACGTTTTCCTGAGAAAATTATTGTTCGAATCAAGATAAAAATATATCTTATGTATTTGAACCAGCAATGAATTTTTTTTGGTTTTAAATTTCAGACATGCAATGTATTATAATGTATGAATTATGACTTATGATAGAATTTTGGAATTATGGAACTATATGTATTTTAATGATAATTTTGTTTATTAAATATTTAATCTCTTTATATTGTATATAATATTGTAAAAGTGAAACAAAATATTATTATATTAAATACTCAATTTTAAAAATTAAATACAGACTCTATATATGTTATAATTTATAATAAACTTATAACTATGTTAATTTATCGTTGAAATATGATTCATTTGATGTATAATTACTTGTTTAAGCTTGTCCTAAAATTTCACAAAAAAAATTCTAACTTTAGATGTAAATATCCATCATTTTTTAATTTTTGACAAAATATCCACCGATATCGATAATATCCTCGATATATCCATAAATTTAGAAGCCCGATATCAATACCGATTCCGATATTTTATTCCTTGTGTATGATAATATAACACAAGTATGAAGCCACGATGAGTAATATGGGTACAAAAATTAATAGCTATACCAATTGTTTGGTAGAACAGCTTACACTTTGAAAGGAGAGGTGGGGTGGGGCAGATGAGAGTTAAAAGTGACAATAACTTATTATCATGAAGTAACACATAACTTATTATCATGACTTTTAACAACAAAACTTAGTTATTGAGCAACACGATGATTCTTCCTAACTAATTTATTCTCCTCTCTAGTTCCAATTCAAATTTAAACAAGTGAGAAATGATGACCAAATCCCCACTTATCATGACCGATCCTCCCTTAGTCCCTTGCTTGGCTCACATGTCTATCATGCACATACATGTGTACCCATCTAAATAGGTACATATCATTCCACCCCTCTCAAATTATCCTTGTCCGTAAGGATAAAATTTGAGACCTCTCAGGATTTCGTCTGTATTTGATTGGTCCGAGTGCGAAAAATCCTCTATCATAAAGAGTTGTAGCCCTTTGAACTTAGCCCGCCACTAGTGCCATTGTAAAGCGATATCTTCCAGGTGGAGGGAGGCAAGTTGTACCTTATGGACGGCAGCGATTTTCTTAAAGTTGAAGTTTTACTCAGACTTGTAAATCCAACCGGGTGAATTGTTGTCATGAAAAATCTCTTCATCGAATGTCGATGGCAGATTAAAATCAACAAAAACCGGTTGTGACACATACATATCATCAAAAAACACTGAATTATAGGAGGGAAATTGTGTTTGGGGGTTCATACGATTTTTTTTTTTGTGGAGAAATATGGAAGGTGAATATTTAATGGGAAAATTGTTTGTTGTGGTCTCTGGATTTTGAGTCTAGCACAAAGGTAGACTCGGGAGCTCTGATACCATTTGTTATGTACTTTTCCGGCTTGAAAAATAAATAAAGAGAATTTAGAATGTAGATAGTATTTCTGACTCGAAATACAAAGGAAGAAACTGAGGAGAAATAGAGAAGATAAAGGGAGACATATTTTGCTTTAATATTCAATAATTTTATTAAATGAGTTCAAACTCATATATAGGTCTCTGAACAAACAACTACAACTGAAGATAAAGCTACCAATACGTGAAGAAAAGAAATAGATAAGCATCAGTTATTGAGCAACACGATGACTCTTCCCTAACTAATTTATTCTCCTATCTAGTTCCAATTCAAATTTAAACAAGTGAGAAGTGATGACCAAGTCCCTACTTATCATGACCGATCCTCCCTTGCCCACCTAAATATGTACATATCAGTTTTTCAATAAATGTTGTTGGGGTCAAATGATATTGGATTTGGGTCTATAATGTGCCATTAGACAAAGAAGCCAAGAACAAGACTCATGACAAATACATGATAAATTTTAGGAAAGATGAATGTTTCAGTCTTTGTTATCATGTTTTTACCCGTCTTCGACAATCTTTGGAGTGTTAAACCTACACTAGAAATTTTCTTTTTCTATCTCATTTAGAAGAATTATTTATTTAAATATAGTTTTCTTGGAAAACAAGATGGGGACTTTTCTGTTAAGAACTTTAATCATCGGCTTGCCAAAAAAAATTGAGGGCTTTCCTTGGGCGACACGCCTTGGTTTTCCTTCCCACAGATTTCCAACATAATTCTTCTAATACTTTTATATTTCTTTTATTGTTTGGTGACCTGGTGTTTGTTCTGCGGCTTAATACTTAACAGATCAAAATGCTTTCTCATTGTGGGCGGCCAGAGCTGATTAATACCTACTAAGTTCAGCTTTTAAATTATGCTTCCAGGATTATACTAAATTGATATAACAAAAAATCGCATAGCAAAATCACTTTGGTATTTAACTCGTAAGACTACAGCAAACAAATACCTAACAAGTAGACATAACTTAATGAAATCATGCTATGTGCTCTAAGACTTTTGATGCACTGTGCATCCCCCCGTCCAGAATCCAGATCATTGCCATGTTATCTGGATGGGATGTGCAGGGTGCATGCCAAGCTCCTTTCCTACATAAACAACCAACAAGGATTTTGACCTTTCCAATATGGCATTCCTAAATCTCCACTGTTATATTGACATTACACAAGAATGTCAAGCTATTTTTCCTCATTGTTTATTCTGCATTTAAACCACTAAAGCATAATCTGCATCAACTACAATGTATATGCTCTCAAATCCAATCAATAACAGAAAACGTCAATCACAATTCACAAAAGACAACCTCCCAGGATCACCTACAAGCAGCTCCTCTACTCGTTTTGAAGGATGCTACCATATATGCAAAGTTCATAATCCGACACCATGCTGGTACTTGAAATTTGTATCCACTCAGAATTGAATTTTACAAGTACTTCATAAGAGTCATCCTTTGATTGGGATGGAGATTTCAGTTATCAGATATATCATCTAAATTCCAATAATGGGATTATCAAACTAATTTGTACATGAACATAGAGAAACAATTGCATTCACTCAAACAGAATTAGTAAGAAATATAAGATAAATAGATAATAAACAGAAATAGTAGAACTATATTTGATCCTAAGAACACCAATAGTTCGGTGAATTTAGCTTCATATTACTATATGCACACCTAGTCACCTATATATATAGATATGTGTGTGTGTGTATATATATATATATGCCACGTTATCTGGATGGGGTATGCAAGCTATTTCTCTCATCCTGAGGTGAGTTGTACCAGATAATCTAGTGCTAGAAACAGCATCATATTGTTCACTCTGCATTGACACCACTAAAGCATTATCTCCATCAACTACAATGAGTGTGCTCTCAAATCCAGTCTATACAAGATAACTACAATCTGCACTCATTTTGAAGAATGCTACCAAATATAAAAGTTCAAAAGCTTACACCATGCCGGTACCTGGATCTACTAGGAAGTGAAACTTAACAACTACTTTATATAAGTTATCCTTCAACAGGGATGGAGATTTCAGTTGTCGGATATATCATCCCAAATTCCAATACTAGAACTACAAACTAATTAGTACATGACATGGGGAAACAACTGCATTTACCCAAACAGAATAAGTAAGAAAGAAAGAGAATCAAGGAAAATAGTACCACTATATTTGATCCCCAGAACGATCCCCAAAACACTGATGCAATAGTGAATTTAGCTTCATAATACTGTATGTACAACTTTAACCAAAATGTAATATCCGACAAAAAGATGAATGTGAATTGCATCTTCTAAAATTCAGCATAACTGCTGATCTCCCACCAAATAATATTAATATTCCAACCAGACCTGTCAAAAATGTGGATAACCAAAAGATTATGGAGCTTACCATTTCACTAAACTTTCAATTTAAATATAGTAAAGAATGATGGTCATCCAACAGGGTAAGGAAGAAGAAAAAACTGGTGAGATGCATAAAAAGTGATCAAGCTGTCCACAAAAAGTGATCAAGCTGTCCACAAACATTCAACAGGGTAACAAATTGAATTATCAGCAAACATGCAGCTTAAGCAGACAAATTTGCAAGTCATTGAGGTTTGGGAGGACCTAGCTATAACAGTTTTACTAATAGTATTAGCTTAAGAAATGCAAAGGTTCTCATGCAACATGTTGGAAGAACTATGGCAGAATTACCAATTAACAAAAATAGTTGGTCAATTATCTGATCAGATGATGCCATTCATCCATACATTCATTTGTCAAAGCATCGTCAGATGCTACTAGTCATGCCTAAATAAAGGAGGATTCATGGTCTACTTGTTAACATGAATCACAATTTTACATACAGAATAAACTCGAAGAATTAGCAATACTCTTTCCATAAATTGTTGGTTTCCAATGTCTCATACTTTGACTCAATAAGAGTGAAACATTGCCATTATTTCCTGTAAGTGAGGATAGTTATCCTGGTGTATTATGGCTCATATTAAATAAGACAATCGTCATTTATCATTAGAGAGAAAGGCAGGCAGCCATAGTTAAGCATCAATTCGGAGACGGAAGAAAAATTCTTGCTATAATTATAATTAAATTGAAACTATTTTAAATAAACTATCAGCTTGAAACAGATCAGAAGTTGAAAATAATACATCAACAAAGACCTCTACATCTGGCTCAAGGAGATACGACCTTCCTTGTAAATCTCCAATGAAAAAGCATCTTGACTTGACCAAGAAATTAGGCAAGCCCAGTTTCCCCTAAGTATCCAACTATCATAAGTCATTCATAGCAACAGTAACCTCACAGACAAGTGAAAATTCTCCCTCTCTAAATGTGCCAGCATGTTCAGTCCTGCCCCATGAAACAATTAATCACAAAATGCCAATGATCTCACTCCTTAAACAACTACTACTTAAATAGGGAATCACATTAAGCATCACACACAAGGAGTAGAATTTGATAATATCTTAACTTTAAATATCTTAAAACTAACTTTTCCCCAAATAAATTTTTGGACTAAATATGTAATAGCTTTAGAAATAGAACAGCTTTGCAGCATAATATACACATACAATAACAACAATGCAGATACAAGCAAACCTCATGGGAAAGCATATATATATATCAACCCATCTCAACAGTACCTAACAACAAGAATCTAAAAGGAAACAATAATACTAATCAAGCAACTAATCGTCAACCAAATGAAAAGTGCAACCTACCTTTAGCCCATCAATCATAGTTTACCCTTCTCCATCTTCTGCTGCCTCATGTACTCGTGAAGTCTCTCCGCCTTCCATCTCATCCCCTCTATTATCTCTTCAGTCGCCTCAGTTATCTGCTTTGGCAAATAAACCTCCATGTAATCGAACCACTCCCCAAGTGTCATCTTCTCCAAATCCGGTACATTCTCTTGAACACCACATCCTACTTTAACTCCAGCAGTATTAATATTCTCCCCAACATCTCTATTAACATCAATTTCTACTCTCTCCTCAACCTGATCACCTCTCTCTTTACCACCTCTATTAACAACATTTTCTCCATTATCTTCAACCTTGTTACTACTCTCCGCAACATCTCTGTTAACTTCAAATTCTACTGTGTCCTCAACATCTCTACCACCTACCACTTCTTCTGATCTCAACTTTTCATTAGTTTCAACCTCAACACCACATCCTACTTTAACTCCAGCAGTATTACTATTCTCCCCAACATCTCTATTAACATCAATTTCTACTCTCTCTTCAACCTGATCACCATTCTCTTTAACACCTCTATTAACAACATTATCTTCAGCCTTGTTACTACTCTCTGCAACATCTCTGTTAACTTCAATTTCTACTGTGTCCTCAGCATCTCTACCACCTACCAGTTCTTCTGATCTCAGCTTTTCATTATGTTCAACCTCAACTAGACTACTCTCCGGTGGAATTTCCGGGGAATTCTTCCTCCTTCCCCTACCCCTACCCCTACCCCTACCTCTACCTCTACCTCTACCTCTATCTCTTCCCGTCATTATACTCGATTTCTCCATTACTTCTTCACATTTCATCTCTGATTTTTCTCCTTCAACATCTCCAACAGATGCCACTTGTTCTAATTTCAAATTTCCATTGCCCTCGACTTGCAGTAGACCACTCTCCGGTGGCATTTCTTGTAAAGTCTTACCCCGTCCCCGACCTTTTCGTGTCACAATTCCCTCACTCTTCACCTCTTCACATTTGACTTCCAAATTCTCCACCAATTCCTCATTCTTCGTCTGGGCCCTGGTCACTCTCGCGTTCACTTGTACGCCTCGGATTCCTCCTCAGCACCGACTCTTCCTGGACGGCAGCCGTAAATTTGACCGTAATCGAGGTTTCCTCTCCGATTTTGAAGTTGTCGTTGTCGTGGAGGTCTACCGGGGAGTTGGGAGAGAGATCGGTAGTGTTGAGAATGGTGCCATTGGAGGAATCGAGGTCTTCGATGGTCCATTTGCCCGATTTGGATTCGATTAGCAGGTGCTTTGTTGAGATGCCGTCTTCAGAGATGGAAAAAGTGTTTCCACGCTTGATTCGACCGATTCGGATGGTGGATCCCGGTTTGAATTCTAGGGTTTCACCAGAACGTGGACCCTTGACTATGATAAGCTGCAGACCTGGTAATGGCGATTCCATGAATACTGGTGTTGTGAGAGAGAAACAGAGTACAATTCTGAGAATATTTTATGTCGAGTTTCAAAAAATAAAAATTTTGAATCGAAAATGGGCGGCTAGGTTGTTTGGCTCCTGTTAGCCCAATTTCAATTTTTTTTTGATCCCATTCTAATCTCCAAACTTTAGAAGACACGTGTAATCCTAACATATTATATATATTTATTTACTAAATAAATTACACACAACACCCTGTGGTAGCCAAAAATGGCCCGTGGGCTTTTATGCTTGAAGCCCAATAAAATTCGGTTAGGGCTTGGATCAAGACCCAAGCATTCCGGGTCGACCCGCTGTTGACTAGTTCTTTCCTAAAAACAAACCACTGTTATCAAATTCAAATTGATAACAGCACGAGGTGATCGTGATCGTGATCGTGATCTTGGAGAGAGTATCTCGTGATTACGATCTCAAATAGAGATTCCAGGAACAGCCTCGCGAACGGTTGAGAGCCCTTCCCATCTCTATAAATAAGACATTTTATTCACCATGGAGGCTCTCTGAAAAAACGATTATCATCACACGCTGTCAAGCTAGCCGAAACCCTGCCGGAATCATTCCTCCGATCACCGATATCTTGTCTTACTTCATCTTTAACGCTCAGCCCAAGCTAATCTAAGGCCAAAATATAAACCCCCATTTTTTCTTTTGTTTCTGTTCGTATTTTATCTTTTTTGCAGGAATCTCCTTGGAGAAGACGATCCAGCGAGTCGACCGAACAGATAGGCTGTGTGGGCCTACCAAAAATCTGATCCAACCCACTAACTGTCGAACCACCCTCTACAGTTTGGCGCCCACCGTAGGGCCCACTACAGCTTAAAAACCAAATCAGTCGAATCGCTCGTGACGTTCTCAACATGTCTGTTGAGGGAAATGTTCCTACCATCGAAGAACAGATCGCAACTCTGACTGCCCAGATGACTGCAAACGCCAAACGATTACGGGTGTTAAAGGCAGAGAATGTTGCAGTTCGGACTCGTAACGCTGAATTGCGAGCCATCATTGATGGAGTACCTAACAACGTAACCCCAGCTCCTCCAATCCCAGTGCTCAACGTAGAGCAGAACGCAGACGTAGATAACCCCTCAGCTTTGGGGAATAACAATCCAGGCTCAAGCCATAATGAGACGCAAACAATACGCGCTGAGGCAATCCCACTTGATTCACAAACCCAACAAGGAGTGCCACCAGCGCCAGTCCCAAACATCGAGCAACGTCAGGAGAACGTGTTAAAAACTCCCGCATCGCTGCAGTCGACACCAAACTTGGTAACCGGAGATTCTGGATTACATTTGTTTGCTGACCCTGATCTTTCTCGCAGGTTCGCAGAAATGGAGGCTCTTATTCATAGGATCCCGGGAGTACCAACCCCTATAAAGAAGAGTACCGCGAATAGCTTCGCTGATTCACCGTTTGTCGACGCAATCGCACTAGTGGAAATGCCCCGGAAATTCAACTTTCCCAACATGAAACAGTTCGAGGGAACAACAGATCCAGACGACCACATAGCGCGATACAAGCAGCGCATGTTCACTGCAGCAATCCCAAGCGACCTCAGAGAAGCATGCATGTGCAAGGCGTTCGGATCCAGTCTTGGTGGTCCAGCTTTGCAATGGTATACAAACTTACCTAATAATTCAATTTCCTCTTTTGCGCAGTTAACAGATACATTCGTGGAGCAATTTGCAAGCAGCAGAAAACTGGAAAAACAGTCGGACGACCTGTACACAATTGCCCAGCGAAGCGGGGAAAACCTTAGAGCCTACGTCGGACGATTCAACAGAGAGAAGGTGCAGATCCCGAATTGCAACCAGTCGACAGCCATTTCGGCCTTCAGAAAAGGATTACGGTTCGATTCAGACCTGTACAAAGAGCTAACCAAGTACCCATGCAAGACAATGGAAGATGTGTTAGCGAAAGCATGAGCACAGATTAAATGGGAGGAGGATGAGGCGAACTACGTTGCTAAATCAAACAACCACATTAGAAGCAACGATAGAGTCGACGGAAGATCAAAAGATAGAAGAATCGAACCTTATCCAACAGGGAATCGGCGCAACAATTCCCGCTATAATGGGAACGACAGCGGAAGATCACATGACCAGAACCCTCCTAGAACAGGTCGAACACGAGCCCCAATCCCAGAATACAGCCTCTGTATAGAACCGGTCGACCTAGTAGCAGTAATGAAAGAAATGGGAAGAACGGTCAAATGGCCAAGAAAGATGAACGCACCACCAGAACATCGAGACCCTCTGTTTCGATGCGAATTTCATGGAGACCACGGACACCGAACAGAAGATTGTGTTGCCCTGAAGCTTGAAGTAGCAGAATTGTTGAAAAGAGGGCACTTACTAGAGTATCTAACCGATAAAGGTAAACAAACTGTCGCTCGACAAGATGAAAAGCAACAGACTAACCTGGAAGATGGACCACCAGCACCACCTCAACAAGAACGAATTATCAATTATATAGCAAGCGGCTCAGAGGTTAGCGGAGTTAGTTATTCATCTGCAAAAAGACACACTCGACAGGTATCAAACTCAGAAATTCAGCCAGGCAGGAACAGTTCAAACGATATCGACGAAACTGTCACGTTCAAGTCGACAGATAAATCAGATTTGTTTTCTCCTCACCATGACGCTTTAGTTATTTCATTACATATTGCTAATTGCCTAACTAAAAGAATTTTGATTGATAATGGTAGCTCCTGCAATATTTTATTTAACTCGGCTCTCAGAGAAATGCAGGTCGAAGAGTCCAAAATCAGTCGCCGAACGACAGTCCTGACGGGATTCAGCGGCGAACAAAAGTCAACACTCTGAGAAATCGTACTACCAGTCTACGCAGAATGAGTGAATTTATATATCAACTTTTTAGTAATTGACTGCCAGTCTCCATACAATGCGATTTTGGGAAGACCCTGGATCCACGAAATGAAAGCAGTCCCTTCAACTTACCATCAGATGATTAAATTCCCAACCAAATGGGGAGCGCGTGAGATTAAACGTGAACAGCGTGCAGCCAGGGAATGCTATCAAAACGCAATGAAAAAAAGGAAGGAGCGATTATAGCAACTACAGGAAACAATGGTCGAGTCGACATATAACGAGCCAAATGTTGAAGATCTTGACGAAGTGTCGATCGACCCAGACGAACCAGAGCATAAAATAAGAATTTGATAGAGATTGCCAGAAGAATCACGAGAACAATTAATCAACTTCCTCAAAGAACGTCGAAAAAGCTTCGCTTGGTCCCATTCGGATATGATTGGAATCGACCCTGACGTTATCATTCATCAGCTACAGGTCGATCCCAACCACCAGCCAGTAAAGCAGAAGAGAAGAAAATTCGCCCCGGAATGAAACAAAGTTATAAATGAAGAAATCCAAAAGCTGATCGATGTCGGATCAGTCAAAGAGGTGAAATATCCTGATTGGCTGGCAAATGTCGTGGTCGTAAGAAAGAAGAACGGAAAATGGCGAGTATGTATCGACTTCACAGACCTCAACAAGGCATGTCCAAAAGATCCATTCCCGTTGCCTCACATCGATATGTTGGTCTACGCGACAGCGGGACATGAACTGCTTAGTTTCATGGATGCCTATTCAGGCTACAACCAGATTCTGATGCACCCGAGCGACCAAGAAAAAACTGCGTTTATCACTGAAAGAGGTATTTTTTGTTACAAAGTTATGCCATTTGGCTTGAAAAATACAGGTGCGACATATCAGAGATTGGTCAACAAGATGTTCGCAGAAATGCTTGGGTCAACCATGGAAGTTTACATCGACGACATGCTGGTGAAATCATTCGTCGCTCGACAACATATCGAACACTTGAAACAGTCGTTCGACATACTCGACAAATACGGTATGAAACTGAACCCTACAAAATGTTCTTTTGGCGTTTCTTCTGGCAAATTTCTAGGTTATCTGGTGACTCAGAGAGGAATCGAAGCCAATCCAGACCAGATTCGGTCCATTAAAGCAATCGAATCACCAAAATGTGTTAAGGATGTACAGAAACTCACAGGTCGAGTAGCAGCTCTCAACAGATTTATTTCTAAGTCATCCGAACGATGCCAACCATTCTTCAACATCCTTAAGAAAAACAAGACATTCGAATGGAACGAAGATTGCGAGGAGGCGCTACAAGATCTTAAACGATATCTGACTTCACCCCCTCTGCTGTCAAAACCGGAAGAAAATGAAACTTTATACATGTACCTAGCAGTGTCCGACACGGCTGTTAGTGCGGTATTGGTAAGAGAGGTAGAGGGTAAACAACACCTAGTATATTACGTAAGCAAATCTCTACTCGACGCAGAAACAAGATACAGCAAATTGGAGAAACTGTCATTGGCACTCGTTACAGCCGCACGAAAGCTACGGGCATACTTTCAATGTCATCCGATCTTGGTACGTACGTCTTACCCACTTAAAAATATATTACATAAACCCGAAATTTCAGGTCGATTGACGAAATGGGCGGTCGAACTCAGCGAACACGACATCTCTTTCCAGCCGCGAACAGCGATGAAATCTCAGGTATTCACCGATTTCATAGCAGATTTTACTCCTAACAAAAAAATGCAGGCTGAATAGGAGCTTATAATCCTCGAAGACAACACAACCAGAGGAGAATGGACGTTGTCGGTCGACGGCTCCAGTAACATTAAGGGAAGCGGACTTGGTATTGTGCTACAATCCCCCCATGGGGAAAAACTTGAACAATAAGTCCACTGCAATTTTCGCGCGACAAACAACGAGGCAGAATATGAGGCACTATTGGCTGGACTAAGCCTTGCTAGAAGCCTCGGGATCAAAAATATCAAAGTCCTCAGCGACTCACAACTTGTCGTTCGACAAATGAACGGCACGTACGACGCTAAGGACAAAAGAATGGCAGCATATTTGGCTAAGGCAAAACAATTGGAATCGACATTCAAACAATTCTCCATACTACAGATACCAAGAACAGAAAATGTTCGAGCAGACGCCCTCGCCAACTTAGGGTCGACTACGACAAACGATGGTCCCAAGACAATACCCATCATACATATACTTGCACCAGCGATACACGAGGAAGAAAACGTATCGCCAATTGACGATGGTTCAAATTGGATAGACCCGATAGTGAATTATTTACAGGCAAACTTGCTACCAGACGATAGATCTGAAGCCAGAAGAATCAGAGCTAAATCAGCCAAATTCTGCATGCTATACGGTAAACTCTATAAAAAATCCTTTACAGGTCCATATCTACGATGTGTATCACCTTCAGAAGCGTACAACGTATTAAAGAGCCTTCACTATGAAGAATGTGGAAATCATTCCGGCGCTAGAAGTTTGTAGAATAGAGCAATCACAGCTGGCTATTATTGGCCAACAATGCGATCCGATTCCCAGAAACATGTTAAACACTGCGACAAATGTCAACGATTCGCCCAAGTGTCCCACCTTCCACCAGGTACGCTAAACTCGATTTTGGCTCCTTGGCCATTCATGAAATGGGGAATGGATATTGTAGGAAAACTCCCAGCAGCACCAGGAGGAGTCGTTTACATGCTCGTCCTGACAGACTACTTCTCAAAATGGGTCGAAACAAGAGCCTTTCAACACATAAGGGATATAGAGGTACGTAATTTCATATGGAAACAAATAATTTGCAGGTTTGGAATCCCGAGAGAAATCGTGACCGACAATGGGTCCCAATTTATCTCCTTCGACTTCAAAATTTTTTGCGACAAGTACGGAATCAAATTGGGCTTCTCAACCCCACGCTACCCGCAAGCAAATGGCCAAGCCGAATCGACAAACAAAACTATATTAAACACATTGAAAAAGCGACTCGAGATAGAAAAAAGCCAATGGGCCGACAAACTTCCAGAGATCCTATGGTCATACAGAACGACTCCACGTCGTTCAACAGGAGAAACACCGTTTTCGCTCGTATACGGTTCAGAAGCAGTCATCCCGATCGAAACCCAGCTACTAACAGTCCGATGCGAGAGCCCCTGCGAAGAACAGAATAGTCTAGAGCTCCGATACGAATTGGATCACCTCGACGAGCGTCGTGAACGGACGGCTTTACAAATCCAAGCCTATCAACAACAAGTAGCTCGACATTATAATAAAAATGTCAAAATCAGAATGTTCAAAATCGGCGACTGGGTACTGCGAAGGGTTTTTCAAAATACAAGAGAACTAGAAGCAGGAAAGCTGGGTCCAACATGGGAGGGGCAATATGAAATAACAGACATAAAAGGTCAAGGCTCCTACAAAATCAGAGGCCTAGACGGTCGGGAAGTACACAACAGCTGGAACGCTCTACATCTAAAACAGTACCACTTCTAATACTCTATTACTATTTCTTTTCAATAATATTTATTTATTTAAATTTATCAAATCATCAACTGACGTCGATCTACAAGGGCAATGCTGACGCACTAGTTGCAACTAAGTGCAAACCTGAGCTCACCAATAACAATTTTGCATAGGTATTTGTTACCTAATACTTGAAGCTGTCGATTGGCAAGCTATTACATACCCATTGCAGATTTTATTAGTGAGATCCTGGATTCAAGGAAAACGATTCGACATCTGCTCTTCGACACAGTTGATCCTGCATTCAAGAAGAAATGTTTCGACATCTTTACTTCGACACAGTGGAAAACTCCCAACTTGCTATAACTTCACGTATTTCTACTACGAGAAGTTGGGGGAATAATGGTGGCTACTTCAAATAATTGTAGTAAATTGTCGATTACAAATTCATAAAAACGCTTGTATGCGATATTGTTCCAGAAGTCGTGTCAACTGAAATTTTATAAAACGCATGTACGCGATATTATTGTAATAGTCATGTCGACTAAGTTAAAACGCATGTACGCGATATTATTGTAATAGTCGTGTCGACTAAGTTAAAACGCTTGTACGCGATATTGTATTAATAATCGCATCGACTGAAAATTTATAAAACGCATGTACGCGATATTATTGTAATAGTCATGTCGACTAAGTAAAAATGCATGTACGCAATATTATTGTAATAGTCGTGCCGACTAAAGTTCATAAACTCATGTACGCGGTATTATCGAGTAAGTCGTATCGACTAAAATTCTATAAACGCGTACACAATAACATTAACAGTCGAATTGATCTTGAATACCCAAACAAGAGTAATGTTCGACCCAGCCGAACAATGCAACTCAAAAAGTCGAAAGTAATATGAATGAATAACGCAAATGCAGAAATAACAGAATGCAGAAATAACCGAATTTATAAATCACGAAACAAGTCCCAATCGTTTTAACAAAAAAAAAAAGTATTACTACGGAGAAATATTTCAAAGATTGGCTTGGTCTTGGGTAGGATCTTGAGTCGACTGAACAGGATCAATGACATCCAACAGAGGAAGAGAGTCGACAGCAGTAGCATCTTTGGGACCGACATCAGGTCTATCATGCCCATCGTCAGGTGACTTCTCAGCCTCAAAACGTTCGGCTTCTTCCCAGTCTGCAATTTCAGCTTGGGGATCCCACTTTGTATGCTCCCCAGCCAAATATTGCCTAAATAGGTCGACTCTGGCAACACACATAGCCTTTACCGAGATATTCATGAGCAGTTCATTAAGTTCCACTATTTGCCGATCTCTCTCGGCGATAATTACATCAGCGTTTGCAAGTCTTTGATCTCTATTGACAATTTCGTTCTTGGACTTGGCCAACTCCGCATCTAAAGTGTTAGCTTTCTCTTCGACCAATTCCTTCTCTTTGATGGTCTACTCGAGATCCCGCTTAAGACTATCTTTCGACTTCTGCAGATCAGAATATTTCTTCCGGCTTGAAAAATGTCTGTTCTTTAAAGCCAGCTGCATCTGGAAAGCCTACATATAAAAATATTTTTAGCAGGTATCGCACGACAAATCTAGAAACATTAGAGAATTAATACCTGAAAAGTAGAAATAAGGCTTGCATCCATCATCTCCTCAGTCGTCTTTCCTTTCAAAAGATCTCCATCAATCGAGAACAACAAGTCGTTCGACTTCTTCAAAAAACTATCGGGCTCTTTGAAAACAGAGACTTCCTTCAGAAATGTGACTGAAGTTGAATCTACTTTATTTTTAACTACTTCGGTCGAAACACCTTTCGATCTACCTTCAGTCGACTTCCCCTTGCCTTTCTTTTCTGCGGTCCTCCTCCTCTTGGTTGGCCTTAAAGGGTCCGTCTCCGGGGAGGACTCCAATGGTTGTTCGACGACAGGAACGATCGACTTGTCTTTTGATGCTGCCTCGGCGTTCTTCTTCAGAGCAGCAACTCTTCTCTTTGCCATAGCTTCCCTCTGTCTCTTCAAAGCCTCTTCCGGATTAGGCATGGTGAATTTCATGTTTGATAATGAATCGGCTGCGAAACGACGTTCAGCATCAGTTATGGGAGTCAGAAATTGCGTACCACAAAGAATCTCAATTCCTTTCCTAATCATTACGAACGACACTAAGTTTTTCATTAAAGGATAAGGAGTTCGAGGCACATTCCATGTTGAATGAATCCAAATAGTACTAGGCCTAAGGTTACCTTCGGCCATCAACACTCTCCAACTTCTCTTCTCAGCAGGAATAGCTAAAACTCTTTGCAGTACGACTAACGGCATCGTCACACTTAGGTTTACTCTCTGCATTTATCAACTCTACAAGGAGGATAGAAAATTGTCAAAACTTATAATTACTAAGACACTAGACAGATCTAAACGACAACACTAAGGATGACACTCACCATAACGATTCTATACCCTCCGGTAGGCGTACATTTCATTCCCAAAGGGACCATCGACCAAAAGACCCTTGGCAAAAAAGAATGTATCTTTCCATCTACGGTCGTTTGTCGTGAGATCAGTTATGATTGGCTTCGCATTCGACCTCAATATCAGTGAATATCGACCCTTCTCATGGACATGTTCTTTCAGATAATAGTTGTGCAAAAGTGAACCTATCCCAAAGGGCAAATTATATTTTTCACGCAAAACAGAAAGACTTATAAGTATTCTCCAACTGTTGGGCATCAAATGGCCAGGAGCTATCTCATAGTATACCAATAGACGTCGAACCAATGAGGGAACTGGAAACCTGAACCCCTGACGAAGATTGTACTCTTAAAAGCAAGTCCAACCAGGGATATCCCAATCTGCACGCTTATGTTCTTTTGGAGCACGTAGAACGACACTCTCTGGAATCCCATAGAGCGTCCTTATACCATCCATGTCAGCTTCAGTTAGCACGCTTCCCGGATTATCACCAGCCAGAATACCAAGGGGTCTACCAGAACATGATGGCTCATCAACATCAATATATTCTGGAGACTTGTCCCTTTGAGCAATAGCACATACAGCACCAGATTCTAATACCCTGGATAGGTCTATTACTATTTCTGTCGGCTTCGCTACAGTTATTTGACGATCGACATCTAACGAGTCGACTTCGATACCTCCAATATCATCCTTCGAACCAAGATCCGTCCAGGTGAAGGATGGTTCTGAGGTTGAGGTGTCGTTCGACATATCTCCAAAAACTGATAGATTCAGGTAACTAGAGTCAGTTTTAACTAGATCTGAGATCACAACCTAAGATTTGGAGATCAGAACCTACGGTTTCTAAACAATAAATCTGAGAATTTCGAGGCTCTACTAAGACTTATCTATGTCTGTAAGGACCTCAATTTTATGATTGGCTTATTTCATGACAAACCACCACATTGGGGATGATTGTGTAATGGGTAGCTTAGGTCCGTATTGGCAAGCTTCCAAGCATCTCCATGACTTCAAGAGCAAAATGTATACTCTCTTGACTTTGTCTCTTGAAGATTTTAGGTGCACAAACACACTTCATGCATGTTTTGTTTATCTTGCACTTGTGTTCTTCATTGTTTGCATAAGTGTGCACCCTTTTCTAAAACACTCACTAGCTTACATTAGATATCAAATCTTGCATTGTATCTTAGTTGATAACATGTTTGACATGTTAATTGTGCTTCATTGTGTGCATCTCACTCACTTCACACTTGCACAACATTCATGTAAGATTGACTTTTGTCTTGAGTGTTAAAAAGGGATTTTTCCCTTTAGCGCGGCCTAGACCGCTCGGCAGGCTTTGCTTGCACCGCGGCTCACGGAGCGGTATTCTCCAGTGCGTCATGCGCGACGTGGACCGCGACTTGTGCACTTGCACGTACAGCGGTCCCAACCGCGGTGTTGTCCAGACGGTGCACTGCTGTATGGACCGCGGTCTGGACACTTACCTGAGCCGCGGTCTAGCAAGCGGTTTTGACGGGATTCAGTTACCCAAGTTCAAAACGATGTAGTTTCAACTAGGGTTTCATATATATTCTTCCTCTTCTCTTCTTGGCCGACCAAGAGCTCAAAAATTCATTTTTAGAGAGAGGTTAGAGCTCCTAGAGAGAGAAAGCTTCAAGAAAGCATCTTTGACTCTCCAAACCCAAAACCCATCTCCATCTTGCATCATTCAACATCATTTGAGTATGGGTCTCCATTGTTTCATGACTAGGTAAGCAAGAACTTCTTTGAATATCATTTATTGTTCTTCTTACTCTAGATTAGGTATTTATTGCATGATTAAATACCTAGACTCTATTATTGCATATTTATGAGTCTTGATAACATGATTGGGTTTGTATTTTGATAGCTTAATTGATTAGGTCTTTTTTGCCTAAAAGCTAGGTCATAAACATTTATTTGTGATTCATTGATAACTAAGTTGAAATATTGATTCTTAATCAACTAGTTAAGCTTATTGAATGTTTATGCATATTTTGTGTAACAATTAGTTTGTTGGAAATTCTCTACAAATCTAATTGAGTTTATTAGTTGATAGACTTTTGTCTAAGACTTGCATTTAGTAAATGTTTAAATGTCTTGTCTTAATCACATGAATATATGCTAAGTTTATGTTGAATACATTGTGAGCATATTTGTTGATTCATTGTGATTGTTTGTGATAACTTGGATTGGTTGTTATTGATAACATCTAGCTAAGTCTTTATGCCTTGCATTTAGACATTTGACAACTTGGATTTGTTTCTACAAACTCCTAGTTGAGCAATTTGTGTTGTCTAGCATAATTTGCATTGAGCATCATTTACATGATCACATAGACACATAATTCTCTTCATTAAGTCAAAGTCTTGTGGCTTCGGGGTGAAGTTGCACAAGCATTGAAGTCTTGCAACCAAGTTGTGGTTGGCAAGCATTGGTCAAGAATCCATTGTAAAAGGCCTGCGGGTAGAGTAGGAGGTGCTCACGCCAATAGCAGTGTATCAGTGGATATCACTAGGGACAGAACCAAGAGTGGCGAGTAGTAGTGTCCATAGCCTGAGGTTATCTAGAGTGAGAGTCCGAGTATCACTTGAGGGTGTAACTTTTTACTCATATAGTGGATTTGAGGATCGTGAGTGGCTAGAAGGATAGCCCGTGGTTTTTTCCTTTGTTTAAGGGTTTCCACGTAAAAATCAAGTGTTATTTATTATTCCGCACTTTACACTTGATTTTGTATGTTTGATTTAATTGGGTTATTTGTTTAATATTGACTAATCGAAAAATTGGTAATAATCGATTAACAACTCATTCACCCCCCCTCTAGGTTGTAGACACACGTTAAGAGTGTATTTTCAATGTCGATCGACCAGAGAACATTTAACATCTACGATAAATACACATCGAAATTCAAACACATTCAACAGATGAATCTCGAAATCAAAAAGTAGAAGAGCAAAAAAAAAAAAACAAAAAAACAAAAAGGGGAAAAGCACAGCTCACAGAACATTTCTGGGATTATATACAAAACAACATTAGGTGTTTGCAAAGAAAAAAGGAAATCGGAAATCGTTACTTACCTTGGAAGGATAAAAGAAAAAAACGACGATGATCTTGACGTAAAAACTGACTGGCCAAAACAACGATCTAAAATCGCCTTCGAACAAAGCTTTGAACTATCGAAGAAAAACTTCTGCTTTTTGAGAGTACGAAACGATGAAGCAGGGAAGATTGAGAGTACGAAACGATGAAGCAGGGAAGAGGAATAGTGCGTTTAAATAACTAGATTTTTTAACCCAAGGATTTAACCTAACACCACGTGTCGTTATCTTGATGGTGAACGGTTAACCAGGGTAAACAAAGTTGAGTTTTGAAATTTAACCTATCTCGACAAGTGCGCCTAAAAGTCATATGTTACCGCCAAAATTACCGCCACGTTAGCCCTAGGAGATGCAATATCGTTTCATCTTCTCCATGATCCTAGAAGCAGTCGATCTTTTATGAACACGTCGATCGACATACGATTGAACGCATCTCGTCGAACGACATTCGGTCGAGTGTGAGTTCGACTTGAATAATAAAATACTCTCTAAAGTCAGGTTACCACTTCAGAGAGTGGGGGACAAACTGTGGTAGCCAAAAATGGCCCGTGGGCTCTTATGCTTGAAGCCCAATAAAATTCGGTTAGGGCTTGGATCAAGACCCAAGCATTCTGGGTCGACCCGCTGTTGACTAATTCTTTCCTAATAACAAACCGCTGTTATCAAATTCAAATTGATAACAGCACGAGGTGATCGTGATCGTGATCTTGGAGAGAGTATCTCGTGATCACGATCTCAAATAGAGATTCCAGGAACAGCCTCGCGAACGGTTGAGAGCCCTTCCCATCTCTATAAATAAGACATTTTATTCACCATTGAGGCTCTCTGAAAAAACGATTATCATCACACGCTGTCAAGCTAGCCGAAACCCTACAGGAATCATTCCTCCGATCACCGATATCTTGTCTTACTTCATCTTTAACGCTCAGCCCAAGCTAATCTAAGGCCAAAATATAAACCCCCATTTTTTCTTTTGTTTCTGTTCGTATTTTATCTTTTTTGCAGGAATCTCCTTAGGAGAAGACGATCCAGCGAGTCTACCGAACCGATAGGCTGTGTGGGCCTACCAAAAATCTGATCCAACCCACTAACTGTCGAACGACCCTCTACACACCCTAAGAATTGACCTTTTACACAACAAGATAATTATCAAAACAACTGCTATTGACCTCCCTTGTTGCTATCAACCAAAGACTCAATGTATCAAACTCAATCAATATTCAGGTTGAAAGGGCATTTATGTCATTTTATCCCATTTTTAATATTTTTATTTAAAAATAAAAACTAAAAGACACATGTCAAAATAGAAAGTGAAAATTTTCATATTTAATCTTATGAAATTATGAAAAATTGTTTTAATCACATGCACTAGTTTAATTATTAGTTTATTACTAACAAGGCATGAAAAAAAAATTCACCTCATAGTTAAACAATTATAAAAATTTAAAATACCCTTTTTTCTCAATCTTTTTCTCACTCTACAACATATCTCTTTCAAATATATCACTATTTCTTAGTAGATCTGTTTTTTTAAAATATATAAACAAAATGAAATTTAGTTACAAAAAATCAATTGAGAAAAAAAAATCAAAGTTGAGTAAAAAAAAGGCATATATTACCGGTTTTTTTATTTATTTATTAAACCACTAGCTCATTCTTTTGCTTATTAAAACTGTTAACAACCTTTTTTGGCAGGGATCCAAAGGAGAATCTTTCACCGAGTCGATACCTAGTAGGACATTGAGGGGAACCATTTCCAACTCCCAGGTACCCGTAAGCATCGGTTCCCCGATCTAGGAAAGATCGATACCTGGTAGGTCTAGAGTCGCGACTGCTTTGTTAACCTGGTACCGGATGAAGCGCCAAAACCACGACCTAAGAAGAACATGTACCACGCTGCACCACTACTCCAGATACCATGTGAAGCCAGTACCGCGATACCCAATACCTCGCATCTAAGCGGTACCTCCTACCTGGCACCTGGGCACTACGACATCTACCCGGTACCTAAGTACCGCGATATCGGCCCAGAATCCAACCGAGATAGGTATCCTACCCGCCAAGCAAGAAGAATGTCTCCATGAATATACCAACATGCTAGAACAAGCGTCACGCCAGCAAGAGAAGATCGGTACATCACTATACCACGCCATCGAGATACATAGTAGAATAAGCACCACGCCAGCAAGAGCAGACCGGTACACCAGTGTACAACACAATCGAGATACAGAGTCAGTATTCTCCTCCAAGCAATGTAGGAGGAAAAATTTGACTTCTTCACAATTTAAAGCGCCATACATACGACCAAATGGTCAACCGAATCATAGTTTAAATGTGACAGTAATTGGAGGGATCAAATGTAAGACCCTAATTTTTGTTTCCTTATTTATTAGTAGTAATAATAGTAATATAAATTAGAAACGTATTTTTGGCAATAAACCAGATCAGTTATTACAAGTCAATTTTCACATTTAAAGTGATTTGAAATAAGTTAATTTCCACATTTATAGTGATTTGAAATAAATCAATTTCTACATTTATAGTGATTAGAAATAAGTCAATTTTCACATTTAGAGTGATTTGAAATAAGTCAATTCCACATTTAAAGAAATTTGAATATTTTAGCAAAATCAGTGGAATTGTATATCTTCATTATTTTTATAATTATTCATATGTGTGTATATATATTTACATAGTAATATCAACTAAATGCTTTCATACAAAAACTCTCACTTTTCTATACTTGTTTCCCTACCAAAAGATCATAGCAAAATAATATCAATAAAAAGTATCAATTTCATTCTACCTTTACTCTGAAACTCTTTGAATGTACAAGTTCTTGAACTTTGTTTCATTTTTAATTTTGATTAAAGATGTATTCCTTTTTATACTCTTTGTTTTCTTTTAACACAAAACATCTCATCAACAAAATTTACGCCTCTAACAATTGCTCAACTTTATTTTATGGAGATGTTTTAATAAATGGATTTTAGAGTGAATAAAATAGAATTATACATGAAGCTCTATAATTAATTGCTGGAATTTTTGAAGTTCATTAAGAGTTCAAGTTTGAGTGTTAGTGTAGGTTGAAATTGTGATCTGTTTTAATATTTTTGAAGCAACTTACTATGTTGTTTATTTTAGTTATATTTGTAGGTTGTGATTGATGCTGAATTTTGGTATGACAATAGTAGAAATATATATCTACTTGTGTTATAATGTTAGAAATTTTTGGTGGTGTTCATCTTAGGGAGACTTTAATTCTAAATCGATTATATATGCAGATAATCTGAATCATCAAATTGACCTTATTGTATTGGAGTAATTTTAAATTAAAATTGGGGATGTATTTAAGTTTGATTTTCGGTATTATAGTTTTAGAGGCATAATTGAATCAGGATATAAATGTTTGTGAATTTTGGTGTTATATAAGTATTTTAATTCCTTGAGTATATTTGATGTTTAAGCAATGATATTTAGGCTGACAGTCATGAGCTTTTGGTGTTGTAGGAAATTTAATTCTTAAACGGAGATAGGTTAAATTCTGATTTTCGGTATAAAGATAAAGTACTGATATATTAGTGTATAAATAAAGTTTTGGAATTTTTCGTTGTCTTTAGAATTGTTAAACGTTTATATGAAATCTGATTGAAGGATCGAAATTTACGCTGTCGGGATTGACCCTAGTGTGTTTAGAAAATTATAGAGACTTATAATTGTTTGATAAAATTATGATATTTTGAGGGGAGTTAGTGACCTGATTTTTGGATTTATTGACTAAGTTTCACAATTTTTTGAGGCCTTTAAGATTTTCGAATCACTAACGTTTGAGCACTAAAAATCTATTTTTCTGAAATCTCTTCATGAAAATGAATAAAAAATGTACTTACAAAGTTAAGTTAGATTTCTTTTATTTGGCTGGTTTAATTAAGGGATTATATTCTATATGTTTAGATCCTCACGTGATTTCCCAATATCGTTAGTATGTAATTGAACAAATGTTTTCTTAGAAACCAAATTTATTTATCATATTGTTATGTTCTGAAATATTTTATTATATATGTTTATAAACTCGTTTTCCTACTTAGTCTTTACTTATATATTTGTTATCTAATTCTTTTTAAATGAGTTTTACCTTTACTGGAACTATTTATTTAAAAGCTTAAGTGTTTAGTCCTTTTATGATTTAGTAATGCAAATGTATTGTTATATATATATATATATATATATATATATATTTTGAAAGTAATGTTTTAGCTCAACGTCAGTAGTAAATGAAATGTGAAATGAAATGTTGATCACCGGTGATAATGTAAATACAGCGCGCGCGATAAATGAAATGTTATGATTTTGGTCTTGTACCAATTTCTGAAATGTTATGATTTTGGTCTCGTACCAATTTCTGAAATGTAAATGGCCGGGTCACCGGGGGTATTGGTGACACTACTTGACTTGAGCTTATTTTTATGAAATGTTATTAATCTTTATCGTACATTGAAAATGTTAGTTTTGCAAGTTTTACTTGTATTTAAAAATGTTACTTTTGCAATTTTAATTGTATATGAATATTTGAAAATTTAAGTACTCTGTAAACGTTATTGAAAATTTCATAAATGTTTTCAATTACGTATTATACAATACTTATTAAGTTGACAGCTCACCCCTTGCCATTTAACATTTTGCAGATTAAGTATCTTAGAAGCTGGTCGTTAGGGCGATAGACTTTCAGGAGTTGGGAGTTATTGAGATTTTATGTAACACTTTTTTTTCCTTGTTTTGTTACCTAAAATTTGAGTTTAGGTGCTCAGTATTGTTTTAATTTCCTTTAGAGTGTTTTGAACTTTATTATTGGATTTAATTGGAGATATGTTTTCATTTTAGAATGATTTATTTGGAGATATACAATGATTAATAGTTTCTTTTGGGTGAAGTAATTAATGATTTATGACTTAACATTCCGAATCAAAGTGTTTAATTACTCTTTGAGTTTTGGGGTGTTACATCAAATCCCGCGCCTTTAGCCCTAATCAACGTCTTTCAACACCTAAAAAAGGACTCAAAATAATCCTCAATAAAGGGACCGGATTCTCAGGAATGAAGGGGGAGGGGTCCATAAATATGGCAATTGAAGACGAAGTTTGGGGGTGTTCAGAGACTTTTTTCGGTTCCAGAAAAGGTGAGAGTTTCTGGACCACCATTAAGAGGAAAAATCCATTTATCACACGAACGAGTTCTCCATAGCCATTTTTGTAAAAACAGAGAAGTAGGAACAATAGTATTATGATCCTAAATATTGCTATCATTGTTATTACCAATCTAGTGATTAATAAAACATTACCACTTTTATCATATACTGCATACTGCTTCCTCCTTTCTTTTCTGTTATATCTGTTCCATCTACATCACTTTACGGGAGAGATATCTCCCCGACCGCGACCTACCAGGTAGCGGTCTGAGCATGTTAATTGCAATTCCTCACCCATAGCTAATTTTCGATCAACAAAAAGAAAGTGCTCTTTCTTTTAATAAACAAAAAGAAAGTGCTTATTACCTTTTCTTTCTTTAATGCATTAGTGCTCCATTATCAAAATATAAAAAGCATTTTTACCTAACAATTAGTGGTGCTTTAATGAGTACTTCATATCTTTTATTGCTTTTGCTCAATTGGCAATGAGTCACCCTTATTAATTATAAGGGTGATGCTCTCATGTATTTCACTGATCTCATCGGTTCATGATTCAACCATCCAGTCTCTCAGTTATATAAATATATCTCCATATATTTAAACAAGATACTAAAATCTTTCCAAAAATATATCTCATATATTTAAATAGGACATTTAGTATTTTAGTGACAATGAGATAGTAGAATTCTCAATCCCACATAATCATGTTCACTAAGACTGAAACACTTAACTTAAATAAAATAATTTCATTATTTTATTTTATTTTGTTATGGTTTGAATCTACAACCTCTAATTAATAATTAATTAATAATATATTGATTAAATAATCTCATTATTCAATTATTCCCTGAAATCTGTGTTACTTTCGCAGCATAATTAATTGGACACTCAAATTAATTAAATGTGTCTCTTGTTGCATTAAACAATCGGGCTAGCATGAGGATCTAATGGACCCACCGTTTTGAGCTTCAATAATCTTTAGAAATAATTAATTAAACTCTTTAATTAATATTTCACGATTGTTAATCTCGGAGTTATTCCACTAAAAACCCGAGACTGCATTCTCGCACTGTAGATGTATTACACAAACCAAAACAAGATCGGTGTCCATCAATATAGCTATTACATATGGAATGATTCTCCACAGTAGTTCATAAATGGAGCTGGGTCATAATGTCTGTTATACCCTTCCAATTATATCTATTCCATTAAGTACTATTGATTCTCTAATGAACAATAAATTATTTTTCCTTACAGAAGTAGGAGAGTACTCATATCGTTCAAGCTCTGAATCAATCCTTAAGAGAACTACTATCTACTTCTTGTAAGAAGGAGTGGATTCCGCTATTGTGCTCAGACTTTCCCAGCCACAAGCCAAACCACGATTCCAACATACGGAGCATATTGACCCGGAATCTCATCCAATCTCACCCATGATATATCAAAAAACCACGATCTAACCTGAATGAGCCAGTAAGATACTCAAGATTAAGATCACCCATGTCGATAAATATGAATCTCATCATGTAACGGATCTTGGTGACATATTCATATAAATCATGGCCCAGTCCTATATGATCACATCATACAAGGTGCCTTCATTCTCATATCACCATATGAAAAGTCCAGAATAAGACCACAGTACATTACAGAATGGACCGCAACTGTAGGTTAACCATAAATAAAGTACCCAGCTTTATTTACTATCTACGGACTCTTAGATTGCTCATCTCAAACTGAATCCACGGTATATGACATTCATATACTC
Source organism: Dipteronia sinensis (assembly GCA_033220585.1). NCBI lineage: Eukaryota > Viridiplantae > Streptophyta > Magnoliopsida > Sapindales > Sapindaceae > Dipteronia > Dipteronia sinensis. The sequence goes on along the minus strand of CM065644.1, from coordinate 8,959,266 downwards.
TGTTCGAGATTACATCCGGCAATCTAAGATGTTAAATACATGTGATTTAAAATGTATGAGACAAGTCTAGGTGACCTTCAAACACTTTAGCCGTTAAGGTATTTGTAAATGGATTTGGCATGATTGTCCTCCGACGCTATCTTGGTCACATACACACCCCTTCTCTACACTATCTCTCGAATGAGATGATATTTCCTCTCTACATGCTTCCTTCTTTTGTGGCTTCTTGGTTCTTTGGAATTAGCCACAACACCACTGTTATCACATTAAAGTGTGATGATCGTATCCATATCTAGAACAATTTCCAGATTAGTCAAGAACTTACGGAGCCAGACAGTCGCTTTAGCTGCTTCACAAGCAGCTATATATTCGGCTTCCATGGTGGAGTCAGTAGTACATGATTGCTTAACACGCATCCACACTATGGCTCAACCACCTATGGTGAATACTGATCCAGACGTGGATTTCCTTGAATCCTTGTCTGACTGAAAATCAGAATTTATATATCCTAACGGGATCAAATCCTGTCCTGAATATACCAGCATATAGTTTCTCGTTCTCTGAAGATACTTGAGAATGGCCTTACAGCTACACAATGATCAAATCCTGGGTTTGACTGAAACCTACTGGCTACTCCCACTATAAAGCAGATGTCAGGTCTAGTGCATAACATAGCATACATAAAACTGCCTATTGCAGATGCATATAGTACATGTCTCATATCCTTAACTTCTTGAGGTGTCTTATGACATTGTTCCTTAGACAAGTGAACTTCATGCCTAGAAGGTAAAGTACCTTTCTTAGAGTTCTATATCAAGAATCATACAAGTATCTTGTTGATATACGACGCCTGAGACAATGCTAAGAGTTTATTCTTACGATCCCTTATTAATTGGATCCCTAGAACATAACTCGCCTCTCACAAATCTTTCATTTGTAATTGGCCAGCCAGTCAGCCCTTTACTTCCGATAATACCCCTACACCATTCCCATTGAGTAGGATATCATCTATGTATAGGACTAAGAAAACTATCTTCTCATCAATGATACGCTAGTTGACACAAGCCTCATCGACGTTCTACTCGAAGCCATATGTTTGGATAGCATTATCAAACCTTATGTTCCATGATCTAGATGCTTGCTTCAGTCTATAAATGGACCTTTGCAACTTGCAAACTTTTTGCTGTTGATCTGGAGACACGAATCCCTCTAGTTGCATCATATAGATGCTCTCATCAAGATTTCCATTCAAAAATGTAGTCTTAACATCCATTTGCCAAATTTCATAATCTAAATAGGTATAAATGGATATTAGAATCATAATAGACTTAAACATTGCTACTGGCGGGAAGGTCTCTTCATAATCGACCCCCTATTTCTGGGTATAATCCCTTGCTACTAGCCTTGCCTTGAAGGTCTTTACTTTCACGTCTATTCTTCTCTTTTTCTTGTAGATCCACTTACACCCTATGGGTTTTATCCCATCCGATAAGTCTATAAGTTCCCAAACTGAGTTAGAGTACATGGACTCCATCTCGAGATTCATGGCTTTAAGCCATTCCTCTTTGTCAAGATCATCCATTGCATTCTTAAATGTCAATGGATCATCCACACTATCATTAGATACGATATCTCGTCTCTCTCCGACACCTAAATAGTGTTCAGGTTGTCTCACAACTCTCTCACTACAGTCTAGGTGATAGTGTATCATGACTAGGAATTATCTGACTCTCAGATGTTAATGGATCAACAACTCTTGTTGATTAAGAACTGGTCATACCAGGCTCCATCTCAATTAATACAATCATACTTTAAGGTTTATGATCCCTCATATAGTTATTCTCAAGAAGCATTGCATTTGTCGATACAAACACTTTGTTCTCTTCAGGGCTATAGAAGTATCCACCTCTAGTCTCTTTGGAATAACCTACAAACAAGCAGAACATAGACTTAGGGTCTAGTTTCCCAGTTCTGTTCTTCAGTACATATACTGGACACCCCCATATGCTGAAATGTCGCAAACTAGCTTTACTACCATTCCACAACTCTAAAGGAGCCTTAGGAACATATATGGATGAAACTACATTCAAAATGTAAGCCCCGGTTTGTATTGCATATCCCCAATAGAGTTTGGAAACTGATGAGAAACTAATCATAGATCTCACCATTTCCATCAGGGTTCTATTTCTCCTCTCCGCAACACCATTCTGTTGTGGTGTTCCAGGAGTTGTGAGTTGGGATACAATCCCATTCTCAACCATGTAGTCCTCAAACTCTTGATCAAGATACTCACCTCTACGATCTGATCATAGAGATTTGATAGTCTTGCCCAATTGGTTCTCAACTTTAGCTCGGAATTCTTTGAACTTTTCAATCGTTTCTGACTTCCGTTGCATTAGGTAGACATATCTGTATCTTGAGTAGTCATCTATAAAGGTGACATAATACTCATAACCATCTCTTGCTTTAACATTCATTGGTCCACAGATGTCTGAATGTATAAGCCCTAATGGTTCTGTAGCTCTAAGCCATTTTCCAGTAAAAGGTATCTTGGTCATTTTACCTTCTAAACAGGGTTCGCAGACAGGTAGAGTGCCAACCTTTAACTGACTTAAGAGTCCATTTTTAATGAACATGTCTATCCTGTAAAGGTTTATATGCCCTAGTTTTAGATGTCATAGATACGTTTCATCATTTGGAGAAACCTTGTGTCGTTTTGTTTTTGGTTTTTCAATTTTAAACAATTCAGTATTAAGCAGTGATATATGAATTAACGGACTTAAAACATACAACTTGTTTTCATTTAATCCTGAACATATATTTAATCCATTTCTAGAAATAATAACAGATTTACTATTAAAAGAAACTGAATAATGTTGTTCCAACAGTTTGGATACATAAATCAAATTTCTGGTAAAGACATGAATAAAATATACATTGTTCAAAACAATAAAACAATCATTAAATTTCAGTCTAAATACTCTCGTTACTCTTGCTGACACAATATCCCCTGATCCATCGCGCATAAAGAAGACTCTCTCCTCAAGCTTTGTCCAATAATCAATCCACTGCAAAAACGAAAAAACATGGTTAGTGGCCCCCTAATCAACTCTCCAGGGTGAAGAATTATCTTCGACTAAACATGATTCAATAATAAGTAAATCATATTTACCTTTCTGTCCTCCATTGTCCGACCTTATTGCAATGGAAACACTTTCCTTTGTCTGCATTATTATCAGTGAAGGTGCCCTTTTTATTACTTTGGGCTTTCTTGTTCTTGGGTTGGCTTTAGCCTTGCCATAAAATAACTTCCTCATCTTTGAATGAGAAGAAGATGATTCGACAACAGTTGCCTCACCGGTCTTACCTTTATTGTCTTTTGTCAAGGACTTGAAAGTTGTGAGCTTATTCAGTAACTATGTGAGAGTGAACTGCAACTTGTTCATCACATAGTTGCTTTTAAACTGATCTAAACTCTTCGGAAGAGTCGTCAGTATGATATTCACCTGGCTTGGCTCAGCAATGGCCCTGCCATTGATCTCAGCCGTATTGAAAAGGGACATCAGGTTTAGGATATGTTCCCGAACAGATGTTTCTTCCTTCATCCAAGCAAGCATTGCGGAACGTATAGCTTCTTGCCGCTTTTGCTCAGATGGCTGACCAAACATGGCCTGCAATGACTCCATCATCTGAGATGCTGTAGCCATCGTCTCGTGCTTCGATATAAGCACATTGGTCATACTGGCCAGAAGGAAGGTTCGAACCTTTTCATCTTAAGGTCTTTGGTGACCAAGATTGCATTAAGTGTTTTATCCATTTTGTATAGTTTTCTCCGGTTAATTTATCAATCGCAAGAATTTGTAAAAGTGCAGGCATCATTGCTAAAAAACCATAAACAAAGAATTCATTCAACCACTCAATCAAATCACATGACAATGTTCGGCATATAATCAAATATGGTACATGACCATATTTAATGAACATGGAAAAATCCCTAAAACCTGTTGCTATGCCTCGACAATCCAACATACCACAAACAAGTGCCGCCATAGGGTACGTTAAATACTTGTATGTTAGATCGAGACATTCTCAATCAAATGATACAGCAGAACAAATCTTATTATTATATCATTCAACCATAGTTTATTTCGGTCAGGTTTATTATTAACTATTTTAATTACAACCTTGTAAGTGTAATCCATCATTTCAGATCTTATGAGCTTAACTCGAGAATTGCCATTTTAGGGTAGGTCAATCCCGAAATACACTCAGAAGTCCTATCTGTTAGGAAGTCAACCTTGTTATTGAATCTCATGAAGACCTTCCTGAAGGAGGACGAAAGCAAAGCCGTCTCGAGGACCCACTTGAATCTTACGGTGTTGAACTAATGATGGAGACCGTGAGATATAATGTCGTATATCCCTCTCCCACTTACTATTTCAATTAGGGTTTTCCATGCACATTTACTAAGATTAAACGGCTAATTTCAATCTAAGTGTCTAGTGCATTTTTAATAATTATTAGAATCTCATTCTAATATCTAATAAACTAATATGATTTTTAACCAATTAAAATCTAGTTCATTAGTGATAATTCTAATCCATATAAACTTATTTACTAGGACTTGAATAATGAAATGTGCTTTACCAAGTTTTAACTATTAAAACTAAACACATTTTACGGTCCAATTATTATTACTGCTTTAATCAAATTAAACCTAATATTTAAGAGGACCCAACTAATCCATTTAATTAAACACTTTAATTAATAGAATAGTTGTTAATGAGAATTACCAAGTTTTTACTCCTATAAACTAATCCCATTAATTAATAGCCAAATATGTGAATATCCAATTTTTAATCAAATTAAAAATACAACACATAATTATAATGGCTATTATGCATGTATGATATATCAAAATATATATGTGTAGGAACACCTAATCTAAATGACATGTGTATACATGACAATGCTTTAATTATCTAATAATAAAAACATACATGAGTTGACCGGGCACAATAGTTCTTTTGGTCGGTCTCCCGGGCTCCGGAAAAATTACATAATTTTTTAATGCAACTATAAAATATTTAATAACAATAAAAAAATATTACATAACCGAAAAAAAAATATCACAACTTTTGTTATGAATTATAAACCCATCGTACCATACAATTAACGATCAACCGTGTTTATATAAATCAAATAAATATAAACATCATACACCCCTTAGAGTGTGCCTACACATCTATACATACTAAAAACAGAATTTAATCAACAAGAAAAAAATGATTCATTCGAATATATCATACATATTGACTCCGATACCAATTGTTGATTCCTAACTCTTTGGGTATGGGCTTGGTCCCAACTCTTTGGGGTGACGCCCATAGGTACCTATCAGAGCATTTCTCTAAGGTGCCCTTGGGTGGAGAGCCACGCTTTGTCACACGATCACGCGTGAGAGTTCCTGGGGATCAGCCAGTCGCTACTGCCTTTGCTCTGATACCACTTGTTAATTCCCAACTCTTTGGGTATACGCTCGGTCCCAACTCTTTGGAGTGACACCCATAGGTACCTATCAGAGCACTCCTATAAGGAGCCCTGGGCGGAGAGCCACGCTTCGTCACATAATCTCGCGTGAGAGTTACCGGGGATCGGCCAGTCACTATTGCCTTTGCTCTAATACCACTTGTAGGCAGTGGAAATCGGGTTTAATTTTTTTTTGCAACAAAGTAAATAACTAGCACGATATATAAGAATAAATAGGAGAAGTTAGAACATACCCTTGATGCCAACTTCCTTCGTTTTCTTTGCGTTTTATTCTGATTTGTTACCACCATATCTTCCTCGCTATGACCCGTTATCCGGTAACCAAGTGCGGGGGCGTCACAAACTTTAGGGAATTAAATGAAAGTTATACTAGAGAGCAGAGAACATAGAAATAAAACTCTTTTGTTTCTCTTCTCTTGTTTTTAGCCAATCAACTTAAGCAAATTGAAAAGAAAGAATATGGAAAAACTATTTTTCTCTCTCTCTTTCTCTCAGCAAAGTTTCATGTAATTGATACCCGCTATTCCATCATTAGGGAATTGCGGATCCCAAATAGATATTTATAAAAAGTCCTACACAATGTGCTATATAGTTATGAAAACTAGCAAAGCGATAAGCGAGGGTATCGTTCTGCAGGGAGGTGGGATTCATCGACCGCCTTTAGTTCTAGCTATACAACACGCCGAGCGGACTCGTGTGTTGTAGAAAAGTAAATGATAGTATAAATAAATAAATTACATAAATATAATATTTACAAGGATAGGGTGGAATGGAGAGATGCATGAAATGTGTAGTACACTAAATAAATGACTCAATCGTAACAATCTTTCTAATTAAGCACTAGACTCGCCTAATCCCTCAAATGTGCAAGTATATGTTATAGGCTCGTGTCCCCTTAATTGATCTCTAATCTCTTTCGATGTCTTAGAGATCGTATCCACACAAAGCATGAATTCATTAAATGTCGTGGAACACACAAAAGAGCTATGTACGCCAGCCTAGTGATACTCTCACTTTCTGGTCATATAGGCATGTAGTGCGCAACTGTATGGGCCATACTACAATCAATAATTCATCCACGAGACTAACCAAATACGGGATGGCAACCAAGTGAAAGAATTAAGAATATGAGATACTCATACAACACGTATGTTATATGCTCTTGTCCGCTTAATTAATCTCTACTCTCTCTCGAGCACATAGAGATTACATCCATGCATAAATGCTTGGATACATTAAGGACTGTGGGACACACGCACGAGCTATACATGCCAGCCTAGTGATCTCTCAACTTTCTGGTCAAATGTAGATGATATCACGCTGGACATGCTAATGCGAACCACACGATATATAACACACAACCTAAATATCATTCACAAGGTAGGTAACCGAGTGCAAGCATTAAACATACTAAACACCCATATAGCAACACAAGCACAAGAGGAATTCAGTGGTCTTTACTCTAGATACGAATTCAGTTTTATCAATCTCCTTAGGATGGCTAGACATGGAACATAGGTTCACCAAACAACAATGTGCAATAAGTTGATTGTTTAACATTAAGAATATTCAATTTAAGTTAAGGGTTCATCCTCTTGATTAAGGAATTCTCTAAAATCAATTCATTACCCAACCCAAGCCATGGGAGGGCAATTGTGCCTTTGAAACAAAGACCCATTAAGCACAAGGATTTGAACCAAAGAGTAAAACAAAACTCAACTGAATTTAAGAACAAACATACATATATTGCACATGTGAAGGTTTACAATATACCAAAATTGGGGTTACACATTAAAGAAACAAAAATTACAAAGAAAAGAGTAAATAAGAGCAAACCCTTGAAGACAAGTCCTCCAAAGATGCTCAAAACCTTCCTAGCTCAGATTTGGTCCTAAACCAATCATATTTCCTTGTAATTGGTTCTAAAATGGATGGAAGAAGTGTAAAATGGCGTTGTGGAGGTGTATGGTGAGCTCCCATGGAGGAAAATCCTCCATGGGAGCTTGTTCTCTCCTTATTATGTGAAGAAGATGAAGAAAATGGAGAAGATGAAGGGGGTTTTGTGTTGGATCGGTTTTAGGGTGTGGAAGAGTGAAAAAAGTCTCAAGAGAGGTGAGAAAATGGGGTATATATAGTGTGAGGAGGTTAGGGCACGACTTTGGGGTGAAAGGACAAGATTACCCCTCAGAAAATGGCTGAAAATTGCAATTCTGGGCCATTTCACAGTACATTCCGCAGTGCGCTTTGACGGACGTACCACGGATCACTTTTTGGTACATTCTGCCTATTTTCGCGGTACGTCCGCGGTACACTTGACATCTCTGCGCACCGTTACGAAAACGGGCATAACTCCCTCTAGAAAACCCAGAATCGTAATCCGTCAAAACCGTTCAAAAGAATACAACCAAGGCTTTCTGAATCTATTTGTATCTTAATGTGGTTTGATCTAAGGAGGGATATATGACCTTCCAAAGTAGGGTGTTCTGTATAGGCGATTACAATTTCTGCCCTTCTAACCTCCAAACATTTCAATTAAGCTCTAACACCTTATTTTAAGGGATATAACCTATACAGGACTCACAAAACACATATATACAAAAATACGCTCAAAAACGAAAGCAAACGATAGGAAATAGGGACCTCAAAATGTGTATTTTACGATGTTATCAGTAATATGAATCTTAAAGAATGAATATACATGAGCTTTATGAGTACAAAGTTCCTTTTAATAAATAAAAAGAAAGTGCTCATTCTTTTTTTTATTAAACCACTAGCTCATTCTTTTGCTTATTAAAACTAAGTGCTCTTTCTTTTAATAAACAAAAAGAAAGTGCTCATTTTTGTAATAAACAAAAAGAAAGTGCTTATTACCTTTCCTTTCTTTAATGCATTAGTGCTCCATTATGAAAATATAAAAACCATTCTTTACCTAACAATTAGTGGTGCTTTAATGAGTACTTCATATATTTTATTGCTTTTGCTCAATTGGGGTTTATGCCCTAAAGTTTGTAATTTGTAAATGTAAATGAAGTAATAATAAAAGAAGTAGTATATTTATTCAATAGACTTGTCTCATACATTTTATATCACATGTATTTAAAATCCTAGATTGCTGGAAGTAATCTCGAACAGAGTATATGAATGTCATATACAGTGGATTCATTTTGAGCCGAGCAATCTAAAGAGTTCGTAGATAGCAAATAAAACTAAGTACTATATTTGTGGTTAATCTACAGCTGCGGTCCATTCTGTAATGTACGGTGGTTTTATTCTGGACCTTTTCATATGGTGATAAGAGAATAGAGGCACTTTGTATGATGTGATCATATAGGACTGTGCCACAATTTATATGAATCTCTCACCAAGATTCGTTACATGATGAGATTCATATTCATCGACAAATGATGACTGTATATGGGTGATCTTAATCCTGAGTGTCTTACTGACTCCTTTAGGTTAGATCGTAGTTTTTGATATACCATGAGTGAGATCAGATGAGATTCCCGGTCAATATGCTCCTTATGTTGGAATCGCGGATTAGCTTGTGGCTGGGAAGTTCTGAGCACAATAGTGGAATCCACTCATTCTTGTGAGAAATAGATAGTAGTTCACATAAGGGTTGATTCGGGGCTTGAACGATATGAGTACTCTTCTGCTTCCGTAAGGAAAAAAGATTTATTGTTCATTAGAGAATCAATGGTACTTAATGGAATAGATATAATTGGAGGGATATAACGGACATTATTACCCAGCTCTATTTATGAACTACTGTGGAGGATCATACCATATGTAATAGCTATATCGATAGACACCGATCTTGTTTTGGTTTGTGTAATACATCTACAGTGCGAGAGTGCAGCCTCAGGTTTTTAGTGAAATAACTCCGAGATTAATAATCGTGAAATATTAATTAAAAAGTTTAATTATTTAGTTCCAAGGATTATTGGAGCTCAAAACTGTTGGTCTATTAGGTCCTCTTGCTAGCTTGATTATTTAAGGTAACAAGAGACACGGTTAATCAATTGGAGTGTCCAATTAATTGTGTTACGAAAGTAACACGGATATGTTCAGGGAATAATTGAATAATAAGATTATTTAACTAATATATTATTAATTAATTATTAATTGGAGGTTGTAGATTCAAACCATAACTAAATAAAATAAAATAATGAGATTGTTTTTTTTATGTCAAGTGTTTTAGTCTCAGTGAACAAGATTATGTGGGATTGTGAATTCTACTATCTCATTGTTACTAAAATACTAAATGTCCTATTTAAATATATGAGATATATTTTTGGAAAGATTTTAATATCCAGTTTAAATATATGGAGATATATTTATATAACTGAGAGACTGAATGGTTGAATCACGAATCGAAGACATCAGTGTAATACATGAGAGCATCACCCTTATAATTAATAAGGGTGACTCACGGCCAACTGAGCAAAAACAATAAAAGATATGAATTACTCATTAAAGCACCACTAATTGTTAGGTAAAGAATATTTTTTATATTTTGATAATAGAGCACTAATGCATTAAAGAAAGGAAATGTAATAAGCACTTTCTTTTTGTTTATTAAAAGAATGAGCACTTTCTTTTTATTTATTAAAAGAAAGAGCACTTAGTTTTAATAAGTAAAAGAATGAGCTAGTGGTTTAATAAAAATAAAAGGAATGAGCACTTTCATTTTGTTTATTAAAAGAAACTTTATAGTCATGAAAGTTCATGTGTTTATTCATTCTTTGAGATTCATATTACATGAAACTTTGCCGAGAGAAAGAGAGAGAATAATAGTTTTTCCATATTCTTTCTTATCAATTTGCTTAAGTTGTTTGGCCAAAAACAAGAGAAGAGAAACAAAAGAGTTTTGTTTCAATGTTATGTGCTCTCTAGTATAACTTCCATTTAATTTCCTGAAGTCCGTAACGCGCCCACACGTGGTTAACGGATCACGGGTCATAGCGAGGAAGATCCCGGGGTAACAAATCAGAATAAAACGTAAAGAAAAACGAAGGAGTTGGCATCAAGGGTATGTTCTAACTTCTCTATTTATTCTTATATATCGTATTGGTTATTTGCTTTGTTGCAAAAATTTTTAAAGCCCGATTTCCGCTCCCCACAAGTGGTATTACTTACCTCGAACACAAACAAATCCGCTCTAGCTCTAGAAACCAAGAATCACTCAAACCTATAAACTTACAAATTGATTTACTGTCATAACCTTACCAGCACAGTAAGGTAAATCAACATAAGCTTCACATATATAGAACTAAACTTAGAAATCTAGTTTCCAGCTAATTATCACAAATGATCACCCTCTGATCTACGATTTTTAATTAATTCTATACAGCTCCAAATATTACGAAATTATCCAGATTTAATCTAGACATATAAGGTAGTCTACATTAAAATTTACAGATCAATTCAAAGTCATTAGAGCATCCTAAAATACCGATCTTTTATGGTTTTCCAGAAACTGTCCAGCAGAATTCTAATACTGACCTCTGTCTATTCCAAAAATCACAACAATATTTCGACACACTTAAAAATCACGAAACTATACAGAATGATACTAGACATATACATCTACCTTCGTATGAATTTTCGTAATTTCTAATGATGATTACCAACCCAAAACATTATTACGATATCTGTCCAGTCTGGTAAAAACAGGGATCTCCAGAAATCTGCTATAATTGTCCGAAAATCTAATTAAAAACATGCTTATGACCATGACTATGGAATGACTATAAATCAATCCTATACATACTTACTCTCATAAATAATTCACCTAAGAACAGCCTACTACAGTTTGGAAATCTATGACAAGAAAATAATACATGATAAGAAGTAGAACACTTACTTGGAACCAAGTTCTTCAAACCAGTGATATGCTCCTACTTTCGTTGGGCAAAGAGGAATGGAATTGAGCAGGAAAGTGAGATGAATTTGTTCCGTGTAAATTGGTTTAAGAAGGACAGACGAATAGAGAGGAAGACATAACAGCTAAGGTTTGAAAAGGAACAATAATTGGCAGGGAATAATAATGGGCAGGGAATATAGCACATGCTCACATACATTCTCTGTCTAACAAAGGTGGAGCAAGCTAGGCACATTTGCCCCACTCATTTGTATAATTCAACAACAATACCCTACTTCACTAGCATGGTCCACGAGCACATGCCACGCATGTAAACATTACAATAATCTTAAAAATAAAATAAAAAGAATTACGGCTATTACAGTTTGAATAGTGAGTGGGGGACAGTTTAAATGAACGATTTTAGACATTTTACCTTCTAAATGGTTAAAATTAGTAAGAGTATTGCATATGGCAAAAATTAAATTTTGATAAAATTATAAGGTTAATTTCAAAATTTCCCCTTGATTTAAATGAACCCCCATTTAATGGACTTCAAATGACCCACCTTAAAATTTTAATTTTTTTTCTAATATGTCCTTGTGCATCAACAATTGAGTAATCCAAACATTTTCTATCAAGAGAATTGCTAAATTCAGTCGCTAAATTCACTTCTTGTTGTACATGTGACTACCGTTCAATTTCACTTTTTTCATTCTCAAATGATAAACCATAATAAAGAAACATTGTTATATTTTTATTTAAAATAAAAAATCCAAATATTCATTTATAACATAAACCTTATTTTGTGACGCAATAAAAAGCGAAGTTAAAGCGAAGATTAGTGAATTGATGTGGATTCTAGTGGCATTTTGGTAATATAATAAACGAAGTAAGATTTATGTTACAAGCGAATAATTAAGTTATGAGTGGTGCTATTGGCACACCCCCTACTGATCTATTCATGCCCCATTTTTTAAAATTTTGATTTAATTAAATTAAATTAAATGTTTTTATTAAATTTTTTTGGTCTATTTCCAAAACTACCCATTTTACTTATTTTTAAAACTTAATACATACCATATATGATCTCTCTATCTCTGTATCTGTATACATCTCTCTCACCTCCATTGATTGATTTTTTTTCTTCTTATTTCTTTTTTTTTTTAGTTTTTTTTTCTTCTTATTTCATGATGGAAAAGAAAAAAGAAAAAAGAAAAAATAACTGGGTACTTCAACACAGCTTGATATCAATCTAAAGAAAAAGTAAACTTCAAACTTATTTTCAGAGAATGAATTGTTTCCAGATGCATACTATTATTGTCAGACAATTCTTGTTTTATGTCATTCTCAGACAATTCTTCAAGACGTTTGATATCGTTTTTAGACAATTTTTCCATATTCTTGATATCGTTTTCATATTCTTCCATAATATTATATATTAATATAAAAAATAGATTTTAGGGTTTAAGAGTTAAATTTTTTTTGAAGAAACAGATTACTGTGTTTTTTTTTTTGGAAAAGGAATGTGAGATTTTAATATATTTACCTTGTCATTCTCAGACAAATCTTCAAGACGTTTGATATCGTTTTTAGACAATTTTTCTAACAATTTTTCTATATTCTTGATATCGTTTACATATTCTTCCATAATATTTTATATTAATGTAAAAAACAGATTTTAGGGTTTAAGAGTTAATTTTTTTTTTTTGAAGAAACAGATTATTGTGTTTTTTGTTTTGGAAAAGGAATGTGAGATTTTAATAAATTTACCTTGTAGAAGATTTCTTTCCTAAATTGTATGTCTATTTAAGTAATTTTGATAAAGTAAAAAAGATAATATTATGAGTGGTGCTATTGGCACACCCCCTACTGATCTATTCATGCCCCACTTTTTAAAATTTTGATTAAATTAAATTAAATTAAATGTTTTTATTAAAAATTTTGGTCTATTTCCAAAACTACTCATTTTACTTATTTTTGAAACTTAATACATACCATATATGATCTCTTTATCTCTGTATCTGTATACATGTCTCTCACCTCCATTGATTGATTTTTTTTCTTCTTATTTCTTTTTTTTTTTAGTTTTTTCTTCTTCTTATTTCATGATGGAAAAGAAAAAAGAAAAAATATCTTGGTACTTAACACAGCTTGATATCAATCTAAAGAAAAAGTAATCTTCAAACTTATTTTCAGAGAATAAATTGTTTCTAGATGCATACTATCATTGTCAGACAATTCTTGTTTTATGTCATTCTCAGACAATTCTTCAAGATGTTTGATATCGTTTTTAGACAATTTTTCCATATTCTTGATATCGTTTTCATACTCTTCCATAATATTTTATATTAATGTAAAAAACTGATTTTAGGGTTTAAGAGTTTTTTTTTGAAGAAACAGATTACTGTGTTTTTTTTTTTGAAAAGGAATGTGAGATTTTAATAAATTTACCTTATAGAAGATTTCTTTCCTAAATTGTATGTCTATTTAAGTAATTTTGATAAAGTAAAAAAAAGAATATTATATAATTAAAAAAGTGGGGTATGAATAAATCAGTAGGGGGTGTGCCAATAGCACCACTCTAATATTATATAATTAAAAAAATGAGGCATGAATAGATCAGTATGTGGTGTGCCAATAGCACCACTCTTAAGTTATTTGTAAATAAAAGTATAACAATGTCTCTTTATTGTTGATGTTTGTCTTAAAGTAACATGTATTTGTATTTGGGGTATATTTGTAATTTGGGGTTTTATTGGGCTATGTTGTAATTAGCTAAAAGTCTCACTATATAAGTCGTTAGTTAAGCTTTTAGACTAAATGTGTGCAAATGCTTAGAGACAACAAAAGCTAGATAGAAAAACCTAGATCAAAAAGTGATTGTGAGGTTGAAAGATTGAGACCTAGAGGGAGAGAGAAAACTTGTGGGATAGAGGTAATCTCTTGTACTTGTTATTCTCATTATCTAGTGAAATCGATGCCTCCGTAGACGTAGCCAATTTCGTGAACCATGTAAAAAATTGCTCGTGTTGTGTTGTGGTTTTTTACTTGCTCTTGTTGCTTGTGTTTCCTAGTTGCTTGTATTACTTTTGTGTTCTTATTAGTACATTCAAATAAGGTCTTGGAAAGAGTTGGTGGTAGTTTTCGCTTTTGCCTACAAGGTGTTCGACGAAATTACCAAGTGAACTCAAGATTGATGTTGTCACACCGCTTACATTTATTATGGCTCATCCTTTGAAAATGAAAAAGTGAATTTAAACGGTTATCACTTGAAGAACATAGAGAAGAGTAAGTGAGTTTGGTGATTAAGTCTAGTAAATATAATTCCTTCGATTGTAAATTATCTATACATAATTTAGAACAACCTTAATTCTATTATTCATAGAAAGAAAAAAAAAAGATTTCTGTTTACCAATCCGCTTCATGATCACATCTAGGCATCCGAATAGGCTCCCGGAACTGACTTTGTCAACCAAATCCTTGTTCATTCCAGAAAGTCCTCAGCGTGGCCCTGGTAGAGAGGACCTCGTATAGATGCTGACAAAGGGAAGATAAATTCACAACTGAAAAGACACCAAACCATGGACTTGAAACCTGAAATTTGAATTTACGAAGAGCACATAATTAATTAGCTTCATCATCAGACGTAGTCAATGCATATATAATCTGATATGTGCTCTGGACAGGTTACATTATGGTACAAGGAAGTGCCATTAATGAGACACAACTGAGGAACAATGGCATACAAGAGAAGAGCCATTTGAACTTGCTGATTTATCACCTGAAATTATTTGAAAAACAATAAAGTCACAAGCAAGTGTTCAATAGGAAACTCTAGAGCATACCTCAACAATTGAAGGATGGTTTTCAGCTCTCTTACAATCTGTTTCTTTGATCACAACACTTTCTTCTGCTCTCTTAATGCTCTCTTCAAACAGTTTATACTTACTCTGCATTGATCAGAGTTGATGACAAAAATTATTTGGACAAAATAATAATATAGACTTATTGCTTTCATGGTTTTGAATAAATTGATGCAAGTGTTCATCAAACCTTGATTTTGTCTCTTTCTTCGTCATATTCCAAACTCTGATCAGTAAAACCATTATTATGATCGCTATCCAAATTCGAAAAGTAGGCCTACAAAATGGAAGCCAAGACCTTGTAAACAAACAAGCCTCTCTCAAAGCTTGCAAAGTCATAGAAGAACTAGCATCATCAGAAAGATACACATGAAGCTTCTCTGGCGGATAATCCAGTGCCCTAGTCGATAGGACTGTGTTCATCACCTCTAAAGGTGGCTCCTTCTTGGGGTTTTCCATGCATATAAACACAGATAGCTGGAAGTAGTTTGTTTTCGGGCAATCTCTCTGGGAAAACTTTACGAGAAACAGGCTACCATAGATAAGCTTGGTGAAAGAGCCTAATAAGAGACAAAAGCAGCTCTGAGGCAAACACTAGAAAGTGAAGTTTAGAGGGCGGTGGTGTTTGTAGAAAGGAACAAGTTTTATAGTAAAAATGTCCCAACAAAGCTATGATATACTGGAGAAAATACAAACGGTTGATGATGGCTGATAGCTTTTGAGGTCTGCAGAGATGAAGATGGAGAGATGATGACTCCATTAGTGTATATACCAGTTAGTGTACTTGAAACAAATTTATGATTCTTCTTCACAACGTAATATAATATAGTACAATAGAAAGAAAGAAATCATGCATAGAACATCTGTCCAAGTTTTTTTTGTTGGACTTTATGGAGTTATTTGAACCGGATGGCAATTTTACGTTTCTAACCATCCCGTGAACCAAAATTATCAGAAGATAAGACATAACATTGTTTTGAACAAGGGTGAGAAATGGGAAGCCAATTGAATTACAAACATGTGTAAGAGACATCAATAAGTGTGGTTCAAACATCCAACCACTCTAGGCTTTGCATGAGCACTGTTATCTTCTTCAATTTTGATGCCATGGATAAAATATTTGGAATTTAGGCCAATTGTTTCTTACACATCGGAAGGGTTGGTGAAATTAATACCCTTTTTGAACAAAGATTGCAGAAATATGAATTTGAACTTGATTCTCCATTTCTGTTGATAGCAATTGAAGCCACAAGACATCTTACAATTTACACATCACTTGAATACAGTAGAAAGTAAACTCCCCAGAAAGAGTAAATTAACAAATACAGTTGATATTCGAGTAACTGATGGTGAAACTCGCCCTTTATCCTTCCTTGTTATAATCCCTTCAACAATTGCATGATTGATGATCAAAATGTAAATGGGGAGAAGAATTTGTACAAGCATCTTGTCCCAGTTGCCTACGAACACAGTTCTTGTAATCCCACCAACCAAGCATGTTGCGTTCAGGATTATTACAAAAACCATTGGAACAAGAAACATCGGAGATGTTTGGAAATCTAGTTTACCCATTCGATATATTTTAGCTTGTTCTTCGTCCAAAACCTTATTTGTTGGTTGGAAACTGGCTTGTCTCAAGCCAAGAGTTTTCATAATGGCATCCAAACTTCCATATAAATGAGATGTGACTGATTTTATCATCCAAAGCCTCTGTTCATTTCTCCATGTCTCAATTGAACCTCCTGTTGAAAGGACTTCTTGCAAATGCTTCAAAAGGGCAGATAGAAAAATGAAGGCAAATATCATGAAGAATGGACTTGAAACCTGTGACAAAGGCACATAAATGTTAGTATTTGAGGCATTGAAAAATTATCAGGATTATTGATCTGTAATGCTACAAAACTGATTGTCCTATGTAAGAATCAGTGATCCTGCACGAAATTTCTAAAGTTTTTTTATTAAGGGCAGTAGTTACCTCAGGATACAGAGAGATTCCATTCAACAGACACAACTGAGGGACAGTAGCAAAACACCAGAGAGGCAAGCAATAGAAAAGAGGGAAAAGTGCAAGTTCTCCATAGCATAAACTCTGAAGAAAAGACATTCTTAGTGATCCATATATTAGAGGGCAGAATCTTGAAATGCCAACTTCAATCAATCCAGAACTCCATCTGATGCCTTGAATCAAAAGATCATTCAAATTTGTGGTTGAAGAACCCAAAAATTGTGGCCTGGATGGGGTAAGATAGGTTGATTTCCAGCCTTTGCAATGTAAGATGAATCCTGTAAAGAAATCCTCTGCCACAGATTGATAAAGGAAACCAACCTGACATAAAAAACAAGTAGAGATAACGTCATGTTTTGTCGATAAACAGTTGGTAAGATTATCGTCTTTGTGCTCATATATACATATACCTACCTTTTCACCCCATTCCGTGTTGGATTCATACGCGCTGGAGGCTAATACTTTAGCCTCCTGCAGCACTGTGCTGGAGAGGTTCCCACCATCGACAATGTTTTGACGAATGGATTTAATGAACAAATTTGATGAACCAAAAGAATTTTTGAGTTCTAAAAGGTCAGCACCTGTTTAATTTCATCCAGTTAATACCAAAAACCATATCCTTTTCAAAATTGTATAAACTTGACATACCTTCTTGTGCAAAATGTCCATATAATGACTCTCTCTTGAGATAATAACCAGTACCAGACAAGACAGGTCCAGTCAGTCCATCCATACCATACCAAATCATCTTCAATGTAGAAAATAATACATAAATTAACAATAGATTATTAATTAAAATGTTATATTTGCAGAATTAGTAGATTTGATTAATTTGCTCACCCCATAAGCAGATCTTAATTGACCGTCGTAAATATCATGCTCTCCTACATCATGAAATTTCTGGGGGAACTGAACATATGCTAAAGAAGCAGAGATTTTTCGGTCAAGATGGAAACACATAGCTTGTCTAGCCGAACTTGGGTCAACACAATACATGTCACAGTCTAGTCCAAGTATGTATGGAGAATTGCTTATAACGCCAGAGGCACGAAGCTGCAAACAAGCAACAGATTTTTTAAGGAGATCAGCAAATTTCTATAATCTGAACGATCATTAATTCTGGGGTTTGTGTAAAGAATCATACGAGAACGTTGAGGGCTCCGGCCTTGAAATGATGAGAATGAGAAAGCCTTTTTTCGCGAGATACATATACAAGAAGGGGCAAATTAGTATGGTCTTCTTGCAGAGTCTCACTGGAAGTATCTTGTATTACCTGTAAAAACTTAATTAGATTATACAGTTTTATGTAACTTAATTAATTTTCAAAACTTAATTAATAGGTTTTCTAAGTATGAAAAATTATTAGGTTTGGGAACCCTGCACGTTTTTTCGTGTAGGAACCGATTCTACAACATTATGGAACATATTACATGTCATTGTCCATTGTATGAAAAAACGTATGAAATAATCTACCTCAATGATAGAAGGATGATCTCGTTTGTTCCCCCAATATTCTCCATCTTCTTTACTGCTCTTTAAGCATTCCTTAAACATATCATATTTTTCCTACACCGAAATTACAACAATCATACATATGATTATCTAAATAATCAAACTAATAGGATATAATAAAGTCAAAATTAATTAAATTCACACAAGCACAATAATTGAATGATTTGTTTGAACAAACCTTAATCTTCAACTTGTCTGCCATAAACTGATCACTGTCAACATAATTACTACCATCTTGGTACTCTGGTGCAGAAAAATAGATCAGTGGACACCTTGTCTTGATTCCATAGCTCCTGCAGAAGGGGAGCCACCATTTGGCAAACTTATAAGCCTCTCTCATGCCATGCAAAGTTTTAGGAGACCCCCCATCATCAGATAAATACACATGAAGTTGCTCTGGTGGATAATCAAGTGCCATAGCCGATAACACCGTGTTCATCACCTCAAAAGTAGGCTCCTTCTCTGGATCTGCTGTGCATATGAACACGTCGATTGCAGGAAGTTTATCGTCATCAGGCAATCTTTCTGGGAAAACAGTTCGATATACCGGATTCCAGTGATAAGCTCGGCCAATGAACCATATAAAGGATAGAAGCAACTCGGAGGCAAAGACTAGAAGCCATGGAATAATTGGTGCAGGTCTGGTTTCTTGGAAGAGAAAAGAAGTTCTATAGTAGACCAAGAAAGCTAGAGCTATGCAGTGAAAAAATGCATGAAATTTGTTGATGATGATTGAAAAATTATTGGCATGGCAGAGATGGAGAGGGAGATCATGATTCTCCATTGCTGACTAAACTATGTAACTTTGATAAGTGTTGTATGATAATTTGTTACACGTATGAGTATGTGGTTGTGGGTTGCTTATAAAGAGACGGAACTTTAAGGACTTTTCATTTGTTGCAGCCACCAGAGCTGACTCTTGACTCTTGAGTCCAGACTGAGAGACTCTTGAGAGATTGTATCCACATAAGTTTTGGATATAATTATATTTACTTTTCATAATTAAGCGTGCATCGATCAAATGAAGGGTCAGAAGGGACAAGTCGTGCATATTTTCCTTGTTTTTTTTTTAATGATTTAATTTTCTTGGAACACAAGAAAAGGATGAATTAAGAATTCAAGATGAAGAGACAAGTCCGTTTAAGTTCCTTTTCAGCGTTGAAAATTAATCAGCAGACTCGCCGATCAAAGTGATTGCTTTCCGTAGTCAACAAGGTTAAATTGTTCAAAGATATTTCTACTATCATTCTTCTTAAACTTTTCACTTTTGATGTGGGTCACCACGTATCAAGATTGAATTTGCTTCTAAATTTTGATTCACGGCTTAGATAAAGTTAATTGACATAAAAAATTGCATGGCTTGGTAAGAGTTCTAAATCAAATTGGTATTTTCGTTGAAATATGATGCTAAAAGTGAAAAATTCAAATGGAAGATATAAATAATTTGGGTTAATGGAATGGAAGTACTAACAAACGGGGCTTTCCTTGGGCGACACGCCTTGGTTTTCCTTCTCACAGATTTCCAACATAATTTCTTCTAATACTTTTCTATTTCGTTTATTGTTTGGTGTTTGTTCTGCTGCTTAACAGTTAACAGTTAACACTTAACAGAGCAAAATTCTTTCTCATTTTGGGCGGCTAGAGCTGATATTATAATACCTATTAAAGTTGAAATGTGAGTCGCCATATATCAAGACTAGTTCAGCTATTAAATTATGCTTCCCGGATTATATTAAATTGATATAAAAAAATCGCATAGCAAAATCAATTTGGTATTTTACTCATAAAGCTACAGCAAACAATACCTAACAATTAAGTAGACATATTACTCAATGAAATCATGCACAGTGCTTTAAGACTTCTGTACCAGACCCTGTATAAAAGAAAAAACTTGAGTAAATCGGATGCACAGCTCATCCCCCGTCCAGAATCCAGATCAATATTGCCACGTTATCTGGACGGGATGTGCAGGGTGCACGCCAAGCTCCTTTCCTACATAAACAACCAACAAGGCTTTTTGACCTTTGCAAGATGGCATTCCTAATTCTCCACTGTTATATTGACATTACACAAGAATGTCACGCTATTTTTGCTCATATTGTTTGTTCCACATTAAAATCACTAAAGCATCATCTGCATCAACTACAATGTATGTGCTCTCAAATCCAATCAAAAACAGAAAACCTCAATCATAATTCACAAAAGACAACCTCCCAGGATCACCTACCGGCAGCTCTACTTGTTTTGATTTTGAAGACATCCAAATTCAAATATTGAAATTATCAAACTAATTAGTATATGAGCATAGGGAAAAAATTGCATTTACCCAAACATAATTAATAAGAAATATAAGATAATCAACCGAAATAGCAGCACTATATTTTATCCTAACACCAATAGTTTGGTGAATATAGCTTCATATTACTGTATGCACACCTACAACCATTGCAAACGAATATTTGAGTGCATTGGATGCACCATGCCTCCTCCGTCCGATCATTACCACATGGTGTGTATATATGCCATGTTAGATGGATGGGGTATGCAGGATGCATGCCGGAGCTACTTTCCTACATAAACAACCAACATGGCAACATGGTTTTACAACCTAAGGTGAGTTTTACTAGATAATCTAGTGCTAGAAGACAGCATCATATTGTTCGCTCTGCATTGACACCACTAAAGCATCATCTCCATTAACTACAATGAATGTGCTCTCAAATCCAATCTATACAAGACAACAATCTGCACTCATTTTGAACAATATTACCATATATGAAAGTTCATAATCTTACACCATGCTGGTTCCTGGATCTGCTAGGAAGTGAAACTTACAAGTACTTTATATAAGTTATATAAGTTATCGTTCAACAGCGATAATGTAGATTTCAGTTGTCGAATACATCTTCCCAAATTCCAATAGCAGAACTATCAAACTAATTAGTACATGACATAGGGAAACAACTGCATTTACCCAAACAGAATAAGTAGGAAAGAAAAGAGAAGCAAGGAAAATGATCCCACTATCCAGAACAATCCCAACAACATCAATGGCAAAGTGATTTTTGCTTCATAATACTGTATGTACAAATTTAACCAAAATGTAATATCTGACAAAAAGATGAATGTGAATTGCATCTTCTAAAACTCAGCATACCTGCTGATCTCCCACCAAATCATATAATATTCCAACCAGTGAACCAGACCTGTCAAAAATGTGGATCACCAAAAGATTATGGAACTTATCAGCAAACATGCAGCTGAAGGACTCAAATTTGCAAGTCATTAAGGTTTGGGAGGACCTAGCTATAACCGTTACACTAAGGCAATGTCTGTTGCTCCTTATTGTAATGTATTGGCTAATACATACTATTTGATGGTATTATGTTGTATTGTATTAGAAACATTTTTCTTTTCTCTTTCTTCTCAATAAATATGGAATATTGATGAAAATATATATTATGATGTTATTTTTTTTTTATAATTTCAAAATTATATTGGAAATATTTATTTTATTTATAAAAATATTATTTATTTAAATTTTTATATCGATGAAAATAAATATTTATTTATTTTTTATATAAAAATATTTATTAATTTATACATGGTTAGAATATTTAAAATGAATTATTAACTTTTTTTAAATATTATATTTTTATATTATAATAGAATACAACAAAGTTATATTAGAATAACTTAATATAATATAATACAGTGCATTACCAAACAAATGTTTGTATTAATAATAATATAGTCCAATAAAATACAATCCAATTCAGTATACCAGATGAACCCTAATAGTATTAGCTTAAGAAATGCAAAGATTCTCATGCAACACGCTGGAAGAATTATGGCAGAATTACCACTTTAACAAAACTAATTTGACAATTATCTGATCAGATGATGCCAATATTCATCATACATTCATTTGTCAAAGCTTCGCCAGATGCTACCAGTTATGCATAAATAAAGGATTGTACACATAGGGATTCATGGGCTACTCGTTAACATGAATCACAATTTTACATATAGAATATACTCGAAGAATTAGTCATACTCTTGCCTATGATAAGCTGCAGACCTGGTAATGGCGGTTCCATGAATAATGGTGTTGTGTGAGAGAGAAACAGAGCACAATACTGAAAATATTTTGAGTCGAGTTTCAAAAAAAAAAAAAATCGAAAATGAGCGGATAGGTTGTTTGACTTCTGTAGTTCTGTTGACTCAATTTCAATTTTTTTTTTAATTTCCGTAATATTTCAATAAAAAAAGGGTTATTAGCACCAGTTCCCCTGCACTTTAAGTGAGTTTGCATTTTACCCTATAAACTCTTATTAATTGGCAATCTGTGACGGAATTGTAACGGAATCCTAATTCCGTTTGGTTTCTCATCATGTGCCATGCACTTGTAAGGGTAAAATTGGAATTATGTTTTAAAAAATTAAATTTAAATGTGTAGATCCAAATCGTCCATCTTATTCAAATGTGGATGGTGGAGATCCACTTAATAAATAAATAAATAACCCATATTTGTCTTCATCTTCATTAGTTCATCTTTATCAAACACCACATTAGTTTCATCAGTTCCAATAACAAACACAACAAAATTTCAACCATTAGCCACCATGAAACCCCCAAATCCATGTCCAACCGTGAACCACCCATCATCCATTCCACAGCCACCACCATTCTACCATAAAAATCAAATTGAAATCAAAATCCTCAAATCAATTTCAACATACCACCATCACCATTGTAGTCATCACTCATAACCACTACCATCACCATCGCCACTATGCCCAACCAACACCCTAATATAGAAACAAAATGCAGAAACCAAGCCCTTACCACCAAGCCCCGCTCATAACAAATCATCACCACCACAAAACACATCCGCCGATAAACCGCCCCGAACCACCACCAATCCCACCTAGAAAATGCCATGTATCCGCCAACAAACCCATTCAAAAACCTCTCGGAAACAGCCAATGAAACTGTGAAGGATACACTCCCACCTGATATAGGAAACAGAGGTAGCAATAGCACATCTGTTCAAACTATATTAGTCACCAATCCTATGCTTCTCAAAGCATCAGACAATGATTTGATCAGAAGATCACAACCACAATTCCGCTCTACATCAAAGGTTAAGAATCGAGTACAGAATCAAGCCTCAACTATTGAAATCAACGGTTGATGACTGTACTGAGCATAACAGAATTTTATGCGCCAAAGTTTGTTATTTCTGGAGCTGAGCTGGCAAGATGATAGGCTCAGCGTGATTTAAGGAGAGTTAGTTATGAAGATTCTGGAAGCTCTCATTTCTCTATATATAGTCCTTGTAATCATTCGTTATTCATTCATGATTTCAGATTAATAAAATACAGTGAATCCAGACTCAATTCTAGAGCTGGTTCATAGCTTCGTTGAAGCTTTTTCACAAACACCTTCTTCTTCATAGGTTTTACATGGTATCAGAGCCTCTGCTCTTGATCAAATCATCATGAATACAACATCTGATCCATCTCAACCATCTCCGATGTCACAATCAACAGATAACTCTTCGTTTTCACTACCTACAATCGAATCTCCGATGATCGCAAAGTCACTCAACTACAATCTTCCTGTCAAACTCAACCATGACAACTACATATATTGGAAAGCTCTTGTTCTTCCTGCAGTGAGAGCTTTGGAGCTTGAAGATTTCATCAATGGAAACAGGTTGTGTCCAAATAAGTACGTTGATTCGCTGGAATCAAATGCTAGTGCAACATATCTAGTGATAAACAAGGATTTTCTTGCGTGGAGAAGGCTGCATCAATTCTTGTTGAGCTGGCTCTTATCTACTGTAAGTGAAAATCTCATTGGACAGGTGACTGAGTGTACATCCTCTCTTGAAACATGGAGAACACTCAACAAATTGTTTTCTCATCAGTCAATGGCGAGAGTCATGCAACTAAGACAACAGCTTGGAAGCTTGAAGAAAGGCTCAAGCTCAATCTCTGAGTTTGTACTTAAAGCTAAAAACATTGGAAGTAGCTTGAAATCAGCTGGAGATCAAATTTCGGATCAAGACTTATTGCTAAGTGTTCT
Source organism: Dipteronia sinensis (assembly GCA_033220585.1). Classification (NCBI taxonomy): domain Eukaryota; kingdom Viridiplantae; phylum Streptophyta; class Magnoliopsida; order Sapindales; family Sapindaceae; genus Dipteronia; species Dipteronia sinensis. Next base: position 8,934,377 of record CM065644.1, on the reverse strand, counting down.
CAACGGAGTCGGTCACGAATTTGATGCTGTTGTGGTGATGCTAACTACACAACAAAACTCAATTTCTCTACATGATGCGCAATATATGCTGATGATTCATGAACATCGAATAGAACATTTAAACACTGCTACTCAAATTGATGTGAGTCCCTCTGCAAACTCAAGTCCCTCTACAAATTTGGCAACAAATTTCAGCAACAACAATGGTGGACGTGGCAGGAGTAATAACAGAGGAGGTTTCAACTCAGGAGGTAGAGATACTGGACATAGAGGGAGACGAGGAAGAGGGAACTGGAATGGGAATAATAGACCTACATGCCAGATTTGCGGTAAGATTGGACATTCTGCTCAGAGATGTTACAGCAGATTTGATCGAAGTTATCAAAATTCCACTGGAAATTCTGGACATTCAGGCAACAGCTCAGGTTTTCAATGAGCAAATCACACAAATAATCAAGGAAATACTCATGAGAATTCCAACAACCACACACACAATTTGCAGGCTTACTACAACCAAACATCTGCGTATATCGCCTCACCAGAATCAGTAATTGACCATGCGTGGTATCTTGACAGCGGCGCCTCAAGCCACGTCACCTCTGATCTAGGTAAATTCACGACTTACTCCTCTTACATAGGTTCAGAAAAATTGGCTGTAGGTAGTGGAGCTCTATTGGAAATTTCACACACTGGCAATGCAACAGTTCTCTCACATACTAAACCTGCTAGGTTCTTATTTTTGAATGAAATGTTGCATGTCCCGCATATTACTAAGAATCTGTTGAGTATTTCGAAATTCACTAAAGATAACAATGCTATGGCTGAGTTTTGTGGTGATTATTGTCTCATAAAGGACAAGGATTCCAAGAGAATTCTACTCAAAGGTTTGCTTAAGCATGGATTGTACCAACTAGAGCTGGCTACTGGGAAAAAGAAGTCTGATCCATCAAGAGATGCATTGATGTGTTGTTCAAATTTTCAAGTTTCTGTTTGTAATAAGAAGCATGTTGTTGATGAGAGGTCTAACTGTACAAACTCTCAATCAACTGATAGTCAGTCCATTCCTTGTGTAAATATGGTTGACAAGGGCTGTATACAAAATGCTTTGGTAAAAAATAAAAACAGTGCTATGCTATGGCACATTAAGCTTGGTCACCCCAATGATCATGCTTTGAAACAAGTCTTGAAAAGTCTGAATATATCCTGTAATTTTCCATCATTTAATCAATGTGATTCATGTAAGTTAGGAAAGATGCATCAGCTCCCCTTTCAAAGGTCGTCCATTAAGTCCAAATCCTCTCTAGAACTGATATATTCTGATATATGGGGTCCTTCACCTATGATGTCCACAACTGGACACAAGTACTATATCTCCTTTGTTGATGACTTTACTAGGTACACCTGGCTGTATCCAATCACATTAAAGTCAGATGCTCTTTCAACTTTCTTGATGTTTAAAAAATAGGTTGAGCTTCAGTTTAATACCAAGATCAAAGTATTTCAAAGTGACATGGGAATGGAATATCAGGTTTTTTCCAATACTCTTCAGCAGTTTGGTATAATACATAGATTCTCATGTGCTTATACAGATCAACAAAATGGTGTGCCTGAAAGGAAGCACAGGCACATCGTCGAAACTGGCCTCACGTTATTGGCACAAGCTCAACTACCTTTGAGATTTTGGGCTGATGCTTTCCAGGCTGCAGTCATTCTCATCAACAATCTACCATCCCCTGTACTGAATGAATCTTCTCCTTTTGAATCTTTACATCATCGGAAACCGAATTACTTTTACTTCAAAGCCTTTGGGTGTTCTTGTTTCCCATACATTAGACCATACTCAAAGACCAAGTTTGGGTTCCATTCAGTCAAATGCTTGTTTATTGGATACAGTCCTCAACACAAAGGTTACAAGTGCCTTAGTCCATCTGGCAAGATTTACATTTCCAGGAATGTATTGTTTCATGAAATGGAATTTCCTTACTTACAGATGTTCTCGAAACAAGATTGTGATGCTATCTTCCATGACACAGGTCCTACATTGTCCATCACCACTAATCCTTGCACTGCTGAGACTGATTCTTTGCCACAATCCACTATGACTCCACATATCATTGCACCAGCTCGAGCTGTTATTGCTCCTCGTGAGGTTTGCTCTACTCACAACATGACCATAAGGTCTCAAACTGGTTCCTTGAGGCCTAGAGTGTTCTCAGCATTGTGTCAATCCCCTTGTCAAAGTTTGGCTCTTGAACCTGCCACTGTCAAAGCTGCTCTTGCTAATCCAAATTGGAGGCAAGCCATGGTTGAGGAATATAATGCACTGCTCAACAACCACACCTGGTCTCTGGTTCCTGCAGCTGAGGGGATCAATATTATGGGCCATAAATGGGTTTTTCGCATCAAGTATAAGCCGGATGGTTCCATATTAAAGTACAAGGCACGGTTGGTGGCTAAAGGGTTCTATCAAACTCAGGGTATCGACTTCTCTGACACTTTTAGTCCAGTTATTAAGTCGTCCACGATACGTGTTGTGTTTACCTTGGCAGTCACTTTCGGTTGGCCAATTCAACAAATTGATATCAATAACGCTTTTTTCAATGGAGATTTGCAAGAGGTTGTCTACATGGAGCAGCCGGTTGGCTTTATTGATGAAACCAGACCACATCATGTATGTCGACTTCGCAAGGCATTGTATGGCCTTAAACAGGCCCCTCGTGCCTGTTTCCATAAGCTGAAAGATGCTCTTCTTGAGTGGGGATACACTGCTTCAGCTTCTGATGTCTCTCTTTTTGTTAAAAGATCTGCTGCTCATATGGTTTACATTCTAATCTATGTAGACGATATTCTGGTGACAGGCAGCAGTCCTTCTCTTATCCAATCTACTATATCAGCTCTTAATTCCAAGTTTGCATTAAAGGATTTGGGGCAAGTCAACTATTTTCTTGGCTTTGAAGCCTTTCGAAATATAGGTGGTCTCTATCTCACGCAGACGAAATACATACATGATCTTCTTTCAAAAACTTCTATGCTGAACTCCAAACCAAGTTCCACTCCCCTGTGTTCCAACGTCAAACTTTCGATCAAGTCTGGTGCTCCTTTCGCTGATCCCACCTTATACAGAAGCACTATTGGTGCTCTTCAATATGTTACCTATACTCGGCCTGACAGAGCCTTTGTTGTCAACAAGTTGAGTCAGTTCCTAGTGGCTCCTACTGATCAGCACTGGCAAGCTTGCAAAAAAGTCCTTCGCTATCTCAAAGGAACATCAAATATTGGCCTTCATTTTCGGCCTGCTAAAGACTTATTCATTGAAGCCTATTCTGATACTGACTGGGCTTCGTGCATTGATGATCGTAGTTCTACAAGTGGCTGCTGTGTATTCCTTGGCTCTAATTTGGTTACATGGTTCTCTCGGAAGCAGAAGGTTGTAGCCAAATCCAGTGCTGAGGCTGAATACAGGTCACTCTCTCAGGCTGCTTCAGAGGTCCTTTGGTTGAGGTCGCTTTTCGATGAGCTGGGCTATTCTATTTTGGGCACTCCAATCTTGTGGTGTGATAACATAGGAGCAGCCTCTCTTGCTCAAAATCCAGTATTTCACTCTCGTACGAAACACATTGAGATCGATGTCCACTTCATTCATGAAAAGATTGCTTCCGGCCAACTTCTTGTTCAGTACATACCCACTGATCTTCAGAAGGTTGATATCTTCACTAAGGCTCTTCCTCCCTCTCGTTTTCAGTTTCTCTGTGGCAAACTGAGCTTACATTCTTCACCGTCTCTCACTTTGAGGGGGGATGTGAAGGATACACTCCCACCTGATATAGGAAACAGAGGTAGCAATAGCACATCTGTTCAAACTATATTAGTCACCAATCATATGCTTCTCAAAGCATCAGACAATGATTTGATCAGAAGATCACAACCACAATTCCGCTCTACATCAAAGGTTAAGAATCGAGTACAGAATCAAGCCTCAACTATTGAAATCAACGGTTGATGACTGTACTGAGCATAACAAAATTTTAGGCGCCAAAGTTTGTTATTTCTGGAGCTGAGCTGGCAAGATGATAGGCTCAGCGTGATTTAAGGAGAGTTAGTTATGAAGATTCTGGAAGCTCTCATTTCTCTATATATAGTCCTTGTAATCATTCGTTATTCATTCATGATTTCAGATTAATAAAATACAGTGAATCCAGACTCAATTCTAGACCTGGTTCATAGATTCGTTGAAGCTTTTTCACAAACACCTTCTTCTTCATAGGTTTTACAGAAACCACCCACAAATCTCCACCAAACCCCTCATAAACCGTTACCAAACCTCACCTAGAAACCCCTAACAAAAGCATGCAGAAACCAAATATCCAAACTCATCAATCAAACCACCCCATCTCCAAACACCCAACAAGCAAAACCACCAGTAGTTTGAGAAAGAGAAGAAGAGAGCTGCGGTGATAGAGAAAGAGAAGAAGAGAATTATGGAGAGAGAAAAGAGAAGAAGATAGTAGTCGAAAAGAGGAAGAAAATCCAAGAGAGAGAGAGAGAGAAATAGTTTTAATGGAAGATGATGATATGTTGTATGTCTTTAACTTTGTACGACTATTTTATTAGAATATTGAGAGATGGAGAGATCTAAAGTTGAGAGTTGGAGAGATGAAGAGATCTGAAGACGGCGATGGATTTGATTTCGGGATTTCTTTTTTTATTCAATTTTGTTTGTTTTTTTAAATTTTTTAATTAGGTGGAGATCCAGATGGATTATCACCATCCATTTGAATAAGATGGACGGTGGAGATCCAATATGGATCTCCACATTAAAATTACTTTTTAAAAATATAATTCCAATTTTACCCTTATACGTGCAAGGCACGTGATAAGAAACCAAACGGAATCAGGTTTTCGTTACAATTTTGTCATATATTGCCAATTAATGAGAGTTCAGGAGTCTAACGGCTAAACAAATGTTTAGGGGGTAAAATGTAAACTTGCTTAAAATTCAGGGGGGACCGGTGCTAATAACTAAAAAAAATAAAATTGATTTCCTTGATTCTCCCTCCTTTCCAAATCAAGTTGCTGTCATTTCGTATTCTTATCTGGAAACTTCTTTTTCATCTTCACTTTTAAAAAAATATATATTCTTCTTTCACTAATCACTAGCATTTTCTCTCTCATATCTCTGTAGTCTCTTGAAACAACTTTATCTCTCTATTTGTTTGAAGTGGAATTGGTGAAAAATGTCACATTTTTGAATTGGTGTTACACGTGAGTCAACACTTTAATAACTTCAGTTTAAAAGGCACCAAAGTAAGTGATTTCCAAAAATGCCTTTATTATATACATTTTTTAATTAACTTCTCTCTCTAACTATCTTAAAGTGAAAAGCTCTTTAAATTGAAATCCTAAGTTCATTTTCTTCTCCAACGAGTTCGACGTTCATATAGTTACATAAGATCACTCATCTTATCAGTTTCCTATCTCAGTTTTTTAAAACTGTCCGAGCCTTTTTGGTTAGGGTTTTAATTTATGAAAAATTTGTGTATAAGACGATAAAGATTTGGGTTTCCGAGACTTTTAACACTGTATCCAAGCCGTTTGTAAAATTGTACGAGCCTTTTAAATTGTTGTCCGAGCTTTTTTCAAGAATATTAGTTTTGTCAATTTTGAATCTCCGAGCCTTTTTAATGAGTCTCTGAGCTTTTTCATGAACTGTCCGAACCTTTTAAATTGTTGTCCGAGCTTGTTTTAAGAATATTAGTTTTGTCAATTTTGAATCTCCCAGCCTTTTTAATGAGTCTCCGAGATTTTTCATGAACTATCCGAGCCTTTTAAATTGTTGTCCGAGCTTTTTTTTAAAATATTAGTTTTGTCAATTTTGAATCTGTGAGCCTTTTTAATAAGTCTCCAAGCTTTTTCATGAACTGTCTGAGTCTTTTTAATGAGTCTCCGAGCTTTTTCATGAACTGTCCGAGCCTTTTAAATTATTGTCCGAGCTTTTTAAATAACTTCTCGAGCTTTTTAGATAACTTCCTGAGCTTTTTAGATAACTGTCCGAGCCTTTTAAATAAGTATTCGAGACTTTTAAATAAGTATTCAAGCCTTTTGTATTTGGGTTTTAAATTGAAAAAAAAAAGCTATGGGGGCGCTGCCCCACTACGAGCTCAGCGGGGAGCTCGACCCCCGAATGCGTCTGTGTAGCGCCACTTCGTCACCATTCGAGTGACTTGCTTGTGTTTCAATGAGACTTTCTCTCTCTACTTCACAACTTGGTCACTGTAACTGAATGAAAAAAATCTGATGTGGATCAACTATTGAGGGTATTTTTTTCAGCTCATCATAATATGTGTCTTTTAAACATAAGTTATTAAAGTAGTGATAATGTTGAAATGCCACTTCCAAAAAATGCAATTTTATTTTTGAACCCTTGTTTGAATACTAAATCGAGGGAGAATGGCAGTTTAAATGTGGGCCTTTTAGACATTTTACCCTCAAAATGGTTAAAAATACTAAAAGTAATGTATGTAGACGATTGATCTACAATTGTTGCAGATCGAGTCGGATTGGAGTTAAGCCCAAGCAACTTGGTCTAACTTTGGTCGAACCGAATATTTCAAGTACTCCTTAACCTGCTAAAAAGATGAAAAAAATAAAAATGAAAAAGAAGAAAGGAAAAAATGGTGGTAACCGATTTTAGCTTTCGGTTCTAGAACCGATATCAACCGGTATCGGGGCGGTTCCGGTTTCGGTTCTCTTCTTGGAGGAACTGTCCGGTTCGAATCGGACGGTTCCAACATTATTTTTTAAAAAAAATCTATTGAACCAATAAAATGTATTTATTTTATTTTATTTTGTGGGTGACCCAATAAAATGTATTTACAAATTATAATTTTACATGGCTAATATTTTTATGAAATAAGATTATATAATTTTTTTTAAAAAGGAACCAGAACCGTCGGTTCCGAACCGAAACTGAACTGGAACCCGAACCAGCGTCATGTCTAACAGATTCTACCCGAGTCCAACAAAGTGGGTTATGGGCTTAAGTGTTTAGTTCCAAATGCCATTTTTAGCTACCACAAAGCACATGATCAAAATTTCCCCTTTGTTTTACATGACCCCGGTCCGTGGACTTCAAATGACCCACCTTAAATTTTAAGATTTCTTTCTAATATGTTCTTGTGCATCAACAAGTGAGTAATCTAAACATTTTCCATCAAGATATTTGGTAGACTCGGTAGCCAAACTCATTTGTTGGTGTCCATGTGACAACCATCCAAATTAACTTTTTCATCCATATTAACTTTTTCATTCTTAAATGATGAGCAATAACAAAGAGATATTATTATATTTTTATTAAAAAAAAATCCAATTATTCACTTATAACATAAACCTTACTTAGGAGGGTGTATTCAATTAGGATTTCAAAAGACTTTTAATGACTTTTTTAAGTGGATGACTTTTACATATTTCATAGACTTTTATGGACTTTTATATATTTTACATAATTATGAAAAACTTTTATAGATCATTTTAAATGACTTTCATAAACTTTCATTTCCAATGACTTTCAGAGACTTTTATTTTAAATGACTTTCAGAGACTTTCATAGACATTTATATATATTTATTGATTTTTAAAAATAATATATATTTTGTTCAGTCATTTTCTTGTCAGTGCGCACTGATATAATTATATAAGGACATTGAATGTGAGCCACTCATTTATAAAAGAGTTTTGACAAGTGCATACATACCAAGTCAAAATATGTAAAATGAGTGGCCCATATTCAATGTCCTTATGTAATTCTATCAGTGCGCACTTATGTGAAAATTATTGTACTTTGTTTTAGTAAAATTATATAGATTTCTTATATCAATAAAAATATATTTTTTAAAAAGAATAAAAAAATCATTATTAATTAAACTTGACAAAAACATTCTTGCCTATGTATGTGATTTTAAATTTTAAATTTTTTATTTTATTATATTTTGCATCATAAAGATATTATGCACCTAATTTTTTTAATAATTAGTCAAAATTTTATTTTATTTTATAATTAGCCAAAATATTATAAATTTTCTTTTAGAATAAATGTAGTAAATCGACAATAATATTAACGTTTACAAGTCTCTACGAAAATATGTCAATGAGTATAAAAAATTACCCAAAATTAATTCAAGTTACTGAAGATAAAACATAAAAACCGCACATAGTTGTTGAACAAGATTCACGCCTAAAAGTGAGTGGTTTGATATTGATCATAATCATATAGAGTCACGCTCATATGCGACTTTGATTATAGCATATTGGCATGATTGAGTAGTTGTTTTTATCTTTTATTATTTTTAATTAACATAAATGAAGTTCGTTTGATTTGTTTCGTTGTTGTTTAGTTGCTTTGAAAATAGAGGTAAAAAAAAAATCTCGTCCTTAATTGCATAGCCTATAGAGAGTTGTTTTATATTATTTTTTAGTTAATTTTTTTTTGGTATAGATTGTTAAAGTTTGTATTTTTTTTATAATGTTTATTCATTTTAAAAGTTATTCATTTTATTTTATTTGTAAAATTTGTTTAGAATGTGTGTTCTTTTATTTGAAAATATAACATATGTTTGATGATTAATATTTTTCAAAGACTTTTATGTTTTTCTTCTAAAGAATTTTTAAGTCATTCAAAGTCTTTGGTAGGAATGAAAGATAAATTGTGAGATTTGTTATAACTAAAAGTCATTGATATTTAAAAGTTATTAAAAGTCATTGAGATTTTGAATACCTCCTAACTTTCATAGACTGTTAAAAAGTCTTGATTGAATACCACATGACTTTTAAAGACTTTTTTAAAGTCTATAAAAGTCTGTATTGAATACCCCATGACTTTTATAGAGTCTTTAAAAGTCTATATTGAATACACCCAAACTTTTTAATTCCATAAAATTCATTTGAAATCCTAATTGAATACACCTCTCTTAGTGATGAGATGAGGTTGAAGCGAAAAATAAGTGAACTGATGTAGATTCTGGTGGCATTTTGGTAAAATAATGAACAAAGTAAGGTTTATGATATAAGTAGGTAATTGAGTTATAAAACTTATGTGTAAATAAAAGTATAACAATTTCTCTTTACTATATACGGCTTATGAATTTATGATAGACGGTTGTCACATGGAGAACAGTGAGTTTGGCCACCGAATCTAGGAAATCTGTTTCCTTCGATTATAAATTATTCATACATAATTTAAAAGGAACAACCTTATGAAAGTAGATATATGTTTTCAAGCTTCATAAACAAAAAGTTGCTTAATTTCTTTTCCTTTTGCTTGGAATCAGTCCTTGAAGTATGGGATAACTAAGAAGTAAATGAAAGGAGGACAAGAAAACCTGTCCAAACATCACTTCAATATTGTTCTCCAGGATCACTCTCCTCAGGCCACCAAAGAAGCATACCAGGTTCAATATCACCAGGATTATCAAAGGAACGGTAAACATTGCTGCTCCCTGGAAATTGAATATACCCTTTTCGTATTTCTCAAGCTTTTCTTTGTCCACCGCCTTGTTTGTTAACCTTAAATTGGCCTTCTGTATGCCAATCCGCTTCATGATAGCGTCTAGGCATCCGAATAGGCTCCCAGAAACTGACTTTATAAACCACATCCTTTGCTCATTCCAGAATGTCATAAATGTGGCCCCGGTAGAGAGGATCTCGTATAGATGCTGACAAAGGGAAGATAAAAACACAACTGAAAAGACACCAAACCACGGACTTGAAACCTGAAATTTGAATTTATGAAGAGCACATAATTAGCTTCATCATCAGATCGACGTAGTGAATGCATATATAATATGATAAGTGCTCCTTTGGACAGGTTACCTTAGGGTACAAGGCAGTGCCATGAATGAGACACAATTGAGGAACAATGGCATACAAGAGAAGAGCCACAGACAAAAGGGGCTGCAAAGTGAAGTATCCATAACACATGCTTTGTAGAATTGACATTCTAGACACTCCATAAGTGAGGGGGCTGAATTTAGAGAGACCAACTTGAATCAATTCAGAGCTCCATTTCATAAGCTGTACCATTGCATCCTTCATGTCAACGGTGGTGCATCCCATGAAACATGGCCTTTTCGGATAAAGATACACTGATGTCCACCCTTTGCAGTGCAAAAGGTACCCTGTGAATGTACTCTCCAACATGCATTCATAAGAAAACCCTATCTGCATTCACATATCATGTTTTTGTAATTGTCAAGCTTTTTCAAGATTAATAAATCATTAATGATGATGACTCTTCAGTAGTACTATATATAACACACTTGCCTCTTTACCCCAATTTGTGTTAGCTTCATAGGCACAAGAGGCCAAAAGTTTGGCATCTTCTAAGATGGAAACTGATGAATTTTCTTCCTTTCTGGAGGCATCTTGAATATTGTGATTAGACTTGAGTGAAGCAATTAACTTGGTAGAATTACCAAAATTCTTTTCTGGGTGAAGAAGATACTTATCTGGCATATACCAAAATAAACAAGTTTATTAGCAACAAAGAGTCCAATGTCCCTAATCAGACACTTTTAAAAGGAGGCAAATGTTACCTTCTTGATTTGGGCTCCCAAATAATGCATTTCTCTTTAAGTAAAAGCCGGTGCCTGACAGTAATGGTCCTCTAAGCCCATCCATTCCTTGCCACTTAGTCTGAATTGAATCAAAATTTGATAATAAAAAAACGATGAAATCAACAATTCAAACCCTCAAAATAATTAGCAGAAAAAAAAAAACATATCCGGTTTTAGGTTTCAGTACTATTAAATTCAGTACAATTAAAGACTTTCTATCTTAAAATTAGTTATATTTAAAAATCAGGTGAACATGAAAAAAAAAAACATATCATTCGAGTTTTAGGTTTCAGTACTATTAAATTCAGTACAATTAAAGATTTTCTATCTTAAAATTAGTTATTTTTAAAAATCAGGTGAACATGAATAAAGCATAATGGGCCAAGATTTTGGAAGTAGATTTGATTGACCCAGTTGGTTTGTATGTTGTCCAAATTGATTCAACACGATTTAAAACCAGAGAAGATTGTCATGTGTACCGTGTAAGCAGATCTAGCTTGGCCATCATATATATCATTCTTGCTAACGTTGTAGAAAATCTGGGGGTATTGAACAAAAGCAAGAGAGCGAGACATGTGAGGATCAAGGTGAAAACACATAGCTTGTCGAGCTGAGGTTGGGTCATTGCAGTACATGTCACAGTCCAACACCAATAGATATGGCGCATTACTTATTATTCCAGATACTCGAAGCTGCACGCAACATTATAATTTATTAGAGCTAAGATCGTCCTTTTCATATGTTCGAGCATAAGACAACGATTCTTTATACACAAAATTGATTTTATGTTAAATGTACATATAGATATAAAGTGGCCGTAACATCTACGTAGATAATGACTCTTTGTGTGTATGTATGTGAGAATGTGTACTCACAAGGGCATTGAGAGCTCCAGCTTTGAAACGGTGCGGATAGGACGGTCTTCTTTCACGAGAGACATAGACAAGCATAGGCATCTTGTTTTTATCTTCGTTGTTTTCTTCAGTCCTCCCTGTTGTCATGTAATATCTACAAAGAAAAGAACATCAAAGAAAAATAATTTTTTTTATATATACAGGGCGTACCCAAGATTTTTAGTTATGCTGGACTAAAACAAAACTATATATATATATATATATATATTAGATAAAATCGGACTGATGAAAAAACCATTATATATGATCATCCTTTGAAAAACCTCAAACATAACCATATATAGAAAAATAAAAAAGAAACGAGAGGGAGAAAAGAAGAGCGAAACTCACTACTGCGAAAGTAAGGTACGTGCATGCCCTAAAATAATAAACTAAATATGCACACATGCCTCTTAATCGAAGTCAAAGAAATGGGAACTGAACTAATGAAACAATATAAATAAGATTTTATTAATTGAAAAACAAAAATACACCAAGCTAGTAACAAACCCAAAACATTAAATTGTTAATTAGAAAAAAAAAATCAATTAGAAAAATACATGAATTAAAAAACCGAAGATGAATATTTCTTGTTTTAGAGTAATACTAAACAATCCAAATTATTAACCCAAAATTCAATCAAAATAATGTAGCAAATGAGTTTTCATTACCATATAAATCACGAGATAATATGGTTAATGAACAAATTACTTACCACATCATTTGTATTGATATTTAGACTAATTTTGTTGTTGTTTGGCACTAACGATTTTTTATTATTATTTTATAATCATGAATTTCAAGGGAAAGAATAAGAATTATTAAGAGACAGAGACAATTCCAACGAGATAAAGAGAGCGAAATCCGAAGAGAGAGAGAGAGAGAGAGAGAGAGAGAGAGAGAGAGAAATTGGGATGTGAGTAGATATGACCACGGTTCGGTTCGAACCATGGAACCAAACCGTAACCATGGCAAAAAACTGGAACCAGAACCGTGGGCTTAAGGTTCCGGTTTGGTTCTTAAAAATAAAACCGGACTGGAACCGGCGGTTCGGTTCCAGCTCATTTTTTATTTTTATTTTTTTTGTTTTCTCATTTTTTTCCTATAAATACCCCCCTCCCATTAATTTCTCCTTACCAATTCTCTCCCAATTCTCTATAATACTCTTCAATTCTCTCTCAACTATCAATTATTCAATTGTTTATATTTATTTTCTTTCAATTTAGTATTTTAGTTTTTAAAAAAAAATTATTTTATTTTAATTTCGGCTTATCTAATAAACTTCATTTACAAATTATAATTTCACATCATTACATATTTACATGTCTATTAATTTTTTTTAGTTAGTAGATTAAAAAAAAAAGAACCGAACTACCCGGAACCGTGGAATCGGACTGGAACCGACGGTTCAAAACCGGAACCGAACCGCGATCATGACTAGATGTGAGAGAATAGATTTTGATGTTTGAGAATTGAGATGACCGGTGTCTGACATATTGCAATATTAGGAGAACAAATATAATCATTCTGTGACTCTCATAACTATACTCTACTCTAAACAAATAAAATAAGAATAATATAAAATGATATTATATTAATTTTTTCTTCTTACTAAAGCTGAGCCGGCTATAGCCCGGTCAGCCCTCTATCTAGTCGCCCATATAATATATATATATATATATATATATATATATATATATAAGTGTATATACTTATCAAAACTTCTCTATAATTAGTGGTCCACATTCAACACACTGATATAAATTATATCAGTGCACACCGAGGAGAAAATGACTATATATATATTTATATCGCTTTAGTTGTTTGTTGTTCTTGTTGTCTTCTCTTAAAATTTTGTTTTGTTTATATATATATATATATATATATATATCGCTTTAGTTGTTTGTTGTTCTTGTTGTCTTCTCTTAAAATTTGGTTTTGTTTATTTGCATGCCCATCATGAAATAAATAAATCCAAATGTATATTCATAAATTAAGGATGCATTAAACAAAAATTTTTTTTTTACCTTATAAGGCCGGCTGATAAATTTAAATTTTAATATATTTTTATCTTGCTTATTTGGTGAGCAAAAGACCAATGTTTCTTTAATATATCTCGTATATACAATTTTTCTTTATCTCTAATAGATAGACACACAATTTAAATATATTTATAGGATATTGACAATATGTATTTTTTTTTTAAGGATATTAACAATACGTAGTTAAGAGTTAAGACTTAAGGATGCATTAAACAATTTTTTTTTTGTACCTTATCAGGCCGGCTGATAAATTTAACTTTTAATATATTTTTGTCTTGCTTATTTGGTGAGCAAAAGACCAATGTTTCTTTAATATATCTCGTATATACAATTTTTCTTTATCTCTAATAGATAGACACACAATTTAAATATATTTATAGGATATTGACAATATGTATTTTTTTTTGAAGGATATTAACAATACGTAGTTAAGACTTAAGAAGCTATAAAGATAATTATATATAGCTCTATCACAAAAAATCATCCTTATCACAATAGGATAAGATTTACCAATAGTAACATCGGCAATGTGATCCTGATTATTGCCTCAAAACCAATCCAGTTATCTTTGACTTTTACCATATAGATTAAAGCCTCAAATTAGAGAAATATGTATGCTTATTTATTGGTTGTAGACCCTCGTATCTAGAATGTTTTGGGATGTATATAGAAAAGTATTTTAAATCAATTTATTACCTTCGTTAAATAACTTAAGTAATATACATGTGTTTCAATGCATCAAAAAGAAACATTACAAATAGTTTATTTTCTGTTATTGAAACATAACGAATATATAGAAGAAAAATTGTATTACGACCAAAGTATAATCATCTATAAAAATTTATTAAACATACATTTAACTAGTTTAAAGAGAGTATAATCTTAATAATTAAAAGTTCCATACTTCCATACACATTTGGGTGACAAACTTCCAGTTATGGAAAAATAAAACAAAATCTTAAATTAATTGCATACCTCAACACAAGGGGGTCGATCCATCTGAACGCAATTGTTTTCATCTTTTTCACCAACATTCTCCACATTTTTCTTGAAAATATCATATTTTGACTGTAGAGATGATCGTAGCATCAGCTATAATTTTGTATTTTGTTACTTCAATTCCCGAATTTAATTATTAGTAGTGTAGTTTTAACAGCAGTGAACTCCATGAAAAAGTATATCACATGATATAAAAACTGATTCGGGATCCAGCAATTGAAAAATATATAACTATCTTTATTCTGTACAAAAATTAATTGTATATTTGTATGCATGTAGATATATGTGAGAAAAGTGATTGATTAAATTTGCACCAACCTTGATATTCTCTTCCTCCACCTTGAATTGATCACTCCAAAGAAGCCTCTCGTCTTCAGCTAACAAGGAGAAATAAGCCTCAGGACACCTAGTCTTGATTCCATGCTTGCGGCAGAAGGGAATCCAGGATTTGGCAAATTCATGTGCTTCTTTAATAGCATACGAAGTGATAAATGAGCCTCCGTCATCGGAGAGATACACCGACAATTTTTCCGGCGGGTAGTCGAGTGCCAAGGCCGATATAACAGTGTTCATAACCTCCACGGTAGGCTCTTTTTTGGAATCAGCCGTGCACACGAACACATCAATTCCTGGTAACCTAACATCGCTAGGGGATTTTTCGGGGAAAACGGAACGGGATACTGGGAGCCAGCGAAATCCTTGACTGAGGAACCAAATGAAGGCGATAATCAACTCAGAGACAGTAACGAGAGACCATGACAAGGTTGGTACGTTATTTTCATAGAAAAGGTTTGTGGTGCGATAATAAAGCAACAACAGTATTGCAGTGAGGTGGAAGAGAATGTGAAGCTTGTTAATGGTGGCACGAGACTGCTGAACTGTACGAGAGTGAAGAAGTACAGGGTCAGCCATGTCTATTTGATTTGCTTAATTAGAAATATATGATTCAAGAACTCACAACCCGGCTCCCTTTATATGGAGTCGTCTCCTACGTGTCTCATAAAATATTGATGTCCTCATAAAATATTGATGTCGTAACTCGTACGTTCATTCAAAATTACTGAATAAGACATATATGGTTGCTAAAAACTAACGCAATCAAAAGACATGCATGTCTTATCTTTAACTCATGGTGTGCACTTCTACTTCTTAGCGAAAGGTTCTGAGTCCACTATGCACAAGGGTAAATCCAAGATTTTCTATCCGACGGGGAAGAATTAAATATTAGTTATAAATTTTTTTAAGCAAATGTAGTATGAAGATGAATATCATTAATAAAACGTAAATATAGAACGAGTCATAAGATATAATAAATTTAATCTCTCAAAATTTATATTCTCACAAAATAAATAAAGTCAAGAAAGAAAGAAATATAAAATATAATATAAATACAATTAAAGAATTCTTGCAAATGTTGTTCCAAGATTGTTAAAAAAAATTCAGGGTTGATAAGAGTAAGATTGAAGAATCAAGAAAAATATTAGAGAGAAAAAAAAGAAATAAAAGGAAGTATAAAATGTCTAATAGAAAAGAGTGGTGATGTGGTGAGATATGGTTTGTTAATAAAAATTAAAGGGATGTGTAAAAGTCAAGACTTGCATAATTGCACTTGAGTTTGTATAAATTTAATATATTATTGGGTCATGACTCATGATAATGTCGGCATGCCAACAGAATAACGTGGATCACTTGTATTGGACACTTAGGTTTGTATAAATTCAATATATTATTAAAAACTTGTAAAAAAATTTTGAAAGACAGACGGGGCCACGGCCCCATGTAGCCCCAAGAAAATTCACCCATGACTAAGCATATTTTACATGTATGTATGTAGAGTTTTCTCTCTAATATTATGAAGGTAAATATTCGGGTTAAGTAAGGGAGAGTTTTCTCCCTAATATTATGACGGTAAATATTCGGGCCGTGCTTAGCGTAAGCGGGACCTTGAATCCATTTGATATCAAATTAAAATAATAATATTAAAAAAAATACACGTTTTTTTTCAGATTTGAGTACTAATTACAATGGCAATACGACATTAATATCTATATATGAAAATTTTCACATCAGTGCGTTGTATGTGGACCATTAGATTCAATTGTTTTGATCCAGTATGTATTCACTTGTCAGTGTTTATCCATAATCTATGACCCACATACAATACATTGATAATATTTATATCAGTACACACTGAGAAAAAAAATGACTATATATATATATATATACACACACTCAAGTACTTAAAACACAATCAGGTGCCACTCCTACACGGCTACACATGTGCTTATATATATATATATATATATATATATATATATATTTCTTATCAAGTGAGGTATACCTTACTTTAATTTCGGTAAGGACTTTGATGAAATCACATCGATTTTTATGAATTTTGATTTGAATTTTTGTGTGGATAATAAATTCATTGAAATTTACCTATAATTCAAAATTGAGAATTTTTCAAGTACTAGAACTATTGTTTTGAATTTTCCTATATTTTGCTTCTTTTTCAATGCCTTTATATTTAACAAAATCGGGATAAATATTTCTAATACTTGAAAAATTCTCAAATTTTATTCATAGTTAGATTTCAATGAACTTATCATCCACACAAAAATTCAAATCAAAATTCATAAAAATCGATTTGATTTCATCAAAGTCCTTACCGAAATCAAAGTAAGGTATACCTCACTTGATAATTATTATTATTATATATATATAAATACACTCAAGTACTTAAAACACAATCAGGTGCCACTCCTACACGGCAACACTTGTGCTTTCTAAATGCTTTACTTGACCGGTAAGTGAAGTGGTGGCGGCACAGCCAAATATTCTCAACCCTCCCAAAACTTGTGGGAAAAGTAATTAGTTAAGGAAAAAAAATCTTGACGATGGAATGGTCCTTAGATTTAAAAAAATTTTCTATATTAGCACGTATGTTCATAAGATACTCTTGACGATCGAATGGTCCTTAGATGCAAAATTTTCTATATTAAATTAATAATTTTGTAGCTTGTAGAGCCGACACATACTTATGTAATAGCATTGGAGATGATCTAATTATAGAAATGCCTAATTTACATTTTTTTTTCCTTTAGGCCTCAAACGTTCTCAAGAGTAACAAGAAACATTGCTTTTATTATTATTATTATTTTAAAAAATAACAATTTTAAACATATCTTACAAGAGTAGTAAATTGAATGTACGGATGAACTGATGTTAAGTATTAGTAATTGAATAATTCGAATTGCATGCACTCTCTCTCCTCTTACAGCTGGTTAATCTTATGTCAGATTATACAAAATATTTGTTCAAAATCACAGCTAAATGATGCAGTATGTCTAAAATATTGGTTATATTGTAAATCATGAGATCTTGGATCGAGTGATATGATTTTCACAATTCACATACCACATGAGTATGATTTTGGACATAGAAAACCTAACATTAAGGGAAAGACACAATTCCGAATATATTTATAGAATGGGTGCATCGCAATCACTAACTATGGAATTAATCGATAGACGAAGGCGACTTCCTTATCATTATATGATATTAGCAATTAATTAATTACATTTTTCAATTATGCAGTAATCTTAATCTCTATCAATTCATGTACTAAATTAAATTAACTGATCATACACGCACTTTACCAATAGCAGGTTGCATGACACGTTATTATAGAGAGAATAGAATGTTCTTAACAGTTATTAATGTTTCACATTTATTAATAATAAATTAATTGATTGAATTAACGATGATCTCTCAGTGTTAATCAATTTGTCTATAAAAAACAAAACTAGATCTCGGTTGCTGCGTTAGATTAATTGAACCTTATAATAGAAATATAGAATTAGGGTTCAACTTATTGTTCGGTTGTGGGAAAAAGAGGAGAGAGAAAAAAATGAAGGACTTAAATATATTTATATATATCAGTCATTTTCTGACAAGTGCATACAGACTGGATCAAAACAATTGAATCTAATGGTCCTCATGTAACGCACCGATAAATATTTATCAGTGCGTATAAAGGTGAAAATTATCCTATATATATATATATATATGAATATATATATATATATATATATATGAGCTAATTACACAGAACTTCCCTGAGGTTTTACCCTTTACACCTAAAAACAACTTTATCGAAAATTGACACTCATCTCCCATACTGTTAGAGTTTGATCAGAGTTGACCGTTAAATTTAACATATTTAAAGGTAATATTATCATTTTAGCTTGAATTTAATAAAATCATAAAAAAAAAAATTTTAAAAGGATTTCTAACATCCATATTTGTAGGTTGAGATCAAATTAAAAATAAATAAATAAATTGATAAAAACATATTTCAACAATGGATCTCCAGAATCCATATCAACAAAAATGCAATAAATAAATAAATAATGAACTTCATTTTTTTCTTTTCTATTGTACCCAAATTTAAGAATCCCTTTTTCTGTCAATACAAATTTTAAGAATCCAAACACAAAAATCTTCATCTTTAGTCAATCCAAAGAACAAAAACGATAAATCAATGAAATAAAAGCAACAAAAAAAAATGGGATCTGCTCGAACAAATGGAGCAAATCCGATCCATTTGAGATGGAGCAACTCCAACTGAGATGCAGTGCAAAATCTCAGATGGAGGTCTCTATCAAAAGTTCTTCCAAATTTTTTTTCTTTTTTTATCTGTTGTTCTTGCGGCCATTGTTACTCGCAATGAGTTTGGGAGATGTTTTGTGTTTGTTGGGTTTGGATGAATATAAAACAGAGTTGTGTTTCCAGATTTTAAATGAACTATTTTTTATATATAATTGATTTGATGTTTGTGGATGGTGTGTTTGGTTGATAAAAATTGAAGGTATTAACATGAATCAAAAAGGTGTTTGATGTAAGTGAACAAGTGTTTGATTATAATTCTCTGAGAAATATAGAAGAGAGAGTTTTTAACTAGACCCTATTGATGGAGCTCTATGAAGAAGATAACAACTATTATTGAATTAAACTTGTTTTTACAAGTCTGATACATATATTAGAAGAAGTCTCTAACATGCAAATCGCATTCCCTTAAAATCTGGAATGATCAACCAATGAGAATTAAGCAATTGCAGCCATATCATCAGGTTTGTTAGCCACATCACCATGTCTGTTATTAACGGCTAACAACCTGACCGATTGCTATTAACTATCTATTAGGCTTTAAGATACATTATCAAACTAACGGCTACTTAAAAACTATCAACCATTAGTCGCTGATGCTACCTAACGGCTACATAGTTGTACTCTGCTACTTGTATACAATTGCTCTGTTCAAGGTCTTGGAGTAACAGCTCCTTTGTCTAGCTTGATATAGCTTGATACTCAATAAGCTCTCATTGGTTGTAATGTGTGAGCTATGTAAGTCAAAGGATTCATATCCTCAACATTCCCCAGCAAACTAAAGTATGGTGACCCAACAAGCTTCAGTTTGGAGCAAATGAACTGAAATCGATGCTTAGTGAATCTCTTTGTGAATATATCGGCCACTTGGTGTTCAGTAGGAATATATCTTGTATCAATTTCTCCAAACATTACATTCTCATGAATAAAATGAGTATCAATGTCTATGTGTTTGGTCCGTTAATGAAACACGGGATTTTGAGAGAGAGAGAAAGAGAGAGAGAGAGTTAGCTCCAATGTTGTCACGCCACACAACTGAACTTCTTTTTATAGGAATTTGAAGCTCAGTTAGTATGGAACGAAGCCATAAAACCTCAGTGGTAACTTGTGCCATCGACTTATACTTCGCCTCTGTGCTTGACCGAGCAACAACAAGCTGTTTCCGAGAGCGCCAAGACACTAGATTTTCATCAAGAAGAACGCAGTTCCCATTAATCAATAGTCGATCATACAAGTAACTTGCCCAATCAGCATCTGCAAATGCTTCAAGGGTCAAGTTGGTAACTGGTTTGAACTGTAAACCAAGTGTGATGTACCTTTGAGATAACGAAGAACCCTTTTGCAAGCTTGCCAATGAGCTGTGGTAGGAGCCACTAGAAATTAACTCAGTTTGTTAACTATGAATGATATATCCGGTCTGGTGTTGGTGAGGTATTGAAGAGCTCCAATTGTGCTTCTATACATTGTTGGATCATAAAAGGCAACTCCATCCGAAAGAGACAACTTAGTGCCTACAGCTATAGATGTATCACAAGCATGAGAATCAGCCATATTAGTCTTTATTAACAGATCAGAAATGTACTTTGCTTGTGTGAAAAATAGACCGGATGGATTCCTATAGGCCTCAAAGCCTAGGAAATAATTGATAGGGCCAAGATACTTAAATGCAAAGGACTTATGAATGGTGGTAATGAGACCAGAGATAAGCTTTGAATTGTTACCAGTTATAAGTATGTCGTCCACATAAATTAGCACAAACAATGATTCGGAACCCAAGAATTTGGTGAATAGAGAAGTATCAGAGAGTGAGTTATTGAAACCCTATGAAACAAGTGCAGTCTTGAGTTTATGAAACTAACTCCTAGGCGCCTGTTTCTGGCTATATAAAGACTTGAGTAATAGGCACACATGATCAGGCCTAGATGCATTAACAAACCTTTCAGATTGCAACATGTAAACAATCTCTGATAGGTCCTTATTGAGGAAGGCATTGTTGATGTCAACATGTTCAATCGACCAACCATAAGACACAGCGATGGAGATTATGACCCTTATAGTAGATGCCTTCACCACCGGACTAAAAGTGTCCAAGAAATCCAATCCAGAGGTTTGATGAAAACCCTTAGCCATTAATCTTGTTTTAGACTTCAAAAGACTGCCATCTTGCCTATGTTTGGTCCTAAAGACCCATTTACATCCAACAACATTTATACCAATGGTAAAAGGAACTAAATTCCAAATTTTGTTTGATTGAAGAGCTTGAAATTCTTCTTGCATTGCCTTCAACCACCTGGTATCTTGAAGAGCAATTTTGACCGAAGTTGGATAAATTTGCAAGATAACAACCTGAGAAGGAAGCTGGTAGTTTGGGTTTGAAAATGCCACTTTTTGATCTTGTTTTTATTGGATATGTAGAGGTAGCTTGCCTGATAGAAGTATGAATAGGTGGCTCTGCTAGAAGATCTATAAAGCCTGATGAAAGTGTTGTATCCATAATGCTTGGTGAAAGGGTAGTTTAGTTTGAGGAAGAAGCATGGATTGGGGACTGTGAAAAGCCTTTGACTGGTAAAGTAGCATTGTCAGAGTGTCTTGAAAACTGAGAGGAGCAGCTATCTATACCATGACCTAAAGTGGTAGCAGGCACATATGACAACACTTTTTGTAAAGTTGATATATGCATGCTTAAAAAAAGATTCCTGGCATGGAATGGTGAGTGAGCTGGAAAGAGTGCCTCATATGGAAATTTCATCTCATTAAACTCTACATGCCTGGACAAATAAACTCTACTAGAGGGATCTAAACATTTATAACCTTTCTGTATATCACTGTACCTAATAAACAAGCACTTGGCTGTATGAAAGTTGAACTTGTGTTTTGAATAGTCTCTTAAGTATGGATAGCAACTACATCCGAAGACCTTAAGAAAATTGTAGTTTGGCTTCTTGAAAAATAATCTTTCATATGGTGAGACAAAACGAAATGTGGCTATAGGCATATTGTTGATTAGAAAAACTGATGTGTTAAATGCTTCATACTAGAATTTGAGAGGCATTTTAGCATGAGCTAGGAGAGTCAATCTGGTCTAAACAATGTGACGATGTTTCCTCTCAGCAACTTCATTTTGTTGGTGAGTATGGGAACATGGCATTCTAACTTGTATGCTTTGTGAGGAAAGATTAGAGGAGAAACCAATATACTCCCCTCCCATATCAGTGTGCAGACTTTTAATCGTCTTGTCAAATTGGAGTTCCATTTTTTTCTGAAATTTGATAAAGACTCCAAGAGCCTCTGACTTGAGTTTTAACGGAAATATCCAAGAAAAGTGAGTATGAGCATCAACAAATGATATGTAATACCTATAGCCCTCAGTTGAAAGTAATGGATCTGGACCTCAAATGTCTGAATAAATCAGTTAAAGAGATGCTTTGACAGTGATATCTATGCTTGAAAAGGGTAGTCTATGTAGCTTTCCTAGCTTACAAGATTCACAAAAATGTAAAGTATAAACTTTATTCTTGAAGTGCACTTTATGTAACATTTTTTTGAAGTATTAAAGGGGTAGGATGCCCTAACTTGGCATGCCAAATGTTGACACTTACAACAGCATAGGCAGTTGGATCAGCTGAATGTGACTTGGTTTCTAACATGTTTCCAAGATCACTATTATTAACAACAGACAAAAGACTATCAGCAGGTTGAAGACACCCATTTGACACTATGTATGAGATGACATCTCTATCACGATTATGACCAGAAGCTTGCATATTTGATGCCTTTACCAATTTTAACCGATAAAGTCCATCCTCAAGCATTCCTTGTAGTAAAACCCTCTTCGTTGTGAGATCTTTTATCACACATTGATCACCATAAAACTCAGCAAAAGCTTTATTATCAAGAGTGAACTTAGATATGTTTAATAAGTTCTTTGTAATTACAGGAACATGTAGGATGTTTTTGGGATGCAATTTCTGAAATGGATGTGTGTGTGATTTAACATAGGTGTAAGTTCCTCATATTTTGATTGGCTTATTTCGTTGACAAACCACATTGGGGATTATTCTTTGTAAGGGTAATTTAGGCCTCTTGAGTGTGATCAAGCTTCAATGACATATTCTCTCTCAAAGAGCACTTCAAAGGTATCTCACTAGTTTAACTTTCTTTGAAGAGATCTAGTTGCACACACTCACTTGCATGCATTATGTTCCTATCTTCATGTAATTGAATGATGTATTGTATGCCTCTTTTCACACTCCACACTTGCACATTTTGCACATCTCTTAGTGTGTTGAGTTTGCCCAGAAAAGAGAATTTCTTCTCTTAGCGTGGCATAGACCGTTTGGCAAGACATGCTTGCACCGCGGCATACTGAGCGGTATACCTCAGCAGAGTCATGCTTCATGTACCGTTTCCTGTACACTTGCACGTAAAGCGACCCAAGTCGCGGTGTTGTCCAGTAAGCCTCTGTTGCCCATACCGCGGTCTGTGCACCTGCATACACAGCGCCCTGCACCGCTTTGTTGTCCAGACGGTGCACTGCTGTATGTACCGCGGTCTGGACACTTGCCTACGACGCGGTCCATCTAGCGGTATTGACGGATTTTATGCCCTAAGTTCAAAACGATGCTGTTTCAACTAGGGCTCCCTTATATATGCTCTATCTTCTTCCTTGCTCGTTTTCATGAGTTCAAGAAGCCATTTTTGATAGGCCAAGCTTCCCTTAGAGAGAGAAACTCCCAAGAACTCATCTTCACTCAACCAAACACAAATCCATGTGCATCTAACATCTTCAAGCATTATCTCATCATGGATTCTTCTTGCTTTCATTGACTAGGTAACTTGAACATGCCCTAAATCTCATTGTATTTATTTATGTTCTTGTTTGCCTAGGGTTAGCTCTTTTATGTAATTTTATTGCATATCTTTATGTTTATTGGCATTTATAACATGATTGAGTTGTTGTTTGATGGTTGAGAGCTTTGTTCATTAATAGCTAGCATTTAGGATGATTTTACCCTTCTAGCTAAATCTTCATGCATTTGCATTTAGATATTGATATCTAGGATTTGCATTTATTGACATCTTTAAATCCTTAGATAAGCATTTATTGTTGCCTAGCATTAATTGCATGTTTTGAATATCTTTCACATATTCACATAGGTTGTTTAACCTCTTCATTGATTGTTAAGCTTTGTGACTAAGTGAGTTAGTGCACAAGCTTGTGGTCAAGAATCACTATTAAAGGCCCGTTGGGTAGAGTGAAAGGGTTAGTGACCAAGTAGGTGTGACTTGAGGTCAACCTAGGTTGTAAACTTTCGTTCAAATAGTGGATTTGAGGACCGTATGTGGCTAGAAGGATAACCCATGAGTTTTGCCCAGTTGGAGGGTTTCTCACGTAAATCAATCCTTGTGTTTTTATTGTTTTCCGCACATTTATATTGGATTGATTGATTGCTAATATGGAGTAGGATTATTGAAATTGATTAAGTCGAAAAGTTGGTAATAAATCAACTAAAACCTATTCACCCCCCATCTAGGTTGTATTAGACACACTTTGTGTATTTTCAATTGGTATCAGAGCGGGTTCCTAGATACACTTAGGTGATCCTTGCTCTTTGTGTGTCTTGCATTTTGTTTGTGTTTGTTGCATCATAAACATTCATCTCATTCATACCCAAACACTATGAGTGGGAACGGAAGTGGTAATGAGGGAGCCTCTAGCACAAGACCCCCTTTGCTCACCGGAGTAAACTATGCCTCTTGGAAAGGCAAGATGGAGTCTTACATTCGCCAAATAAATGACCGAGCATGGATGCCAATTGAAGATGGCTACACTCTTCCGGAAAAGACTCTTGAAGATGAAAGTGTAGTTCCCAAGCCAAAGTCGGAATGGTCAACTCAAGAGTTTGAAGCAGCCAAGTGGAACAACAAGGTTATGCATGCTATTCTTTGTGCAATGGATGACCATCAGTACAAATTGATCCAGACAACAAGAATTGCAAAAGAGGCATGGGAGATTCTAGAGACGGCCCATGAGGGAACCGAGGTGGTCAAGGACTCCAAGCTTCAAGTCCTCCAAACACAATTCGAGCAAATTAGGATGGATGAGGATGAGTGCTTCAACGACTTTCAAGTGAAATTGATGGACATAGTCAATCAGAGCCATCAACTTGGTGATCCCTATTCGGATAGGAGGATCAAGCAAAAAATTATGAGGTCGCTTCCAGCAAGATTTGAGTCAAAAGTGACGGCTCTTGAGGAGAATAGTGACTACAAGAATATGAAGCCAAGTGAAGTTATTGGAAGGCTTCGAACATATGAATCTAGATGGACTCCCACACCTACACCTCAAAAGAAGCAAAAGAGTATTGCTCTGAAGACTTCTAAGGTTGAGAAGGAGGAAGAAGACTCAGATGAAGAAATGGCTCTCATGGTGAAAAGATTCAAGAAGTTCATCAATTTTGAGAAGAGGGGATTTGGATCCAAAGGAAAGGAAATAAAGAAGAATACTCATTTCAAGAAGTTTGAGTCAAGTGAAGACAAGCCCACAAGAAAATGGATTCAATGCTTCGAATGTGGAGGTTTCGAACACATCTCCACGGATTGTGGAAATTTGAAAAATAAGAAGAAAGGAAAGGCCATGGCCACCATGTGGAGCGATGGTGATGACTTGGAAGAAGAAGAAGAATCCTCAGATGATGAGGATCATGTGGCAAACTTTATTGCATTCGCATCTTCTCTCAAGAGTAAGGAAGCAATAGATGATGAAGAGGTAGAGAAACAAAGTGAAGATGACTCTAGCGATGGTGACTCTTCATCCCATTCAACAAATATGGATGTATGAGGAATGGATCTTGAAGGCTTCATTGAGCATTTTCAAAGCTCAAGATTGAAGATGAAGAAAGAGATTCAAAAGCTAAAAGGAGAGAATCTCAAGCTATCCACCGAAGCTACTCACTTAAATAAAGAAGTGAAGATAGCCAAAAGGAATAAGGAATTGATGGAAAAGAAGCTTAAAGAAGCTAGAGAGATCATTGCTAAGATGAATTCAAGCACGAATAAACTTGACCACATGTTGGGAGTTGGCAAGAGGCCAAGTGATAAGAAAGGTCTTGGCTATGAAGATGACAAAGAGACCTCATCCTCAAGCAAGATTGTGTTTGTCAAGAGTTTGGATAACAAAGAGCCTCCACCCCCACAACATCCTAGGAGGAAGATCGAACTAGGAGAGTGCTCTAAAGATCCTCAAGTCAAGGTAGCACAAGGGAAACAAG
This sequence comes from Dipteronia sinensis, assembly GCA_033220585.1. Classification (NCBI taxonomy): domain Eukaryota; kingdom Viridiplantae; phylum Streptophyta; class Magnoliopsida; order Sapindales; family Sapindaceae; genus Dipteronia; species Dipteronia sinensis. Next base: position 8,907,897 of record CM065644.1, on the reverse strand, counting down.
CTCAAGCTCAATCAACAAGGGTGCATCAAGCAAGTTTCCCTCAACCCAAATACCATCAAGCCAAGAAGCAATTCATGCAAGGTAAATCAAGGAAGCAATTCATTCCAACTCAACAACAAAGAAGAAGAGAACCAATCCAACACCAAAGACAAGCTAAAATGCGTGAGAAAGCCCCTTTGTACTCACAAGGGTATGGTATGTCTTCTTATTTTATTCCCACTTGTCACTTTTGTGGTGTTGATGGTCACATTAAACCAAATTGCTTCAAATACATTGAAATGTGTTGAATCAAGAGCATGATTAAAAGAAATAGAGCTAGAGCTAAAATGCATGTTCCTAGGAAATCTAGAGCCAATTTGCATGTTCCTAGGAAATCTAGAGCCAATTTGCATGATCCTAGGAAACCTAGAGCCAATGTGACTAATACCACTAGGAATGAGAACATTTCACCTAGGTGGATTAGAAGGGATAACTATTCTTGCTATGTAGCTCAAATTGCCTTGAGGGCAAATGCCTCTAACACTTGGTATTTGGATAGTGGGTGTTCTAGGCATATGACGGGGAACAAGAGCTTCTTTAAATCCCTTGTCTTGGAGGATGGAGGATGGAGGATTTGTCACATTTGGTGATGGATCTAGAAAGAAATTCATAGGGAAAGGAACCATTTCCATTCCCGACTTACCCTCCTTGTCCAATGCTTTACTTGTTGATCGCTTGCAGGCCAATCTTATAAGCATTTCTCATCTTAATGATGATGGACTCTCTGTCTTGTTTAACAAAAATGATTGCTCTATTTTTATGCCAAATGGACAAACCGTGCTAAAAGGAAAGAGATCTAGTGACAATTGCTATTGTCTTGAAGCTAGTGCTATCTCTTGCAATATGTCCAAATGTGAGGAAGTTGAGTTATGGCATCAAAGACTTGGCCACATGAACTATCGAGATTTGAGGATCTTAGATAAGTTCAAGGTTGTGCGTGGCCTCCCTAAGCTTGGGAAGAAAGTCGATGGCGTTTGTGGATCTTGTCAACAAGGGAAACAAACCAAAAGTATGCACAAGAAAGACAAGTATCTCGCCACCAAGGAGCCATTAGAGCTTCTACATATGGACCTTATGGGTCCCATGCAAACCGAGAGTCTCGGTGGCAAAAGATACATTTTTGTTTGTGTTGATGATTTTTCTAGATTTACATGGACATATTTTCTTAGAGAAAAATCTGAAACTTTTGAAAAATTTAAATGCTTTGCACTAAAATTCAAAATGAAAAGAACTCACACATTAAAAGCATTAAAAGAATTAGGAGTGACCATGGGAGGGAATTTGAAAATGCCTGTTTTGAAAGCTATTGCAATAGCTTAGGCATTTCCCATGAGTTTTCGGCTCCTAGAACTCCTCAACAAAATGGGGTTGTTGAGAGGAAGAATAGGGTCCTTCAAGAGATGGGCCGTGTGATGTTGCTTAGCAACAATGTCCCTAGGAACCTTTGGACCTAGGCCGTCAATACGGCTTGCTACATAGGAAATAGAGTCTTCCTAAGGCCCGGTACTAGGCAAACCTCATATGAATTATGGAAGGGTAGGAAGCCAAATATTAGCTACTTCCACTCATTTGGGAGCAAATGCTACATTCTAAATGACCGAGATCAACTTGGCAAGTTTGATGCCAAGAGTGATGAGGGGATTTTTATTGGCTATGCCCTTAATAGTAAGGCCTATAGAGTTTTCAATTTAAAAACTCGGAGTGTCATGGAATCATCTAATGTCGTCATAGATGATTGTAGGCTTAAGACTATAGACCATGATGAGGAGGTCATTATGCTTGATGATCCTTTCTTGGAGAAGAATGGTGAGACTTCAATTGATGTGAAGTCAAGTCTTGATGAAGAGGTCATCCAACCTCTTGATAGAGATCCATCTTTGGACTCTAAAGAACCCGCTCCATGGGTAAGACATCTCCACAATAAGAATGACATTCTTGGAGATATGAATGAGGGTGTTAGGACTAGGCGTCAAATAGCTAATCAAATTAGCTATACTTGCTACACCTCTCAAATTGAACCCAAAAAGGTTGATGAAGCCTTGAATGATGAGTTTTAGGTTCTTGCCATGCAAGAAGAGCTAAACCAATTTGAAAGAAATGAAGTTTGGACTCTTGTTCCTAGACCCAAGGATACTAATGTCATAGGCACCAAATGGGTATATAGGAACAAGTCGGATGAAAATGGCAACATTGTGCGCAACAAGGCTAGACTTGTAGCACAAGGATACTCTCAAATTGAGGGTATTGATTTTGAGGAGACTTTTGCTCCGGTTGCCCGTCTTGAGTCCATAAGACTTCTTTTGTCCATATCATGTGTGCACAAGTTCAAATTGTATCAAATGGATGTGAAGAGTGCCTTCCTAAATGGTTTCTTGCATGAGGAAGTGTTTGTTGAGCAACCCAAGTGGTTTGTGGATCCACACCACCCCAATCATGTCTATAGCCTCAAGAAGTCTTTATATGGGTTGAAACAAGCACCTAGGGCTTGGTATGAGCGCCTCACTCAATTTCTTGTTAACAATGACTACACTAGGGGTAGTGTTGACAAAACCTTATTCATCAAGAGGAACAAAGAAGAGCTTTTCATAACTCAAATTTATGTTGATGATATTGTTTTTGGCTCCACCAACAAATCCAAAGTCCAAAAATTTATTGATGTCATGTCTCATGAGTTTGAGATGAGTCTTGTTGGGGAGCTTAATTACTTCCTAGGTTTGCAAATCAAGCAATTGCATGATGGGATTTTCATATCCCAAGCTAAGTATGCTAAGAACCTAGTGAAGAAGTTTGGCCTTGAGAATGCCAAACATTGTGACACACCCATGAGTACCACCTTGAAACTAAGCAAGGATGCTAGTGGCAAGAGTGTGGAACAAAGTCTTTATCGTGGCATAATTGGTAGCTTGCTTTACTTGACCTCAAGTAGGCCGGATATAGCCTTTAGTGTGGGTGTGTGTGCTAGGTACCAAGCGGATCCCAAGGAATCCCATCTCTCCTCCGTGAAGAGAATCATTCGATATGTGAATGGGACTTCCAACTATGGGATATGGTACTCTTTTGACACTAATGCTAGCTTAGTTGGCTTTAGTGATGCAGATTGGGCAGGAAATTGTGATGATAGGAAGAGTACATCGGGCGGTTGCTTCTTCCTAGGCAACAACTTGGTCTCATGGTTTTGCAAGAAGCAAAATTCCATCTCTCTATCCACAGCTGAAGCGGAATACATAGCCGCCGGGAGTGCTTGCACACAACTCCTTTGGATGAAACAAATGCTTGTGGATTACGGCTTTAATCAAGGTATTCTTACCCTTTATTGTGATAACATGAGTGCAATTAACATTTCAAAGAATCTTGTTCAGCACTCTAGGATAAAACATATAGACATTAGGCATCATTTCATTAGAGAACTAGTTGAAAACAAATGCATTTCACTTGAGCATGTGGGCACTAATGATCAACTAGCGGATTTATTTACAAAGCCCTTAGACTCAACTAGGTTCAAGTCACTTAGTAGGTCTATTGGGATTTGTCATATACCTTGATGTGTTTTGGTGATTGACCCCTTATGGGGAACTCAAGCAAAGAGAGCAACCTTGCATGTTGGAATATGCAAAAACTTGATCAACTTTATGCTTCTTTATTATTTACTTGAGTATTCTTGGTTGTGCTTATATATAATCTTATATGGCTTTTTATTCAATAAGTGTGCCTTGCTTGTTTTGTAATCCATGTCACCTCTATGTTCAAACATGCATTTTTGGATTAGGAGAATTGATTGGAAAGTACATTTGAATGACCTAAAATTTATCTCCATGACATGTGAACTTGATTCTGACATGCTCAAAATGATATGCATGAAATATGTTTTGATTGCTTGAATGCAAATGTGTGTGTATGCAAATGAGAAGACTAATCAATAAGGATCTTGTATCCACGTAATAAATAAGGATTTTATATCCAAATTAGTCTTCTCTCTCTTCTTAATTGTTAATCAGACTACTATCATAAGGACAAATTATCCGAAAAAATCTAACAGGATCTCTTGATCCAATGTCTTGATTTGCTTTTAAGGTTTGATATAGTTTTGTGTGCGTTGAAATCTCTTTTCAAAATACTATATCATGTTTCTTAATGGAAAAAGGGTGCAAATTGGTTTGAATTCTTTTGGAACCCTTTTTGAGGTTCTCCTTGCCAAATACCATTTGCTTGAACCATGATGTTACATGTCTTACATCCAAAGCAATTAAGTCATACATTTTCTTCTAAACAATAAACCCTCAATGATTCTCTCTCAATTAATTGAGTTGCATAAAGTTGTTGTATATGATTATGCACTTATCTTGCAAATAGCTCTCTTTGCTAAAGTGACCCGGTTGGGGAATACTCATTTACCTATCTCATGACAAAAGGGGGGAGTAATGTTGGTTTATTTACGGGTGGTTGTATTTAAGAGGAGATTATCCCGTTGAGGGGGAGTAACCTATATAGGGGGAGCATTTGCATGTTGCATGTTGTAGTTTTCTTGTATTATGCAAATTGCTCTTATTTATTTATCTCTCTTGATCACATCACATACACTTGTCTTGGAAAGTATAGTCTTATTGTTTTGTAGGGAAGGTGGCTATTCTACAAGAGCTTGAAGTTTTGAAGACCTAGTATCTAGGTATCTTTTTGTAATGTAGAATATCTTTTTGTTGACCTTTAGTTTTTACTTTTTTGTGAGGATGATTTGTGAGTGGTGGTTTTGTCACGAAATAGCCAAAGGGGGAGATTGTAAGTTCCTCATATTTTGATTGGCTTATTTCGTTGACAAACCACATTGGGGATTTTCTTTGTAAGGGTAATTTAGGCCTCTTGAGTGTGATCAAGCTTCAAGGACATCTTCTCTCTCAAAGAGCACTTCAAAGGTATCTCACTAGTTTAACTTTCTTTGAAGAGATCTAGTTGCACACACTCACTTGCATACATTATGTTCCTATCTTCATGTAATTGAATGATGTATTGTATGCCTCTTTTCACACTCCACACTTGCACATTTTGCACATCTCTTAGTGTGTTGAGTTTGCCCAGAAAAGAGAATTTCTTCTCTTAGCGCGGCCTAGACCGCTTGGCAAGACATGCTTGCAACGCGGCATACAGAGCGGTATACCTCAACAGAGTCATGCTTCATGTACCGCTTCCTGTACACTTGCACGCAAAGCGACCCAAGTCGCGGTGTTGTCCAGTAAGCCTCTGTTGTCCATACCGCGGCCTGTGCACCTGCATACACAGCGCCCTGCACCGCGTTGTTGTCCAAACGGTGCACTGCTGTGTGTACCGCGGTCTGGACACTTGCCTGCGACGCGGTCCATCTAGCGGTATTGACGGGATTTTGTGCCCTAAGTTCAAAACGATGCTGTTTCAACTAGGGCTCCCTTATATATGCTCTATCTTCTTCCTTGCTCGTTTTCATGAGTTCAAGAAGTCATTTTTGATAGGCCAAGCTTCCCTTAGAGAGAGAAACTCCCAAGAACTCATCTTTACTCAACCAAACACAAATCCATGTGCATCTAACATCTTCAAGCATTATCTCATCATGGATTCTTCTTGCTTTCATTGACTAGGTAACTTGAACATGCCCTAAATCTCATTGTATTTATTTATGTTCTTGTTTGCCTAGGGTTAGCTCTTTTATGTGATTTTATTGCATATCTTTATGTTTATTGGCATTTATAACATGATTGAGTTGTTGTTTGTTGGTTGAGAGCTTTGTTCATTAATAGCTAGCATTTAGGATGATTTTACCCTTCTAGCTAAATCTTCATGCATTTGCATTTAGATATTGATATCTAGGATTTGCATTTATTGACATCTTTAAATCCTTAGATAAGCATTTATTGTTGCCTAGCATTAATTGCATGTTTTGAATATCTTTCACATATTCACATAGGTTGTTTAACCTCTTCATTGATTGTTAAGCTTTGTGACTAAGTGAGTTAGTGCACAAGCTTGTGGTCAAGAATCACTATTAAAGGCCCGTTGGGTAGAGTGAAAGGGTTAGTGACCAAGTAGGTGTGACTTGAGGTCAACCTAGGTTGTAAACTTTCGTTCAAATAGTGGATTTGAGGACCGTATGTGGCTAGAAGGATAGCCCGTGAGTTTTGCCCAGTTGGAGAGTTTCTCACGTAAATCAATCCTTGTGTTTTTATTGTTTTCCGCATATTTATATTGGATTGATTGATTGCTAATATGGAGTAGGATTATTGAAATTGATTAAGTCGAAAAGTTGGTAATCAATCAACTAAAACCTATTCACCCCCCCTCTAGGTTGTATTAGACACACTTTGTGTATTTTCAATAGGCGTCCCCAACATGAGAGATTTGCAATTGATTTCCATTACCTACTATTAGTCTATCATTACATTTGTAGCTGGACTTGAAAGAGAGATTATTCAGATCATAAGTAATGTGGTTTGTGGCACTGCTGTCAACATACCATGCCGGATCGTTGATAGACTATGGTGTTACAAGCAAGGCTGAGGTATGATGATAATTGGCTTGAGGTTCAGATATATTCATGTTGGCTTGTGAAGATGATCCCAGCATCAGTTGTTGTCCATTGAATCCTTGTTGTTGATTAAAGAAGGATACTTGTGTTGTTTCATTATGTTGTAGTGGACCTTGATAGCTTTGATAGAATCGATGGTAACACTTGAGTGCTCATGACCAGGTTTGTTGCAAACCTGGCAGTGAAGTTGTCCTCTGTTGTCAAATTTGTTGTTACGTCCCCTTCCATGCTGGTTACCACCACTTCTGTTGATATGTTGAGTTCCATCCCTTGAGCCTCTCTTTTCCTGATAATTGTTGTTGGCCACATAGTGTACTGAAGCTTGACCAATATCAAGATGCGTTGGTGAGTCAAGATGTTCCAGTCGTTGTTCATGAACCATCAACAAGAATTGTGCATCTTCGAAGCTAATGAACCTTTGAGCTTTATGACATCTACTATTGCATCGAAATCATGTCTTACACCGTTTACCAAGCACATCACTAGGTCTCTATCTTTTACCTCTTCAACAGCAGCCATTAAAGCATCACCAATGTTTTTGATTTTGAACACAAACTCACTTATTGACTCTGAACCTTTCTTGATTGCATGAAGTTGATTCTTGAGTTGAATAAGAATATAACCTCTCTAAATGACTCCAAACATCAAAGGAAGATTTACGTCCAACAATTTGACCAATGACACTTACATGAATGGATGAGTAGATCCAACCCATAAGAAGATTATCAACTTTTTTCCACTAGAATATTCCTTGTTCATACGTTTTTCTATTACTTTTCTCCAAATTCAGTGACAATTTCAACATTCACATACATGTCCGGTGGTTAATTTATTCCACACAAATAATCCTCTAGGTCTAAAGCTTGAAAAATAAGTAGAACTTGAGTTTTCTAGAAAAGAAAGTTAGATTTACCTAGCTTTATTGGTAGATTGAAGTTTAGACTCTTATTGAGAGATGAAAACTCCATTGTTGAGGTTACTAGGCTTGAATCTAGATTTTGAGAGTTAGTTGAAGCAGCTCCTTGAACGTTTTGACTTTGATCTTGATCAACAATCAGAGAGTGCGATCAAAAACGATTTTGAGTTGACATGACTTTAGTCAGTGCTGCTCTAATACCGTATTAACATGAATCAAAAAGGTGTTTGATGTAAATGAACAAGTGTTTGATTAGAGTTCTATGAGAAATATAGAAGTGAGATTTTTCAACTTGACTTCATTGATAAAGCTATATGAAGAAGATAACAATTATTATTGAATTAAATTTATTTTTACAAGTCTGATACATATATCAGAAGAAGTCCCCAACACGCAAATCACATTCCCATAAAATCTGGAATGATCAACCAATGATAATCAAGCAATTGCAGCCACATCACCATGTCTGTTATTAACGGCCGAGTTGTCTGTCGAATTGCCCACCAAATTCTATTTCTGCTATGCGCACTAGTTACTCAAACATGCATAATTTCATCCAGAAAAGTCAGAATTGCAATTCGTAAAAAGTTATGAAAACTAGACTTCTGTACCTTTCCGAATATATAAAAATGTCAATGTGAATCGATCTGAGGACGGAGTTATGGCTCCCACCAGTCGGACATTCTGTACAGGCCCATACAATTTCAGCTCATAAGCTGTCGGAAAATCAGAAGGGTTCATGCACGCGGTCTCGGTGTTGCATTCTGGTTTGACAACGGATCAACCGTGGAAACATCTGGATTTTCTTGGCTACAATTGGGCTTAGATCACGTCGAGGTATGTATCAACGTTGAGGCGCGGCAACTCTGAATACTTCCATTTATTCTCGTTTTTAGCTCTTTTTGCCTCCCAAACTAATCTTTACACTTAAAACCATTAAATAGAGAATATGTACCTACACATGGCTCAACAATCACATTATATACAAAATACACTCAAAAATGAGAACAAATGATAGGAAAATAGGGACCTAAAATAGGTATAAAATAGTCTGATCAAATACCCCCAAACCTATATTTTGCTCGTCCTCGAGCAAAACAAAAAACAGAAAAACAAACAAACAAAACATATAGTACTAAAAATAAAAATAAAAAACTACGCTAGTCCACTTTCGTAGAAAACAAGATGGCATTTAGCATGTGCCACAAGCCTTTCAACCACTAGATAATCCCTAGAAGGATAAGTTTGTCTTTTGAGGGTTTACAGCTACAACACCCACAAACGTATACTCTGTAGGAAAATGGTTGAGATGCAATCTAAACATAACAAGCAAAGACAACACGTGCATGCTAGAATCTCAAATATACCTAGTAATAACAAGGCATCAAGCAATGCAAGTATGCCAATACTTAGGATGTTTTTCGTTTACAAAACAACTACACTTGAATTCCCAAGATAAAATTCGCCTCGACTCTAATCCTTAGATTTCAGTCATTTTTTTTTTTTGCACTCAAAATCCTAGATGCACTCTCTAGGAAACATATGCGAATGAGTTTAGGTACATGGAATCAAATATAATCGCATATGAGTATTTTTTCTATAAAGCACATTTTCTGAAAATAGATCTCATGAAAGGAATTAAATTGTCATGAACGTGGAAAGAGCATGCATCTACTCACATTCCCAAGATAGACTTCCTCTAAGAGATCAAATGGACTTTCCCTAATTGTATTGTGGACAAGGTGATTTGGTAGTGTATGGGATGGAGGATATGGTAGGAGTGAGAAGATAAAGCTACTAACCATGCCATTGTGTTTACACATTACAATTACATCAATTTAAGCTCATTTACACTGTACATTACCATTCAAGCGTCTAGGTTATTAACATATACATTGCACATTTTACGCTACATTTGTACTCAAATTTTTAGAGTAACTTTACATTTGAAGAATTTAAAGGCTTAAGTGTTTATAATTCATTTCTTTTTTTTAAGCCTTTGCCTTTGCACAATTTACATACATTTGCCTATGTACAAGCTTTACACAATTTAGAGCTACATAACTTCTCTAAAGCTATACACCTTAATATGATCAATTACTAGTGTATGTGAAAGTGTTTGGGTTATGTATGTGGTAAAGGTTTAGTGTTTGGCATTAATTTAACCAATGAAAGCACACATCTAGAGACAAGTCTTTAGGCTATTTTAGTAGTTATGCATAACACTAGCCCAAAATCATTTCTAAAAGTCCATCTAGCAAGGGAATGCAAATCTCAAACAGGCAGTCCACATAATGATGTTCTATGGCAATGAATAAAAAAAAATTATGTGCAATGAGATCATTGAAAATTAAGTATAAGCTCGAAGAGTGTTTAAGAGTAGAAATGACATAACCCTAAAAAATAAAACGTTTATAAGACACAAAATATCTCACAAGGGTAATCTCCACTATTTTCCTTGGCGAAACAAGAATAGAGGCCTAATTCACCTCAACATCAAAATATTAGCACTGTACAAACATATTTAAAGCGATCCACAGAGCTAAAAGCATACATGATATGTCTCAACCAGCACGTAAAGAAAAACAACTCAACAAGATGGATTCTATTTCCAAAAAATTTCAAAATTGACCGCTTTGAGCAGAGATTTGAAAATTTTCTAAACATAACAAAAACAAACATAAAACATGAAAGTTTCCACACCCCCAAACATAAACTCAACATTGTCCTCAATGTTGCTCAAATCATAAAAAATGGACAACGTTTAGCAAGATTCGGGAGATAGAACCTAAACATCACAAAAGACTAAAAACAAGAACACATCAAATCCTAAGATCTAACCACAATACAAATTCACTCTTAGATCTAAACAAAAATAAAAATCACAAACACAACAAACATAGCATTCATATCATTAATCGCATGGGCGGTTTCCGTTCAAGTCAACAACTACTTCACAAGCACTTAAATTTAAGTACAGGAATTACCTCTTGTGGCTGCGACTAAGGCATTCGTCGTGAAGCTGCCGTTTCACTTGGGGGGTTGTTGCAGTGCGATAAGTGTACACTTTGTTCTCATGAGTTGTGCGGTCCATAAAACAGTGAAAATTCACATTCCTTGCACAAGCACAATTCAAAAACATCAAATGAATATGATATAAACAAAAAGAAAAATCAATAAAAAGAAAAATCCTAAACACTTACATATATATATATATATCTACAAAGCAATTAAATCTAAACATTTACAGAACCTAAACTAAAACAAGAAACAATCAACAAATAGACACCTCCTCGGCAGCGGCGCCATTTTTGATACACATTTTTTGTGTCGTTACCAAATCTCGAATTCAAAAGATATTTATATTAAAAGTTCCTACGCAATGTGTTCTAACTAGTAAAAAACTAGTAAAGCGATAATCGAGGGTATCATTCCGCAGGGAGGTGTGATTCATCAACCATGTCAAGTTTTAGTGTTTATTTAAAACATGTAAATAGATAGCAGATGAGGTGAGAATAGTGTGTGTGTGTGTGTGTGTGTGTGTGTGTGTGTGTGTGTGTGTGTGTGTGTGAAATGGAAATGGAAATAGATGCAAATATATAAATAAACAAAAGAATATGGAGGGGTGAGAATGATGATTAAGTGAGAAATAATAAGAGGGTGGATATGAGAGATGCAAGATAATGGACACATACGGGGAAATAAGCTCACCAAACACAAATGCATATCTATTAGATGGTTAAGTAATCAAGCACATTCAATTTAAGTTAAGGGTTTGCTCTTGCCTCAATCCGATTTATACCCATTCATAGAGCTAACAGTTGAAGAATGTGTTGATAAGCCTTTAAACACGAAACCGCAACCGACATTTATGAACCGATTCTACATACCAATGCTAGATTGAGCCCCAATACTAACTTGGTAATGTAAAATTGCAACGTTAAGTCTAATGAATGTGGAAAGAGTAATTGTTCATCCAACCATAACTTACCTAGAGCCCCTAGCGTGATAAATAACTAAAGACCAATGTATAACAAAAACAATGAACCAAAACTCTTATAATATGGCAATTATTAGTTTCATCCATTCTTCCTAGCTAATTAGCCAAGACAATGCCCGGAGAGCCCTTCATAAAGCACAATCCTAACTCTAATTCACTCAAACTCATCCATAAACTTGTAATTTCGACCATCCATCAACATATACACACAAATGGGATATTTGATTACAACTACTCCTAAATTACATTAATCTACTCCTAATCTTATCCATGAACACATATTAATTTCCAATCTCCATACACAAGCATTTCAAGATAAGAGATATAATCAATCATGGCAAGAACGAAACAAAACTCAAATGAATATAAAAATCATCATATATAAATAGCCAAAGTGTAGGATTACAAATACTCCCAAATGGGGATTACACATAAGGAAAACAAGAAAAACATAGGAGAATGAGTTTAGATACAACCTTTGAAGAAACCCCTCCAAGAGCTCCATCATTTGCCTGGCACAAAATTGGTCAAAGACCTCTCCTAACTCCATTAAATCCTACTCACAAATGTGGGGAAAGATGGGTAGAAAATGTGGTGGTGAGCTTTCATAGAGGAAAACCTCCATGGAAGCTTGAAAGCTTCTCTCTCTTGATTTGATGAAGAAGAATGAAGAAGATGAAGTTTGGGCTGTGTATATTCTTAAGAGAAGAGAGCGAAAAGGTGTTTATATAGTGTTGGGAGGTTAATGCATGAAATGGTAGTGAAGGGACGAAAACTGCCCCTCAATTTCGGGTAAAAACCCGACCTCCAGCTGCTAATCGGCGGTCAAACCAACGGCCATGGTGCCAGCCTAATTGGCCACCAAAATGTTGTTGAAAGTTATTGTCTTCATTTGGCTGTCAGAACCGCAGGTTTGGTTGCCCGCCGAATTCCATTCATGCTCTGCGCACTAGTTACTCAAATGGGCATAACTTCCTCCAAAAAAGTCGGAATCGTAGTCCGTAAAAAGTTATGGAAACTATACTTTTGTACCTTTCCGAATATATAAAGATGTCAATGTGAATCGATCTAAGGAGGGAGTTACGGCTCCCACAAGTCGAACCTTCTGCACTGGCCCATACAATTTCAGCCCATAGGCTATCGAAAAATTAAAGGGGTTCATGCACGTGGTCTCGGTGTTGCATCTGGTTTGACGAAGGACCAACCATGGAAACATCTAGATTTTCTTGGCCATGATTGGGCTTAGATCACGTCGCGGTCTGTATCAAAGGTGAGGCACGATAACTCTGAATACTTCCATCTCATTTTTGGCTCTTTTGCCTCCCAAACTTATCTTTTCGCTCAAAACCATGAAAGATGGAATATGTACATGCACATGGCTTAACAAACATATTATATACAAAATACGCTCGAAAACAAGAACAAACTATAGGAAAATTTGGACCTAAAATAGCTATAAAACAGTCCGATCAGCTAACAACCTGACTGATTGCTATTAACTATCTATTAGGCTTTAAGATACATTAGCAAACTAATGGCTACTTAAAAGCTATCAACCATTAGCCAATGATGCTACCTAACGGCTACATTGCTGTACTATGCTACTTGTATACAATTGCTCTGTTCAAGGTCTTGGAGTAACATCTCCTTTGTCTAGCTTGATATAGCTTGATACTCAATAAGCTCTCATTGGTTGTAATGTGTGAGCTATGTAAGTCAGAGGATTCATATCCTTAACAGGAGGTTTGGTTGATAAAGATAAAGTTAAATTGAGAGATGTTGGTTAAGGGGTTTTGACAATGACTTTGAGCCCTCTTTTTTTTCCACCAGATCTCTTCCTTCTATGTTTCTTTCCTTTAAAAATTACATTTATTTTTTATTTCGTTTTTTCAAATTTAGATTATTTACCATTATTTTTCATTTATTATTATTTTCAATTTTCTTTTGTTTTAAAATGTGTTTTAATTTTATTTTTCTTATTTTTTTTACCTTTTTTATCAATTATTAATTTTTAAAAAATGTAATCTCCACCGTCCATCTAAAAAATGGACTGTATAGATCATCTATTTTTATTTAATTTTTCTTTATTTAATTTACTCTTTTAAATTTTAATTTTATTAAATAAAGGGTAATTAGGGTATTTCAGTCCTTTTGTCATTTTGATGTGGTCAACCGTTATGTTAACAGCCAAACACTAACACCAGGGGAGTTGAGTGTCAATTTCAATAAAATTATTTTTGGATGTAAATAAGCAAACCTCAGGGAGGTTCTGTGTAATTAGCTATATATACCAGTTCTTTTCTTCTTAGTACGTACTGATATAAAATACATCAGTGCATTGCATGTGGATCATAGATTATGGATAAACACTGACAAATGTATACAGAATGGGTTAAAGTAATTGAATCTAATAGTCCACATGCAAGGCACTGATAAATATTTATCAGTGCGTACCAAGTAGAAAAGTTTCATATATATATATATATATATATATATAGCCTCCTTGACAATCCTTCAGCGGTGGATATTGAGAGTGAGTGGTTTGGGTCGATAAAGAGGGTCAGGGCGAACCCAGGAAATATTTGATGTCTGGGCTAAATTATATATATATATATATATATAAAAAATAGTCGGCTCCTTATCTATCAATAGTCGGATTTATCTACTTTTGTTTAATCAATATATTATAATGTTTAATTAAAGGATAACAAACTCTTACACTAAATTAATTAAATTTGGTGTGCACTGGGGAGGAAACTCTTGTAATTATTTTCCTCATCAATGAACACCGATATAAAAAAGTCAGTGCAAGACATGTGAGTCATTGATTAAAAATAAAAAATCTTTTTATATGATTTCTTGATGAAAGTATTTTTTTTAATAATAATATAACAACAATTCAACAATGGATTGCTCAAGAATATGAAATATATTGTAAAATTTATGCATAAACAATTATTTAAATTTATAGTTCAAAAAATTTATTTAAACTTACAAATGACTTAATTCTATAATGTTAGAAACTAAAATAGTATGCACATTTTTACAACTTACTTTGAACAACAAAATAGTTATATTTCACTAAATTTAAATAAAAATATAATATTATTAAATCTCAGGGACCTTTATATAATTAATCCATTATATATTAATAATATTTTGATTTTTTTCTAGAGGGCTGGGGGCAGCCCTCTCACAAGCACGCCTCTGGAGAGGGTGTCCTTGCCGAAACTGAATTGTGCAAATAGAGGCCGTCTGTATTGAGGGACTTATGTAGGTCAATAAAGAAATATAAGATCAGAATGAAAGACACATCAAGAATTGCAGTGAAAACAATGGTGATGGGTTTTGAGGAATTGAGTGACATGATATTTTGAGATGGATGAGATTCAAATAAAAAAAATCAAGACAAAATAGAGAGATGGACAGAGATATTAAATTAATTTATTTTTTTGACGAGAATATTGATTTAATTTATTTTTTTTAAGATAAGGGGCATTTTGGTCATTCATGGGTCAACTGTTAAACATATCCCGTTGACCGTTAAAGGGAGGGGATTTGGCTATAATTAAGGACATTTCTTGTATATTTTACCATATCACCAAAACATAGGTCACTTTATGCGATTTATCCAATGTAAACTTAGACCAAAATGAAACTCGAAATCGCAAATCGAATGCTGGGCCTACAAGAACTCTTGCTGTCATTTCTTATTCTTATCTGGCAACTTCGTTTCATCTTCACTTCCTACACACACAAAAATAAATAAAAAAAATAAACAAAAATCTTCTTCTCCACTAATCCCTAGCGTTTTCTCTCTCATATCTCTCTATTTGTTTGAATAGTGAGTGGGGGCAGTTTAAATGTGGGCCTTTTAGACATTTTACCCTCACAATGGTTAAAATTAGTAAAATTAATGCGCATGATCAAAAATAAGTTTTGAGAAAATTGTATGGTTAATTTCAAAATTTCCCTTTGTTTTAAATGACCCCGGTCTGTGACTTCAAATGACCCACCTTAAATTTTGAGATTTCTTTCTAATATGTTCTTGTGCATCAAGAAGTGAGTAATCCAAATTTCCAATCAAGAGATTTGGTAGACTCGGTAGCCGAACTCATTTGCTGGTGTCCATGTGACGACCATCCAAATTCACTTTTTCATTCTTAAATGATGAGCTATAATAAAGAGATATTATTATATTTCTGTTTATAAAAAAAAAATCCAATTATTCACTTATAACATAAATCTTAATCGTTGAAGTGATGAAGTTGACGCGAAAAATAAGTGAACTGATGTAGAGTCCTGGTGGCATTTTGGTAAAATAATGAACAAAGTAAGGTTTATGATATAAGTAGGTAATTGTGTAATAAAACTTATGGGTAAATAAAAGCATAACAATTTCTCTTTATTATATGTGGCTCATCGTAGGTGGCTGTCATATGGAGAACAGTAAATGAGTTTGGCCACTGAATCTAGTAAATCTATTTCCTTCAATTATAAATTAAAAAGGAACAACCTATGAAACTAGAAATATGTTTTCAAGCTTGATAAACAAAAAGTTGCTTAATTTCTTTTCCTTTTGCTTGGAATCAGTCCTTGAAGAATGGGATAACTAAGGAGTAAATGGTAGGAGGACAAGAAAACCTGTCCAAACATCACGTCAATATTGTTCTCCAGGATCACTCTCCTCAGGCCAACAAAGAAGCATACCAGGTTCAATATCACCAGGATTATCAAAGGAACTGTAAACATTGCTGCTCCCTGGAAATTAAATCTACCCTTTTTGTATTTCTCAAGCTTTTCTTTGTCCACCACCTTGTTTGTTAACCTTAAATTAGCTTTCTGTATGCCAATCTGCTTCATGATCGCGTCTAGGCATCCGAATAGGCTCCCGGAAACTGACTTTATAAACCACATCCTTTGTTCATTCCAGAATACCTTCAATGTGCCCCCGGTATAGAGGACCTCGTATAGATGCTGACAAAGGGAAGATAAATACACAACTGAAAAGACACCAAACCACGGACTTGAAACCTGAAATTTGAATTTATGAAGAGCACATAATTAGCTTCATCATCAGATCGACGTAGTGAATGCATATATAATATGATACGTGCTCCTTTGGACAGGTTACCTTAGGGTACAAGGCAGTGCCATTAATGAGACACAACTGAGGAACAATGGCATACAAGAGAAGAGCCACAGACAAAAGGGGCTGCAAAGTGAAGCATCCATAACACATGCTTTGTAGAATGGACATTCTAGACACTCCATAAGTGAGGGGGCTGAATTTAGAGAGACCAAGTTTAATCAATTCAGAGGACCATTTCATAAGCTGTACCATTGCATCCTTCATGTCAACGGTGGTGCATCCCATGAAACATGGCCTTTTCGGATAAAGATACACTGATGTCCACCCTTTGCAGTGCAAAAGGTACCCTGTGAATGTACTCTCCAACATGCATTCATAAGAAAACCCTATCTGCATTCACATATCATGTTTTTGTAATTGTCAAGCTTTTTCAAGATTAATAAATCATTAATGATGATGACTCTTTAGTAGTACTATATATAGCACACTTGCCTCTTTACCCCAATTTGTGTTAGCTTCATAGGCACAAGAGGCCAAAAGTTTGGCATCTTCTAAGATGGAAACTGATGAATTTTCATCCTTTATGGAGGCATCTTGAATATTGTGATTAGACTTAAGTGAAGCAATTAACTTGGTAGAATTACCAAAATTCTTTTCTGGGTGAAGAAGATATTTATCTGGCATATACCAAAATAAACAAGTTTATTAGCAACAAAGAGTACATTGTACCTAATCAGACACTTTTAAAAGGAGGCAAATGTTACCTTCTTGATTTGGGCTCCCAAATAACGCATTTCTCTTTAAGTAAAAGCCGGTGCCTGACAGTAGTGGTCCTCTAAGCCCATCCATTCCTTGCCACTTCGTCTGAATTGGATCAAAATCTAAATGAGTTATTTTTAAAAATCGGGTCAACATGAATAAAGCATAATGGGCCAAGATTTTGGAAGTAGATTTGATTGACCCAGTTGGTTTGCATGTTGACTAAATTGATTCAACACGATATTATACCAGAGAAGATTGCCATGTGTACCGTGTAGGTTGTTCTAGCTTGGCTATCATAGATATCATTCTTGCTAACGTTGTAGAAAATCTGGGGGTATTGAACAAAAGCAAGAGAGCGAGACATGCGAGGATCAAGGTGAAAACACATTGCTTGTCGAGCTGAGGTTGGGTCATTGCAGTACATGTCACAGTCCAACACCAATAGATATGGCGCATTACTTATTATTCCAGATACTCGAAGCTGCACGCAACATTATAATTTATTAGGGCTAAGATCGTCTTTTTATAGGTTCGAGCATACAAAAACAATTCTGTATACATAAAATTGATTTTATGTTTAATGTACGTATGGATATAAAGTGGGGACGTAACATCTACGTAGATAATTACTCTTTATGTGTATGTATGTGAGAATGTGTACTCACAAGGGCATTGAGAGCTCCAGCTTTGAAACGGTGCGGATAGGACGGTCTTCTTTCACGAGAGACATAGACAAGCATAGGTATCTTGTTTTCTTCATCCTCCCTGTTGTCATGTAATATCTACAAAAAAAGAACATCAAAGAATAATAAAAATTTTATATATATATATCTCGCTTTGTTGTTTGTTGTTCTTGTTGTCTTCTCTAAAAATTTGGTTTTGTTTATTTGCATGCCCATCATGAAAAAAAAAATTCCAAAAGTATATCCATGAATTAAGGATGCATTAAACGATTTTTTTTACCTTATCAGGCCAGCTGATAAATTTAACTTTTAATATATTTGTGTCTTGCTTATTTCATGAGCAAAAGACCAATGTTTCTTTAATATATCTCGCATATATAATTTTTCTTTATTCTAATAGAGAGACACACAATTTAGATATATTTATAAGATATTGACAATATTTTTTTTAAGGATATTAACAAAACGTAGTTAAGACTTAAGAAGCTATAAAGATAATTAAATACAACTCTATCACAAAAAATCATCCTTATCACAATATGATAAGATTTACCAATAGTAACATTGGCAATGTGATCCTGATTATTGCCTCAAAACCAATCCAGTTATCTTTGACTTTTACCGTATAGATTAAAGCCTTAAATTAGAGAAATTTGTACGCTTATTTATTGGTTGTAGACCCTCGTATCTAGAATGTTTTGGGATGTATATAGAAATGAATTTTAAATAAATTGATTACCTTCGTTAAATAACTTAAGTAATATACATGTATTTCAATGCATCAGAAAGAAACATTACAAATAGTTTATTTTCTGTTATTGAAACATAAAGAATATATAGAAGAAAAGTTGTATTACGACCAAAGTATAATCATCTATAAAAATTTATACATACATTTAACTAGGTTAAAGAGATTATGATCTTAATTATTAAAAGTTTCATTCACATTTGGGTGACAAACTTCCAGTTATGGAAAAATTAAACAAAATCTTAAATTAATTGCATACCTCAACACAAGGGGGTCGATCCATCCGAGGGCAATTGTTTTCATCTTTTGCACCAACATTCTCCACATTTTTCTTGAAAATTTCATATTTTGACTGTAGAGATGATAGTAGCATCAGCTTATAATTTTGTTACTTCAATTCCCGAATTTAATAATTAGTAGAGTAGTTTTAACAGCAGTAAACTCCAAGAAAAAGTATATCACATAATATAAAAACTGATCAGGTTCAGGATCCGGTACGTTTTTCGTGCAAAATCCTAATTGAAAAATATATAACTATCTTTATCATGTACAAAAATTAATTGTATGTAGATATGGGTGAGAAAAGTGATGATTAAATTTGCACCAACCTTGATATTCTCTTCCTCCACCTTGAATAGATCACTCCAAAGAAGCCTCTCATCTTCAGCTAACAAGGAGAAATAAGCCTCAGGACACCTAGTCTTGATTCCATACTTGCGGCAGAAGGGAATCCAGGACTTGGCAAATTCATGTGCTTCTTTAATGGCATACAAAGTGATAAATGAGCCTCCGTCATCGGAGAGATACACCGACAATTTTTCCGGCGGGTAGTCCAGTGCCAAGGCCGATATAACAGTGTTCATAACCTCCACAGTAGGCTCTTTTTTGGAATCAGCCGTGCACACGAACACATCAATTCCTGGTAACCTAACATCACTAGGGGATTTTTCAGGGAAAACGGAACGGGATATGGGGAGCCAGCGAAAGCCTTGACCGAGGAACCAAATGAAGGCCATAAACAACTCAGAGACAGTAACGAGAGACCATGACAAGGTTGGTACGTTGTTTTCATAGAAAAGGGTTGTAGTGCGATAATAAAGCAACAACAGTATTGCAGTGAGGTGGAAAAGAATGTGAAGCTTGTTAATGGTGGCACGAGGCTGCTGAACTGTACGAGAGTGAAGAAGTACAGGGTCAGCCATGTCTATTTGATTTGCTTAATTAGAAATATATGATTCCAGAACTCACAACCCGGCTCCCTTTATATGGAGTCGTCTCCTGATCACGTGTCTCATAAAATAGTGATGTCGTAACTTGTACGTTCATTCAAAATTACAGAATAAGACATATGGTAGCTAAAAACTAAAGCAATCAAAAGACATGAATGTCTTATCTTTAACTCATGGTGTGCACTTCTACTTTTTAGTGGAAGATTCCGAATCCACCATACATATTGTACATGTATGTATAGAGAGTTTTCTCCTTAATATTGTGACAGTAAATATTTGGGTTAAATACGGGAGAGTTTTCTTGCTAATATTATGATGGTAAATATTCGGGCCGTGCTTAACATAGGCAGGACCTCGAATCCGTTCAATGTCAAATTAAAATAATAATATTAAAAAAAATACAGGTGTATGTTCAAATTTGAGTACTGTGAACCGAAAATTCGCTCTGGGTGAAAATTCCGATCAACACACTCAACCCGTTATCCTGGAGGTCGCAGTTGGGGTAGGTACCTCGAGGTACCGGGTTTTTGTACGAGTGAGAGAAGCAAGGTACAGTAGGTAAGTGACTAATCATCTCGTCCGTCTGGCTTCGAGCCTAAGGAGAAGATATGGTGTTGGAGGTTCTCTTACTGGTGTGAGGGTGGTGGTCCTAGTACCATGTCCCTAATCCCGGTACCTGGTCCTTGTACCGGTTCTGGTATGTATCCAGTCTCCTCTCTAGGCGTCCTCGACCCAAACAACAAGCAAGGAGGAAGGATTGGTGATCCTCAGTGACGTAGATGTGGTCGAGAAGGATGTGACCACCTGGTAGCGATTCTTCGCCTTTAGGTCTTTCCAGTCAAGGTCGAAACCCGTCTTGGTTCTTCTAACTCCTTTCTAGTGGTGGCTTGGCATGCAGATAGGTGGATAAGAGAGCTAGGACTAGTAGGTTCGGAACCTAGCTTCCATACATGCATAATAAGGAGATAGATGGGAGAATGACAATTCACTTAATAGAATTGGACTGACCTAAGAGGAAAAAGCATCACGAATGATCATATGCTGAAAAACCCCTAGGCAGTATCTAGAGGAACGAGAGAGACTCTTCTTTATATTTATATATCACAAGAAGTGCTCCGGAGAGCTTACATAAGTACAAACCGCCACAGACGCCACCCAGTAAGTCACAGTTGGAGGGGTACTACTTGGTACCGGTACATTCCTGGTGAAAATTGATCTGTGTAGTAGACGAGACAATGGTAGGAGATGGCGAACTGTATTTCTGATGAAAAAATGGGTGAAATCTCCATTGTTTGATAGACGATGATGTCTCTCTTTTTAGTCGATCTCTGGATCCCATTTTTCGGATTGGAGATTGGAGCTTCAACCTCCCCTTTTTGGAGAGTGCTTTGTCATATTTATATCTTCTCTTTCTTGTCTCCCACTCCGTTAATTTAGTTAATCAATTCATAATCATAGGAATATTGATTTGGCATTGATGGAGTTGAATATTTACTCATTAATGGCGTTGTGAATAGTCATTAAAGAGTTGACTGAATGTTTACTCATTAATGACGTTGTTAATGGCCATTAAAGAGTTGACTGATTTCTCATTAATGGCGTTATGAATGGCCATTAAAGAGTTAACTGATTTCTCATTAAGGGCGTTGTGAATGGCCATTAAAGAGTTGACTGATTTCTCATTAACGGCGTTGTGAATGGCCATTAAAGAGTTGATTGATCTCTTATTAACGGCGTTGTGAATGACCATTAATAGGGTTGCCTATCTCCATTAGTAACCAGAGAGGTCAACTTTCTCCTCTTTTAGTTGGAGGCTTCTGCAGGTTTTGTTCTTTTGGCGTGGTCTGGTTCTAGGTTGATTCCCTGGTGCATTGGTTGCATCGATATGTGGGAACCTTCTTACTGCCATTTCCCGTGCTAGGTAGATGATCGATACTTGATGGACCGGTCCAGTACAGGTATCGCGATACCAGGGTACCAGGTGGGAGGTACTGCGGTATCAGCCCTGCTTGATATCTGGTAAAACGTGCGATGTGGTACTGACTTCTTTCTAGTTCATGGTATCAAGTATCCCTGGTATCTGGGTACCGGTCCCGATCTATGTTCTACCAGACTCTAGACTGATGAAAATTCTTCTCTGGATCCCTGTCAAAAAAGGTTGTTAACAAGTACAAAATACAGTGTCCCATGGCAATATGGCATCACTATATATATATATATATTTCTTTTCTCCTCGGTGTGGATTGATATAAAATATATCAGTGCATTACATGTGGGCCATAGATTATAAAGCACTGACAATTACATACAGACTAGGTCAAAGTAATTAAATTTAATAGTCCACATGCAACGCACTGATAAATATTTATTAGTGCGTACTGAGGTGAAAAGCAATTAAATTTAATAGTCCAAATGCAACGCACTGATAAATATTTACCGGTGCGTACTGAGGTGAAAAGCAATTAAATTTAATAGTCCAAATGCAACGCACTGATAAATATTTACCTGTACACAATGAGGTGAAAAGTTTCATATATATATATATATATATATATACAGTCATTTTCTCCTCAAGTGCGCACTGACATAACTTATAACAGTGTATTGTATGTGGACCACTGATTATGAAGAAGTTTTGACAAGTGCATACACTTTGAGTCAAAGTATGTAAATCTAATGGTCCACATCCAACGCACTGATAAAGTTATATCAATACGTACTGACTTGAAAATTTCTGTATATATATATATATATATATATATATACACACACATTCAAGTACTTAAAACACAATCTGGTGCCACTCCTACACGGCTACACCTGTGATTTCTAAATGCTTTACTTGACCGGTAAGTGAAGTGGTGGCGACACAGCCAAATTTTCACAACCCTCCCAAGACTTGTCGGAAAAATAGTTAGTTAAGGAAAAAAAAATCTAGATGCACGTATGTTAATAAGATACTCTTGAGGATTGAATAGTCCTTAGAGGAAAAAAAATCTACAAAATTATATTATTAATTGTAGAGCCTACACATACTTATATGGTTCAGGTTTTAGTATTGTAAATATTGTTAAACCTTAATTTGCTTTTTAAATTATAAAGTATAAAGTATGTAGAAAACCTCTATTATAGAGAGTTTTATATTTCCGGAATGCCACCCATGCCACCCATGCCACTCTTGCCTCCCATGCCTTCCATGCCGCCCATGCCTCCCATGCCCGAAAAGTCCATCCTACTTTTTTTTTTAAGGCAATATTATTAAGGGAAATTATCATTTTCCCCCCTGAGGTTTGCCATATTAGATAAATTGGTCCCTCTAGTTTCAATAATGGTCAGCCACTCCCCTGAAACTCAAACTATAAATCATTTTGTCCCTTCTGTAAAGTTTTTCATCCAAAAGGCTTTTGACTGTTAATTGAAAAATTAAAATGCCTCCATCAGGGATCGAACCTTTGACCTTGTGGTTAAAAACCACACACTCTAACCACCTGAGCTACTCCAACTTATCTCCAACAATAAGTTGATTTAAATGTGTGTGTGTGTAAATATATATATATATATAGTTATATAATTTGTTTTAAATAATTTAAATCTGTTTGTATAATTTAAAATAAAATCATATATATAATTTAAAATAAACTTATATTTAATAATAATATACAAAAACAAATTTATGAAAAAAATAATAATAATAAGAAAACAAAAGGAAACCCAAAAAATTCAGAAAATCAAAGATCGTAATTTTTTTAAAATTCCTTTTAAATATATGAGTGTATTTTAAATTATAAATAAACTCATATTTAAAATAAACTCATATATTTAAAAGGAATTTTTTTTTCTTTCTTTTTTTTGAATTTTTTTCCCTTTTCAATTTATAGACTTTGATTTTCAGGGTTTTTTTTTAACCAAATTGAAATAACATATTTTTTGAAAAGGAAAAAAATTCAAAGAAAAAGAAAGAAAAAAATTAACGGGTTTTGATTTTCTGGATTTTTTGGGTTTCCTTTTGTTTTCTTATTATCATTATTATTTCATAAATCTATTTATATATATTATTATTAAATATAAGTTTATTTTAAATTATATATATAATTTTATTTAAATATATAACTATATATATACATTTAAATCAATTTACCTCAAACAATAAGTTGGAATAGCTAATGTGGTTAGAGTATGTGGTTTTTAACCACAAGGTCAAGGGTTCAATCCCTAATGGAGGCATTTTAATTTTTTAATTAATGGTCAAAGGTTTTTTGGATGAAAAACTTGACAGAATGGGCAAAATAACTAATAGTTTGGGTTTCAGGGGGTTGACTGGCCATTATTGAAACTAGACTGATCAGTTTATCTAATATGGCAAACCTCATGGGGGAAAATGATAATTTCCCTATTATTAATCAAACAAACAGCACCGAGACCATAGAAAAACAACAGAACGAGAGGCAGAAATAGGCGCGCGCGCATATAATATATATATATATATATATATATATATATATATTAATTTTCCAGTTATGACTTTCTACAATGCACACTTTAAGCACCTTTGATGAAATTACATATAATCGAATGTTTTTCGGTGAGATTTTTTGTATGCAACCTAAGAAAATTCAAATACATATTTGGTTTTTTCAAAAAAAAATACACATTTGGTAAAAATTTGGAAATTTTTTGGATTTGAGAACTATTGTTTCTTATATTTCCATATTTTTAAATGTTTTATCTTCAAAAAAGTCAGAAAAAATTAGTTCTTACACCCGAACTTTTTTTAATTTTTTTTCCATAAATTTATTTCAATGTTTTCACCGTCCATACAAAAAATCAAATCAAGATTCAATATATTCCATTAAATTTCATCAAAGGTGCTTAAAGTGTGCATTGAAAAAAAATTCTTATATATACATCATTTTCTCATTACGAAAACTCTCTCATTTTCATTTCTTTTTTTGATCTTCCATTGTTTTTTCTCTCCCAAGAACACTCTTTTCTAGTCCCTAACCACTAACTTAGATCTCGAAATCATTCTTCACCAAACCTACTCATCAAAGGACACTTGGAGATTTGATTCAAGTTTCAAGAAGGAGGAGTTCTACATGGGTCTTCTCTATTTATTTTCTCCTAATTATTTGTTTGTAATTTGTCATTAGTAGTTAAATATCTCATTAAGTGATTGGTGTGAAACACTTGTGAACTTTGGGCTTTGTAATGAATTCGATCGTTATTAAATCTATTAATTATGTTTCATTCATTGTTTTAATTGCTTCCCTTAATTGGTTGTCATTGATTGTACACTCCTCTCTTCACTAATTGATTGAGGAATTTAATTGAGTAGTTGACTAGGTATACACTCTACTTGGTCTTGTTAAACTCATTTGCATGGAAGGATCAAACAAGAGTACACTCCTCGAGTGAGACTTAGAGTGTATAGAATCGATTACCCATTTGAGATTAGATAAAAATAGAGATTGTTACTTGTGAGAGGTTAAGCACCAATACTATACACCCTAGGTTGGTGACCTTATGAAGAGGTTGGTCCCTTAATTTGATAAATGTGCATTCATGGAAAATCCTAAGTGGGTGGTCAATACTATACACTCTAAGTTGGTCATTTATGAGGGATAAATAGTCGGCACTATACACTATAGGTTGATTACATAAGATTAATGAACACTTATAAGAGTTCGTGATTTTCCCATTATTCACTTGTTGGATCCATCAATACCTTAGTTTCCACTCATCTCATTCATTCTAACCAATCTGCATTTAGTATAACTTAGTTTAATTGCATTTTAGTTGTTAACATTTTCAAACCAACCATGACAATTTACTTTATGCATTTTAGTATTATTAATCCTAATCTAATCATCACTACCTCCAATCCATGTGGACGATACCATTTCTTGTCGTTGTACTTGTTTTGAAAAAATTAGAGCACATTGCTAGGACTTCTCATAAATATCTTTTGAATTCGTGATTTGCTAACGACACAAAAAGCGCGTTCACTTATCAGGGAAATCAAGGCCAATCTCCCATTGTTTGTCAACTATCATAGTGCAAAAACTTGTCGCTCTCGCAGTCAACCATCCTCACACTATTCTCGGCCTCATGCCAATTTTGCTAATAGGGATTCAAGCGGCACCAACAATTGGGTCCTTGATTCGGGTGCCACACATCACATTACCTCTGATCTTAAGAATCTCTCCATGCACTCTGACTATGTTGGGAACAAAGATGTTGTAGTCGGTAATGGTAATGGAATTTCTATAACTCATTCTAGTTCTTCCACTATTGATTCATTTACAATAGATAATATATTGTGTGCACCCTTGATAATAGATAATATATTGTGTGCACCCTTGATAAAGAAAAATCTAAATCTTTTTCACAATTTTGCAAACAAAACAACACTTCCATTGAATTCTTTCCTAACCATTTTCTTGTGAAGGATTTGAATACGGGGGCATCCTTGGCGAAATGCCGGAGTAGGCACAACTTGTACGAGTGGTCACCTTCCGCCTCACCTTTCAAGCAGTCCAATTCCACACCTTATGCAACAGTTGCTCTCTTATCTCAACTGTGGCATCAAAGTCTCGGCCACCTATCATCTTTTACCCAAAGGAAAATTTTAGCTAGTAATAAAATTTCAATTTTTGGTTCTTTTGATTTTAATAAAGTTTTTGACTCTTGTCTATGTAACAAAAGTCATAAATCATCATTCAAAAATTCTTATGTTAGTTATGATAAACCATTTCAAGTTATTTATTCCGATGTTGGGGTCATGCCCATGTTACTTTGTTTGAGAATTTTTGGTATTATGTTATTTTTATAGATTATTTTACTAAGTACACTTGACTATATAGACATGATGTCAGTTCGTTCGAACCGGCGAACCGAACCAGAACCAATACCAGGCAGTTCCGGTTCCGGTTCTAAATTTTAAGGAACCGCCCGGTTCGAACTGGACTGGAACCGGCGGTTCACACATATATATATATATATATATATTTTAAAAAAAACACTCTACCCTCTACGCCACTTTCTTTCTCTCTCTCTCTCTCAGACTCTCAGTCTCTCTTTCTTTCTCTCTTTCTTTCTTTCCTTCTTTCTTTCCTTCTTTTCTTCCTGTCACCTATGGCCGCCGATCCCTTCACCAGTGCGCCTATCCCTTCTTCATCCACCGCTAATCTCCTCTTCATCGTCTCCGATCTCCGATCTCTTCTTTCTCTTTCTTGTTTTAAAAATAAAACCATAGTTAACCAAATCTTTCAAAATTTATTCAAAATTAACCTATAAGTGACCAAAATATCCTTAGGGTTTTTTCATCTTTTTTCCCTCTCATCTCTCTTTGTTCTTCACGTTCTATCTCCTATTTATGTTTCTCTCTCCTCTGTTTTCTCTCTTTGCTTTAACATGGATTTTGAATTGTAAAATCTGACCACTAAACTCAAATCAACTCCATTAAAACAAAATCTCTGTTCCCATCTCATTTTCTCCACTATTTTTATACATATTTTTTCTTCATCTCTCTTATTTATCCATCTTTCTTAGTTACGTATTTGTTTATGGTGTGCCATGAAATAATGTTGTAAATTTGAATCAACATCACCATTGAATTGCCCAAGAACTTTTGCTTAAGCTGCACAAACTCAACATACAAGAAGATGCAATAGAAAATTTCATACTTGGAAGCTTAAATTTTATTTGACTCACCCCTTGAACCATATGAGAATTTATTTTTATGATTTAAAGACCTTAGAATTGTTTGTAATCATGTATATTTAATGGGTTTTGACAGTATTTTAAATTATTTTGTGGTTATAATCATCTATTTTGAAGTTTTTCAAATTTTTGGTTTACGATAAACGTTACATGATAACATGACATGTAATATTTTTCGTTTTATAATATAACATATTTTTCAAATTTTTAGGTTTCTAATGAATGTTACATGATGACAAGTCATATATATTTTTCAATTCATCATGTAATATATATCTCAAATTTCTGGTTTTTTTTTTATAAATATTGTACGATATGACGACAAATAATATTTTTCTAGTTCATCATGTAACATATGATGCCAAGTAATAATTAATTCTTCATGTAATATTCTAGTCGTTGTATTATGTAATATTTAACTAATCATGTAAAACATTTTAAAGTGAATTTTGATTTCAAAAACCGGTTAGTTTTAACAAATATCTCTAACAGAAAGTTCAGAGATGTGAAACATCAACAAATCTATGAAAAAGAAAGAGTAATGTTAGGTTTTCTAAAATTTTTCTCAAATTCCTTCCCAAATTGTGTTGGCACATGACATGTCAACATCACATCACTCATCACATAATCTCATGATTTATAAAATGTTAACACGTCAACACCATTTGGAAAGAAATTTAAGAAAAATTTTGGAAAGTCTAGTATTACTCATAAAGAAACTAAACTCCTTCTAGGTATTGGCCAATGTATTCGAGAAGTCTGTCATCTATTTTGCTTCCTAAAATAGATGTCAAATTTGATTAAATTGTTTTTTGGAAGAGAAAAGAGAGTTTATAGTGTATCAAGAAAGGTATGGCTATGCCTATGTAGTGGAAGAGTGCATGAGATCGTCTTCCACGGCTGCTGTTACGATGGTTTGTTCCAGCTCAGTTTTATATGGACTAACTCCTTAGATAATGATGATGATACATTGATGCTGATGTACAACAAATATAACGTTGTGCACTAACAATTTAAACTACAAACATTGTTGATGATAACCAATCAAAAAAAAATATTCTACTATTGCAGTCTTTTGATTTATCATGCATTTTTTTTGTTTTTTTGATAAATGACAACTAGTGACATGAATCATTCTTTGTTGATGTTTGTCTAAAATAAACATTTGTTTTTTTTACTTGACACATATTTGTAATTTCGGGTTTTAATGGGTTTTGTTGTAGTTAGTTAAAAGTCTCTTGCTGTGTGAGGTTGAAAGATTGAAACCTAGAGGGAAGAGAAGGTTTGAAAGACAGAGATAATCCCTTGTATATAGTCATTCTCACTATCTAGTGAAATCGGTAACCTTGGTGGAAGTAGCCAACTTTTGGTAAACCATACAAAATTGTTTGTGTTGTGTTGCTGTTTGTTTGCTATTGATTGATTGTGGTTCTTGTTGCTAGTATTAATTTCTTGTGCTTGCAAGTCTATTCAAATAAGGAAATAAGGTCTTGGAAGGTGTTTGTGGTAGATTGCGGAATTGCCTACAAGGTGTTCGACGAAATTACCAAATGATATTTTTGATACGACACTTTAGATCATTATTTGATCATTCAAATCATTCCTCATTGTATCACACCACATATTAACATAAGCTGCATTATTTTAGAAAATTATTCCAAACCTTAGTACATGTTGAGAATGACAGATCCTAAAGACAAGAAAACCCCTGAAATTATAACAGATAAAAGGGTAACATATGGTGGAATCCTTCCTCTGTCATTCCTCATTAGCATCCCTTCAATGACTGCATAATTCATAATCAGGATATAAAATGATAGAACAACTTGTAGAACCATCTTTTCCCACTCTCCTGTAAACATCATTCTGTAAACTCCACAAGCAAAAGCTGCCATGTTCAGGACAATTATGGTGACCATTGGACTAAGCAACATTGTTGATGTCCGGAAATCAAACACCCCCATTTGGTATCGCTTTACTTGTTCATCGTCTTCGACTTTGTTAGTGGGCAAGAAACTGGCCTTTGTTAAACCAAGCTTCTCCATAAAAGCATCCAATGTTCCATATAGATAAGATGTAACCGACTTGATCATCCATATCCTCTGTTCATTTCTCCAAGTCCTAACCGAACCTCCACTTGCCAGAACCTCATATAAGTGTTTCAAAAGTGCCGATGCGAAAATGAATATGAATATGTTGAAAAATGAATTGGAAACATTAGGATACATAGGGATTCCGTTAAGTAGACAGAGTTGAGGGACAGTGGCCAAACACCAAAGAGGGAAGCAGTAAAAGGGGAAGAATGCAAGTTCTGCATACCCCATGCTCTGCAGTATAGACATTCTCGAAGAACCATATATTATAGGGCAGAACTTAGAGATGCCAACTTCAACCAATCCACAGCTCCATCTGGAGGTTTGGATCAGCACATCGTTTAAGTTTGTGGTGGAAGTGCCCAAGAATTGTGGCCTTGTTGGTGTAAGATACACTGATTTCCATCCTTGACAGTGTAATTTGAATCCTGTGAAGTAATCTTCTACTAGAGAATGATACCGAAAACCTACCTGGAATAAAAAATTTAGTAAATATAATGTATCAATTCTATAATTAAGAATACTCCAATTTTCATGTCTTCCCCCACTTTATTTACAATATTTTCCGGTAAAGAATTATCTACTATGGAAAATTATCAGGTACAGAATCTCACACGTTCCCAATATATAGATACCGGTGTTAATTCAATGGATATTGGTGATCCGTCATGAAAAAACAAACAAAATCCCATACCCGAAAGCTACTCATCTACTATAATGTACAAATACTTGCCTCTTCACCCCATTTAGAGTTATTTTCGTAGGCAGAGGAGGCTAAAAGTTTGGCCTCTTGCAGCAGTGTGCTTGAAGAATCTCTGCTATCTATGCTTGGCCTGTTGTTCACTTGGAGAGATTTCAGGAGCTCATTTGATGTACCGAAAGAATTTTTTAGCTCTGTGAGATCCACACCTGTTAATTAACAACAAAAGAAATATCCTTACTCGAACAATATCCAAACTTCTTCAGTCGAGTACTATAATTTAAGTCCAACATTGAAAACATACCTTTGTACATAGAATAGTTATACAATGACTCCCTCTTCATATAAAAGTTTGTACCGGACAATACAGGTCCCCGTAGCCCATCCAAACCATACCAATATATCTGAAATGAGGTAGAAAATAAAAAATTAAAACGTTTCAAACGATACATTATGAGAAGAATCTCCATGATAAGTTGATACCCAGAATAAAGATCGAATCATGCTGTCGTAAATATCACTTTGACTGATATTACGAAATCTCTGGGGGAATTGAACGAATGCAAGAGAGGGAGATATATTGGGATCCAAGTGGAAACACATTGCTTGCTTAGCAGAAGTTGGGTCATTGCAGTACATGTCGCAGTCCAACACTAGTATGTATGGAGAGTTGCTCATCACACCAGAAACCCGAAGCTGCAAATTCATTTAAGTTTTTATTTAAAGACTAACTTTTGCTTTAATGATAGAAGTCATTTATACATTATAAACAAAAATATTTAAATATTTGTGACTGAGAAATTGATCATACGAGGACGTTGAGGGCTCCAGCCTTAAAATGGTGTGGATGAGAAGGTCTTTTCTCACGAGACACGTAAACAAGGCGAGACATCTTTTCATTTTTTTGTATCACCTGCAAAATAAAATCACGCCTTACGATGTGTTGGTATTTTTGTTTCTTAGAGGCAAAATTTGAATTATTAAAATAATAATATAAAAAAAACCTCAAAACATTTAAATTATGTACCAAAAGTGACCACACTCGTTTTACCTGCCAACTACCTGACACTTAGGGCTCGTTTGATCCGCCGGATAAGATAGGATTATTTTTAAGGGATTTGATTGGATTGAATGTTATATAATTGGATTAAATTAGTTCTATAATGTGTTTGGTGATATATGGGGGGATTAGATTAAAATAGTTCTGTTTTTTGTTTGGTGTGGTATGAGTTTGGATAAAAACTATTTTATCATATATTCAATACAGTGTGAAATTAATTAATATAAATAAAATAAATTATTTTTAAATAAATAAATTATTTAATTTTAAAAAAATATTTAAAATTAATATTAAAGAAAATAACATTTTTAATTAATATTTTAAAATATTATAATAAGATATATTAAATAAATATAAATTTTTATAATTAAATAAATAACAATAAAGGGAGAAGAGTTATTATTATTTTTTAAACATTGAACTAAATAGCTCCACTTCACCCCGGATAAAATGGTCGTATAGAATTGGAATGATTAAAATAATTATTTAAATTAAATTTAGAAAAAAAAATTAAAAAATTAAATTTTTTATTTAAACATTTAAAACCAATTTCAAACAAAATAATATTTATTTTTATTTGTTAATATTGAAAATTATTATTTTTAAAATGTTTGAAATAAAGTATTTTATTAATTATTAAAAGATATTTATATTTTAATCACACACAAAAATAAAATAAATTAAAAAGAGAAAAAAACAAAATGTATAAAGTGGTGAGACTAATTTTAGTCCACCAATGTGGGATAAGTTGCTTGTATGAGATTATTTTAATCTTATTTCGCAAGCAATAAATATGAGATTGGACTAAAAATAGTACGATTCTAATCCTATCCTAAGCAACAAATAGCCTAATGTAGTATATATTTACATAAGCAGTTGAGATATATAGCACCATACTATCTTTAAAATTCAATATAATATAATTCAAATACAAGATAACATATTAATATCACATATATGCACTGTTTGGTGCGCTTTGTTGAATTGAACTATTTTATTGGATTCATGGATAGTATAAAATTGAGATGAGATTGTGACGAGATGCTGAGATTGAAATGAGATTAAATTGGAGTTTGACTATAGGTTCATAAGAAATGAGTTTGACTATATTTATTAAAATCTATTCTGATTATATCGTTTATTTAAAGGTTTTGTTTGATGACAATTTTACTTTTTTTCAATTAAATTTATTCTAATTTGGTCATTTTTATTATTTAATGATTTTGTTATGATTTAATTATTATTGATATTAACATTTATATTAAAATATAAGATTTAATTATTATTGATAATTTGGTCCAAATTAGATGATGATCTATGTACTTTTATTTTTATACTTTTTCTTTTTTATTTTATGAAATGTTTAAGTTATTTTAATAATAAATGCAATATTTTACCTAATTAAATTTAATTTCTTTAATGTATTAATTTCATAATTTCTTATCGTATTGCAATATTATGTTAATTATGGGGTGAAATGTTAATTGTGAAGATATATTTAAAAAAAAAAAAAGGGACAGAAAGAGAATATTTAAGGGAATATTTTTTTTAGTGTAAAATTTGATACAGTTGGTTGGAGATGAAATACTGAAATAGTGTGAAAGTTGTACTATTTTAATATAAAAGTTGCATCAAAATAGATTTTTTGGTTGGAAATACCCTAAATGAGTGGTGACTGTGAGCAGTGGGAGGTACCAAATATATTAAATACTATTATTTGGAGCACTATTATTTATCAACGAATCATATTTACAAAGTGATGAAGTACTCCATAACTTAAAGCATAGGAACAAGGATTATATTCTCTCTCTTTTTTTAGTGGTCTCGGATTAAATTCTCTTTTCATATATATATATATATATATATATATATATATGTATATATTCACAAGAAATTCTCTATTGGGGTCTTCCTTGCCCTCTTCTGAAGAATAATGCTTGTTAATGAACAAAAGTTTTCGGTGGAATAGTAATTTAACACTTGCTTGACTAAAATATATAGCTACTATTATTATTTAGAGTAGTCATTGTCAAGTGAAAGATCGAAAGTAAATATGGTGGTCATTGTTAGGTGAGATCGGAAGTAAATGAAAATAGAAGAAAGAGTAAAGAATATAACTGTGGCCCCGATAAAGATTTGAATAACTTTAATTTGGGGCTAAAACTTTGGTGCAGCGGGATGCACCCAAGTTTTCTGGGTCTGCCCCTGAATGTGGTGTAGTACTGTAGTCATTGTCTCGCAAGTGAATGAAAATAAAAGGAAGAGTAAAGAATTGCGGCCGCAATAAAGACTTTGAATACCTGTAATTTGGATTTTGGAAAATATATGAGAGAATTGTACCTCAACAACAGATCCATGATCTTTTGAATTGCTCGTGCGTTTGTCCACATTACCTCCTTTCTCTCTAGCTTGTATTATTTCTTCTCTAAACATCTCGTATTTTTCCTGCACAAACCCATATTTTCCGATCAACTACACTTTCTTTTATTATACCATATTTTCACACACACACACACACATATATATATATATATATATATATATATATCAATTTGTAATTTCACATATATCCAGAGAGAAAGAGTGAGACCTAGGGATGTCAAAATTACCCATTGGTCCGAGAATCCGTGAGGACCCGACCCGTTAGGGGCGGTTTTAACCGTATCATTTAAGTTGTGGTATGGAGCTGGTATTTTTTTCAATACCCGATTTAATTTCGGTACGGTTATGGGATTTTAAGTTCCCGCCCCACCCCGTACCCAGTACCCCGTACCCGATATATATATACATAAATTTTCTAGTCATTACGCACTGAAATAACTCCATCAGTGCGTTGGATGTGGACCATTAGATTTACATACTTTGACTCAAAATGTTTGTACTTGTCAAAACTTCTCCATAATCAGTAGTCCACATGCAATGCACTGATATAATTTATATCAATGAGCACTGAGGAGAAAATGAATGTGTATATATATATACAAAAAATTTCAAGTCAGTACGCACTGATATAACTTCATCAGTGCGTTGGATGTGGATAATTTTAGATTTACATAATTTGACTCAAAGTGTATGCACTTGTCAAAACTTCTCCATAATCAATGGTACACATGCAACGCACTGATATAAATTATATCAGTACGCACTGAGGAGAAAAGGACTGTGTGTATATATATATATATATATATATATATTAATATACATTTCCCTCATATTTTTCCCTCCCACTAACATAATTTTCCCTCTATTTTTTTTTTCATTTTTTTCCCTCCATTGAAATACTACTCCATTCAAGATCATTATATATAATATGTCCCTCACACTGTTATTTTCATATTACTCAATAATATTTATATGATCTTTATCAAAAACTTATTAAAAAATACATTAATTGGATGTGGATGGTATGAGGTAAAAAACCGATCCCCTAATAAAAAATCCCGAAACCTGCACCGTTTATTTTAAAATAGATATTTATCGAAGATGGTATTTCTCATACAAATTGGTATCGAGAATAGTAATGAAAAACTCGTACTAAACTCGTACCTTTATCATAGCTAGTGAGACCGGGCGGCAGCAGAAATCTCAAAATAAACACAACAAAACACTTGGAAGGAATAAAAAAAACGATAATATTTTAGATGTTCAAAAAGTCTTTGATAATATCGAGAATATTTATATAATAATAATAATAACAAAATGAATATATAGTAACCTGGATTTGTTGCTTCTCGGCCAAGAACTCAAGATCATGACTATAATCCTCCTCCGGACAAGAAAAATAATCATCGGGGCATATTGTCTTGATACCATGGCTCTTGCAAAATGGAAGCCACCACCTTGCAAACTTGGAAACCGCTCTCATACCAAGCAAAGTTATGGACGAACCTCCATC
This sequence comes from Dipteronia sinensis, assembly GCA_033220585.1. Lineage (NCBI taxonomy): Eukaryota > Viridiplantae > Streptophyta > Magnoliopsida > Sapindales > Sapindaceae > Dipteronia > Dipteronia sinensis. The sequence continues at coordinate 8,872,411 of CM065644.1, read as the reverse complement.
GTCTGAAAGATAGACGTTCAGCTTTTGTGGTGGATAATCGAGGGCCATAGCTGACAAAACGGTGTTCATGACCTCTAAAGTGGGCTCCTTATATGGATCCGCAGTGCAAATAAGCACATCAATGGCTGGCAGTTTATCGTCTTCCGGTAATCTCTCGGGAAAAACTGATCGAGAGATGGGACGCCAGCGATAAGCTATACCTAGGCACCATATAAAGGATAGAAGGAGCTCGGAGGCAAACACTAGAAGCCATGGTAATAAAGATGTTTTGGATTGTTGGAAGAGAAAAGAGAGTCTGTAGTATATCAAAAAAGCTATGGCTATGCAGTGGAGGAGTGCATGAGACCTGTTGATGATTATCGACAACTTGTGGACACTGCTGGAATGGAGAGGGAGAGAGTACTCTTTCATGGCTGCTGCTGTTATAGGGTGGTTTTTTTTCAACTGAAAAATGGAGTAACTCGTTAATTGATGATTGTGAAAATTTATAATGAGTGGCCAGTACTACGGTGGAGTCAACTCAAGGGATCAGATTCTCTCTTGCTTTTTTTTCTAGAATTTTCATTGATTATATATATATACATATATAAATATTACATAAATTCGATTTCTTTTTGAATTCGGATCCTCTATTGATTTGATTTTTTCCAGACCTTACATAATCTTATACCCTATAAGTATTACAATAAATGAATGGTTAAGATGTGGTTGGTTTTCATAAACACTTTATCAACAATTAATCACATATTTTAAAAAGATCAGGAAATAGATCAGATCAGCAGAGGATCCTTAGATAGTTGTGAGACTTAAACTCATGATCTCGCGTAATTGTAAGATATACTACTTAACCAGCATTATGTTATCCAAATTTTCATAATTTAGTAATACGTAGGTATAAAATAAAATACATCTGTTAATTTTTTTCTTGTCCCATATATAGGTGTATCACTTATATTTTATAAAAAAATATAATAAAAAACCTCGTACAGGTCACAGGTGTTGAAGGACAAGAGAGGATCTAACTCGTACAGGTGTTGAAGGACAAGATACGTAGAAGCCACGTGACACGTTCGGAGGGCAGAAAAAACTGCATGCACCGCACATACTACTGACCATTGAGTATATGTATTCAATGGTCAGGATATGCGGCAATTCTGAGTTTGCCAACCTTTGAGTCAACAAAATTTATATATGCTGGCCATTCTGAGTCCTGACACTATCAAACTTGGAATATACAAAAGTGTTTATACAAGAAAAGATAAAAGTGAGTCGATGCATTAACATACTCTTATAACAAATGTATAATTAACAAAATTTTGATCAAATATCTAAATGTGGTATTTTTAAATAGAATTTGGATACTCTGCTGATCTGATCTTTTTCCTGACATCATATAAACTCATGACATATAAGTATTGCAATGAATGAGTGGTTAAAATAATGGTGGCAATTCGGACCGGCTAGGGCCCGTTAGGCCCATGTGGTAAACGGGCCGGGCCGGGCCAGCCCGACAGACGGAAGAAGGGGGCCAGCCCGGGTCCAAGGCCCGTGTGAGGGCAGACCGGGGCGGGCCTGGCCTTGGCGGGCCGGGCCATTAAGGCTTTAACGGGCCTATAACGGGCCGGCCCGTTAAAGGCCCGTCGGGCTTCCAAAATTCAAAAAAAAAACAATTCAAAATTCAAAATTTTTTTCCTGGCGGGCGGCCCCGTCAGCGCTCGCCAGGAAAAAAAATTTGAATTTTTTTTTGGGCCGTGGGCTTCGCGGGCCTACACGGGCCCGTCCCGGTTTTCTGAAATTGGGGCAAGGCCTGGCCCACCAGCTAAACGGGCTTGGGCCTGGCCCGTTTAGCTGGTGGGCCAGGCCGGGCCAAGCCCGTCAAAAAACCGAGCCGGGCCGGGCGGCCCGTTTGGGCCCGGCCCAAATTGCCACCACTGAGTTAATATGTGATTTGTTTTCACAACCACTTTATCGATACTTAAAAAGGTTAGGAAAAAAATCAGATCAGCAGATGACCCAAATCCTTTTAAATAATATGTATAAGGATGGATCAAAAAATGTAAAGATATTTAAAAAAATCAACGATTCCCAATTATTCTGGAAATAAATTGTAAATCCCCCTTTATTTTATTATACGAAGATAAAACAAAGTATCTTTAAAGCATAAAGATTATTGTCTTTTCCAAATACTTGTTTGATAATTAAGGAGAGGACTATTCACACTTATAATCAACAAAATTTATGTCCTAATAGCTGCTTGTGCATCTGATGAGAGGATTGTCCGCAGCTTGCTCAAATTGAAACCTTATTCATCAATATGGAGAAGAGTTACACTATCAACTCCACTAAAGTTGTAAATATTATCTACCTTTCATAAAATTTTAGGATTGAGATTCCCTACTAAGCTGATACTGATACCAACATAATGGAGAAATGTGAAACACCACAAATTTATAAATAAAGAAATTAAACACCTTCTGGATATTTATCGAATAATTTAACTTCGCATTTGAGTGAGAAGTAGCTAGCATCTATATTAATTTCTAATATTTTTGTGGCCCAATGGGCCGTTGAGCCCACCATAATTCTGCTCTAGGATAATACTTTTTCCTATTTTATTAATAAATAAACTATAAAATTAAAAAGTATTTAAATTTATTTTATAAATAATATAAATCCATAATTTTATTTTTTAAAAAAGTTTGTATATTGTTAATTTAATAAGAAATAAATTAAAATATCTATTTCATCTAAAAGTATTTTTATAATTTGTTATTTAATTTCAAAATATAATTATTTAATTTAAAATATTATTATGTTTGGTTAAATTATCTGTTCCACCTAACAAAGCATAGTATAATTAATTTATTTATATGTTTCTTTAAACATAACTTAGTATTAATTTAATCCAATGTAATCTAATCCAAGTTCATTCCATGCACCCAACGCAACATGAGTGTTTTAAAACACTCAATCACAAGATAGTCAATGAGATTTCCTTGTGATTGTTGGTCAACAAGATTTCCTTATATAATTCATCAAAATAAATTGTTAAATTGAATTTCATTGTTTCATAACGACATAAATTGTTAGTTTGAAATTATATATAAGAAAATAGTTGAATTATTAAAAATGAAAACTCGAAAGTAACTTTCGATTTGTATAAAATATTATAAAAATTTCGTACTTTGTTCACCCTTTTTTGAAACCATGGTTGTTGTTACGGTGGTTTGTTTCAGCTCTTAAAACGGAACAACCCTTTAAATGCTGATGATGATGCACATATATAATTACAGTGTTTTAGTACGTGTCAGGCGCTAGTCGTATGGTAAACTAGAGCCTAGTGTCTAGACCATCTAGGTGCCGCCTAGGGATGAAGCCGAATAAACCAAAACTATACCGTTTTAGACCAAAACAGCATCATTTAGAAAAAAATGAAAGCAAAAAAAATTAGACGGACGAAGTCAACAGTGTTGACTTTGACTAGCCCGCCAGACGGACGCCTAGATGGTCTAGACACTAGGCTCCGAAAACGGAACAACCCTTTAAATGCCGATGATGATGCACATACATAATTACATGCACATACATATTACAATGTTCTAGTACATGACAGGCGCCAGTCGTATGGTAGACTGGAGCCTAGTGTCTAGACCATCTAGGTGCCGCTTAGGTGGTGATGCCGAATAAGCCAAAACGATGCCGTTTTAGACCAAAACAACATCATTTAGAAAAAAATGAAAAAAAAAAATTAGACGGGCGAAGTCAACAGTGTTGACTTCGATAGTGTTGACTTCGACTAGCCCGCCAGGAAGACGCCGACGGACGCCTAACTCTCTCAGGAGCTTGGCCGCCTAAGGCTGATTACTAGAACCATACATAATTATGATGGTAAGAAAATTGAATTTTATTTAATGAATTTTATGTGTTATGAGATTTTACATTTAAATTTAGGAAGTTTCAAGTGTATAATTGGTAATTAATTAAAGTCAAAATCAATATTTGCTTTAAGTATTACACTATTATATAACTCTGGATTTTTTGGAGAGAATGAAGACTCAAACTCATAACTTCATGGTACAAGTGTGAGGGGTTTATTATTGGATTAACATCATATTGTTGTCTAAATCAATATTTTATAGTAGAATAAGGATGATTTTACAATTATTTTAAAAATATTTATTTTTAAATAATAATTATTTTTCTCAAAACTAGACAGGAATAGCCCAGCCTAGCTTACACATGGCTCCGCCCATGACAATTAGGAGCCACTCCTACACATGTCTTATTTTCAGCACCAGTGCACCGAAAATTTACTCCCAAATTAGAGGTAATCGAAGTCTACATTGGGGCCACAATTGTAGGACTCACCTTAGCTAAGATTTTGTTGGGTAGTGAAAAACCTTATCTCATCTAAGTCATCTCTTTTATTCTTTACTTTTCCCTGTTTATTTCCATTTCTTCTTTTAGTTGATAATTACTACACCAAAAAATCAGATATTTTAGCTCGTTTTTCACCAGCCGTTCAAGTGGCCCTGTTTTAACTTACCATTCAACTTAAAAATTTAGTTCATGAACCAGCAATTAATCTTTTACAAGTGGCACATGCAATGAATTCCATTTTCTTGTATATAAAATTATTTTATGGTACTATCTCAAGTCTCAACTGCTACAAGTAAACCTACATGATACAAGGGTCCCATTATTAGTTTATTTGATGGTTGGACAGACTTCAAAATGGAGTTACACTGCCGGAGTTTAGATTCTAGTATTGTAAACATAATAACACATTAATCTTATATTTATCCATTAAAATGATGCCACGATTGCTATATCAACTAAATGATAATTGTGATTTTTTTGAGTTAAGACTTCAATTTTTATATATAAGAAACAATACCAACACAACTTAAAACGTGATTTAATTTTGCAGGTAATATAAGAGAAAGATAATGATACAATGGGAGACCAGATTACGATTCCTCGCCTTGTATACATGTCTCGTGAGAAAAGGCTTTCTCATCTGCAACATTTCAAGGCCGGAGCCCTGAACGTCCTCGTAATCTCGTATGATAAATTTCTCTCATATAAATATTGAAATATTTTTGTTTATTGGAGTCTGCAAAAATTATGTCTTTATATAATTTCAGATCATAGAGTCTTTAAATATATACTTAACTAATTTGCAGCTTAGGGTTTCTGGTGTGATGAGCAACTCTCCATACATACTAGTGCTGTACTGCGACATGTACTGCAATTACCCAACTTCTGCTAAGCAAGCAATGTATTTAATTTCCACTTGGACCCCAACATATCTCCCTTCTTAGCATTCGTTCAATTCCCCCGGAGATTTCGTAATATCAGACAAAGGGATATTTATGAAAGCATGATTCGATCTGCATATTGGGTATCAACTTATAATGCTACCTTAATATTTGTTCATTTAATTTATGCAGGAAGATTCTTGTCATAATGTATTGTTTGAAACTTTTTTTATATATTTATTTTTGCATCATTTCAGATAATGTGGTATGGTTTGGATGGACCAAGGGGACCAGTATTGTCTGGTACAAACTTTTATATGAAACGGGAGTCATTGTATAGCTATTCTATACATCAATGTTGGCCTTAAATAATAGTACTCAATTGAAGAAGTTTTGATATTGTTAGACTAAGGATACTTGTTTTATTGTTAATCAACAGATATGGATCTCACGTACAGAGCTAAAAAAATTCTTTCGGTACATCAAATGAGCTCCTGAAATCTCTCCGAATGGAGTGCATGAATATTGAATCATAATAATTGTGGTAGTCCAAAAATAGCTTCTGGGCTTAACGTCCGAAGCCCAATAAATATTGTGCAAGGTCTGGATTAGAACCAAATAAACCGGATCGACCCATATTGCTTTATCAGAAATTATTTGTTGACCGGTTCCTCTTCAGTTTCAAACCAATTAGTTATCAGTGAAACAAATTGATAAGATCACGATGTGATCATGAGAACAAGGAAAGATTCTAGGGATTCACTCCCAACAAACCACGTTCAAAGGTTTCTCCACCTCTATAAATAACACTGGACTCCAACGAAAAAAGGATTAGGATTCGAATTCTCTTCTTAACGCTGTTAGCTAGCCGAAACTCTGCAGAAATCGTTTTTCCGATCACCAGAATCTGGATTACAAAACTAATTTCTTCGTTTTCTTTGTTCTTTTTTCTCTGTTATTATTTTCATCTCTTTTTTTTGCAGGAGATTCTTGAAGACGAAGAATTCCAAGGTTCGACTAAACAACAGGCTGTGTGGGCCTATATGAATTCGATATGACCTACTAATTGTAGATCGACCATCTACAATAATCAATGTCGCATTATAATAATACGAATTTTTTTTGGAATATTATTAGTTTAGTCCCTAAGTTTTAGTGAAAAATTAAATTTTTAAACATGTTTTCTTTTTTAGGACTTTTGGTCCCTTGCCTTTCAAAAATACGTCAAATTGGTCCTCTGTCACTTAAAAGTTATTCAAAGTTAACGGCATAGGGGTTATTTTGATCATTTCATTTGTTATATATAAAGATTGGACACTTGTATTTATTATATTTGATAAATAAATAAATAAATTAAAAAAAAAAAAACTAAATGGGATCTTATCTTATCTTAAAAAATTATATAAAAAAAATTAAAAAAGAAAAAAAAAATCATCTATCTTCTACCACCACCATCATCTTCGTCAGTCGTCACCCATCAACAACATTCAACCCCCAAAAACTAAAAAAAAAAAAAAAAAAAAAAAATCCATACGAACCATATTTTCAATAAAAGCATAACCAAAAAAAAAAAAAAAAAAAAAAAAACTGGAAAAGAAATATCAGTCCGGCGATCTGGATGGAGTGCGCCACCATCGCCATCCTCCATCCATTCATCTATGCGATCTCAGTTCATTCAACCACACCATACCAGATTTCAGTTCATTCATTTGTTCATACAAAATTGAATCGCAACAACCATACCAGTTGAACCCAACAACATATTAAACTCCCCTTCATCGATCCTCATCATCGATTTTCAACAGTAGAGACCCACCGTTGAAGGCAAGAAACTCCGATCGCGCAAGATCTCATCGATCTCTCCATTTCAAACACTGATCTAATTCCGATTTTTTTCTGAAATCGTCTTCCGCATTTATAAATCTTCATTCTTATCCTCAACTAAATTCAAGAAATCTTCATATTAAAAAATAGGCAATCAAACTCAACCCCTTCATCAATCTTCATCTTCAATCAAATTGCAGAAAAAGTAACCCAGAAATCTTTTATAAAAATAAATAAATTATAGAGCTGCACAAATTGGTCAGACCAATTTTCGCTGAATTGAGACCAAGGTTTTCTCGCCTAAGTCTATCTGCAATCAAAATGAGTTTGTTGAAGATACCATGAAGACAAACATCCACATGCCAGATGGAGGCAGAGCCATGGTGGAGGTCGAGTCTTAAGATGGGTGGTCTGCAATCAAATATTTCATTTTTCAAATTAATTTGTTTTATTTTATTTTACTTTTTAAAAGGAAATAAATGTGCTGGGGTAAAGATGTCATTTTACCCCTTTTGTAACTTTGACTGTTAAAATTTTAATTAAATGGACAAATTTAATGTATTTAAAAAAAAATAAGAGACCACTAATTATAAAAAAATAAATACGTTTAAAAAATTGATGTTTCGAACCAAAACTTAAATACTAAATCGATAATACCACGATTATAAATTGATTCTTCACCGAAAATGGAACAGAGAAGAAAAAGAAATAACAATTTAATATTATTTTTATTACGGCCACAAGATTGATCAATGACTATAAATTAAACCGGGTTTGTATATTTATATATAAATTTAATGGTCTACATCCAACGTACCGATGAAGTTATATCAGTGCGTACTGACTTAAAAATATATATATATATATATATATATATATATATACTTATATCAGGGGCTATGTACATGAGAAGCTCTGTATATATATATAGTAACTTTCCATTGTGGAAAATCCTAAACAGAATCATCGATAGTTACCGATAGTTATTAGATTGCTACCGGTATTTATTTGATCTCTACCGATAGCAATCCAATAGATTCTGCACTGGATTTCCTGCACTTTAAACTTTTCATCATAATATATATATATATACACATACAGTTGTTTTCTCCTTAGTGCGCACTGATATAACTTATATCAGTGCGTTGCATGTGGACTAATGATTATGAAGAAGTTTTGACAAGTTCATACACTTTGAGTCAAAAGTATGTAAATCTAATGGTCCACATCCAACGCACCGATAAAGTTATATCAGTGCGTACTGACTTGAAATTTTTTGTATATATATATATATATATAGGTCATACTAAATCAACTTAAATTTATGACTTAAAATTTTGACTTCAACATCTCAACCATTTATGTACTTTAATCCAATGGTTATGATTTGAATGCATTTATAACTCTTAGATTAAGAGCATATGAGTGGTTCAGATGTTGAAGTCAATATTTTAAGTTATAAATTTAAGTTTTTTCACCTCAGTGTGCGTTGATAAATATTTATTAGTGCGTTGCATGTAGACCATTAGATTCAATTGTTTTGACTCGTTCAGTTTGCATTTGTCAATACTTATCTATAATCTATGACCCACATGCAATGTACTAATGTATTTTATATCAGTGCGCACAGAGGAGAAAATGACTATATATATATAATGGTTCTCTCATAATGGTGGCAAAATGGGTCGGCCCGGCCCATTAGGCCCATCTGTTAAACGGGGGGGGCCGGGCCGGCATGTTAGATAAAAAGGGGGCCCCGACCTGGGTCCAAGGCCGTGTAGGGACAAGCCGGGCCGGCCCGTTAAAGGCCTGTCGGGCTTCGAATTTTTTTTGATACAATATTATTTTTTATACATTGTAATAATTTTGAGTAATTAATGTAATAATTTTAATATGAAATATAATATTATTCATATCATACAACACTTAATTAGTTTTCGATGAATAATATTTTTGTAATTTCGTATTAAATTTGTGGTGAGATACTGAAATGTATAAATTACAAATCATGATTGCCTTATTAAAAACCTTACCAGGAAAAACTCAATGGGATAAAACCCTGGTAAGGGAAAAAGAGTGCAGTCTAGAAAAAAAATATTAAGTATTTACAATTACATTAGCTCGTCGGCTGGTTGCTACCGGAACTCTCTTCGATGGTCATGTTGGAGAAGTCATCCATGAGTTCTTCGGTATCCGGTTGATGTTGTAGTCTGAATCTTGCATTTTGCCAATCCTTAAGGCATGTCAAAGCTTCCACCGTATCATGGGCCAATGAACATCTTTTTTCTTCTAGTACTCGTCTGGCCGTGCTGAACACCTGCTTCGATGAAACTGTTGAAATCGGGATAGCAAGGACGTCACATGCTAATATCGATAGAATGGGGAAGCTGTTTCTCTTGCCACGCCACCATTTCAGAAGATCGCTGGTTGTGAAGTCATCGTTCTCCGTGATGGAGTACTCCGTAGTCAGATATCTGTTCAGCTCCACGTATTGTCGTTGACCTTGACTTTGACTTTGACTCGAACTTCCTAGACCTGAAGCGCGAGAAGTTGTGGCCTTGTTAAAAAAAATCCTCATGAGCTTCGATTGTTGTTGGGATTGTTGCTGAGAAGGCGCTGGTTCTGCTATTCCGTGGCTGTACATGTTCTCATAAATAGAAAAAATCTCAAACATTTGGGATTTCAGTGTACTAAGAAGTTCAGCAACATCCGTTTCACTTAAACCCAGAGCCTCATCCAATTCTTTGGAAAAAAAACTTCTAAAGCATTAAATCTGAACCTAGGATCTACAATAATACTAAGGGCATACAAAAGAGGAATTTTCCCCCAGTATTTTTCAAATTTGTTTTGCATAGCAATAACAGCGGAAGCTCCCATCACATTTTTCATTATATTGTCTAAGTACATCAGCCATATCATAAAGTTTAAGAATTGCAAGAGGAGATGTGGGGTAATAAACCCCGGAAGTTCTACAGTAGCATCATAAAAAACTTTAAAAATTCAACAAAAACAGTGGTCACATACCAATCACCATCTGTGAGTTTTTCAAGTCCGGTGTCGTTGGCGGTGTTCACGTTATAAAATCTAGTAATCAAATCAGCATATGGTAAAGCAGATTTCAACATTAAATATGTTGAGTTCCACCTTACCGGCATATCTGTTTGGAATTTGCGGGGTATTATGTCCTTTGTTGTACAATATCTGGCAAACTCAGCAATTCTTTGGTTAGATGCCATAATCCAACCCAAAGCTCCCCTAATATTGTCGATTCGACTTTCCACCTGCTTTAAACCTGATTTTACAATCAAGTTTATAATGTGACATGCACAACGGGCGTGGAAAAATTTTCCCTGCAATATTAGGGATTCTAGAATTAATGAAAAGTTCTATAGCTTTGGAGTTAGTAGATGCATTATCCAAAGTAATTGACAAGATGAGGTTTTGAATGCCATAATCTTGTATAACGGATATAATAACATCATGAATATTTTGTGCAGTGTGTGAATAATCCATGACACGAAAACCAAGGAGCTTTTTTTGTAAAATCCATTCAGTGTCTACATAGTGTCCAATGACACATAAATAATCTTGTTTTGAACGTTTGCTCCAGATGTCGGACGTTAATGCAATTGAAAAAGAAATGTTTTGCAATTCATAAATCAATTCAGTCCTACGTTTTTGAAAAGTACGAATCAAATCGCTCCTAGTTGTGTTTCTAGAAACAGGGACATATTGAGGGTTAAAAGCATTATTAATAAAATATTGAAAATGGGGGTTATCTTGAAAACCTATGGGTTGGTCATTTGTAGCACAGTACAACACCGCCTGCTCTCTGACCCTGGTTGTGGTCATACTGCCATGTACTCGCAGAACCATCTGGGTTCCGTTGCAGTTGGGTTTGTCGAGTTGTATCGACTTGCCCATGAGAAGCCGTGCATTTATCTCTATGTCTCTTGAGATGACTAGTTCCATTACCTGAACTAGTGAGTACAAATTGACAATACTTACATTGGGCATGCTCAACTTCAATACCAACTGTATTATTTACCAGTATGACTTCAAAGCAATCCCACACCATCGATTTCAAAGCATATAGTCGTTAGGGTTCAGGTTGAAGTGTTCATGATTCATTTTCCTAAGATTATAATTAAATAAATGATTAAATGTCACAGAATCACATATACAATTAAAAATACATAATAATTAAATAACAAATGAAAGTTAATTAAAAAAAATAAACAAGACAATACCTTAGTGTAAGAGCCTTAGAATATGTAGAGACTAAAGAGTGGGAGGTATGTAAATATATAATATATAATGTCTGGTGTATAGTATATAATATATAAATAATATATTAAGTAAATAAAATAAACTTCAAAATAGTTGAAAGAGTGAGTGATAGATGTTGGAGATTGTAGAGAATAGAGAGAATAAGAGAGTAGGGAAGTAGAGAAAATGTAGAGAATGAGGTGAGGGTGATGGGGTATTTATAGGAAACAGTTAGGTAAGGGTATAATTGAAAAAAATTGTAAAAGATTTACAAAAATGTAATTTTTAAAAGTTTTGAATACCCCCCCCCCCCCTAACGGTCACCTGGCTAATTACAAAAACACCCTCAATTCAAATTTTTTAAAAAAATTCAAATTTTAAAATTTTAAAAAAATTTCGAGCAGCTCCTGACGGGCCGCCCAGAAAAAAAAAATTTCAAATTGTTTTGGGCCGCTGGCTTTGCGGGCCTTACAGGACCCGGCCTAGTATTTTCCAAATGCGGGCCCGGCCTGGGCCACCAGTGAAACGGGCTTGGCCCTGGCCCGTTTCGCTAGCGGGCCAGTCCTGGCGGCCCACGGAAGCCCGGCCCATTTTGCCAGCACTATTCTCTCATAAGGGATCTCTTATTTTAATTTCGGTAAATACCTTAATGAAATTATATCGATTTCTATAAATTTTGACCCGAATATTTTTTTGTGGATGATAGGTTCAATGGAATCTACCTATTTATAAAATTTAATAATTTTTCAAGCATTACAATTATTTATCCCGATTTCGTTAAATATGAAAACATTAGAAAATGGGCAAAATATAGGAAAATTCAAGAAAAATAGTTGTAGTGCTTGAAAAATTCTCAAATTTTATTCATAGGTAGATTTCAATGAACATGTCATTAACAAAAAAATTTCAGATCAAAATTCATAAAAATGGATGTGATTTCATCAAAGTCTTTACCAAAATTAAAATAAGTGATCCATTATGAGAGAATCACTATATATATACAAAAAATGTCAAGTGCAGGATTTTCCATACGGAATCGTCGATTGTTACCAGTAGTTATTGAATTACTACCGGTGGTTATCCAATAAGTACCGGTAGCAATCCAATAACCTACCGGCAGCAATCGACGATCTCGTATGGGAAATCCCACACTGGAAAGTTACTAAACTAAAACAATGAAAAACTTGAATTTTAAAAACTTAGAACATGATTTTCATTACCAAAAATAAAAATTCCATTATAAATCTAGAATTCAAACTCCATTTTAAATTGTCTTTTTGAAGCCAGAGAAACTTTGTAAGTAAACACTCCCTTCAAGACTCTCTTTAGGATTCAAACGAATAATGGAGATGAAGGAAAGCAATTTGGTTTAGGGTTCCTTTATAATTTTTTTTAAAAAAAGATGAAGATAAAAGAATTCGGAAGGTAATTTGGTTTAGGGTTCTATTTTTTTTTTTTGAAAGATTAATTTCATTGCAACAAAATCAATTTTACATCAAATAATTAGGAAGGCAATTTGGTTTCCTTGGTTTTTATTTCTAGAATTTTAAATGATCCGTTAAGATTGTCAGAGTGGTTTTGGGCCAACTTATTATGACCTTCTTTTATCAATGGTCCAAATAAAACAGATACCTTATTATTTATTTATTTATTTGGTGGAGGTGGCAATCTCTTGAATGATGAGCGGTTTTTACAACTTAACCAACCTTGTCATTTTTTTTTGGAGGAGGCAATCTCTTGAATGATATGTGGTTTTTATCAACCAACCTTGTCCAACATGGATCACTATAACCATTGGATATGCATTTTCTTTTATATCGTATTTAGCTACTTTAAAGAAATGGTATAATTGTTATCGGATAGTTATGATTGTTAGCGGATAGTTATGAGAGATAATTAATTTTTTAGTTTTTTATTTTTTATTTTTAAATCTTTGATTTTAACAGCACCCATTTATTTAATATCCTATTTAGATCACAACTTTTGATGATTTATTTGATTAAATCAATAACTCGTTGCATCACACTGCATATTAAGTTATTAACGTACATAAGCTGCATTATTGTAGAAAAATATTCCCACAATTAGTACATGTTGAGAATAACATATCCCAAAGAGAAGAAAACAACTAAAATTATAGTAGATAAGAAGGTGACAGATGGTGGAATCCTTCCTCTATCCTTCCTCACTAGCATTCCTTCAATGACCGCATAATTCATAATCAGGATATAAAATGAGAGAAGAACTTGTAGAAGCATCTTTCCCCAGTCTCCTGTAAACATCATTCTGTAAACACCACAAGCAAAGGCTGCCATGTTCAGGACAATTATGATGACCAATGGAGCAAGCAACATTGTTGATGTCTGGAAATCAAATACCCCCATTTGGTATCGCTTTACTTGTTCGTCGTCCTCCACTTTGTTGGTGGGCAAGAAACTGGCTTCTGTTAAACCAAGCTTCTCCATAAAAGCATCCAAAGTTCCATACAGGTAAGATGTAACCGACTTGATCATCCATATCCTCTGTTCATTTCTCCAAGTCCTAACTGAACCTCCACTTGCCAGCACCTCATATAAGTGTTTCAAAAGGGCGGATAGGAAAATGAATATGAATATGATGAAAAACGAATTGGAAACCTCAGGATACAAAGAAATGCCATTAAGTAGACAGAGTTGAGGGACAGTGGCAAAACACCAAAGAGGGAAGCAGTAAAAGGGGAAGAATGCAAGTTCTGCATAGCCCATGCATTGAAGAAAGGACATTTTCAATGGCCCATATATTATAGGACAGAACTTGGAAATGACGACTTCAACCAATCCACAACACCATCTGGAAGTTTGGATCAACAAATCATTTAAGTTTGTGGTGGAAGTGCCCAAGAATTGTGGTCTTGTTGGTGTAAGATACACTGATTTCCATCCTTGGCAGTGTAATCTGAATCCTGTGAAGTAATCTTCTACCAGAGAATGATACCGAAAACCTACCTGGAATAAAAAAAAATAGTAAATATAATACATGCATCATTGATTATTATGATTCAATAAAAAAAAATTTTAAACCTCCAATATCTTTACATTAATTTTTGTCGGTACAAAATCTCTTACTTGAGGGATTTTGCCTATTAACACTTCTCTCCTGAAATAACTAATTTTATACTAAAATGAAAAATTACTTAAAATATGAGATCAATATGTACCTAAGAATGCTTACACTATATTGTTCAAATACTTGCCTCTTCACCCCATTTAGAGTTATTTTCATAGGCACAAGAGGCTAAAACTTTGGCCTCTTGCAGCAGTGTACTTGAAGAATCTCTGTTATCTATACTTGGCGTGCAGTTCACTCGGAGAGATTTCACTAGCTCATTTGATGTACCGAAATAATTTTTTAGTTCTGTGAGATCTACACCTGTTAATTAACAGCAAAAGAAATATCCTTAATTAATAGAACAATATCGAAACATCTTCAATCGAGAACTGTAATTTAAGGCCAACATTGAACACATACCTTTGTGTATAGAAAAGTTATACAATGACTCCCTCTTCATGTAAAAGTTTGTACCAGACACTATTGGTCCCCTTAGTCCATCCAAACCACACCAATGTATCTGAAATAGTACATTATGAGAAGAATCTTCTTGCATGTATTTATTGAACAAATATCAAGGTAGCATTTTAAGTTGATACCCAAAAGTAAGATCGAATCATGCTGTCGTAAATATCATTGTTGCTGATATTACGAAATCTCTGTGGGAATTGAACGAATGCTAGGGAGGGAGATATATTGGGATCCAAGTGGAAACACATTGCTTGCTTAGCAGAAGTTGGGTCATTGCAGTACATGTCGCAGTCCAGTACTAGTATGTAAGGAGAGTTGCTCATCACCCCAGAAACCCGAAGCTGCAAATCCGTTTAAGCATATATTTAAAGACTCTAACTTTTGCCTTTAATGATAAATGTCATTTATAGTATATTATAAACAAAAATATTTAAATATTTGTATGAGAGAAATTGATCATACGAGGAACGTTCAGGGCTCCGGCCTTGAAATGGTGTGGATGAGAAGGCCTTTTCTCACGAGACACGTATACAAGGCGAGGCATCTTATAAATATGGTCTCCATTTGCATCATTATCATTTTCTTGTATAACCTGCAAAATTTAATCACCCCGTCTTACGAATTACGATGCGTTGCTATTGTCTTATTGTAGGAATAAAATGAATTCTTAACTCATAAATTTCGATTAACATTTGGTTGAAATTTCTGTCGTAGGATTTAGCTACTATATATTAATGTATATTTGATTTTTTTTTTTTTTTTTTGGAAGAGTCAGAAGCTACCCACAAAGCAGCCCCGTCTCAAGTTTAGTAATAGCCCTCACTTGTGGTGTAGGAATACAGTGGAACCAAAAACTGACACTAAAGGATTACAAAAATTAACATAAAACCTATCTCAAGAATCAAAACGAACCAAAAAAAGAAATAAACTAACCGGGAGAAGTCGCTATAAACTCAAGAATGAAACAAACTAACCATGCCTAACATAAGCCGTACCCAACTTATCCAATCTATACAAACCTTTTATTAATCTAGGAAGCTCACTAGTATTCGTAAACAAATTATTCATACCACTGTCACCATTACGAGCTAAGGCATCTGCCACTTTATTACCTTCTCTATAAAAAAGTTGAATAGAGAAATCAAATCCTTCCAATAAATCTGTAAGTTGTTCCCAGAAATCCCATAAATACCATAAATTACATTTCCAATGTATATTTGATATTTGTTGAGTTGTTATGTGAGATATAATTAATTGTTTTTAGTATTTTTCTTTCAATTTTCAAACTTTTTTTGTTGATAATTGGATATCAATCCAAATATTACTAAAAACTAATCCAGTAACTATATAGATCATGTACAGTAACTAAAGCCGATTCAAATATAAGATAACATGACATTGGGTGCCAAAGCACCGGACTAGTTTCTAGTCTCTTTGCCATGTTTGGTCTTATGCAATTAACTTGAGTATTTAAATGGCAATTTAGGTTTGTTTGTTTTTTGTGTAGAGAGTGAATTGTCCTAAATTTTACTCAGGAGAATGATTAGGATTGTAATCTAAAACGTAAATAATATATTTGTTTTTTATTTTTCTTACTTGTGTTAAGTGTTAACTTGATTTTGACGGTTAAATTTGGACAACAATTAAATTTAAAAAGTGATAAATAAAGTGAATATCAATTTTCGATAAAATTATTTTCGTACGTTAAAAAAACAAACTTAAAGCAAGTATGGTGAAATTTGCTTAAAGAATTATACCCGCGCGAAATTCTCTAAATGGGGTCTTCCTTGCATGTCCCTCTTCTAAAGGGATAATAAATTTTTTTTTTCGTGGACTAATTTAATCACGTGGTTGACTAAAATATATAGCTACTGAATACTGATTGATTGGTGTAGTCATTGTCAAGTAAAAGAAAGTAAATGCAAATCAAGAGGAAAATAAAGAATCGTCGGTTGTGGCCCCAACGAAGACTTGGAAGACTTGGAAAAGTAGAGTTCACTTTTTCTAACCTCCTTTGTTGGAAAGTGAACATTACCCTTTTCTTAAAAATATAATAGATGTCCATGAAAGAATAAATTTACCATAATCGTGTTATCTTTTTTTTTTTTTACACAATTTAATCTCTCTATATAGACATGTCATATTTTTTAGAGGGGTAATACGAATAAATTTGTCAAAACTCTATTATTTTTTTAAACAATTTAATCCCTCTATGGACATATGTCATATTTTTGGGAAGGGTAATGCTCACCCCCTTCAAAGTATGTGAGCAAAAATGGATTAGCTATAATTTGAAAAGTATATGATATGAAAATGAATAATGTTTCCTCATCCAATTTGGTATCACCGTAATCTATTCATTTAAATCATATAAATTCAATATAATTTAAATGAATGGATTATAATGATGTCACATTATTTGGACATCACATTTTTACACCAAATTTAAACAAGATAGCATTATTTTGTACAAATATAGACAGCTAGAATTGTAAATTTTTACCTCAACGACAGAGCCATGATCTTTGTAATTGCTCGTGGGTTTGTCCACATTACCTCCTTTCGCTCTAGCTTGTGTTATTTCTTCTCTAAACAAATCGTATTTTTCCTGCACGAAACCCATCTTCAGTCATCAACTACACTCAAAATAAACACACAAAAAAACATTTGAAGGAATAAAAAAAAACAGACTTATTTTGTAATTAGATCCTGAAAGAGAACTATATTAGATAGAGATTAAAGAATAAGACAAGTTCACAAAGTCGTATAGATAATATTGAGAATATGTATATATATATATATATATATACACGTAAACACATAGTAATTAACAAGTCAAAGAATATTGCTTAACAGTATGCAAATCAAAACTTTTTAGTGATATTATATTCTCTAATTAAGGATTTGAACAATATAGCATTTTTTTTTTCTATGTTCGACTGAATTAATAGCGTTAGTTACCATGTCAAACTGATCTGTAATGACTATATCATCTCTAGATACGTACATTATTTCAAAAATTATTTGGTACCTACAAATACAATTTTTTGTACAATTTAACAATTTTCGTCTAATATTCTAACTGACCTGAATTTTTTGCTTCTCATCCAAGAACTCAAGATCAACATAATCCTCCTCCGGACAAGAAAAATAAGAATCCGGGCTTATTGTCTTGATAGAACGCCTCTTACAAAATGGAAGCCACCACCTTGCAAACTTTGAAACCGCTCTCATACCAAGCAAAGTTATGGAGGAACCTCCATCGTCTGAAAGATAGACATTTAGCTTTTCAGGTGGATAATCAAGCGCCATAGCTGATAAAACAGTGTTCATGACCTCCAAAGTGGGTTCCTTATATGGATCAGCAGTGCAAATAAGCACATCAATGGCTGGAAGTTTATCGTCTTCGGGTAATCTCTCGGGAAAAACAGTTCGAGAGATGGGACGCCAGCGATACGCTATACCTAGGAACCATATAAAGGATAGAAGGAGCTCGGAGGCAAACACTAGAAGCCATGGTAATAAAGAGGTTTTGGGTTGTTGGAAGAGAAAAGAGAGTCTGTAATATATCAAGAAAGCTATGGCTATGCAGTGGAGGAATACATGAGACCTGTTGATGATTATGGACAGCTTGTGGACTTGGATTGAATGGAGAGGGAGAGAGTACTCTTCCATGGTGGTTTGTTTCAGCTCATGAGACTACTTGTCCCATACAAGTGAGTCACTAACACTAATTTATAAGCCCATTTGAGCCATTTTGTTACAGGGTTCAAAAACACAGAGATATATTATTCGCATGATTAGTGGTGATGATATTGTTTATGTAATATGACGTGGTCACTGTAGAGTGTAGAAATCAAAGTATATACAACAAGGTAGAGGGACTTGGCAAGTAATTAGAAGACAAGTGGGACGTAAATCATAGTATGCATGTTGTCGCTGTTGGTATTTTTATTTAATTTGTGATAGTTACTAAGGCGGCACCGCGGCACCATAAACGAACTTTCCATTGCAAGTTGCAACGAGTTGGAATTGGAATAATAACCAAAATTTTAGGGGCTATTGGGTATCATTTTTGTTAATTTTCTCATTTAAGAAATGATAATGTCAAATGAGAATGAGAAATTTAATTTGATGTTGTTTTTAATTGAAAACACCTCTGCTAGTGTATTAAAAAAGTCTTAATTTATTGTTAATGATATATAAGGTTATCTTAAAAAAAACGTGTTGATATCTACGGTTATCGTTAAAAATATATATATATATATATTGTTTATCGATAGAGTTCATAACTATACATAAAAGAAAAACAAAAACAATATGATAATCATATGATGATGAAAAAGTTTGATACTTGAAATAAAATTAGTTTAATTAGAGTTTATTATAAAAATTAGGGTTTATCATATGTTAGGGTTTATTATAAGTTTTTTTTAAGGTATGTTTTTTTAATAAAGAAATATAGTTGAAGATATGTGTGTAATTAATGAATGTATATAGTGTTTGATTTATTTTTAATTAAAGTAATTTGTCCTTATTGATAATTTTTATTAGGATATTTTTTTTAATTAATTTTTTTAATAAAATACAGGTGTATTAATAAGTTTATTTGTGTCAATATCGACACCCAAGAATATAATATCAAATTTTAGAATGATCAAAATGTCAGTATAATTGGTTGTTAAATTTAAAGTAATATTATACGATCCAAATAATCTGTCAAGTGATTATTCTTACTTTGCTATGATCATCACATCTTCTCATCTCATATTTTATATGGTAAAGACAATTTACTTATCACATCTTTTGAGTTGAATCTCACTTGTCAGCCTTATTTCTTTGTTTATGGTTCGATATTTTGGTGTCCTAGGTGTAGATAACTCACACCGATTCATCTCGAACTTAGTGGTCAAACTGTTGTGGTGATAATACAGCAGGGAAGGTCCTGCAGGAAAATAGCATAATGCCATGATGATAAAAATTAAAAAGCTTAAAACCTCTCTGTCTTATTCTTTTTACAATATTAAAAAAATTTAAAACTTGATTTTTATTTTTTGAAATTCATTTGTAAAAACACTATTTAAAAATAATATCAATTGCTCAATGTTTCAAGATGTTGTTTTGATTTTCTCCGATTAATAAATCCGAATAGTCCAATAATAGTGGAAGTGAACCAACCAAACACGTTACACATGCAACGCATATAAGAGAAAAATCCTCCTTCGCATTATCATCTACCGGTCTTGACTCTTCACAATTAATTGTCAAGTTTGACAATTAATTGAAAATTAAACATGGAAAATCGTGTTTGGGATAACCAAATCATTCACGTTACGTCTCATATCATCTGTCATACTCTCGCGAATCCGTCCAAACCAAAGTTTTGTTAAATTATCAGTTTTTTTTTTACCGATATACAATAATATATTAGAGTACAATTTTTCACATATTACTATTTACTTAATATAAAATGACAATTTTACCTTCATTTAAAAAAATATTAAAACCTTAACATTTACATGGACTATCCAATCAACCCTTATTACACAACATTATTTACCATTTTATCCTCAAACCTTTTACAATTTTAAAACGAGATCTTCTCTTTACACTTCACAAATTATCCGTTTACACTCCATTTTAATTTTTTTTTATTAATAACAATTTTGACCTGAATTAAAATTACCAAATGAGACAAAAAAAAAAATTAAAAACACTCCAAAGTAGTTTTTTGGGCAATTACCAATTAGGTCTTGGACTTTTTTTAAAATTTCAAGTTGTTTGCGACTTTTACAAAAGTGACCAAATTGGTCCTTATATTTTTCCCAAGTACCAAATTAGTTCATTTAACTAAGTTCCATCAATTAACTCTAACTGTGTAGGGATAAAATTGTACTTTACATCTAAATAATATAATAATGACACATGCCTAGTTTTTTTAACAAGTATATTTTTGTTTATTTTATTTATGGGTTTTGATTTTTGAATAAATTTGACAACAATGCTTGTATAATATTTAACAAAAATCAATTATATAAAAATGATAAAAGAATAAACTGGGAATAAACGGTAACTTTGTTTATAAAATAAAGGTATAATTGACATTGTCTTATTAAAATATATTTATATTTTTTTCAAAAAATTTAATTAAAAAATTTACAAATGGTGTTTCATTATTAATAATATTTTTTGATTTTATTGTAATTATAATGGTGAATTTACTGCATAAAAGACAAAACAACTTTGCTCTAATATGATAAATAAAGGGTATTTACGTATTTTAATTAAAATTGTTAAAGTCAAATGTTATATTTAACATCACTAAACCGTTGGAGGGACCAAATTGGTCACTTCTTAAACGATAGGGACTAATTTGGTACTTGGGAAAAATGTGATGATCAATTTGGTCACTTTTGTAAAAGTCACAAATAACTTGGAATTTAAAAAAATGTTTAGGACCTAATTGGTAATTGCCTTAGTTTTTTTTTTTTAGAAAATAACTTTTTTTACTCTTTTGTGTTTTTTTTTCCTTTTCATTGTTTTACAAACCCTAAAATATTTTCTTCTTCTTTTCTAATATTTTAAAGTTTTTCTTGATTGGGAAGTGACAGTGAATGATATGCAATATCCTCTAAATCAACACCACCACTAGCCTCTAAACATGACTCAACAGGTTCCTATATATAGTCTCATGTTCTCCAAAACATTGAATAAAATGACATAAAATTTGTGTATATACGAGCTCATTAGTTGGCCGAGCAAACATTATGCGCAGACATTGTTATGATATTACCATCAACAAGATACCATGTAAGAATAATGTCCAATTTCAGATAAAGTACAGTAAAACCCTTTTAAAATAATATTGTTGGTACTGGAAAAAATTATTATTTTAGAGAGGTTATTTATTTATGGATAAATGAATAATTTATTAATTTATCGATAAATGAATAATTTATTAATTTATCGATAAATAAATATTTATTAATTTAAAAGGAAGTTTTATGTTTTTACTATTTTTTTAAAAAAAATTATGTTTTTACTTGTACATGTATTATATATATTTTCGACCTGCATGCATAAGTACATAGAAGTTAATAAGTACTTATATATTAAAGGTTATCGGAGGTTTGAAAAATGTTAAACTATTTTTATTGTCTCCTAATACAACATCAAAAATTCAACCAAGCGATGCTGAGATTATTCGAGCATTAAAAATTCATTATCGACGTCATTTCTACTCTAGCATTTTGGAGGGCTACGAGGTAAAAGTAATAAATCCCGAAAAAATTAACATATTGAATGCTATGAAATTTATTAATACGGCTTCGAACATTGATATGAAGACAACAACTCTTACAAATTGTTTTCAATTTTTTGTGAGGCCATTTTTTGTCTACACTATAGAAATGTGATGGATGTTGATCACTTTTTGAATTATCCTAGTGAAAAATGATATAGTGATGGAATCGTCTACGAATGAATAAATTATTCAAGGGATAATGAATACTGATGATCATGATCCAGATGACAACAGAGTTTTTACCAAGCGTTTCTCCACTAGAGGTCTTTCAAACAATAGTAACATTAAATAACTTCTTATTACAAAATGAAAAAAAAAAATATCAATATGGTGTATGATTGGCAAAAAAATTAAGGATCAGACTGAATTCGGTTTCAGTACAAAGAAAAGATAAACACTTTATATGCATATTTTAAGAAAGATTTGAATCGACAAAATAGAAGTTATGTTTTTTTTAAAGGAAGTTGTTAAGTTAAAAGTTTATTGATCTGTATTATGAATTTTTTTGTGTTATATTTTTTTATGTATTTAATCAATTATTAATTTATATATTCGTTGGGATCTAAATGATTTCAAAAAAAAATTATTATCTTATACATTTAGCGAGGTTATTAATTTAGTACACAAGCCCGAGTCGGGACCGGAAGATTTTATTATTTAAATGGGATTATTAATTTATCAAACATTCATTTATCGAGGTTTTACTGTATAGATCGTAAATTCAAAGCAATCAACCAAACATACCCACCATCCACAATACGATTGCCTTCAAGCAGTTTTGTTAAATACCCAACAACATATCAACAATAAAAACCTATAAAGTTTATTAATTATATAATTAATGTCATTTTAGTCTTCAATCACTAAAAAAATTCAATGACAAGCATCATGTAAAACATGATCAGGAAAACAGAGCACGAAACCAGATTCAATATTACCAAAAATGCATTACTCTAAAAGAGATCAATAATCATTCTCATCTAACAATTAAAACATGAAGAATCCAAGCCACTAAATGATCTCAAATGCAGAAAAAATAAAAGTAAACAAAAATAATAAAGAAAAAGAAAACTAGCTTTTTGTTTTTGTTTTGCTATATGTTAAAATTAAAATTAAAATTGAAAAATAATAATGGATAGTATTAAAATAAAATGGAGTGTCTTAAGAAATTTTATTTTAAAAAATGGAGTGTCTTTAGAATAAACGTGTCAAAAGATAAAATAGATAATTTTGGAACAAAATGGAGTATCTTTAGAATTTTTTAAAATTTAAAATTTTAGAGTGCGATATCTATAGAAATAAGTGTAAATAGAAAAAAATGAGTCGTTAAAAGAAACTCTCTTCTAAAACTTTACAATTAAATGGATTGCTTAAAATGCCCTATTTACACTGTATTTTCCTAGTTTCATAATAACTAGCTAGATAACAACATTCATCACCATTGTCTATTAGGGATGTCAAAATTACTCATTGGTCCGAGGATTAGTGGGGACTCGACCCGATAGGGGAAGGTTTTAACCGTATCATTTAAGTTGCGGTATTTTTTCCAATCCCCTATTTAATTTCGGTATGGTTATAGGATTTCAAGTCCCCGTCCCGTCCTGTCCCCGTACCCACTATCAATATATATATATATATTTACACATAATTTTCCCTCATATTTTCCCTCTCACTAACATGATTTTTCCTCTATTTTTTTCCCATTTTTTCCCTCCATTGAAACACTACTCAATTCCAGATCATTATATATAATATACCTCTCACACTATTATTTTCATACTATTCAATAATATTTATATGATCTTTATCAAAAAAAGTCATACAAAAAATACATTAATGGGATGAAAATAGTATGAGGCAAAAAAACTGATCCCCTAATAAGGGATCCCCTAATGGGGAATCCCCGTATCCGCACCGTTTATTTTAATGTGGATATTCATTGGGGATGGTATTTCTCATACAAATTGGTATTGGAGATGGTAATAGAAAACCCGTCCCCGACCCGTATCATTGACATCCCTAATGTCCACGGTGATGAAGATTGGAGAAATATTTTCCTGTGACAACAGATTTTAATTACACACATCAGACTTAAACATATATATATATATAACTTTTTTTTCTTTAGTGCATAAAATACATCAATGCATTGCACTGATATGTAGGTGATGAGCTATAATATATATATATATATATATATATATATATATATTAGCTTCTCACCTACAAACCCCTTGATATAACATTATGTACAAACCAATTTTTCAATCTTTGGATCAAAATCAAGTGTTGTTGTGTAAGTGGTGGGTCAGGAGAGAGAATACACAACAGCCAATGGATTTTGATCCTACTTTTTTGAATGGATAAGATTTAATAACTTTATTCTCACTTTATCTTTCCTTATTGAATACGGATATTGTTTATCACTTGTTTAATACTTTATCTCTCTAAAATATTATTATTTTATCCAATTCTCTCACCTTATTTAATTATCTCGTTTTTTTCTTTTCTTTTTTCCTTTATACGTTTTCTTTTTCTTTTCTTTTTCTATTACTTTACCTAAAACCAGAATATCATCAATATGACTTTCATTCTATAATCTTTAAAAACTTTCATCTCCCTTCCTTAAAAAATGGGGCTCTCTCCATATTTGAAGGGGCACATGAAGAAAATATTTATTGTCTCAATTAATGCAAGGTATAAATATTTATTGTGTAAAACATTTATTGTTTTCCTTTTATAGTATTTTTATAGTTATGGCAATTTTTCTCTCATAGGCACATATTATAGACATATCAATAGCATACCAATACACATTACTACACTTTTGTCATGTGTATTATTATGATTGAAGTTATGTTACTTACTTGACAAAAGTGTGATGATGTATATTAATATACCATAGAGATAGGTAAACACTACCCCTTAATTTAAATCTCTCTCACCTCTCTCCCTAATCCATTAATTAAATCTTGAATTAAATTTCTATTTATCTTTTCTTATTGAATACAAATACTTTCTCTCACATATTTAATACTTTATTTCTCCAAAATATTATTATTTTATTGAATTCTCTCACTTTATTTAATTTTTTTCTCTTTTTTTAATTTTCTTTTCTTCTTTCATTTACACGTTTTTTACTCTCTCTTTTTACTTTAACTAAAATCAGAATATCATCAGTGTGACTTTCACTCTTCAGTCTTTAAAATCTTTCATTTCTTTTTTTTTCCTTTTCTTTACAAATACCAATATAAATCAAGTCATGAATGATGTTATTGTTTAACTTTGCAAATACATTAAGAGCATCTCCAATACAAAGATGGGTTGCATACCAAAAATAGTTGACATAGCAATAATATCAAGAGACTTGCTTCCTATGTGGCATAAACATAGACTTGATAGACAATCAATTCAAAATTTGTTCTCATATGCTTATGTTTAAAAGACATTTATTTTATTATTGGCGTGTCCAATTTTTTTTTCCTTTGTTATTATTTTTTATTTTATTTCCTTACTAAAAATAAATTAAAAATTAATGTCGAGCAATGTTCTTGAGACGTTAATTCTTGAGCGTGAAGGTTCTTGCTTGTTTGTTTATGTTGGTTATGAGAACTTACCATAATTATGCACTACATGCTCATATATTGGTCTTTCTTACGCAAGTTGTCGCTTGAATGATCACCGAAAAGAAATACCACAATGTGCTCAAAGTAAGTCTCGTCATTCATCCAGGGGATGTTCCAAGCCTCGCCAAGAATATTGTCCTATTACAGTTCAGGCAATGCTAACATGCAAGAATTGGTAAACAACGAAACTTTGGAAACTATTAATGATAAGGTCAAGTGCGTGGCCACTTCCCAAACTCTCCCTGCATATGAACTTTAGTTCAGCTTTTGCAACATCCCCATTGAATAATTTGGTCTTAGTTTCGTATGTTGTGTCTTCCACAATAGAGACTGCTATGAACTCACCTGAAGTTCCAGTTATCAACCAAGAGGTTGCAATTTCAGTAGAGCTGCAAGGTGCTACTGTAGTCACTTCATTTCGGCCAGTTTTACCGATAAAGCAAATGCAACTGGTTGCCACTCAATCTTGGGCTGATTTGACTAAAAAAGAAGAACAATGGCAACAAGTCAAACGCAAGGATGCCAAACAAGGAACTAAGAGTTCTTGTCATACAAAGCCTATTGTAACTAGGCCGAAAAATCCAAAAAGTTATCGATGAAGGTATTATTTTTAGATTTTTTGATGTGTAAAATCGTGTTATAAAATACTAACTTACAAGTTAACGAATTGTGAGATAAGTACAACGGAAAGTAGATATCGTTCCCATGAGGAAAAGTGAAATATTATTGATTGGAAACTAATTTTAATTCTAATTAAACAAAAGGTAGCCAAGAGATTGTTGATTGATTGATTGAAATAAAACTAAATTAAATTAAACTAAAGAAATCAATTGAAAGAAAGTTGGTTTGTAATAAATGAAGAGAAAACATTAGGTCATCAATGATTCCCAATTATAAACACTCAATGTATGGAATTAACTTATAAACAAAAAGCAATCAATTCAATGGTTCATACTTTATCTTAATAATGACTATTAATGTACGATCGCGGGATGAGTCACGTATTCCCATCCATTATTCACCATTTGATCTATGGTGTGAACAATGATCGAAAACCCATTACGTACAAGAATTAAGAACCAAAATCTATACTTTGCTTTGATATATGCTAAAGATAAATTTCATTCATTCAAGTGAGCATTAATCAGTATTAGGTTTTGATCTATACTCTAACCCTAATTCTCAGGCAACCTTAACCCTAAATTCATATCAAATAATCATCCACCATTTGATCTATGGTGTGAATGAGAATTAAAACTAATGAGGTGTCAAGCAGTTAAGCATAATCAATAAATCAAGAATTAAATTGATGAAATAATAATTAATCCATACACGAGCATTCACAAGATGTTCACATTGATTCCCTAGTTATGGAATTAGTTACACATGATAAAAATAAAAAGACAAGAGATAGAAAATATAAAACTCATTGAAGTCTTCAATGAATTCTTCAAGTCTTCGATGTTTGAATCTACTTCGTCTTCAAATCTTCAATGTGTAAAGATGGATGAGAGAAAATTATGTGGTGAGGTGCATGGTGACTGGGATTAGGTCTATGGAGCTCTGGTCCCGAAATTAGGGTTCAAAGGGGTTTAAATAGGTGTAGATGCTAAGTCATATCCTTAAACAACAAGGAAATCAATTCTCTTTCGAAACTCTACCTTTTTGAGATTTTATTTCTTTTATAATTCCTCCAAAATGATTCTTATTCATGTAGAACAAGGATTAGGTGTCTACTTGTTTCCCAAGACTCTCCACACACATCAAAGAATGTAATATTTCCCGATCTGACAATTTACAAAACAAATCATGTATTTATTAACGGATTTTATGACTGGCTAATCTGCGCATTGGGTACTAATATGGGCATAACTTCTTCTATAATTCGGATCAACAAGCCGTAAATTGGGTTGGAAACTAGATTTTCAGGTGCTTCAAATCTATAGGTGGCAGGACACATAGTTCAATTGAAACTGAGAGATATGGTCATCGCAACACGGCTGACATGCACTGTCTCGGGAAACTGCTGTGAATACCACTGTGAAAGCCACAACGATTTCCACAGCGAAAATCACTGCTTTTGAAGCGCTGTGTGTATTTTGACAATGTGATTGGCAGCGGGATTCTCTAGTACATAATTGTTGTGTGTACCGCTATGGAAATTCACAGTGATTTGTATGGCGCTGAAGGCAAATTACAAATAAGTTCCTTGAATCTTCTAAAATTGTAATTTTCCTTTAAAATTCTTCAAATACACCTTATGGAACCAACAACCTGAAATGCTCAAACAAACAAATTAAATACCTAAATATCTCAAGAAACAAGCAATTGACAAAGGGAATGGGGAATAAAAACATATACAAACCATGACCGATCAACTGTAGAGGGATTGCAAACCGAGATACTAGGCAATCTCTAAAACATTTTTGTGTCTCTGAGAAAACAGATATTATTATTTTAGTTGAGCCTTGGACCTTGTTTCATAATACTCCAACGGGGTTTTGGAGATTTATTCATAAGAAGCTTTTGTGCACAAACCATCGTCATAATAAGTCGCCTAATTTATGGGTTTTGGTTTCAACATTGTTTCCTCATGTTGATATTATATCAATTTATGCTCAACAGGTTACAGTTTCTTTTATCTATACAGGAATTTTTAATTATCTCACTTGTGCTTATGCTAGTGTTCTCCCAGGCTGCCGACGTGATTTATGGAGGACCTCCGGTTGATAGATTCTTCTGCTCCCCCTTCTTGGCCAGTTATTGGAGATTTTAATTATATTTTTGGGGCTCATAAGAAAACGGGAAGGCCTGCTCCTCCCAGTTCTTGTCAGGATTTTCTTTCTGTTGTTGATGATTCTCACCTCCATTGCATGGACATGAGGGGCTCTTTTTATACTTGGACTAATGTAAGAGGTCGGACATGTATTAATTCTAGAGTTGAAGCTCATCTTGATAGGGCTCTTTGTTTCGATGGTTGGCTTGCTGCTTGGAATTCTATCAATTGTTACGCTTTACCGCAGCATCATTCTAATCATAATCCTTTGGTATTTGACGTTAATCTTGCTATTACCTCTCGTCCTAAACCGTATCGTTACTACAAAATGTGGGTGGCTCATGAAGGTTTTTTTTCCTTTTGTTTCTCAAAATTGGAAGATTACAATTACTTCCTCCTCATTGATGGGTTGTTTTATTGCCAAGTTAAAACGTTTGAAGATGGCTCTAAAGGATTGTAATATAAATGTTTTTGGTGATGTGAATAGAAATATGTCAGAAGCTATGAATCATTTGTCCAATGTTCAATTGGATATTTCCATGAATGGAGTTTCAGATGAGGCATTGGATTCAGAAGTTCATGCTAGAAATACTGCTAACACCCTTCTCTCTTACCAGGAATCTTTACATAAAGAGAAGTCTCGGGTTAAGTGGCTTGCAGATGGTGATAGAAAATCTACCTTATTTCATGATTTGCTCGAACATCGTAGGGTGAATAATGGTATCCATAAAATTAAGATCGGCGATGTTTTATTGATGATCATAATGTTATTAAAAATCATGTCACTTCTTTTTATCAGAAACTTTTTTATAGTGCTTCTTCCACCACGCCTGATATATCGATAGTGGAGCAATTTATTCCTTCACTTGTTACGGATGCTTCTAGTGCTCCTAAGCCTAATGGGTTTCGAGTAAATTAAAAGTGCAATTTTTTCTTTGAATGTTTCTAGTGCTCCTGAACCTGATGGGTTTACATGCATTTTCCACCAACACTGCTAGGATATTATTAGGTCAGATTTGTTACGGCGGTTCAAGAATTTTTTTCCTTGGGTAAGCTCTTAGCTAATTTAAATTCTAACTTTAATATTCTCATTCCCAATGTGATAGATGCTCTCTCAGTTGATCAATATCGCCCTATTGTGTTGCCGAATTTTCAACTTAAAGTTATCACCAAAATAATTGCTTCTCGTTTGGGTGAGGTGGCTGCTAGAATTATTTCTCTGAATCAGTTTGGGTTTGTGAAGGCAGACAGATTCAAGACTGCATTGCTATTGCTTCAGATTGTATCAATGCCTTTGACAAGCGTTGCTATGGGGAAACATTGCCATTAAAATTGGTATTAGAAGGGCTTTCGACACTATGAATTGGGATTTTATTTTTAAAAGTTCTTTCTTACTTTGGTTTCTCTAATAATTTTATTCAATGGATTTAGGAGGATTTTCTTTTAGCTAGACTTTCTATTCTTATTAATGGCACTCATGAGGGGTTTTTTGGTTGCAGTCCGGGTGTCCGTCAGGGAGATCTGCTTTCTCCGATTCTCTTCCGCTTGGCTGAGGATTTCTTAGGGGGGGTGATACTTTGGGTATTTCCTCTCCAAGAGGTGGCACCACCCCTTCTCATTTATTTTTTGTAGATGATATTCTCATTTTTTTTTTGCAAAGGTACCAGGCACACTGTTGATACCATTTTAAAGGTTTTTGATCTTTATGGTTTACTCTCAGGGTAGATTATTAGTAGACTAAGAACTCTATTTTTTATTTGCTTCTATTTCTCAACTCAGTGTGTTATTTATTTGACTCTTTTTTCGGGTTTACAGCGAGGCTCTCTCCTCTTTCTTTACCTTGGTGTTCCTCTTTTTCAAGGGGCAACTAAGAAAAGGTGGCTCCAACCGATTGCAAATAAGATTACTAGTAAGTTTGCAACTTGGAAGGGTTACACTCTCTTTTTAGCATGTAGGTTGGCTCTTTTCAACTTAGTAATCCTTAGTTCTTTTATCCATACTTTCATGATTTATAAGTGGTCCTCCTCTTTGTTAAAAAGCATGGATCGCATTATTCGGAACTTTCTTTGGTCTGCAAATATTGATACAAAGAAAATGATTACCGTAGCTTAGAGTATTTGTTGTTTGCCTAATGATTATAGTGGTCTTGGTGTTAAAAGCTTGAAACTTCTGAACCGGGCTCTCCTCAAAAAACTTTCTTGGAAATTTATAACTGATGATAGCTTTGTCTTTTCTTTCTTAAGAACAAGATGACTATCTTCTCTTTCAAAGGTTCGCCAGTATTATATAGCTTATTCTATTTGGCCCGACATCAAAGATCATTACTCTAGTCTTCTTGCTAAATCCAGGTGGATTATTGGAGAACAGTCTAAGGTGCGCTTTTGGCTTGATAATTGGTTAGGTGAACATTTGTTTGATATGCTCGAGATTCCCGTTGCAGTTAGGGGAAACCTCTCTGCAGTTGTTTCAGATTATTATTTTAATGGTTCTTGGCATTTTGAAGACAATTTCTTAGACCGCCATCCGGAAGCGTCCTCTTTGATTTCAAATACAGTTGTTGCACCTCATAGTAGAGACACTTTGATTTGGATTCATTCTTCCTCCGGCCAAGTTTCTTCTGAAGAAGCCTATCGTTTTTTACAAGGCAATAAAGGATTAGTTCCTTAGGGTAAGAGAATTTGGAAACCATTTATTCCCCCTACGAGATCAACTATTACGTGGCGTGTGCTTCTTGGACGTTTACCTACAGATGATTATTTGGCTAAAGTAGGTATGTCCTTAGCTTCTTCCTGTCTGTTTTGTTATGCTTCAACGGAGAGCTTGACTCATCTTTTTTTACTTTGCCCTTACTCTTGTAGCCTATAGGATTATTTCCAAGTCTTTTTGGAGTTCAACTTAATTTTCAACTGTGGCCTCTCGACTTCTTTATTTTAGCTATTTCTTGGAAGGCTAGCCCTCAAGTTGGAAACCTTTGGCTCACGATAGTTGTTCAAATTTTTTGGGCAACTTGGTATGCGAGGAATCAGTTAATTTTTGAAGATTGCTTTATTCCTTTTATATCTTCCATTGCTTTTATTCACACGACTCTTAAAGATTGTAATCGTTTGAATAGTAGAGGTATGCATAACACGCAGTCAGATTTACTTCTTCTTCATCAGCTTCATGTTCTTCCTTGTCATTCTCGGGCCCCTCGCATCATTGAGGTTTACTGGCCTCCCGCTCCAGGTTGGCTCAAGGTTAATACAAATGGAGCTTTTTTGGGTTCGTTAGGTCCTTCCAGTTGTGGTGGTGTTTTTCACAATCATAGAGGGTTTGTTAAGGATTGTTTCAATTCTCTTCTCCTTTAGGTATTGTGCATGCTTTTGAAGCAGAGTTATCAGCGGTTATTAAGGTCATTGGGTATGCCTTTGATTTTGGTTGGAATAATCTTTGGATTAAGTGCAACTCTTCTTACATAGTCTCTTTTTTATCTTGTCGCTCCCCAAATGTTCATTAGTGGTTTCTTTCTTCTTGGAGGTGCTGCTTGGTTTATCTTTCTTCGATAAAAATTTTTGTTTCCCATGTCTATCAACAAGGTAACCATATTGTGGACATTTTAGTCTCTCATGATCTTTCCCTTGTTCAGGATTCATGGTGGTTTACTCTCAGCCTTTTTGTAATTCCTTTGTATTTAGAGATTTATCTCTGTTGCCTTTTTATCCCCCCCCCCCCCCCCCCCCCCCCCCCCGAGTATGTATTTTTTTTCTTTTTTTTATTCAATAAAATTTTCCTCTTGAGGGGTTGCGAGCGTTGGATTGGGTTTCCTTGATGCTTTTCCCCTCCTGTTGGATTTTATCCCAAAAAAAAATTTACTTACTGAGTCAACTCAAAAAATAGTTGTGCAGTAGACCGTCTGAAAGTAGACGGTCATATTACAACTTTACAAAATTACACAGCATAAGCTAATGAAATAAGAAACGATAAATGAGGAAAATTAAAAAATAAAGAAAGAAAATAAAAGAATAGAGTGAAAATTAGCAAGTGATTACAAATATAAAGTTTTGGGTTTTAGATGAAGTAAAAGGAGAAACAAATATAGTAATATGAAACAGATAAAGGAAAAAGAAAAGAATAAAAGAATTTAGTCCAGTAAAATAGAAAAAGAAAGAAAAGAAAAAAATGTAAATGAAAGAAGAAAAGAAAATTTTAAGAAAATAAAAAAAGAAAATTAAATGAAGTGAAAGAATTCAATAAAATAATACTATTATGGAAAGATAAAGTATTAAATAGGAGAAAGAATACATCTGCATTCTATAAGAAAAACACAGAGAGAATAAATTGATGAAATTCTGTCCATCCAAAGAAGTAGGATCCAATAGTTTAGAAGCTATATCGAAAATCGTGTAAAAAATATGGGGCCTGATCCATTAATACGACACCCAACAATAATACTGGAAACCTATATATGAGACCCAACAACAATAATAACAATAATAAAAGGGCCCAACAATAATACCGGAAACCTATATATGACACCCAATAATAATAATAACTGATAAAAACAGTATTTTCAATAAATATCAACAACAACCAAGTGACCAACAATGGCAAAGCAATAATGAAATGCAAAACGAATTTCCAAGAAAAATAAATTTGAGAACCAACAACACAACAATAATGCATCTAAGTACATGAAAAAAAAGCCAACAATTAAATGCAAATAACCAATAAAAACCCAATAAAATGTAAAAAAAATAAAAATAACAACTCAATAATGACATGCTAAAATAAAAGCTAAAAAAACTACCAAGAACCATAAGGGGTTGTTCGGTGTTGTTTTGTGAACGGTGTTTTTCGTTATTCTAGATGCAAGACTTTAAATATCTGTTCGACGAAAAAAACTTGTACACATTTGATAAATACATCTTAACCTATGGGTGCATACCGTATGGTATATAAAACTCATTTGATTGATATTCCTTACCCCATGAAATACATTCGTTTGGCGGATGGAATAAACCGGGTCCATCAAAGATTTTCTCCTGCTTGACAGCCCTTTTTTGATAAGTAAAACGAAAACATTGAGAATATTGAGATGCATCTAAAGCATTAAAAGTGGTCCGACAAAAACAACAATTTGAAGTTCTCACTTTTTGTTTTTTTGTTTTTTATGGGACCCAAATGTTTAATGCTTTAATGACTTTCTTTTAGATTGACGAGAAATTGAATGGTTTTTTTTATTTTATTTTTACAGCATATTGAATACTTTAATGATTAATAATTTTATTTATGATAATTTGAGTATCGAGGAAGAACTGAAAGAAGCATAGATAAATATTTCCAATCGATGACCGTCAGATACACTCTCTCAACTCACTCTCCCAACATACTCTCTCTTCTCCTTTGACACTCGTTCTATATTGACTTTTTAAAAATAAATTTTAGAGTTATTATTAATGAATTACTTATACATGTTATTTAAAATTCAAACCATCCACGTATCCCAAAATTGCCATTTTTTTTACAGAAAACGGTTGACATCCAACCATTTTATCCAACATTCGCAACCAACTTGATGTGTGGACCATTGGATTTAAATGTTTTGACTTGGCTGCATACACTTGTCAAAACATCTAATGACCCACATGTCAAGTTGGATGTAAAGGTTGGATAAAATGGTTGGATGTCTATCATTATCTTTTTTTACACCAAATTATCATTTCCAAATATGTGAGTAAAAATCTTCAAAGGTAAAATGGGTTTAATAATATTTTTTAAATTTATTTTATTTTATTTTAAAAAGAAATTTAGTAAATATATTATTAACAATATTAAAGTTATTAAAATACAATAAACATTGACAACTTGCCTTTTTTAGTATATTTGAGTTTTGATATTATTAATGAAATTTTAACTTTTTTTAACTATATTTTTCAAATCGCGTAAAAATAATTACTTTATAAAATATGATGAACTTACGATATTATAGACCAAAACAATAATTTTTCAAGTATAAATTGTGTTTGTTATGATATTTTAGAAAATAAAAAGAGATATATAAAATAATAATAGTATTAATATTTTTTTAAAGAAAATGACTATGACAGTTTGATGTAAAAAAGGGGCAATTT
This sequence comes from Dipteronia sinensis, assembly GCA_033220585.1. Classification (NCBI taxonomy): domain Eukaryota; kingdom Viridiplantae; phylum Streptophyta; class Magnoliopsida; order Sapindales; family Sapindaceae; genus Dipteronia; species Dipteronia sinensis. The sequence continues at coordinate 8,837,684 of CM065644.1, read as the reverse complement.
GAGAAGATATGATTGTTTGAATTATAAATAACATGTAAAAACAATTCATTAATGATGGTTCTAAAATTTATTTCAAAAAAGTAAATAATTGACAAGTGTCAAAAGGAGAAGAGATAGTAGATTATGAGAGTGAGTTGAGAAAGTGATTCTAGCACTCATCTTTCCAATTTGGAATGTGATCGCATTACAATTGTGGAATGATTAAAATAATATATAAACATTATGATTAATTAAACTTTGTTTGTATGATTATTATCAATATAATTTATTATGTGTTATAACTATTTTTTTTATAATATTAATGTTATCTTTTATTATTGTTGATGTTGTGTAATTACTGTTTCAATATTAAGTATATTACCAGACGCATTTTTAATGTTTTCATTCTTGTAATATCATTTTCAATAATTGCTACTATATGCGTTTTTAAACTAGAAAAATAGAAAACAAAAAAAACGAAAATAAAAACAGAAAACAAAAAAAAAACAGAAAATGAAAAAAACTAAATATGTGGTGTATTTAGTCTCAGTCGAACAAAAACTGGTCCAATAAGCCCAAACCGAGCCCATTATTTTTAAGGCCTGTACAATTTAGATGCATTAGATAGAGATGTGGTCATTTAAAAGAGGTCCAGTGAGCCCAAATCAAACCTTTTATATTTAAGGCCCAAAAATACCCTCAAAATTCAAACCCATCATCCCAAACCCTAAAAACTGACCAATTACTCTCCATAATAAGAGATAATAATAATAATAATAAAAGAACAGAGTGGACCCCGCAATGTGTTAAGCCAATCAACATGTTCTAAACCCAACCTAAAAAATAAAATAAAATAAAAATTTGTCAAGCAAAAGAGCCACCTCCCGTGTTCTGCTCTCCAACATTTGTCACCGACCCTCCCTTAAAAACATACAAAACTGCCTTACCTCTCTCTTTATTTTATTTAGTTATACCCATTTAAAAAAAAAAAAAAAACATATACCCACCCAAGATTTTTAATTTTTGGTCTTAATTAAATAAATAATAAATAAAGAAAGATAAAAAATAAAAATAAATAAAAACAAAGCCAAAAGGCTCCCTCGTGTTCTTTGTATCTCATCTCCAAGTGCTTTTTTTCACTTTTTTATTTTAGGGTTAATAGCACTAACACCCTTATATTTAGATGATATTTTGCATGCAACCACGGATTTTGTTATATCATACAAACCTACTCTGAAATACGTTGACTTCCGTATTAATAATTGTCGTTTTGCTAATGTATGAAGAGTAATTTCTTTTATATTTGTTTGCGGATTGTCACTAAACATGCATGGTGATATTACATATATACAATGGAACAATGGATGATTAAAAGTATGGTGAGATTACATATATACAATGGATGATTAAAAGTATATTTGTTGATGCTTAAATAAAGTCAATAGAAAAAGTCAAATGACCATTTATTGTTGAGTTGGAACAAAAGGTTTTCGCCAAAAAGGTTCCGTATTGTTGCGAGGGCTCTTAGAGAGGGACCGGAGGGTCACTATGCTTGTTCTCAACAAAAAATTGAAAACATGGAAAAAAAAATTGTTAAGAGCACCGGTTAAAAACCGACATTTATACTTCGACGATATAGTACAAATATATTAAGTTTATCATGGGATATAGAAAGAATGTTTAGTATTGTTCTAAAGTATAAAAGTGGATATTTTGTTTTTGAAGAGTTCTCTCTAGCCATGACAAATAGTTGATGAAATATTGGCATTTATACTTATAGCAAAATGACTTATGTTGTGCCATTTTAAAGTTTTCAGGCATAATGATTTGTTGGACAAGTCTTCCATGTCAAATTTCAGTCATTATAAAGTAAATCACGGGTTTTGAAAATAACTCATATTAGCTATCCAAAAATTAGTGTCTCAATTTGTGTATAGTCAACCAAATTGGGACATATGTCTACATTTATGAAAAAAAATTTAAAAAAATAATAAATGTAGACACATGTTTTAATTTGGTTGGTTATACATGTTGGAACCTAGGGTTACAGATTGCGCAGCGGAAGGTTTTAAATTTTTTTTTTATGCAATCATTTAAATTAACCCATTTGTACAGTAATAATCAAATGAAATTATAAAGTGATGAAACATTTTCATACCTACGTAGGAGGCTCCTTCACTTTAATACGAACTGCTCCTGATTTGAACCACGTGATCTTCCTCGCTATCTCCCGGAACTGGTAACAGCGTGTGAGCGCGTCACGATATTCAGGACCTGTATAGAGGAAGAAGAGAAGAATACACACAAAAACAAACTCTAGAAGTGCAGTATTTTTGTGGTCTCACCACGCCATTATATTTTTTTTTCTTTTGTTTGCTTTGTGTTTTGGCTGTGTGCGACAACTTTTTTTTTTTCTTCTCTCAAGCAATCAAAATTGCTTTTTCTTTTCTGTGTCAGTTTTTATTCAATTTACAAGTAATCTAATTACTTGTCATTCGGTTATTATTCTTATTTTAATTAAAACTATATATCTCATATATATATATTCAAAAAAAAAAAACCAACCGATACAATTTGATTTTTAAAAACCAAAATCTTATTTGATTTGTTTTTCAAAATATATCTCATATCCTTTTAAAATTAAATATTTGTTTTTTGAATTCAAACATTTCAAATTCAATTTCAAATATTTAATTTAATAAAATAAAATAATCATATTATCTTATTTTATTCAAAATCAAATATCAACTAACACCCTCAATTTAGTGATTAACTACATAATTAAATAATCTTATTATTTAATTTATTTAATCACCATTATTCATTAATTAAATAATCTCATTATTCAATTAATTCCCGAATAAATACGTGTCACTTTCGTAACACAATTAATTGGGTAATCCAATTAATTAACTGTGACCCTTGTTACCTAAATCGATCGGGCTAGCAAGGGGACCTAATGGACCCACAGTATTTTGAGCTCCAATAATCCTTAGAAATTATTAATTAAACTCTTTAATTAATATTTCATGATTATTAACTTCGGTGTTATTCCACTAAAAACCCAAAGCTGCATTCTCTCAACTGTAGACGTTTTTACACAAACCAATAACTCTCGGTGTCCATCGATATAGCTATTACATATGGTATAATCCTCCACAAGTAGTTCATAATTAGAGCTGGGTCATAATGTCCGTTATACCCCTCTAATCATATCTTTCCATTAAGTACCATTGATTATCTAATGAACAATAAATCCTACATTCCTTACGGAATTAGGAGAGCGCTCATATTGTTCAAGCCCCGAATCAACCCTTAAAGGAACTACCATCTACTTCTCACAAGAAGGAGTGAATTTCACTATTGTGTACAAACCTTCCCAGCCACAAGCCAAACCGCGATCCCAACATACGGAGTATATTGATCGGGAATGCAACTCCGACCTCACCCATGGTATATCAAAGACCACGATCTAAACTGAAGGAGTCGATAAGACACTCAGGATTAAGATCACCCACATATAGCCATCATAAGTTGATATATATGAATCTCATCGTTAAACGGATCTTAGTGAGAGATTCATATAAATCATGGCCCAGTCATATATGATCACATCATACAAGGTGCCTCCATTCTCATATCTACATATGAATGATCCAGGATAGGATCACCGTACACTACGAAATGGACGCAGCTGTAGATTAACCACAAATAAAGTACCCAGCTTTATTTGCTATCTACGGACTCTTTAAATTGCTCGTTTCAAATTGAATCCATCTATATATGACACTCATATACTCAGTTCGAAATTACATCCGGCAATTTTGGATGTTAAGTGCACATGTTATATAAAGTATGACACAAAATGAATGAATATACTACTTCTTTTATTTATGTTCAAATTACATTTACATATTACAAGCTTCAGGGCAAAAACCCCAATAATACACAAATTGAGACACTATCTTTTAACGACTGATTTGAATCCTTTTGATAATCACATGTTGGAGATTATCTTTAAAAATTCGGATCTAAATGTAATGAACATCAACGTTTATTATAGGAATGTATGCATTAAATTTGAATTAAGAATTTAATGCAATCATAAAACTATTCTTTGTGTTCAATGTGATAGATTAAAAGGCTATTGATTCACTTATGTGATATGACATTATCAAGTGGTCATTGGTCAATTTGTTTATAAAAAATGTTCTTACGGTTCCTTTAGACCTTTCTCACTTCATTGCTTTTCGGCTTCTCAAATCTAAATTGCAACTATCAAAAGCATCATTCTCACTTGTTCATGTGCAAGAGAGTTCTTATGACGATAACTCTCATTTATTGTGATTTTGAGATTTCGACTTACATAAGTCTCATTTATTCTAATTACATGATACAATTTGGTTTACCGGCCAAATACTTTATACAACAATGTTGATTTAAAATTAAATGATACTTTGTATTTAACAAAATGCATTGTTTGCACCTCAAAAGAAGAGTACATTGGTTACTAACATATATATATAAATATATATATATATATATATAATTTTCCAATGATGACTTTTTACAATGTACATTTTAAGTACCTTTGATGAAATTTAATGGAATATATTGAATCTTGATGTGATTTTTTGTGTGGATGATAAAAACATTGAAATACATTTGTGAAAAAAAAACTAAAATTTTTTTGGGTACAAGAACTAATTTTTTTGACTTTTTTGAAGATAAAACATTTTAGAATAGGGAAATATAAGAAAAACTGGTTCTTAAATCCAAAAAAATCCATTTTTTTACCAAATGTGTATTTTAATTTTCTTAGGATGCATACAAAAAATATAATTGAAAAACATTCAATTACATACAATTTCATCAAAGGTGCTTATTGTATTAAAATAAATGGGTGCTGATAGAAAAAGTTATACATATATATATATATATATATATATATATAAACAGTCCAAAAGCTTGATTTTTATATATATCATTATCCCACCCAATAATAGTAAAAAAGAAAGAAAAGAAAATACAAACTTTTGACAAAAACAACTCAAATCATATTTTCTTTTCTTTTTCTTTTTTATTCCTCATAATCGTATAAGGAACCCAACAAAGTAAGAAAAGGAAAAGAGGATGAAGAGAAACAAAGGGAAAAATATATCAATACGTGAGAAGATATCTTTTATGGAATTATATTCTATTTTATAAAAACTGTTTCTAATTAATTAGTTTAATTTGAAGGTATTTAAATAAATATAATATAATTATAATAATAAAATAACTAAGTTAAGGGCAGTTTTGACATTTTATAAATTTAAGGTTAGTTAAAGGTTTGTTTTACCGATAATTAACGAATTTTAAGTGATGTAAAGACAAAGCTGTCAAAATGACCCACAACCCATGAACCCGACACGAACCCGAGTTTGATAAACGGGTTCGGGTCGTAAACATGTCAACCCGTTTGATCTGTTTATTATACGGGTCGTGTCGTGTTTTGTTAAACAGGTTCACGGGTGACCCGTTTATCAGATATGGTACATTTGTAATTTTAAATTATATTATGATATAACTATAATTTTACATATAGTATATAATGAAACCCTACCATTCTAACCTAGCAGTCGCACACTCAACCTCTTTCACAAATCAATCTCTTCCTCTCTCACACAAATCACAATCTCTGCATCTTTGTGAGCCAAATCACACTCTTTACATCGCTCTCTCACACACAATCACACATTCTCTACCTCTATCGACTCTTTACATCTCAATTGAATGCCCATCTTCGTCCCTATTTTCCAACTTCGTTGTCTTCCATCTCCCACGACGTCTTCAATCTCTATTGTCTTTGTTTCATCCGTTAATTAATCTGCAGTTTGGTTTACGCTAAACTTTTTTTGAAAGCTTAATTAATTATTGACAAGTTCTTGCTTTTTGTGGTGGGAAATGAAAGTGTTCCAGAATTGCTTGATCTCTATCCATATCCACACTCTCTTCGATTCTCACATGTGGTCGAAACATTTGAAGAAGATGGATCAAAACATAATACAATTTGACAGAAAAATCTGTTTGATAAGATTCTAAATGAATGAAGAATTAAACTGATTTTTTTCCTAAACGTGTCACAGGTCAACCCGTTTAACTAATCTTGTTGTGTCGGGTTTTAAGGGGTTGACCCGTTTAATAAAATGGGTCATGTCGTGCCAAGGGTTAATCGAGTTCGGGTTGTGTCAGGTTGAGGTCAACTCGACCCATGAACCCGTTTTGCCAGCCCTATGTAAGGGGTATGTTTGATCCAATATTTCTTTCCATTTACTTGTGTTTAATTGGATTGGAACAGATTATATTGCAATTTCTCATATCTAATTGGATAGATTAAAGATTGGATCATATAAAATCCAAAAGATTGGATCTGCTGCACATCTCTAAGGAGATGTTTGTGCAATTGAAACAAATGTTGACATTGCCTGGAATTTAATCTAAAATCAGGTATGTTGGTGCAATTAATTTCTTTTAATAATAAGCATAATATTTACAAAATAAAAAAAAAATAGACAAAAACAAATTTAATTAAAATAAAACCAAATTAAAATCAAACAAAATTTCTCTTGGGTCTCTCTATCTCTCTCTTTTGCTGCTCCTGGACCTCTCTCTTTCTTTCTCTTCTCAAAAATTTTAAGAGCTGTCATAACCCAATTTGACAACAGCCTCTGTCTTCGGTTTCAGGTTCGATCTATCCGATGTTGTTTCTGATTTCCGTTCTCTTAATTTCGTTATCCCTATGTGTTCCTGTTTTAGGGTTTGATTTTTAATTGGGGTTTTGGGGATTTATGTCTTCGATCATAATATTTTGGTAACCGATTGTTTTGAGCTTCCTACAACTGGGTCTGTCTAGATATCTTTGTTTATTGAGTTTTTTGTCTTTCGATGATTGTATTCGATTTTTAATCTAATTGATTGTCGTTGAACTGGGTTTTGGATTCTATTCAAGATTTTAATATTCAGGTTTATTTCAAATTAATTTTTTAGAGGTGGGTTTTCTGTGTACAAGATACAAATGTTGAATTAGTTTATTCCTTGAAAGAAAAGAGCAGTCTCAGAAGATGAGTATTTTCAAAATTTTGAGTTTTGCAGTATTTTGGGTTTTGTGTAAATTAAATTATATCAACATCTTGGTCAAATCGTTGTAGTTTGATTTTATATTCAAGATTGGAGCTTTTTGTTTTAATAGCTCCAATCAATGAAAAATCAATTATACTACTTAAAATTTCCTTTACCTTTTCCACTCCTATTAGCAGCCAAACAAATGGTTTTTGGATACAAACTCGATTTCGTTGAGGCTGGAGTTAATTAAAAATAATGGTCTGAAATTGGGGTTTTTAATATTTTTTATTATTATGGTGTTAAGATGGTTGAATGGGATGTTTGTAATGTGTATATTGTTTTATGTCCCGTAAACTGATTTTAAGAGCTAATGTTGACTCATTACGTGGGTTCTTGATAATTAGCAAGTGGAGTTGAAGGAGTGTGGGGAAAGGAGTTTTGGAGTCGGAAATGGCAGGGATTTCGAGCGAGGAATCTGGAGTGGGAAGGTCTGTGGAGGGGATTTCGAGTGGGCAGCGTTGCCAATCAGGGGAAGCATTGGCAGAGTGGCGGTCTTCTGAGCAGGTGGAAAATGGAACCCCATCAACTTCACCCCCATATTGGGACACTGATGACGACGATGACGGCTGTATGCTTTTGGTGCCCTATACTTTTGTTTTGAATACATCATTGTGTTTTTGTATACTCCACAACTGTCACATTAATGATAATTTGAAAGACCGAGTTGAAGGAAAAACCGAAAAACTAAAGTGGACAATGATGCCAAATGGAGAATACTGTGATGCATAATATGGTTTCCTATTATTTTCTGATCTTTTGGTTAATTAATGTGTTGTCTATACACTTGAAATTTGAAGCTGAAGATTGAGGGCTTTCAAATTTTTATGCTTATTTACTCCATAAAGTTTGTTTGATCACGATAAATAGATTATTATATTTGTTGTGAGATAATATTTAGTGAAATGACCTTCCTGTGGCTTTCGATTTGTGGGTGCCTGTGTGATTGTTTTCCGTGTATATTTATCTATCTGTTTAGTATTAGATTGCAAATACTTTGAAATTTTTTAATATTTACATTTTTAAAGCCATTGTCATGATATATTTTGTGTTTCTTCCGTAACAGTATAGTTGTTAAACCACTGATGATATATGTTGGTGATACTTTTCTGTTACCCTACTTCTTTAGCACCTTGATGATGTGCTGCCTGCATTTCAAAAAGTATATGGAAGGAATAAATTAAAATTGCTTGCTTACCATTTCATTTGAATCTTCCCAATGAAATCAATGGCATAAGAGGGATAATGAAATAAATTGGATAGGAGGAATTTGTAGGATTTCTTTTTCTCACCTCTTTTCTACTACAAAGTGTAAAAAGATTATCATGTAGTGTCATTGAAAGTAGTAGTTCATTCTGTTGTTTTGGCACTTGAATTGGTTTTAGGTGGGAATTACTTATCCCTGTGCACATAAGAGTGTGATTACTGATTGGCAATATAAGCATGCATGGGAATATATGAATACAATTGAAGTGTGAATAAGGTTCTTGGGCTATTGTAAAACCATGTATTATTTCTTTAACACACTTGCAAAGTGTTTAATGTTTTGTTATAATATGTTATTACTTACTTTACCAAAGATGGTATAGATGAGGTTAATTTCTGAAATTTTGTTGTCTTCATAAAGTTACTTTATAAATTTTCTGATGCATATAGGCAATTTAGTATGAAGATGATGCTGATGAATCCTAGATGTGCTATATTTTTAATTTGGTAGCCTACCTTGGAAGTAGGACTACTGTTGTGATTTTACAATTTTTCAAATGCTGTATTAGTCTTTATGTTTTACTCGATAGGTTATCTCATCATGAAGGACTGTTGTTGATCTTGTTTCAGTGTTATGTTATGTTCATTCACCTTCTGATCCATTATGTTTCTCAAACTAAGGTCACTTCTTTACAGGGCCAAAACCTTCTGAGTTATATGGAAAATACACATGGAAGATAGAGAAGTTTTCACAGATTAGCAAACGAGAACTTCGTAGTAATGCATTTGAAGTTGGCGGCTACAAATGGTATGATGGTTTGAACTAGGGTGGTTTGTCATACAGCATTTTGATCTGTTTATTGTTTAGTTTCCCAATTGTCTTCCACATGAACTCTTACTGGTCATTGTTTGAAGATCAATGTTTGAACTTTTCAGATTGTTCTAACTTCTAATTTTGTAAGTGGGTAATTTTCAAATGTTTTCTTCTATTGAGATCTTATGACATCATATGTATAATTAGTATTATGTCATGTATTTTAATCATTCATTGAAATTGATGAAATTTTTTAAGTTGTTATTTATGCTTCGTGTCTGCATATTGAATTATCTGTTAGATTATTATTATAATTGTTTAGTGGATTATGTTTCCATCTTGTATGTTGAATTCTATTAGTTTTGTTTTAACTGTTTTGCTATTGTCAACAGGTATATTTTAATATATCCCCAAGGTTGTGATGTTTGCAATCATCTCTCTTTGTTTCTCTGTGTTGCTAATCATGACAAACTCCTTCCAGGTTTGATATTATCCACGGGTTTGAAATTGCTTTCGCCATCTTTCTTAAATCTCTATGGTGGTATTCATATAGTTTCTGTTTTGGTTGTGGAACAGGTGGGAGTCATTTTGCACAGTTCACAATAGCTGTCGTGAATAGAGATCCAAAGAAATCAAAATATTCCGGTTGGTTGGTTGAAAATTGGTTTGATTAATGTATTGAGGTTCTTGATTAATGAGTGACTAATGTATATTTTTCAGATACCTTACATCGGTTTTGGAAGAAAGATCATGATTGGGGGTGGAAAAAGTTTATGGAGCTCTCAAAAGTGTCTGATGGGTTTAAAGATGGAGACACTCTCATTATAAAGGCTCAACTTCAAGTCATCAGGTATTCTGTAGTTTATCAATTCAAAACCTTTTATCTCCTTGAATGTCTTATCCTTTGGGACAATACTCCTTTTAGTTAGATTTAGCTCATGCAAATGAAGTTTGCGTGTGCGGCATGTTTGTGGGAAAAAAATGTGTTGTGAATTCTTTGAAGATTGCTTCAGTGTAACTTACGAGTATTGTTATCTTGACATTGGCTATTTTGTATTAAGTTAATTGTGCTGAGTTATTTAACTTGGCTCAGGACCTCAGGTATAATCCATTTTAATGAAAAGTTTGTAATATATTTCATTTGGTTTGTAGGGAGAAAGCATATCGCCCATTTCGTTGCCTTGATTGTCAGTATAGGAGAGAACTTGTTAGGGTATATTTAACAAATGTAGAGCAAATTTGCCGGAGTTTTGTGGAAGAAAGGCGAGGGAAACTTGTGCGGTTGATAGAAGACAAAGCTAGGTGGTCAAGGTATTGTATATTTTCACCTTTGTTAGCTTAAAGCACCGACTATTCCTTCATACTGTTTAATATATATTCTTTTTGAAGATTGCCTTTTAAGGTTTTCTTGTGAAATGTTTATTTTGGTTCCGGTGATATCGGTTCGACATTCTGCTGCATATTCTTAATGAGCTGACTTTTGTGTGTGCGTGTGTGTATATTGCTATATCTAGTTACCCTTTTATTGGCGTAATTATTATTTGTAATCATTTTTTGTTTGCAATGGGTGCAGCTTCTGTGGTTTCTGGTTGGGCATTGATCAAAAAGCCCGGCGCCGTATGTCTAGGGAGAAAACAGATGTGATTTTGAAAGTAGTTGTAAAGCACTTTTTTATAGAGAATGAAGTCACATCTACTTTGGTTATGGATTCCTTATATAGTGGGCTGAAGGCCCTTGAAGGACAGTTCAAGGGAAAGAAAGGGAGGACAAAGTTGTTGGATGCTGAAGATACACCAGCTCCTATTGTGCATGTGGATAATGATATGTTTGTTTTGGTGGACGATGTATTGCTACTACTTGAGAGGGCTGCCTTAGAACCGTTGCCGCCGAAAGATGAGAAGGGTCCTCAGAATCGTACAAAGGTGGGTTTCTGTAAATGTTGGATTAAACCTGTTTTCTGGTTGTCAGTGTTATGCTGTCAGCTGGTTTGTATCTCCAGCTCCATGCATGGGCTGTCTAATTCAGTATAATATTTTCAAGAGTTGCTACAATTTTCCTTCATGATTTTTTTTCTTTTTATTGCTTCTTTGGTTTATGTACTTTACATTTCTGAAAATCTGAACCAGTGACATTGGGCTTGCATATTTAATATGTAAACTTGAATTTGAGCCATCTGTCTAGCTTTAAGTTAAGGATGAGATCATCCATTTATGGTGATCGAAGGTGGTGACTGAATTTTGGTGATGGTAGTAGTATGGTGTTTTGGGGCAGGCGACATTCATGGTGATAGTGGTGGTAGTTATAGAATACTTACGGATGGCAATGGTGATATTTTGGTGGAAACAACATCTTCCTTTTTATACGTAATAAAATGAAAATCTTTTTCCAGTTGCGTTCGTAGTTACGGTCTTGGATTATTTCATTTCAATTCCTTTCCTGTTAACTGTACATAATTTCAATAGTTAAAGTTATTAACCTTAACTATATCAAGAGAACATAAACCTGTTATGAGTGGAAAATTAGATTTCTTGTTCTAATAGTAACAGTTTTTGTACTTCAACATCCGTGAGCGCCCATCTTGCAAATCTTGTGCAATCATGATATTGTACCGTTCTCCCTTTCTCTTTCCCCTTATTTTGTGAATTTATTTTGTTTTAAGTAGTGTGTGTATGTAAAGAGAGATCATGGATGTTAGACATAGAGGATATGATATTGGATAACGAGGTGAAAATGGGGAAGGATCTGTGCTTCACCACCCCTGAATATTACTTTTTTCTTTCACAGTTGTGTGCCGTGGAGTTTATTACCACTTGCGACTTGTGTTGATTAATTTCACTTATGTTGATTTGAGTGTATACATTTGGATGTGCAATTCCCTGAAAATCTAAGTTATGGTTACAATATTACCAACTGTTTGTTGAATTTGTGTTGTTTTCATTATATATATATTATTCTTTCCAATTTTGTATTTCTTATATATTTTTTGTTAGTCTTAATTTAATATATATTATTTCTTAATTATGTATAATCACTTAGCAACACTTCCATCTTGCAGGATGGTAGTTCAGGAGAGGACTTCAACAAGGATTCCATTAAGCGTGATGAAAGGCGCCTCACAGAATTGGGGCGTAGGACTGTGGAGATTTTTGTCCTTGCGCACATTTTCAGGTAATTTATTTTATAATTATGCATTTTGCTTGTATGTTCTTCATTTATGCATGCAAGTTAGGCTTGTCTGGTTGGCATTTTTCATGCCCAATTTTGTTTTCATTTTATGTAAAACACAACCCAATACTCATTTAGTTTACAAGTTGTTTTTAGAAAATAAACAAGACAAGGAAAATAGAACTAGTGTTAAAATTGAAAAGCGCGGAAAATACTTCAATTTTTTGTCTTTATCTGCTTCTTGTTCTTCTTCTTCTTGAGCAGCCGATCTGCTTCTCCAATGCTGGTGGCAGGTGAGATCTTCCTCCGGCAACCTGGCCAGATCGGCGTTGCCGGAGGAGAATCTCTCATCCTCCATCGCTGGAGGTGGCCGACAATGAACATATATTAATTTTTTTTTAAATCTATTAGATGTGGTATTTTTACATTTCTTTGCGTCAGGATATCAAAAAAATTATATTCAAGCTAATTTATAGGAAATTAAAAATTATGTCGACCAAGTACCAATTCAATTCACTTTGTGAATTTCAAGCCTCATTTTAAATCTGTTATTTCATTTGTTAGTAAAATCAATATTTTTTTTCTAAATTATGGGTTTACTGTTGAATGCTTGATTAGTTGATTATGATTTGTGATCACTGATAAGTTATTGACCTCCTTTTAAATATTGAAGTTTACAAATTACAATAGAAAAATTAGTTCAGCCAATTATTTAACCAAATTGTTCAATAATTTTAGGTTATAATGTCAAACAAAATGTAAACTTGATATTATTTTTATTTATTTATTTATATATTTTCAGTTATTCTACCGAATGCATTCAACATATGCTATCAGACGTATTTTCAGATTTCGAAAACTGAAACCAAAAACATTATTTACGTTTTTTCTATAAAAAAAAACAACAAATGATAAGTGCTACCTGACATGCCCTAAGTAATGTTTACTAGTTTCCCTTTATAAAAATCTGTTTTAACTGTTTGTTGTCATTTGGCGTTATATATACATCTTTTTTCCATCCTTTTTTTTTTTAGATGAATGCACTGGTATGGAAAATGTTACTATTTTTTTATTCAATGAAGTTATTGTTTGATAATGTAACTGCAATTTTATCTGTTTTGACACTCAAGCATAATGATTATATTTTGGATGCTCATCATTACCCACAGATGCCTAATTTTTTCACCTTTACGTGCAGCAATAAAATTGCAGTTTCCTACCAGGAAGCTGTTGCACTGAAGAGGCAATAGGAGCTAATTCGTGAAGAGGAGGCAGCGTGGCTGGCTGAAAGTTGAACTTGACATAATAAAACATCATCAACAAACAATCCATAATAAAATTGAACTTTACAAAATAATTCATTAAGACAATTCAGTTTGTTCGGTTTGATTTTGTATGTTCAAAATCGAAACCGAACCGAATTCATTTCGGTTTTCAAATTTCAAATGGGTTTGAATTGAATAGAAACTATGATTCAAACCAAACATCTATTTTCGGTTCGGTTTGGTTTGGTTCAATTCGGTTTTGGTTTTTGTGCGCACCCTTACTCACAAGTCACCAGTTATAAGTGAATATGTCTACATAATTTAATTTTTTCATGGAAAATGGACAATTCTAGCAGCCATTCAGTGAATTGTTAGAGATATGTAAAACATCAACAACTGTATCAAAAAAGAAAGCATCTTCACCTTTCCAAAAAAAAGGCAAATTGCACTGCACCTCTGGAGGTTTGAGTAAGGTACAGTTTGTGTGTGTTTGGTATGGCTTTTGAAATGATCAAAAGTGATTTTTTAATGTTAAAAGCTATTTTGAAGTTTTTTTTAGTTGTTTGGAAAAACTCAAAACAACTTTTTTAATATATGAATTGTCTCAATTACCCTTTATAAGTCATTTTATGTCTATTTGGAGAAGTCTAAAATTTGGGTTTTTTTAAAAAGTTTTTTTTTTGAGTTTTTTTAAAACATATGAATTGTCTCAATTACCCTTTATAAGTTTTAGATATTCGATCATAACTTTTTCATTATAAATACATTCTCAACACTTTTTTTGTGATTCACTCAATTAAAAGCTATTTCTAAAAATATGTTATCAACACTTTTTTTTGTAATTTATACAGTCAAAAGTTTTCTTTGTTAGAAACTCTATTCAATAGAAGTTCTCCTACAAAAAGTTATATTCAAAAAGTTCTATTTGAAAAGCCATACAAAACACATCCTTAGTTGAAAAAGTTTTGGTATTATACACTGATACCCCCAAAACTTAAATTTGACTGTGAAAATATTTAAAACGCCCTAGTTGTATTATTTTGTACTTTATTTTTTTACCTTTTAACTAAAAACTTTATAAAATTTAATAAAATAAAAAATTAAATAAATGATATGATTCATTAAATAAATAAATAGTTTTAAAAAATTAAATAAATAAATAGTTAAGTTTTAAAAAATTAAATAAATTAATAGTTTTAAAATTAAATAAATTAATAGTTTAAAAAATCATGGAAATAAATAATTTTAAAAATTAAATAAACAAATGAAAAAATTAAAAACATTAATTTTGTTAAGGATATCCAATAATTTGAACAAGAAAAGCTCGAAATATCCAAACTTTTACGGTAGGGATGATAGTGAGAGAAGCTTTAAGGTTCCCAACAATGGAGTCTTCTTGCCTTCTTCAAGTTCAACCACTTCCTTCGGTAAAATTTTGGATAAATTTTTGTATTTTTTAAAACTATTTATTTATTTAATGAATCATATCTTTTATTTAATTTTTTTTATTTTATTAAAGTTTATAAAGCTTTTTGTTAAAAGGGTAACAAATAAAGTATAAAATAATACAACTAAGGGCATTTTAAGTCAAATTAAGTCTTGGAGGTGTTAGTGTATAATACCAAAAGTTTTCCAACTAAGGGGTCATTTGTTTTTTTCACTTAAAACTTAATGGGTCTGAATCATAATTATTAAGTTGTTTTGTTTATTTTTTTAAGTGTTCATATATAATTATTGTTTTTATATTATTTTTATTCTATATTATATGTATAATTGTTTAACATGGGTATAAATGTAAAATTACTTGTTTCAGACAATTTTAATTTTAAAAAACAAACGTGTTGACAACATATTCAGATGTGAGGAAAAAAAAAACAAATATGTTATTCAAGTTCAAATTTCAGTCTTTATTCAGTATTCAGAAAAATTCAGAACTGTTCAGTCTTCAGACAAAAAAAAAAACAAATGACCCCTTAATGTACCATGCCAAACCTCAAGGTGCAGTGCAAATTGCCCAAAAAAAAACACGTTAGTTTACATTGCTTTTGAAAAGTAGCTAGCGTCTGTTTTACTTCCTAAAACTGCTTGTCAAATTTGATTATCTTGTTTAACATCAAAAAAATCGAGAACATAATTTTTCTAAACGGAAAAAAAAATATTAAGGTTTTTAAAACACTACATTATCCATGAAATTACAGGATTGAGTCCCCACTACATGTGATATATATATATATATATATATAGTCATTTTCTCCTCAATGTGCGTTGATATAATTTATATCAATGCGTTGTATATATACTACTGATTATGAAGAAGTTTTGACAAGTGTATACACTTTGAGTCAAAATATGTAAATCTAATGGTCTGCATCAAACGTTTATATATATATATATATATATATATATATATACAATAATTTTCACATAAGTGCGCACTGATAGAATTATATAAGGACATTGAATGTGAGCCACTCATTTTACATATTTTGACTTGATATGTATGCACTTGTCAAAACTCTTTTATAAATGAGTGGCTCACATTCAATGTCCTTATATAATTCTATCAGTGCGCACTGATAGGAAAAAGACTGTATATATATATATATATATATATATGAGTGGTGCTATTGGCACACCCCCTACGGATCTATTCATGCCCCACTATTTAAAATTTTGATTTAATTAAATAAAATTAAATATTTTTATTAAATTTTTTGGTTTATTTCCAAAACTACCCATTTTACTTATTTTTCAAACTTAATACATACCATATATAATCTATCTATCTCTTATCTTTGTATCTGTAAACATCTCTCTCACCTTCATTGATTGATTTATTTTTTTCTTCTTATTTAGTTTTTTTTTAGTTTTTTTTTTCTTCTTATTTCATGATGGAAACGAAAAAATAAAAAATAACAGAGTACTTCAACACAACGACAACTTGATATCATTCTAAAGAAAAAATAAATTTCAAACTTATTTCCAGAGAATGAATTGTTTCCAGATGCTTACTATCATTGTCAGACAATTCTTGCTTTATGTCATTCTCAGACAATTCTTCAAGATGTTTGATATCGTTCTTAAACAATTCTTCCATATTTTTGATATCGTTCTCAAACTCTTTCATAATATTTTAGATGTATGTAAGAAGCAAATTTTAGGGTTTAAGAATTAATTTTTTTTTTGAAGATGAAACAGATTACGGGTTTAAGAATTAATTTTTTTTTTGAAGAAGAAGAAACAGATTATTGAGTTTTTGTTTTTTGGAAAAGGAATATGAAATTTTAATAGTTTTACTTTGTAGAAGATTTCTTTCTTAAACTGTATGTCTCTTTAAGTAATTTTGATAAAGGAAAAAAAAAGAATATTCTATAATTTAAAAAGTGGAGCATTAATAGATCAGTAGGGGGTGTGCCAATAGCACCACTATAAACACCCTATTAGGAGATGCTCAATAAGAAATCTTCAAATCAGAATAAATTGTTAAATTGAATTACATTAATTTGATAAACACAAAATTGATAGTTAATTAAAGTTATAAAAAAGATAATTGAAGAATTATTAAAAAAAAAAAACGTAAATCCGAATTATCCAAGCACAATAGCATTTATATATAAGTTTGAGTTATTGCAATTACATTGTCGGATTTTGGTAATAATGATTTTTCTTTAAAGTCAAATTTGGGGTTTTGGAGAGACGGATACAACTTAAACCTACAACCTTAATTTGTGAACGTGAAGAGTTTAGCACTTAACTACTTCAACTTTTATCAATTTTTGTAAACTTTTGAAGAACATTGATCAATCATTTTCTCCTCAGTGCGTACTGATATAACTTATATCAGTGCGTTGCATGTGGACCACTAATTATGGAGAAGTTTCGACAAGTGCATACACTTTGAGTCAAAGTATGTAAATCTAATGGTCCACATCCAACGCACTGATGAAGTCATATCAGTGCGTATTGACTTGAAAATTTCTTGAACATTGATTGGAACATCATAAAAGTAAGTTTGAGTTATTGCAAGTATATTTTCGGATTTTAGTAATAATGTATTTTCTATAAATTTAAATTTGTGGTTTTGGAGAAGCGGATACAACTTAAACCTACTACCTTAATTTGTGAACGTGAAGAGTTTAACACCAAGCTACTTCAACTTTTATCAATTTATATAAACTTTTGAAGAACATTGATTTGAACATCATGGAAGTAAATCAAGTAATATCAGAGATGCCAAAATCAACAGCTTGTGTAGAAAGAATTTATTTTACACATTAGTTTGTGTTACCCAAACTTAACGAAGTCGAGGTTAGAAATGCAAATTCTCTTCCCAGAATAATTAATAAAAAAATCCTGAAAAGAATAAATTTGAAAAAAAAAAAAAGTAGTGGGCTCTCTGTAATCTCTATCAGCCAACTTGCAGATTTACAGTTCCTGTAAACTTACCATATATGAAGTTGTGTGAGCAATGTTGGGTTAGTCAATCATTCAATCCCACATCGGTGGGATGTGGACACTAAGCATAGAATAAATAAGTAGGAGAAGAGACCCATTGACACATCGGGGTGAGGAGCTGAGAATTGTATGCGGCCCACCAACCCTAAACCCAATCCAACAATTGTGGGGTCTTTATCCGACGATTCCCCCCGTGCGTTTAAAAAAAGAAACGCCGATGCCCTGCGCATGAATTCTCTCATGTTGTTCGCTGCCCCCTTGAGAGGTTTGATGGTGGTGCCGCCTGTGCCTTGCCTGGTGTTTCGCAGCTACCTGTTCTCCTCGCCTCTCAACCACCCCCATTTTTTCTTCAGAACCATCCATCTTTTAATTCTTGAATTATTGTAAATATATATATATATATCTCTTTAGAACTTTATATATCTTTAGAATTTTCACCCAATCAAGAATTCTTGATAGAGATATGCAACCCATTATCAGACAATTAAATGTAAAATTATTGGAAGGATTCATGGTAACAAATTATGCTATGCTCAAATACTCACAATTCACAAATCAATGCAAATCCACCAGAAAGAATCAAGAATCAAGACAACGGTTCAGAATGATGGAACAAAAGAGAGATATTTTACCCTCTAGTTTGACCTATTATTCGTTCTGGTCCCCTTAATTTCAATATTGGCCTGTTTAATCATTCTAATACGGTTTCCATTAAAAACAGGCTTACTGACATGTCTAATAGAAAAAATGACAATTTTACCCTCTAAATTGCTATTTTACCTTTTTAAATTTAAATTTTTTTAAAAAAGGATTTGGTGGAGATCCAGATCTCCACCGTCCATTTCCGTCGCATGAACGGTAGATACCTAATCTGGATCTCCACCAAATAAAATAAAAATTAATTAAACTAAAAATAATAAAATATAAAAACAATTTAAAAAACAAATAAAAAAAATATCAAAACTTCTTCAACCATCATCAACAAGATAACAGAAAGGATCTGGTCTCTTGGATCTCCATGGAGATGTATATCAGAACTCCAACCGATCAACCTCACTGCCGCTGAACCCAGCAACCTCGCCGCAGCCGCAACCACCACCGTCACCAAAATCAAACTCATTCAAACCCATTCAAACTCAGAAAACCAAGGTGAGGACGTGAGATTTGGGTGAGCGACAGCCAGAAAAAATAGTGAGCGTCGAGCGACAAGGTGAGGACGTGAGATTTGGGTCGAGCAGTAGTGTGAGAGCGGCACGATGAAAGAGGAAGACCTAAATCTGAGTGTTGTTTTGAATTGAAATATGAGTTTTGTGGTGGTGTAGATGAAGAAATAGGTGGTGTGAATGAGATTGTTTCGAAGAGAGAGAGAGAGGGAGTACGAAAGAGAGATTTTTTAATTTTTATTTTTTAATTTGATTTTTTAAATATTAGTTTTTTTATTAAATAATTTTTTTATTTGTTTTTTGATTTTTTAATTATTAAAATATTATTTATTAATTTAATATTTAATATTAGTTTTTTTATTAAATAAATTATTATTAATTTATAGTTTTACCATTATACCCTTACGTTTCTGACGGAATTGGAAGGTAAGAACCTAACTAACCATAAACTTAAACTATTGGGACATGCACTGACCAATACTAAAACTAAATGGACCATAACAAATAACAGTGTAAACTAGAGGGACTAAAACACTTTTACGCTAATTTCTACTAGTGTGGCTACTGGAAATACAGCCACTTCGGCCAAAATTAGGGTATTATATTAGATGTATATTAAATATTAATAACGTACATATTCCTACACAACTATCAAAAGAAATTCCACTGAAGTATGAATTCCATTACAGGTTTGGGGTGCGAAGCAACCAGGCAAAAGCTAATACCAGCAATAAAAAGATCCCAGTAGATAAGGCATCAGATGCAAAGTTCACTGGAATGAAAATAAACCATCATGGCAATTCAGCTGAAGTATGGGATTGAGGAGTACGAAGCAATAAAAAGATCCCAGCAAATAAGGCATCAGATGCAAAGTTCACTGGAATGACAATAGATCATCAAAGCAATTCCACTCAAGTATGAATTCCTTTACAGGTTTGAGGCGTGAAGCAACCAAGCAAAAACTATTACCAGCAATAAATAGATCCCAGCAAATACGGCATCAGATGCAAAGTTCACTGTGATGAAAATAGACCATATGATCTGGGCAGCTTGCTCCTAATAGATACGTCTCTTCTAAAAGCCGATACTTCCATCACCAATCCCTAACAAAACACTGAATAAGAAGAAAGTAGACTCAGCACTGTTAATAGAAATAATAAATTTATGTCTGAAGTAAATCGAACTGGTAAACTTACAATCAATATCAATTTCCTAGCGAGCAGAGAAAAGTCGTGAATCCATACAGGCATCATAGGTCCCTAGCTTGACAGCAATTCAATCTATTCCTGAATGCAACAGTAATTTCAAATAAGAAATTCAATTAAAACAAGATGTCGACATGTTGTATAATTAATCATATTATAAGGGCCTCCGTGCCTCATAACAAACATTTTATAAGTCTGAATTACTTAAATTTCAAATTTTCATAAAGTAATACCAGTAAATTTCCTAAATGCCTTTATTCGTTAGATTTTTTTTTTTTTTTTTTTTTTTTAAGAAAAGGGGTTATGCACAGGTGTCATCATGCCCTGGACATTAATGATTTAGATATATAAAGAACAGTCACAAATTGAATAAGCAAGCGAAATTTTTACCAATTTACCCACTGTCAGACATTCATAAGTAATAACCAAAAGATCATTCATTCTGTGAAATCATCATATGTTGTATACAAAGGTAATAATTCATGTAAACTAACCTTTCTGACAAAACAATCATTTCCTTAAGGGAGATGAGCGATATTCCAGAAACTTCCATGAAGGCCGTAGAGTATTCGACAAAGGAGTCCCCATCTGTAAGATACCCTTAATCCATTTAACCCGGTTTACAAGTTCCTCCAGGTCCAAAATTGCTGCTTCTATTGAATCAGAACACAAGGAATTCAAAGGAATGCTTCCATCAGTTCTCATCTTCTTTAAGGATCCACTATTCTGACAACCTTCTTTTGCAGCAGCCGTTCCATCCATTTCAGCTGTTGCATCTCTAACATGTGAACTTGACACACTATCAGAACAACTAGATTTACCAACACCAGCATGCACCACATCAAAACACATATTTGTTTTTGGTGTTTGTGTCTCCTTACATGTAGTAGGGCTCAAAGGTCGCTTCCCATGTTGTTCTGATCTAGCTGAAATATGAGAAGAAAATGAAGCATTGTTTTCAAGTGATGCTCCACCTGTTTCTTGAGCATCCTTTCCCACTTCATCACCAGCATGGATTGTCAAGTTTTGAGATCCCTCTGCACTCGTAATGATTCTATGTTAAGCAAGTTCAATTCTACTATCTTGTCAATTAATAAAGTAATAAAAAGCACAGCAATAAGAATACTGATGAGAAGAGGGACGCCTAAATCCATTAACAAAATTGCACCAGCTTTCAAAATTGAAATTCAATATCAGTCAGGCTCCTGAAAAATATATTAGATCCTTGCTTGCTATTATAAGTTAGCATCATTAAATCACCCATTTAATGAACATATAACACGAAGAGTAAAAGTATTAGTCTTATAGTCATGACTTTCAAAATAAATTTGGAAGTTAATGCAACTTATCAACATCAACAATAAATTACATATACTCTTCATTATCATTGCATTATCAAACACCTTGAAGAGGACACTTGAGAATGTCCGGAGTGCATCAAGCCACATCTTTATAAATTTTTGAACAGGGCTTAGAGTCTCATCTCACAATTTCCCATAAAAATAGTACAGATAGGCTTTTGTCATTTAGGTGGACGTGAATCTATTAATAATCACAAAACAGCTCCAGTCCAGTTAAGTTAAGCTGACCACCCCAAATTTCAAGCTAATATGCTAATTAAATAAAAAAAGGTGCAATCCTCTTTATATGTCACTTGTACCATCTGATTTTTTTTATACTCTTAAAAGTTGATGATTAGTTTATAAGAAACAAAGAAGAGTGAACTTAACAACAAATCCACACCAATGATATTACTACAAATTTGCACTCGAGGATATTTCTCGTGAAATAAACCTAGCAATCAGAGAGAGAAATTCTGCACCTAATGCCATCTTTAATGAAGTCTGAGAAAAGTTGGACTATAGATATTAGGACTTCAGAAATTTGAAATCACGTGCAATGTTTAAAAGTTCGAATGAGGCAGCCGCCTCAACCCTTCAATGGGTCGGCGCCTTGAGGCAGCAGAGGCAGTTTGCGCAAAAAAAATTTCTTCAAAAAAATAAACCGAGTATAAAGCGTTTTAAAACCCTAACATCCTCTTTATAACAGAAAGTCTAACCCTTCTGTCCAAAAACGCACCTCTAACTTCTCCAAAACTCTTTAAACACTCCAACATCAAACCCTAAGTTCTCCAGCAAGTTTTTAGTCCAGCAGCCTAAACAATAAATATCTTTTTCTTTGTCATGCACTTTTTTTGTTTGGGATGTTTATGTTATTAATGTTGATTGTGGACTATTTATTAAATATTATGGATGATTTTCAATTTTAGTTTTTTTTTTTTTTGCAATATTTATCTTTTTCAAATTAAGACAACCGCCTCGCCTCCTGAGGACAGAACCGCCTTGCACAGTTTTAAACATTGATCACATTGACATGATTTAAAAATATAAAAGTTAAAAAATTCCTAGAACATGCTGTATGCTGTTACCTCTATGACAACAACTAATTTTAAACATAGGAGCACAAAACCAACAGACAAAGACGAAACCAAAATACAGATCGACTCATATTTCTCTTTTATACAATTGCAAGAAAATGTTATCCTTTCCGACTCTCTTACCTTGATTATCAAGCTTGACTAACCGAGCACAAAATTCTCTCTCCTGTAACCACCAAAGCATTGCAAACAAATGAGTAATTGCATAAGATATGATGTATCAACATGAGAGTAAAAGATATCTAAAATAAAGAGTGGAAGAAAGAGCATTCATATGCGACAAGATAGGAGTTGCGTCAGAGCATACATAACAATTTAAAACATCATAAAAGCAAGGGAGGCAAAGAAGGCTCTAAGTCAGGATGTGAAGATTTAACAGAATTTGAGCTAATATTAGCAAAGCAGAAATCATTAGTTGTGATAATCGCAATTCAAATGATGGAAACAGAAGCTCAAGATGATCAAGATATGGAACTAAGCAAAGGGAAGAGGACAATGGATTTCTAATGCTAGAACAGGATAGACAACTAAAAAAGGATCTGTTGGTCCCCTCGCCCCTTTTCAGGGCAATGTGGTTTTGTTCTGTAGCATTGCAATGGATAGAAGCTGAATCCAAGAGAATATATTGATTATATGCATAAGCAAAAGGAGACAAAACTGATAGTTTAATCTCAAGGATATGGCATAGGTTAATCTCAAAAATATATGGATGGAAGACAATAGGATGGAAGCCAAATATAATGGGCATCCCCCTCCCCCTCTTGTAAGAGGAAAAGAATGGCAATTTAACAGCATTAATTACCACATTCTTATAAATGTAACGTGATTTAGACTACAAACGGTTAATGGAAAATTCCAAATTAATATGATCTGACATCTTATACTCATCTCACTTGATAAGATAAAGAAATACAAGCAGATACGTGATACATAATCCCTGTGGCAAGGTGAAAAAAAAAAAAGAAAAAAAAAAGAATCAGATGCAGGTATCATCAGTAACAGTATTTGGCTCCTATTTCTTCCCCGTCACAAGCAACATTTCTGAATGCAAATTGTGTTTCAAATGTAAAAAAATAAACTATCATCCATTTACAAGAATAGAAGGAGTCATGGAAGCTACTGCATCACAGTTTAAGCAGCAATGTATCTCTACAGAGAAAACAGAGAAAAAAAAATACTAATAGTGACGAACATGTAAATATAAGAGAAGATAGCCACTACCGGAATAGGCAATGTCCAACCATTAGTGGGAGACCAATCCAAGGATGGGCGTAGGTCCTTGGACAAAGCTTCATAAGTAGATCCCTCGCCCACAGGAGGAAGGGGCAAATCAATCTACAAAAAGTGACAGAGACATATAAGAGCTCCTCAAAGTAATTAATTGTCATAAATAAAACATAGTGACAGTGTTGAAATTAAAGACCAATGCAGCTTTAAAAACCTTGTGTTAAAAGAGAGATCAATGAGGCTTGTAGAAAGACATATTGAGGGTTTAGATTTAATCCCTAGATAAAATGAAATTCATACACTCAACCCAAAACGAAACATGAAAGGGATGGAAGGAAAACCTTATACACAACAAAACAGATCAAGATTCACAAATTTGAATGGTCCAAGCTAATGTTCTCTGTATTATTGGTTTTCTCCTACAGTTGCTTCTAACATGATAATCATAAAAAAGTTCTAACACAATGCCTATATTAACACTATTTTAACATGCACGTGATTTTCATTCAAGTGGGTATTTGCACATTTCCTAAATATGACTAATTCCAATGATTCCATAGTTTTACTTGTCAATGCTACAATTATACATTACATTTTTCACTTGCTGACACAAAATAAGTAAAGAACAATAAGTCAAGACACAAAATATATGACCTACTACTTATATTCTTATGTTATTGTGGAAGTTTATTATGTTAAAACTCAGAACTAGTCCCAAAAACTAGGGGTGGATAATATGTATAAAGCATTTTAACATTCATGAAACAACAAACCGGCCTTTATCTTCCCGAAAAATTGAGACTCAGTTGGAAAGATACCAAGACTTGACAAGTATAGCAGAGAAGTAAAACTGTAAAATGGAAACAATACAAAAGAGAAACTCTGAACTTATCAATAAACCAAGCCATGAAGCATTTCAGTCTAGATTTCTTTTTAAAAAAGGAAAATAAAAATTCTCACAATAATTTGTATTGCACAATACAAAGTTTAGTAAGTTCTTTCTCTGTTGATAATATTGTTTATATATATATATATATATATATATATGACAGCAAAGCTCTAATCAAATTTACTAACACCATAGTACAGAGAAATAATTGTTTGAATAGGAAAGTATAAGAGAAAATCAAAGTATGTTTAAAAAAATTCTTGCTCTGTAATATACAAAAGCAGCTGAACATGCATACAACAGATAGTACGATAAACAGTATGAAATCATAACAATTAAAATACTCAGGAAACAAGTAACAAGCACAAGCTAAAATAAGCAATCATAAAAATAAGCACACATAAACAAATAGGCACAGAACTATTACCTGAAACTTTCCTTCCCCTAAAATTTCAGTTATCCTTGCAGACCAATAACAATTATCAGACCACCAATCTACCAAATCCCCCACCTTCCAGGCAATATTGACAATGACAGCTACTTCTGGGATGGAATTAACATCAGGCATTTGACTTTCACGATATACAGGAGGGAAAGAAGGGCGAATCATCAATTTGCTTTTCATTGCCCTCGACCTACTACCAGCTGAAGGCTTCTGATATAACTTTATCCATTCTATTTCTGCAAAAGTGAACATACAAAATAAACACAGGAGCAAAAATAACACAAACAGACAAAAATTTACTAAAAGAACAGAACCAAAATATCTCATCCAACAAAGGTATTTCTGGCATAGAAGATCTCCAATCTAATGTCAATTAATATGTTGGTAAGAAAATATTCAACAATAGGCACCATTAGTTATCTTTATAGCAACCACAAAACTGCTCGTGTATTTTGGAATACAAATCTGGAGGTAAGCTATTATGCAATTTTATGACTGAGAAAGCCTATAAGGTTACAAATATAATTATAAAACATTCAGATAAACCACAAGTCAACAGAAATATTCAATCCTCAAGCCAACATTACATTCATAAAGAAGTGAAGATTATAGAACAGATGGCAATAGCCTAAGGACACAAAAAGAGAGAGATTACTTACTTTCATCTGGAAAGTCGGTGTATTCCAAGGCACATTCAGTCTCCTTTCTCCTCTGTCGAAAATCCTTTATCTTCAAAAATATCATTTAAAGGAGAAGTTAACAACTTAAAGATAAAGAAACGAGATAAGTTAAGACCTCTAAAGTATCCGAGGTCAATTACTGAACAGCAACTGCATGTCTGTCGGTAAAAGGAACTGTAATGCCAAAGATGACTAAACTAAAGAAAGAACCTTCGGTCTTACTGTCTTAGACAAGAACACGATCCTTCATTAAGTAAACACTAAACAGACACTAAAAGCAAAGCAGTTCAATAATGTGGCCATGTTTTCACATAAATTCCATTCAGGAAAGCATCTGATCATTAAGAAGAACAAATTATGCCATACAATTGCCATGGAAATGAAGTTTATACAAATTAGTGAATGCAAAGCACATGGAAAGAAAAAAAAAACCAGCTCAGAAACACATGTAGCTAATTAAGCTTAATTGTTCCCTCAATGATCAACACCCGCCAGATCTCAAGCAGCCAAAAACAGCAGATCGTTGAACAAAATTTGTCATTATTACTCATTCCACTAAATTTTTTATTCTTTTCCAAAATGTATGGTTGATTAAAGCCATATCAATGAATGTTGCTACAAAAAGAAGCCAAAAAAAAACAAAAAACAAAAACAAAAACAAAAGCCAGCCGCATGTTAGATCTTTGTTCCACATTTTTTATGAACTAATATAGTGTACAAAATTCCATTCCAAACAAAGCATGGTAACACTAAAAGCATAAGAATTAATCAAAGGTAATCAGGGGATAATCTTTACATGCCATAACCTTAAAACAAACCTTGCATCGGAACCATGCACCACGATAACCTGAAAGAAAAGATCTCGACTCTGCTAGTTGACCAACCTTTAATGGAAATTTGTCATTATCCATGATGGTGCATCAAGCAGTATGTCACTGCAATATAAACGTTAACAAAGTTAGCTGAAATTTAAATTTGGTGATCAACCATGAAAAAAAACAATCCGTCAAGTTTTTACTGGTATTATTCTCTTGCCTCTTCTTTCTCTCTATTTCCTCTATTTTTCTCCCTTTTTACCCTTGGCTCCTCCCTATCTATTTTATAATATTCTCTCTGTTTTGCCCTATATTACATATTTATCTTTACTATTTCTCCTTAATTTCCACTCTTTTGCTCTCTTTCCCTGTACTTTGTAACTTTACTATTTCTACCTCTGTGCTACATCCAAAGGTATCAAAGTTTCTCAGTCCTACATCAGTTGGTATCAAAACCCAACGTCCAAACCTCACTTCAAACACTTTCAAATACTTAAGTGAAACTTTCACAACCCTCGTAGACACTCAAACCCACTTCCCAGTCCCCGCACACTCATTTATCATTCTAGTATAATTGATTTTTCATTAATTGGAGCTGTTAAAACAAAACGCTTATACACAAAAGCCAAAATACTGTAAAACACAAAATTTTGAAAATACTTCATCTTCTGAGATTGTTCTTTTTCTTTTAAGATATAAACTAATTCAACATTTGTGTCTCGTACACAGAAAACCCACCACTAAAAAAATAATTTGAAATAAACCCTGATATTAAAATCTTCAATAGAATCCAAAAACCTAGTTCAACGACGATCAAATTAGATTAAAAATCGAATACAATCATCAAAAGACAAAAAAACCAATAAACAAAAATATATAGACAGACCCAACTGTAGAAAATAAAATACCCATGAGACCCAAAACAATCGATTACCGAAATATTAAGACCGACGAAATAAATCCCCAAAACCCCAATTAAAAATCAAACCCTAAAACAGGAACACAATACACATAGGGATAAAGAAATTAAGAGAACGGAAATCAGAAAAAACATCGGATTGATCGAACCTGAAACCGAATACAGAGGCTGTTGGCAAATTGGCTCTTAAAATTTTTGAGAAGAGTAAGAGAAAGAGGGAGAGAGGGAGAGAAATATGTGGTGTATTTAGTCTCACTCGAACAAAAACTGGTCCAATAAGCCCAAACCGAGCCCATTATTTTTAAGGCCTGTACAATTTAGATGCATTAGATAGAGATGTGGTCATTTAAAAGAGGTCCAGTGAGCCCAAATCAAACCTTTTATATTTAAGGCCCAAAAATACCCTCAAAATTCAAACCCATCATCCCAAACCCTAAAAACTAACCAATTACTCTCCGAGATAAAAATAATAATAATAAAAGAACAGAGTGGACCCCGCAATGTGTTAAGCCAATCAACATGTTCTAAACCCAACCTAAAAAATAAAATAAAATAAAAATTTGTCAAGCAAAAGAGCCACCTCCCTTGTTCTGCTCTCCAACATTTGTCACCGACCCTCCCTTAAAAACATACAAAACTGCCTTACCTCTCTCTTTATTTTATTTTCTAGTTATACCCATTTTTTTAAAAAAAAAACATATACCCACCCAAGATTTTTCATTTTTCGTCTTAATTAAATAAATAATAAATAAAGAAAGATAAAAATTAAAAAAAAACAAAGCCAAAAGGCTCCCTCGTGTTCTTCGTATCTCATCTCCAAGACTCCAAGTGCTTTTTTTCACCTTTTTTTTAATTTTAGGGTTAATAGCACTAACACCCTTATATTTAGATGATATTTTGCATGCAGCCACAAATTTTGTTATATCATACAAACCTACTCTGAAATACGTCGACTTCCATATTAATAATTGTCGTTTTGCTAATATATGAAGAGCAATTTCTTTTATATTTGTTTGCGGATTGTCACTAAACATGCATGGTGATATTACATATATACATTGGATGATTAAAAGTATATTTGTTGACGCTAAAATTAAGTCAATAGAAAAAGTCAAATGAATATTTATTGTTGAGTTGGAACAAAAAGTTTTCGCCAAAAGGTTCCGCATTATTGCGAGGGCTCTTAGAGAGGGACCGAAGGGTCACTCCTAGGGATGGCAATTGTACCTGGACCCGCGAGTACCGAATCGAACCCGAACCGTATGGACCGGGTCTGGGTCCTCACATTCGGGTCACAGGTCGGGTTTGGGTCCAAAATAGCAGACCTGATTCGGGTTCGGGTCGGGTCTGGGTCTGTTTAAGACCCGCGGGTCTAGACCCGTGGACCCGATTAATACAAAACACTTAAATACCGACGTTTTATACATTTAGGTGACCTAACCTATCTTAATTCAAGTTAATTATTCATGTATTGAACATGTTTTACTAGTTAAAAATTGAATAGGTAAAAAAACATAGAAAGGAAAAACGAAAAAAGTGAGTTTTATAGTATATTAAAGGTTTTACGGGTCCGCATGTCTGTGGGTCCGCGGGTCCAGACCCGAACCCGAACCCGAAAATTTTCATGGGTCTGGGTCTGGGTCTGATAGGACCCGACCCGAACCCGACTCATTACCATTCCTAGTCACTCCGCTTGTTCTCAACAAAGAATTGAAAATATGGAAAAAAAATTGTTAAGAGCACCGGTTAATAACCGACATTTATACTTCGACGATATAGTACAAATATATTGAGTTTATCATGGGATATAGAAGAATGTTTAGTATTGTTCTAAATTATAAAAGTGGATATTTTGTTTTTGAAGAGTTCTCTCTAGCCATGACAAATAGTTGATGAAATATTGGCATTTATACTTATAGCAAGATGACTTATGTTGTGCCATTTTAAAGTCTTTAGGCATAATGATTTGTTGGACAAGTCTTTAATGTCAAATTTCAGTCATTATAAAGTAAATCACGGGTTTTGAAAATAATTCAGATCAGCTATCCAAAAAATAGTGTCTCGATTTGTGTATAACCAATCAAATTGGGACATATGTCTACATTTATGAAAAAAGTTTAAAAAATAATAATAAATATAGACACGTGTTTTAATTTGGTTGGTTATATACAAATTGAGACACTATTTTTTAACGGCTGATTTTAGTCATTTTGATAATCACATGTTGGAGATTAGCTTTAAAAATTCGGATCTAAATGTAATGAACATCAACGTTTACTATAGGAATGTCTGCATTAAATTTTGAATTAAGAATTTAATGCAATCATAAAACTATTTTTTGTGTTCAATGTGATAGATTAAAAGACTATTGATACACTTATGTGATATGACATTATCAAGTGGTCATTGGTCAATTTGTATATAAAAAATGTTCTTACGGTTCCTTTAGACCTTTCTCACTTCATTGCTTTTCGCTTTCTCAAATCTAAATTGCAGCTATCAAGAGCATCGTTCTCACTTGTTCATGTGCAAGAGAGTTCATATGACGATAACTCTCATTTATTGTGATTTTGAAATTTCGACTTACATAAGTCTCACTTATTCTAATTACATGATACATTTTGGTTTACCGGCCAAGTACTTTATACAACAATGTTAATTTAAAATTAAATGATACTTTGTATTGAACAAAATGCATTGTTTGCACCTCAAAAGAAGAGTACATTGGTTACTAACACACATATATATATATATATATATATATATATAATTTTCAATGATGACTTTTTACAATGCACATTTTAAGTACCTTTGATATAATTTAATGGAATATATTGAATCTTGATGTGATTTTTTGTGTGGATGATAAAAACATTGAAATACATTTATGAAAAAAAAAACTGAAAATTTTTTGGGTACAAGAACTAATTTTTCTGACTTTTTTGAATATAAAACATTTTAAATTAGGGAAATATAAGAAAAACTTGTTCTTAAATCCAAAAAAAATCCATTTTTTTTACCAAATGTGTATTTTAATTTTCTTAGTATGCATACAAAAATCTAATTGAAAAACATTCAATTACATGCAATTTCATCAAAGGTGCTCATTGTATTAAAATAAATTGGTGCTGATAGAAAAAATTATATATATATATATAAGAAAAACAGTCCAAAAGCTTGATTTATATATATATATATATCATTATCCAACCCAAAAAAGAAAAAAAGAAAAAGAAAAGAACAAAACAACTCAAATCATATTTTCTTTTCTTTTTCTTTTTTATTCCTCATAATCGTATAAGGAACCCAACAAAGTAGGAAAAGGAAAATAGAATGAAGAGAAACAAAGGGAAAAATATATCAATACGGGAGGAGATCTCTTTTATGGAATTATATTATATTTTATAAAAATTGTTTGTAATTAATTAGTTTAATTTGAAGGTATTTAAATAAATATAATATAATTATAATAATAAAATAACTAAGTTAAGGGCAGTTTTGACATTTTACAAATTTAAGGTTAGTTAAAGGTTTGTTTTACTGATAATTAACGATTTTTAAGTGATATAAAGATAGAGCTGTCAAAATGACCCACAACCCATGAACCCGACACGAACCCGAGTTTGATAAACGAGTTCAGGTCGTAAACATGTCAACCCGTTTGATCTGTTTATTATACTGGTCGTGTCGTATTTTGTTAAATAGGTTCACGGGTGACCTGTTTATCAGATATGGTACATTTGTAATTTTAAATTACATTAGGATATAACTATAATTTTACATATAATATATAATGAAACCCTACCATTCTAACCTAGCAGTCGCACACTCAACCTCTCTCACAAATCAATCTCTTCCTCTCTCACACAAATCACAATCTCTGCATCTTTGTGAGCCAAATCACACTCTTTACATCGCTCTGTCACACAAAGTCACACATTCTCTACCTCTATCGACTATTCACATCTCAATTGAATGCCCATCTTCGTCACTATTTTCCAACTTCGTTGTCTTCCATCTCCCACGACGTCTTCAATCTCTATTGTCTTTGTTTCACCAGTTAATTAATCTGTAGTTTGATTTACGGTAAACTTTTTTTTTTGAAAGCTTGATTAATTATTGACAAGTTCTTGTTTTTTTGTGGTGGGAAAATGAAAGTGTTCCAGAATTGCTTGATCTCTATCCATATCCACACTCTCTTCGATTCTCATATATGATCGAAACATTTGAAAGAAGATGGATCAAAACATAATACAATTTGACAGAAAAATCTGTTTGATAAGATTCAGAATGAATGAAGAATTAAACTGATTTTTTTCCCTAAACGTGTCACAGTCAACCCGTTTAACTAATCGTGTTGTGTCGGGTTTTAAGGGGTTGACCCATTTAATTAAATGGGTTATGTCGTGCCAAGGGTTAATCGGGTTCAGGTTGTGTCAGGTTGAGGTTAACTTGACCCATGAACCCGTTTTGCCAGCCCTATATAAGGGTATGTTGGATCCAATATTTCTTTCTATTTACTTGTGTTTAATTGGATTGGAACAGATTATATTGCAATTTCTCATATCTAATTGGATAGATTGAAGATTGGATCATATAAAATCCAAAAGATTGGATCCGCTGCACATCTCTAAGGAGATGTTTGTGCAATTGAAACAATTGTTGACATTGTCTGGATTTAATCTAACATCAGGGATGTTGGTGCAATTAATTTCTTTTAACAATAATCATAATATTTACAAAATAAAAAAAATAAATTAGACAAAAACAAATTTAATTGAAATAAAACCAAATTAAAATCAAACAAAATTTCTTTTGGGTCTCTCTATCTCTCTCTTTTGCTGCTCCTTGGACCTCTCTCTTTCTTTCTCTTCTCAAAAATTTTAAGAGCTGTCATAACCCAATTTGACAACAGCCTCTGTCTTCGGTTTCAGGTTCGATCTATCCGATGTTGTTTCTGATTTCCGTTCTCTTAATTTCGTTATCCCTATGTGTTCCTGTTTTAGGGTTTGATTTTTAATTGGGGTTTTGGGGATTTATGTCTTCGATCTTAATATTTTGGTAACCGATTGTTTTGAGCTCCATGGGTATTTTGTTTTCTACAATTGGGTCTGTCTAGATATTTTTGTTTATTGAGTTTTTTGTCTTTCGATGATTGTATTCGATTTTTAATCTAATTAATTGTCGTTGAACTGGGTTTTGGATTCTATTCAAGATTTTAATATTAAGGTTTATTTCAAATTAATTTTTTAGAGGTGGGTTTTCTGTGTACAAGATACAAATGTTGAATTAGTTTATTCCTTAAAAGAAAAGAGCAGTCTCAGAAGATGAGTATTTTCAAAATTTTGAGTTTTGCAGTATTTTGGATTTTGTGTAAATTAAATTATATCAACATCTTGGTCAAATCGTTGCAGTTTGATTATTTCATAGGAGCTTTTTGTTTTAATAGCTCCAATCAATGAAAAATCAATTATAACTTAAAATTTCCTTTACCTTTTCCACTCCTATTAGAAGCCAAACAAATGGTTTTTGGATACAAACTCGATTTCGTTGAGGCTGGAGTTAATTAAAAATAATGGTCTGAAATTGGGGTTTTTAATATTTTTTATTATTATGGTGTTAAGATGGTTGAATGTGATGTTTATAATGTGTATATTGTTTTATCTCCCGTAAACTGATTTTAAGAGCTAATGTTGACTCATTACGTGGGTTCTTGATAATTAGCAAGTGGAGTTGAAGGAGTGTGGGGAAAGGAGTTTTGGAGTGGGAAATGGCAGGGATTTCGAGCGAGGAGTCTGGAGTGGGAAGGTCTGTGGAGGGGATTTCGAGTGGGCAGCGTTGCCAATCAGGGGAAGCATTGGCAGAGTGGCGGTCTTCTGAGCAGGTGGAAAATGGAACCCCATCAACTTCGCCCCCATATTGGGACACTGATGACGACGATGACGGCTGTATGCTTTTGGTGCCCTATACTTTTGTTTTGAATACATCATTGTGTTTTTGTATACTCCACAACTGTCAAATTAATGATATGAAAGACCGAGTTGAAGGAAAAACCGAAAAACTAAAGTGGACAATGATGCCAAATGGAGAATACTGTGATGCATAATATGGTTTCCTATTATTTTTTGATCTTTTGGTTAATTAATGTGTTGTCTATACACTTGAAATTTGAAGCTGAAGATTGAGGGCTTTGAAATTTTTATGCTTATTTACTCCATAAAGTTTGTTTGATCACGATAAATAGATTATTATATTTGTTGTGAGATAATATTTAGTGAAATGACCTTCCTGTGGCTTTCGATTTGTGGGTGCCTGTGTGATTGTTTTCTGTGTATATTTATCTATCTGTTTAGTATTAGATTGCAAATACTTTGAAATTTTTTAATATTTACATTTTTAAAGCCATTGTCATGATATATTTTGTGTTTCTTCCGTAACAGTATAGTTGTTAAACCACTGATGATATATGTTGGTGATACTCTTCTGTTACCCTACTTCTTTAGCACCTTGATGATGTGCTGCCTGCTTTTCAAAAAGTATATGGAAGGAATAAATTAAAATTGCTTGCTTACCATTTCATTTGAATCTTCCCAATGAAATCAATGGCATAAGAGGGATAATGAAATAAATTGGATAGGAGGAATTTGTAGGATTTCTTTTTCTCACCTCTTTTCTACTACAAAGTGTAAAAAAATTATCATGTAGTGTCATTGAAAGTAGTAGTTCATTCTGTTGTTTTGGCACTTGAATTGGTTTTAGGTGGGAATTACTTATCCCTGTGCACCTAAGAGTGTGATTACTGATTGGCAATACAAGCATGCATGGGAATATATGAATACAATTGAAGTGTGAATAAGGTTCTTGGGCTATTGTAAAACCATTTATTATTTCTTTAACACACTTGCAAAGTGTTTAATGTTTTGTTCTAATATGTTATTACTTACTTTACCAAAGATGGTATAGATGAGGTAATTTCAGAAATTTTGTTGTCTTCATAAAGTTACTTTATAAATTTTCTGATGCATATAGGCAATTTAGTATGAAGATGATGCTGATGGATCCTAGATGTGCTATATTTTTAATTTGGTAGCCTACCTTGGAAGTAGGACTACTGTTGTGATTTTACAAATTTTCAAATGTTGTATTAGTCTTTATGTTTTACTCGTTAGGTTATCTCATCATGAAGGACTGTTGTTGATCTTGTTTCAGTGTTATGTTATGTTCATTCACCTTCTGATCCATTATGTTTCTCAAACTAAGGTCACTTCTTTATAGGGCCAAAACCTTCTGAGTTATATGGAAAATACACATGGAAGATAGAGAAGTTTTCACAGATTAGCAAACGAGAACTTCGTAGTAATGCATTTGAAGTTGGCGGCTACAAATGGTATGATGTTTTGAACTAGGGTGGTTTGTCATACAGCATTTTGATCTGTTTATTGTTTAGTTTCCCAATTGTCTTCCACATGAACTCTTACTGGTCATTGTTTGAAGATCAATGTTTGAACTTTTCAGACTGTTCTAACTTCTAATTTTGTAAGTGGGTAATTTTCAAATGTTTTCTTCTATTGAGATCTTATGACATCATATGTATAATTAGTATTATGTCATGTATTTTAATCATTCATTGAAATTGATGAAATTTTTTAAGTTGTTATTTATGCTTCGTGTCTGCATATTGAATTATCTGTTAGATTATTATTATAATTGTTTAGTGGATTATGTTTCCATCTTGTATGTTGAATTCTATTAGTTTTGTTTTAACTGTTTTGCTATTGTCAACAGGTATATTTTAATATATCCCCAAGGTTGTGATGTTTGCAATCATCTCTCATTGTTTCTCTGTGTTGCTAATCATGACAAACTCCTTCCAGGTTTGATATTATCCACGGGTTTAAAATTGCTTTCGCCATCTTTCTTAAATCTCTATGGTGGTATTCATATAGTTTCTGTTTTGGTTGTGGAACAGGCTGGAGTCATTTTGCACAGTTCACAATAGCTGTCGTGAATAGAGATCCAAAGAAATCAAAATATTCCGGTTGGTTGGTTGAAAATTGGTTTGATTAATGTATTGAGGTTCTTGATTAATGAGTGACTAATGTATATTTTTCAGATACCTTACATCGGTTTTGGAAGAAAGAGCATGATTGGGGGTGGAAAAAGTTTATGGAGCTCTCAAAAGTGTCTGATGGGTTTAAAGATGGAGACACTCTCATTATAAAGGCTCAAGTTCAAGTCATCAGGTATTCTGTAGTTTATCAATTCAAAACCTTTTATCTCCTTGAATGTCTTATCCAGTGCTTTGGGACAATACTCCTTTTAGTTAGATTTAGCTCATGCAAATGAAGTTTGCGTGTGCGGCATGTTTGTGGGAGAAAAATGTGTTGTGAATTCTTTGAAGATTGCTTCAGTGTAACTTACGAGTATTGTAATCTTGACATTGGCTATTTTGTATTAAGTTAATGTGCTGAGTTATTTAACTTGGCTCAGGACCTCAGGTATAATCCATTTTAATGAAAAGTTTGTAAAATATTTCATTTGGTTTGTAGGGAGAAAGCAGATCGCCCATTTCGTTGCCTTGATTGTCAGTATAGGAGAGAACTTGTTAGGGTATATTTAACAAATGTAGAGCAAATTTGCCGGCGTTTTGTGGAAGAAAGGCGAGGGAAACTTGGGAGGTTGATAGAAGACAAAGCTAGGTGGTCAAGGTATTGTATATTTTCACCTTTGTTAGCTTAAAGCACCAACTATTCATTCATACTGTTTAATATATATTCTTTTTGGAGATTGCCTTTTAAGGTTTTCTTGTGAAATGTTTATTTTGGTTCCTGTGATATCGGTTCGACATTCTGGTGCGTGTGTGTATATTGCTATATCTAGTTACCCTTTTATTGGCGTAATTATTATTTGTAATCATTTTTTGTTTGCAATGGGTGCAGCTTCTGTGGTTTCTGGTTGGGCATTGATCAAAATGCCCGGCGCCGTATGTCTAGGGAGAAAACAGATGTGATTTTGAAAGTAGTTGTAAAGCACTTTTTTATAGAGAAGGAAGTCACATCTACTTTGGTTATGGATTCCTTATATAGTGGGCTGAAGGCCCTTGAAGGACAGGTCAAGGGAAAGAAAGGGAGGACAAAGTTGTTGGACGCTGAAGATACACCAGCTCCTATTGTGCATGTGGATAATGATATGTTTGTTTTGGTGGACGATGTATTGCTACTACTTGAGAGGGCTGCCTTAGAACCGTTGCCGCCGAAAGATGAGAAGGGTCCTCAGAATCGTACAAAGGTGGGTTTCTGTAAATGTTGGATTAAACCTGTTTTCTGGTTGTCAGTGTTATGCTGTCAGCTGGTTTGTATCTCCAGCTCTATGCATGGGCTGTCTAATTCAGTATAATATTTTCAAGAGTTGCTACAATTTTCCTTCATGAGTTTTTTCTTTTTATTGCTTCTTTGGTTTATGTACTTTACATTTCTGAAAATCTGAACCAGTGACATTGGGCTTGCATATTTAATATGTAAACTTGAATTTGAGCCATCTGTCTAGCTTTAAGTTAAGGATGAGATCATCCATTTGTGGTGATCGAAGGTGGTGACTGAATTTTGGTGATGGTAGTAGTATGGTGTTTTGGGGCAGGCGACATTCATGGTGATAGTGGTGGTAGTTATAGAATACTTACGGATGGCAATGGTGACATTTTGGTGGAAACAGCATCTTCCTTTTTATACGTAATAAAATGAAAATCTTTTTCCAGTTGCGTTCGTAGTTACGGTCTTGGATTATTTCATTTCAATTCCATTCCTGTTAACTGTACATAATTTCAATAGTTAAAGTTATTAACCTTAACTATATCAAGAGAACATAAACCTGTTATGAGTGGTAAATTAGATTTCTTATTCTAATAGTAACAGTTTTTGTACTTCAACATCCGTGATCGCCCATCTTGCAAATCTTGTGCAATCATGATATTGTACTGTTCTCCCTTTCTCTTTCCCCTTATTCTGTGAATTTATTTTGTTTTAAGTGGTGTGTGTATGTAAAGAGAGATCATGGATGTTACACATAGAGGATATGATATTGGATAACGAGGTGAAAATGGGGAAGGATCTGTGCTCACCACCCCTTAATATTACTTTTTTCTTTCACAGTTGTGTGCCGTGGAGTTTATTACCACTTGCGACTTGTGTTGATTAATTTCACTTATGTTAATTTGAGTGTATACATTTGGATGTGCAATTCCCTGAAAATCTAAGTTATGGTTACAATATTACCAACTGTTTGTTGAATTTGTATTGTTTTCATTATATATATATTATTCTTTCCAATTTTGTATTTCTTATATATTTTTTGTTAGTCTTAATTTAATATATATTATTTCTTAATTATGTATAATCACTTAGCAACACTCCCATCTTGCAGGATGGTAGTTCAGGAGAGGACTTCAACAAGGATTCCATTGAGCGTGATGAAAGGCGCCTCACAGAATTGGGGCGTAGGACTGTGGAGATTTTTGTCCTTGCGCACATTTTCAGGTAATTTATTTTATAATTATGCATTTTGCTTGTATGTTCTTCTATGTAATTAGCAAGACATTTGTTTTTTTACTTAACATTTATGCATGCAAGTTAGGCCTGTCTGGTTGGCATTTTTCAGGCCCAATTTTGTTTTCATTTTATGTAAACACAACCCAATGCCTGTTTAGTTTACAAGTTGTTTTTAGTAAATAAATAAAACAAGGAAAATAGAACTAGTGTTAAAATTGAAAAACGCGGAAAATACTTCAATTTTTTTTGTCTTTATCTGCTTCTTGTTCTTCTTCTTGAGCAGCCGATCTGCTTCTCCAATGCTGGTGGCAGGTGAGATCCTCCTCCGGCAACCTGGCCAGATGGGCGTTGCCGGAGGAGAATCTCTCATCCTCCATCGCTGGAGGTGGCCGACAGTGAACATATATTAATTTTTTTTAAATCTATTAGATGTGGTATTTTTACATTTCTTTGCATCAGGATATCAAAAAAATTCTATTCAAGCTAATTTATAGGAAATTAAAAATTATGTCTACCAAGTACCAATTCAATTCACTTTGTGAACTTCAAACCTCATTTTAAATCTGTTAGTTCATTGTTAGTAAAATCAATATTTTTTTCTAAATTATGGGTTTATTGTTGAATGCTTGATTAGTTGATTATGATTTGTGATCACTGATAAGTTATTAACCTCCTTTTAAATATTGAAGTTTACAAATTACAATAGAAAAATTAGTTCAGCCAATTATTTAACCAAATTGTTCAATAATAATGTCAAACAAAATATAAACTTGATATTATTTTTATCTATTTATTTATATATTTTCAGTTATTCTACCAAATGCATTCAACATATGCTATCAGACGCATTTTCAGATTTCGAAAACTGAAACCAAAAACATTGTTTACGTTTTTTCTAAAAAAAACAACAAATGATACGTGCTACCTGACATGCCCTAAGTTATGTTTACTAGTTTCCCTTTATAAAAATCTGTTTAACTGTTTGTTGTCATTTGGCATTATATATACATCTTTTTTCCATCCTTTTTTTTAGATGAATGCACTGGTATGGAAAATGTTACTATTTTTTTATTCAATGAAGTTATTGTTTGATGATGTAACTGCAATTTTATCTGTTTTGACACTCTAGCATAATGATTATATATTGGATGCTCATCATTACCCACAGATGCCTAATTTTTTCACCTTTACGTGCAGCAATAAAATTGAAGTTTCCTACCAGGAAGCTGTTGCACTGAAGAGGCAAGAGGAGCTAATTCGTGAAGAGGAGGCAGCGTGGCTGGCTGAAAGTGAGCAGAAGGCTAAGCGTGGAGCAGCTGAAAAGGAGAAGAAGTTAAAGAAAAAACAGGTATGCTATCCTAATTTTCATTTGGTAAGACTCAGCCTCAGTCTCCTCATGTATGGCCCCCAGAGCTATTACTTGCTTGTGCAGTAAAACTCTAGAAAACAGGTTTGATTGATATCTTGATAAAATTTCGGGGGGGGGGGGGGGGGGGGGGGGGGGGGGGGAAGGACGATGATGGATGGGGTGGGTATCAAAGACATCTGTTTTCCTTATTAGATTGACTTGCTTAGTAATTCTTTTCTTTTGCTTATGAAAAAGTTTTGTTAACCCTGGTTTAAAGCAAATTTTCAAAAGCTGTTTGCCATCAAGTGAGAATTTTGGTGGCTGTCACCTGATTGTGGTATTTGAAACTGTTGATGATACTTGCCATTTTGTGTCTCCTCCATGTCTAGCTGACATGCAGTATCAACCGTTAGCTTTATTTGTTCCTGGACAGTGCCTTTATTTTTATATTGCATAGCTATGGTTTAATGTCTTTATTTATCATGTATTTTGGCAAACTCTTATTAATATTCAGTTTGTCACTCTTTTAAAAATTTCTTTGACTCACATGGGTTGCTTTGCCTTTTGGGAATTATGCATTTTGTTTTCTTCTTGTGGCAGGCTAAACAAAAACGGAACAATCGCAAAGGGAAAGACAAAAAGAGGGACGAAAGGCCTAGTGCGACTCTACAAGAAAAGAATCAAGAAGAAAGTCTTGGTGATAAGAACGAAGAATCAATTGTAGAGGATGCCCAACCTGTGCTTGAAAAGCCTGAGATGCTGGAAGACGTTTCTGATGTTTCTGATTCAATGGATGGTGTTGCTGAAGTACTTCAGCCTGATTCAGAAGACAGAGATGCTAGCCCTGCCAATTGGGATACTGACACATCTGAAGTTAATCCTCCCACAGAAGCAAGTAGCAGTGGAATTTGTAGCTTATCATCTGTACCGAATGGAATGGCCGAAAAAAGAAGCCCATCTTTAATGGATGATAGTTCTTCAACATGTTCTACTGACTCAGTTCCATCGGTGGTAATGAATGGGCCCTACAAAGGGAACTCATTTACTAACTACCAAAATAAAAAATCGTCTAGCAGGTAAACATATGGAGTATATTACTTTTTTGTGCTATCAGGAAGAGAATATTCAGTATTTATTTGATTTGGCACCTTAAATCTGTAGAGGGAAGAACCAGCAAGGTAAGGCAACATATGATGGGAGTTGGGCAAATGAGACGGATGATCAGTCTTCTAGACCTGCTACAGATGCAGGGGAGAATAATGACATCTCTGAAAGCAGCAAGGCTGGTGAATCTGAGTCTGAGTCTGTTGTTTCGTCACATCAGGATGGGATGAAGTGGCATGAGCAGCACGTTGGTAATAAGGTGAGTTACTATGAAGTCTTCACTCAAGTTTCAAATATGTACTTGGGTAAGAATTCTAAGGCTGTTAGTAACACGGGGGAGTATCTCACTGGAATTTGGATCCATTTTTGGGTGACTTCATCTATTTGTGAATATCTATAGTTTTGGCTTTTGACATGTACACATGGTTGGCTATGCTGTTATTTGGTTTGTACCTTAGGAAATTTTTTTCTTTCAACTTTTTTTTTTGTGTCCCCTTTAAAAAAAAAAAACAAACCTTCAATTTTTACATCAAAATTGGTTTGTAAAGTCAGTATCTGTCTATCTGATCCATAGCATTCGTATCCTTCTAAATACTCCCTTTCCTTTTTTTTTCGGGGGGGTCATGATTAGCGATAATTTCTGGGATACTTAATTGAAATTGATGCCCACAAACATACATGTTTATGGCTGCCTCCTTGTTTTTAGACTTTTGAGAGTTGTCATATTTGATGCTTTCTGTCCAAGCCAGAATAGAACACTTGTATCTTTGTTTCTAAATCATAGTTGATTAGGGAACAAAAAGAAGTTAATGTTTTTGGACGTAGGATCTATCAAAATTGAAAGAGTTATTAGTAGTTTTAATGCTAAGGTTTGGTATGTTTCTCAATAGAATACTTTTGGATTGTATGGTCATACTTTCTACACTATTCTTCTTTTTCTGCATGTATAGTTCTTTTTAATCTCTATAGTTTTTGTTCTTTCAAACTTTCTACTGGAGGGCTATTCCACAAATTCAGTATGTGAAACTTTTGAATTTTTGTTCCTAATGGTTAATTCTGTTATGATGATGAGCATTGTTTTTTCATGTGATAGGAGGTTTTGTCGCTTCAAAAGAAACTGAGCATCAAAGGCCCAGTTGATGCAGAAAGACCTAAAGAGAAGACATCTTCTGTGTCATCCTCTCCAAGAAGCCCTCCCAGAGATCTGCAGTCAACTGTTCAATTGAAGTCAGAGTCCAGGAGCACTGCTAATGCAGATCCTGATCTACATAGGAAAGCATCTTCAAATGGCCAACAGCAGACTGATAAAGGAGCAGCGTCAGGCACTTCATCCCAACCAACCATGGTACTAAAATCTGAGATTCTGAAGGCTGCAACTCCGAAACCCACTGAAAAACTTATGGAACAGCAAGTGCCCTCGATGTCAAGGCCCTCTAGTGCTCCTCTCGTTCCTGGTCCTCGACCAATTGCTCCTGTAGTTTCCATGGTGCATACAACACCACTACTTGCCCGTTCAGTAAGTGCAGCTGGTCGATTAGGTCCCGATCTTTCACCAGCTACCCATAGTTATGTACCTCAGTCCTATAGAAATGCCAAAATTGGAAATCCAGTTGGTTCAAGTTCAGCTGGTGTAAGTCATTCTAACTCTCCAAGTTTGGGAGTAAACCCATCACCAGCTTACTCACATCAACCTGCCTTGGTATCAGCTCCGATGTTTTTATCGCAGAGTTCTGAAAGGAATGACCCAAATCTAGTCCAGTCAAGCTTTCCATTTGGTATGGTAACTAGGGATGTCTTACAGAATGGGCACCAGTGGATGGAGAGTTCTCAAATGGATACGAACAGAATAATGCACCATGATCCTTCCCTGGTCAATGATATTCAAAACCTTGACTTGTATAAGTCTCTGCCCAGTGGATCCCGAGAGCACTTTTCCAACGAGTTTCCGGCCTGTACATCTGGACGTCAAAATCAAGGTGTGATGGCAGATGATTTCCCACATCTTGATATCATCAATGAC
The DNA here is from genome assembly GCA_033220585.1 of Dipteronia sinensis. Lineage (NCBI taxonomy): Eukaryota > Viridiplantae > Streptophyta > Magnoliopsida > Sapindales > Sapindaceae > Dipteronia > Dipteronia sinensis. Next base: position 8,794,843 of record CM065644.1, on the reverse strand, counting down.
TTGCTTGATGATGAACATGGTGTTGGGATGGCAACTAGGGCAAGTACAGTCTTCCAGTCTCACAGCAATGGGCCGCAAATGTTAAATAGGCAGTTTTCCTTTCCATGTGATATGAACATATCAGGTGATATGGGGCCTTCAGCTGCCTCGTGTAGGTTTGAGAGGACGCGGAGTTACCAGGAGGATGGCTTTCAACGGGGATATAGCTCTTCTGGCAGCCATTTCGAATCACCAAGGGAATATGTTCCCCAAGCTAGTCCACTGCACTATTCGAATGGGCAAATGGATGGGATGGTTCCAACCCTGTGGCAGATGGGTGGTACTGATCTATCTTTACTTGGCAGTGTGAGGAATCCAGAAGGCGAAAGCTACCCGTATTTCCCCTCGGAATATTCAAATTTGGCCTGTGGCGTCAACGGTTATACTGTATTCCGACCTTCAAATGGGCATTGAAGGAAAGCTACAATGGAGTTGGCCCGGGAAATTAAAGGGTTGATGTTCCATTGTAATATAAAGAGTATTGGAGGAAATTGTTGGGTATTAGGTTTGAAGTGAGGTTGTAATCTTTCCATAAGAAAAATATTATGTAAAGAGTGTTTCTGCTTTGCATCCAGCTATTTAGTTTTTTCTTAGAAATGAGGCTTTCATGTATTCTGGCTTTTCCTTTAATGGTTAAATGGCATGATAGATTTCTCACCCACATCTCTTTTGGTTTCTTATGGAAACACAACCCTTTTTCGTGTTTTGCATTAAACTTGCCAAATCCCTTGGACCTGAAAACTTTGAATGTGTATGAGCACTGGTGCTCAAACACGTTCGGATCATTTTTATCACGCTAAGTGATGTGGACTGGACACGAGAGCTTCTCTCGTGACTTTATGTAGTATACGCTGGGTGGCCAACAGATGATCATCATTGAAATTATTAAGTCGATTCAATCACCAAATTTTACACAGTATCCAAATCTATGTACATCATGCTGAGTTTGTCTACTGCTGAGTTTGTCTACTGAAATACACCATGCAAAAGACACATGGTATAGATATAGCATACATCATGCTGAGTTTGTCTACTGAAGTACACCATGCAAAAGACACATGGTATAGATGTAGCATATGATTGAATGATGAGACCATCCCACCTAAGTTTTTCTCATGTGTGTTGTAGTCAAATGTTGTTAATTAGACCCCACTTACTATCATTTTCAAAAAAATAGACCACTTATTATCGGTTAAAGATGGTGCTTGAAAATGCCCGATTCTTCTGTCAGTAAATAAGCACAATGAACGGAAGTGCAAATGGCTGCGCCAGACTCTCTAGAGTAGTTAATTAACTAAGGTTTAATTTATTTTAATTTTGTTGTGGTATAATGCTATATAACTTGTCGTGTACAACTTTCTAACTACAGGAAAGATTGCAACCTTAACCTGAAACACAATTGTATTTACAATTACTTATTTCTTTTTGATACTCCAATCATGTATCATAAATTTGTCCTTTTTTAACACTAGAAGACAATGGGCTACACAAAGTACCTCAAAAGGGTGCTCTTATTTATATCCTTAGAATTTGATTCTTTATTCCATGGTTTGCATTCCAATAAGCAGCAATTGGACAGAAATATTAATAAAACCTGAACAACGATAAGGTATTGTCGGTTTTCTTGTTAAAAGGAGATTTTCTATCTACAGACGTTGACCTTAGAGGATCATTTCTCTATTTAATTTTGGCTCTTTGGAGATGGGATTCTCATTTGTCATCAACTTTTATCATTTAATTAGTATGTTGAGTCAATTTACAATTAAACAAAGATTTTTCTTACAATATATAAATGATGATTGATAGGGAACCCACTAACGTTTTCAAAATTTTCCATAATATTTTTTAAATTTCTAATTCTTGTTTTTTTTACAACTTTTTTTTATTACAATAAAGATAGGAAAATGTTAATGATGGAAAAAGTGAATAAAAAGTTATATTTATTCATTCAAGATTGACACAAAAAGTTTTGTATTGATATATCCAAAGAATAAATATAATTTGTTTAATTAAGTTTAAGTTTAGTCATTAACATGTGCAACATGACCCATATATAAACCAAACATTTCTCTATTATTATTATTTTTTAAATTTGATATCGGAAGGGTTAGAAATTTGTCAGGACCTGCCAAGATCAATGTATTAAATGTACGGTTCAAATATTTATTTTCATAATCATAAGATATATCTACTTTCACAATATCGAAGAGAAAACTGCTTATAAATATTTATAAAATTTACCACTTAAACTCTCCATCATAACGTGGAAGGGGCTAGCGGGGCACACCACCTACCCGATGAGCTAATAGAGTTTGTACAAACACTTCTCTACCTTGGTGTGAACGATTCTTGAGCTCAAAAGTCAAAACCTTTTATATACTGTATATAATACAACTACAAAAGAATTACTGGCAAAAGTATTCGAAAATTCTTAAAACCATAACATTAAAATCTAATAGCTTTTGATTAAATGTATATATAGTTGCATGATACACAAATCAAACATATTAATCCTACTAAGAATGTATTTTTCATGATAAAGACCAAACGAGATGACCCATGTGATGATCTAATCACATTCAAAGTCATGAAACATTTGTATGTCACAGTTGACGAACGCAACAAGCACGACTTCTCTAATATATAACACAAGAACAACATTAACCAATTCAAGGTCCAAGTAACAGCATTCTCCAAGAAGTTTCCTCTCACATTACAAAGACCTTGCATATGACAAGCCAAAGTTGATCCCCATTAAGCAATCAAAGACTCTAGATCTGTAGTACTTAATTATAACTAATCTATGTTATTAATTTACACTAATATCAATTTTATTATCTACATATATAAAAAGAAAGAAAGAGAAAAAAATGGAAACCAAGGAATTGAAGTTCAAAACCTGCCCATATTCCTTGCTTATGACCCATTCAATTTTTTTGAATTTTAACAGTAGAACAAAATCAAGTAGTCAAGAGTCAAAAAATCTTTATCAAATTAAATAGTAATCAATTATTCACAACTCTATAAATACCTTCAATTTGCATGCTTCACGAAATGCGTCAATACTGTCAAGTTTAATTTGTTATATACATAGCAAGAAACATGAGCCTTTTCAATGTTATTTTTGCAGCTCTTCTTTTTCTTCTTCTTGTACACACCCAACCATGCAAAGCTGGTAGGGTTTTGGGTAATAAAGAGTTAGTGGGGTTACAATTACAGTCTCTTCAAAAGGCTCCTGTAACTCCACCTGGCTCCTCAGGTTGCACCTTCATTCCCGGCGGTGGCGGGTCGGGTTGTCCAATTGAAGAAATGAACTTTGCCGGTGATCATCTGCCTCGTAATTCCGGGGCTTATCCACGTCTCATGGTTCCATTTGGAGTTGCCACTGGTGAGCACAAAAAGTTGCTCTTGGATTCAGAAAGTTGAAGTCTCACTTCAGGATTTTAGTTTGCCAATTGAATTAAGGAGAAAATTATGATATTGGACTAAACTCCAAAGGCGTTTTTTTAATTTGTTTTTTAAATTTTACTACATGCGAATCTGGCGAATTTGAGACATTGTCGGACATAGGGGTGGTCCAAAAAGGCAGGTCTTATTGTCTTAATCGGTTACCATGTTTTCATTCTTTTTATTCTTTTCAATTTTTTTTTTAATTAATTGGGTCATTCACAAGTTCACTCAATTTGTAAATCATCAATATGTATGTGTTTTTATTTTCTCTCTATCTCTTTTTGTAGTAAAGAGAAAGTTTTGTATATTTTTCAAGAATAATTCTTCTCAGAATTTGAAAATTTGGCGAATACGATCATTGTATTAATGCTTTTTCATGATATATATTCTCAATATTATGCGGATATTTGAATTAGTTACACTATAATTGTATGTACCATGGCTATTTTTTGATTATTTTTAAATGAAGTTGGCCAACAAATCAGTAAGGTTTCTGTCATCTGTTTGGTTGCCAAGAAAATGGAAGGAAGAAGGAAAGTTGACGGTTGTGCCTTCTAATTACCTGATACATATGTATTTGTGGGTCATGCCTGATACTGCTTATAGTCCATCTAGTGGATTCTGACTCAAATTAATTGTATATATTTAATCTAAGTTTAACTAAATTGCGTACTAAAGTTGAGAAGGTAACTGGGTTTGGAAATGAGAAAAAATTAGGTGGGCCGCTTTTGTTTGACCAGATCTTGTCAAGATTCACCGGTTTATAATAATCTAATTATTCCTTTTATAATTAGATGAATACCAATGGTGCCGTTAGGCGTTTAGGGATATCAAAATTACTCATTGGTTCGGGAATCCGTAAAAACCCATCCTATTAGGGACGGGTTTAGTGCTTACCATTTATGTTATGGTACGGGTTTGGTTATTTTTTTGATCCTCGATTTAATTTCAGAATGATTTTAGGATTTTCAATCTCCTCCCCTACCCATCCCCATACCTGTTATATATATATATATATATATATATATATATATATATATATATATATTGAAGGACGCCATCCAATATTCATGTATATCAGAAGATATAAAACATGAATTCAAAATTTAAATGATACTTTTTAGGGTGTGTTTTTCAAGTTTCAACACTGTCTCTATTTTTATAACTTATGTTTAAAAGACACATATTATGGTGAACAGACAAAAATGCCTCTATAGTAACCTTTTTCACCATTTTATTTTATTTTTTTCCTTTTCAAAATCCACCATCAATGGAAGACCTCCATCAATCGAGGTGGAACTGACGAATTGACGAACACACGTACACCAACGACGACGGTGGATACATGTAGACCGACCACGACCAAACACAATAGCGACTTTTGATTTTTCTGAAAAAACGAAGTATGTAACTTTCTCTGAAAATAAAGGGTTTCAAATTGGGGATTCGGTGTTGGAGAAGAGGAACATAACAGAAATAGAGGAGCACAAAACAACAACCCAGAAGTCTCAAAAAGCAATCACAAAGTCTCAGACACAATACAAAAGTCTCAGATAGTATTCAAAAGTCTCGAACATCATACAAAAGTCTCGGAAACTAAGTTACTGTTCATCATCTTCCCCGCTTGAAAATATCCAACCTTTAACAACTTTAACAATGGAAGATTCAAAACCAAAACCCAATTTGGTTTTAAATTAAACAAAAATCTATGGGGGCGTTGCCCCCAACCCCCATGAGCTGACCGAGTAACTCGACCACCGTGAGCTCAACAGGGAGCTCGACCTCCGAATGCATCAGCGTAGCGCCACTAAACTAATCCAATGAAGATGTATTGATAATGTTATGAAAGTTGGTTTTGTTTGAGTTGAGAATAACTATACAAAAGAAAGTAAGAGAAAAGTTAAAGTCAAACAAATAATTAAAAAAATGTGTTAAGTAAGGATATTTTTGGAAATCACTAACTCTGTTGCTTTTTAAATATAAGTTATTAAAGTGGTACCCCGTGTGCGACACCAACTCAAAAAAATACCATAAACCCCTATTTCCTCTATAAAACAGCTATGCACCCTTAAAAAAGTAGATATAAAAAGAGAGTTTGTTAATGAGCTGTAATGAGATGTGTTATGATATAATTGATCGTTACCGGTTTTGCATTATAATTTTTATATTATTCACTAATTTTAATATGATATCTATTAAAAAATCATTAAAAAAAATACATTAATGAGATTAGAATGAGGATGAGGCAATGAACTGATCCCCTAATGGGGAATCTCCATATCCGCACCGTTTATTTTAAGACGAGTATTCACTGAAGATGATATTTTTCACATAAATTGGGATTGTGGATGGTGATATAAAACATGTCCCCGACCTGTAACATACCATTGACATCCCTAATGCCGCCAACTCGTCAAGTTACATTGGTGTGGTGGTTGGAGTTTTCAAAATAGAGCTCCACTGTAGACATGAAGCCGGTTCGGTTCGAACCGGTGAACCGAACCGGAACCGCCACCCAAAAACCGAAATAGGAACCGGTTTTTCTAGTTTCGGTTCCTGAATCTGACCGGGAATCGGTACTGACCGGACCCGGTTCTGGTTCCAGTTCCGGTTTGAACCGGCCGTTCCACCATAGTTATTTTGTTTTATTAAAAAAAATAACACTTTACTTATAAAAATAAAATGTTTAAAAAAATGGACATTGTAGCGTATTGGGTTATGGCCCATAACCCTTGTCCAAATAGATATAATTTCTAATGCATTATTCTCCTTTTTATATAGGTTATACCACTCTTTACTTGTCTTTTTTATCCATTGTAGGATCTATGATTGAATATAACTATGGTTATAAGCAATCACTCTATGACCAAGATTAGAGAAGAATAATATGTGAATGAGATTTGATGATTTATTAATATATATATATATATATATATATATTAATAGTATATTAAAAAAATGATACATATTATTGCATTCACAATCCACATAATATAGAAGATTAAGAAAAGTATATATAGAGAGGTGATGTGATTTAATCCAAAATTAGATGAATCCTTTTATAAAATGATCCAATTCTTTTTTCTTTTATTAACAATTTTCCCTTTGTTTACATCCAAAAACATGTTAAAAAAGTTTTCAATGGAAATTCATTATGTTATATCAATGAATGTAAATAGAAATTCAATCATACATCCCATATCGGATAAATAAGAGAAGTGGAGAGAGACCTAACCTATATAAAAATGAGGAGAATGCAAAGGAAAATAAACATTCTTGAACAAGGGTTATGGGCCCTAGCCCAATACTTTACAATATCCTACCTAAAAATTTATTTTATTTTATAAATCAAATGTTTTTATATATAAAAAAAAAGAATTGAACCGACGGAACCGAAACCGCAACCGGCAGTTCTGAAACTGGAACCTTCCTTAAGAGGTTCCGGTTCCGGTTCCGATTCCAGTTCTAATTTCCCCAGAATCAAAACTGAAACCGTAAATTTCAAATCGAAACCGTAACCGACGTCATTTCTACTCCACTAACATGGTTCAAATCGCACATTGTATATATTGTCACACAATTTCTTCAACAATGGGACTGTGAGACGGTTTGATGTCAGACTAAAATAAATAAATAAATAAATAAACACGCTGCGGTGTGTTTTGAATAATCGAGATAAGTTTTCAACCAATCAATTTGTACCATTAGTATGATAATGAGCAGGGAAAAGGTTCCCATTCGAACTTGGTTAAGGAAATATAATAATTTAAATTCATAACTTTTAGCATCTTACAATCAATCATAATTCATACATATAGAACATTGAACAGAATGATGTGAGCCACACAGTACGTAGTTTTAGGGGTGGGTAAAAAACCAAAAAACAGAACCGAATCGATCCAATCGATTTTTTTTCGGTTTTCTTTTGTTGACCGGTTTAGTTCGATTTATTTTTTTGAAAACCGATTGGATCGATTTTTTTTCCGGTTAGTTATCCCAAACCGGAAAACCGAACCGAGATCCAACATATAAATATATATATATATATATATATATAAAACCTTAGTTTAATATTTAATAGTCTATGAAACTATAAAACTATGAAAGTATGTCATCATATTTTTTTTCTTAGTGTTTTTTTATGAAATATTATTTTAAACTATTATTTTCAATTTGTTCAAGCCCATAATTTAATTTGGTCAAAGACCCAAAAAGATTAAAATATGAAAATATATATAATAATTAAAGCCGAAGAATTTGGCTAAGTTGGCACAAAACCGAAAAAATCGAACCGAACCTAACCGAATCGGTCAAATTCAATTGGTTTTTGATCGGTTTACAATTATGAAATTGATCGGATCGGATCGGTTCACTTTTTCAAAAACCGAACATTATCGGTTTTTTATCGGTTCACTTTTCAAGTGAACCGATCCATTAAACGCCCACCCCTACGTAGTTTGACAAGAAAAATGCATATATAGAACAATGAACAGAAGAGGTAATTTTGTTTTGATCGACTACTTTGTGGTAAACTAAACCGACATGTCAAATTCAAACATTAGATTTCAAGTCTTTTTAAAACTGGCCTTGAGTCAAAAGTTAGACATTACAGCCATCTTAATTCTTGATTCACACATTCTTGCCTCCCAACAACAATTGACAAGCTATAGAGAGAGGCACGAACCACATTAAACATTAAATTCTACCACTAGTATTACATTTAATGTAATCAAGGTCAAATTTCTTCTTCTTCTTCATTAATTTGCACATTTATCATGCATAAAGGTTTTATTTCTATACGGATATTATATAACAGAAACATAACTACATCATAACAATTTCTTGATATCTTATGGCGCGTTTACTAATTACCTAATTGGGAATGAAAATTAATCAAATGAATCAACTTTCATTGCAAATAATGGAATCAGGAAAGAGAATTTAATTCCCTAAGTGAGATGTGAAAATTAAGTTCTCCTTCGGTTTTAATCCTTGATTTGTGCGTGGTGTCCATATAACTCGATTCCCAATGGTTTTAATAAACAATGTAATCACAAATTAGAAATTAAGTTTATTTTCATATTTGAGATTCCTAATTAGCAAACACATTCTTCGCATCTGTGGGCACCTGAGTGGCACTTGTATTATTTTGTTAGCCCATAACCCATTAAAGAAATGCTTCTCTGTATAAACACTTATTTTTTACTGTTTTGAAATACACACATTTCTTTCTTGTAACAACATGCGCATATTACTGTAGCTTTGTATTATATAAGTGCATGGCAACTAAATATGATGATATGGTGTAACAGTGCTCTTAAACGTTGTCTCAGGTAGTGGGGGCAATTCGGGCCGGCTCGGGCCCTGGCCCGTTAGGCCCATATGGCCAACGGGCCGGGCTGGCCTCGCCCCGGTTTGGAAAACGGGCCGGGCCGGGCCAGCCAGCCAGAAGGTCAAAGGTGGCCGGCCCGGGTCCAAGTCCCGTGGGAGGGCAAGCCGGGCCGGGCCTTCATGGGCCTTCACGGGCCGGCTGGCCCGCGAAGGCCCGTCAGGCTACCAATTTTTTATTTTATTTTATTAATTCAATATTTTTTTATACATTGTAATAATTTTGAGTAATTAATGTAATAATTTTAATGTGAAATATAATATCATTCATTTCGTACAACACTTAATTAGTTTTCGATGAATAATATTTTTGTAATTTCATATTGAATTTGTGGTGAGATACTGAAATGTATAAATTACAAATCATGATTGTCTCATTAAAAACCTTACCAAGAAAAACCCAATGGAAAAAATTGTAAAAGATTTTAAAAAACGTAATATTTAAAAGTTTTGAATATTTTTTCCCCTCCTAACGGTCACCAACGGTAACCTGGCTAATTACAAAAGCCACCCTTCAATTCAAATTTAAAAAAAAATAAAATAAAATTTGAATTTTTTTTGGACCATGGGCTTCGCGGCCCTACACAGGCCCGGCCCGATTTTCTGAAATGGGGACCCGGCCTGGCCCGCCAGCTAAACGGGCTTGGACCTGGCCCTGGCCCGTTTAGCTGGCGGGCCGGGCCGGGCGGCCCATTTGGGCCCGGCCTGAATTGCCCCCACTAGTCTCAGGTTAACATGCTATCGAGATCAGTAAAGACTTTTTTTTTTTTTACAAGACAGAACAACAAGCGAAACTAAGCCAAGGATGGTAGGATAGATCGAAGTTACATAGTGGAAAAAAAAAAGGACACATGAAATTGTGTATTGATGCATTGAATGATGAAATATGAATTTTTTATTTAATTTTGAATCCTTAACATATATGCTTACAATTAAGACTCGTAAAATAATTGACCATATGTTTATCAGTCGAACCGAATAAATAAACAACTCGGGATTTTATAAACTTTTCCAAGGTATTTTTTTATAAAGACCAATGACATAATGTGAAGATTGTTAGCCCATCTTCATGTATTTTGTATTGGCCCAATTTGAAAACTAAAGCCCAATGATGAGAGGAGAGGTTGAAGGTAGCAAAAGCCCAGTACAAATGTGCTCTCTATCAGCCCACATCAAAACGAAGCGTTGCAACTTACCTTATCTGATCAACTAGAGTTGAGTCATGATTCTGGTTGAGATGGCATGCTGTGATTGGATTCACTTGGCTGATGTGTACCTTATCTGATGAAGGCTATATAAATGAAGAGATGAAGAGAGAACATTATTTTGAGATTCTAGGGTTTTCGTTTTCTCTATCACAGACACTTTTCTCTGTTTTGTTCTGCTTGTTCTTGGTATTCAACTTGAATATCTGAGTTCTCTGCTTTGAATTTACGAGATAGATAAGAGAGGAAAAGTGAGATATGTGTGTGGTGATTATCCTGGTGTAACTTTTGTGTATTTCTAGGTTGTAATCACTGGTTGTTTTTAGTGGTTAGGTCAGAAAGGTTGAGTGTTATGTATTGAGGGTTTGTGGGCTCCTTCTTTGAGGGTTGATCTTGTAAAGATGGGTATAGTTCAAGGTTGTAAAGACATTATACAGTGATATAGTCTCATCAGAGAGACTCAATGTGGATGTAGGATCAATTTGATCTGAACCACGGTAAACTGTCTGTCTTCTTTACTTTCTTTCTTTTATTTCCTGTTTCTTTCTCCTATTTTCGAATTGATAACTAGTTGGTACTCTTTTAGGTTCTTTCGTTTCTTGTGTTTGTAAGTGTATCTTGCAGGAATCGTTCAAGAAAAGGAGTGTTAGGGTTTCAAGTGGAAACCGAAAAACCTAACACATAATATTCGTTAGTTTCTTCCATATGTATTCTTATAGAATGAAGTACTTGCTATAATTAGAGCCAGAGTAAAAGACGGAACAATAATAAAGAAAAAATTATAAAATGTTTATTATATCCAAGAGTATACAAAACATTATCTACCTTATGATACGTTCAATTAGTAGTGGTTAAGATCAAATAAGTTAGTGTTCAGTGTTTGTTGTTAATGTTATTATTCGGTTAAATAATGTGCCTGGATTCTTGAGTCATTTGTTACGAAAAGTGTGCTACGTGATTTCATGCTTTGTTATGCACCACTTTCTATTGCATTCGTTGTGGTTATGGTTGCTATTTCTTAGATAGGTTCCTATTTTTAGACTGTGGTTGTTTAACGTCCTTTCATTGTAATGGTGGCCACGGTTCGGTTTCGGGGCGGTTTCGGTTTCGAAACCGCCGGTTTCGGCTCCGTGGCCACCCAAACCGTAACCGAACCGAGAAAACTGGTTTGGTTTTCGGTTTCGGTTTCGGTTTATATTTTTTTTTCAATTTTTATGGCCACGTGTCACTTTTCTATTGGTTAGATTTTTTTTAAATATATAAACCGCCCAAAACCGTCCCAAACCGCCGGTTTTGGGCGGTTTGTGTTTCGGTTTTGGGTGGTTTCGGTTTCGGTTTTGGACCGTTTCGGTTTCGGTTTTTGTTGTTTTTTTTATTTTTTTGTCCATGTGGCACTTTTCTATTGGTTGATTTTTTTTTTTATTTATAAAAACTGCCCAAAACCGCCCCAAACCGCCGGTTTTGGGCGGTTTTGGGACATCCCTAACCGTAACCGAACCGGCTTGAAACCGGTTTTCAACCGGTTTCGGTTACGGTTTCGGTTTCGGTTTTGGGTGGTCAGTTTCGGTTTGGTACCCACGGTTTAACCAAACCGTGGACACCTCTATTTCATTGTAATGCCTATATATATAAATATATAGCCATTGTTGTATCAAATGGATTGTCATGAAGAAAATATAAGACAAATTGTCTCCTCCCCTTGTTATCTCCTCTATTTCTCTCTTATGCTTCTTCTTATGTATTTCGAATTTGAAATATTTCTCTAAATTCACCTTATGTATTTTTCAGGATCGGAAAAGTACATATCACCTTATTCGTGGTAGCTAGAATAAAAATAAACGGAGACCTGGGGTATGCAATCTGACATGTTAATCGTTGCACCCCTAGCAAAAATAAAAAAAATATCATAAAAAAATGAATTTGATAAAAATAAAATAAATAAAGGCATTGTAATTACATTTTTAAATTTATAATAGTAGTATATGAAACCCTACTGCCTGATGAGAAGATCAAGTTAGTAGTGAAATGGTATCTTATTGGTTGTTGTACGTTCTTATCACTTTGTTGAAGCCGCCGCCGAGAAATCCACATCGGTGTCTGGTTTTAGAGGTGGCGGTGCACGGTTGACATGGCCAGCAAAGTTCTTTCCGTTCAAGCTTGGGCAGTGCCGCTACCGCTGGGAATGAACGTGCAATGAGAATGGCCAATTGGTAGGACATGACCCTTTTGAAGGGACTGCAAATAATTATTGGGAAAATATTTCTTTAACAATTGGTTACTATCATGGAAAGGCCTAAAGGCTGCACCCAAAAGTATTGTACTTGAAGTGAACAAAATGGCGAAAATGAACAAAAATGACAAGAAGCTGCTGGATTTATGGTACCCCATTTGTCTGGCTTTATTGAACAAAAATGGCAACAAAATGGTGTAAATGAAATAGAGTTAATATTCTGTTGTTGGAAATGAGTTTGGTGAGATCATTCGGGGTGCCTACAGGGTTGGCAATTTAAGGGTCCAAGTCCGCACTGAACCCAAACCCTCAAAAAGCCCTCAAAATTTTCAAAGGGCTTAAACCCTGCCCATATTAGAAATTTATATATACGGGTAGGGTTGAAGCCCGGCCCGCAAAAGTAAGGGTTTTACCCAAACCTCCATTTTAACCAACACTTTTACATCTATTGAACTTGTGTTTGGATCCAAAATTAAAAAATTAATATCACGAAATAATAATAATAAAAACAATTAATTAATATTATTAGAAATTAAAAAATTAATATTACAAACCCTAACTTTCTCTTCTCTCCCATTCTCTTCTTCTCAGGTCACCTCTCCAAGACAGCCACCACGCCGCCGAAGCCAGTAACCGTCGCATGAATCCTAGGTTTCGAGGCGGTGACAGGAACGTGATGACGGCGATGACGGGAAAGAAGGGAGAGAGATCGGCGATGAAGGGAACGTGATGCGCTAGCGGCGGAAGACCGGCAGCGGAAGACGTGATGTGTTGACGGCGACGAGAGGTCTATGCGATGCCAATGAGAGATGAGGCGGTGAGTGGTGTAGAGATGAGAGAGGCTGAGAAGGTTTTGAAGAAAAAAACCTAATTTTCTTTTTATATAAGGGTCATTTACGGGTTTAAAATAAACCCTAGTTATAACCCACAACCAACCTGCAATTAATATGAACTTATAATAAAGGGCTTACTGTGGGCTTTTTAATGATTAGGTCCGGGTTTAAACCTAGCCCTTATCATGCGGGTAAGGGCCAGACCCTCTAAACCCAGACCATTTTGCCATCTCTAGGTGCCTACATGCATTTATATTGGCAGTGTTTTATGGGTTTTTATTTTATTTTATATTTTATAGAGAATTCGGTTGTTTGACTTCTCTCCAGCATGAAATGTTAATCTTGACTTGGCCATGGTTTGAAGTTTGAACCTCTATGTAGTCTAAATTCTGAATCAAACACACGGAACCGAGAATGCCAAGAAGTAATTGTTTTTAAGGGAAAAGGTTGAAACAAATTAGTCATGATCTTGAAGGGTATATATATATATATATATATATAAATATAAGTGCCTTAACTTTTGGAAAGGGCAATTTATGGTGTGATCAATTGCCCTATTTTCCTTTATATCCTTTTTTTTACTGCTTCATATTTCCCCTTTTATCCTTTTCTTTTTGCCCTTTTAAGATGTCTCTATTGTAATATTTGAGATTGAAGGCGGCAAACCTATGTTAGGCTATGCTCCTGTTTTTTGTTGTTACCCTCTTAACATGTCTCTCTTAGGATTGAAGGTGGCAAACCTAGACTAGGCTAGGTTGGGGAGGGGAAGCAGTGGAAAATAAGAATAAAAGAAAAGGGTATTGAGATAAAGAGAAGAGTGGGCCGGAAAAAAAAGGAAAAAAGAGAAAGAAAAACATTTGGTTGCTTGATCTAACACAGGTACTCGAATACATGCATCACGTCTAGGTTTGTTGAATTTGATTTTGATTTTGATTTTATTACTTTAAAGGTCATTGATATTGTTGTATAAAGATTGTAGTTGTGATGATGATGGTTGAATATGATTGATTTTATTCAAAAACCCATATGGAACCACCACAAAATAACCTCAAAAAAAGAAATAAAACATACCTGATTTTGGAAATCAAAAACCTCAAATAAAAAAAAAGAAGATATAATCAAAAACCGAAAAGAGAAGAAAATTGAAATAGAAATATGTAAAAGATAATATTTAAAAATCCAAACCAGTGATGAAATCTGAAGAAGAGAAGAAAGATTTGGTTTAGAATGGAGAGTTTAGGGATTTTGCCATGGATTTGGGTATGAAGATGAAGATCCGGTGAGTATCAGAGAAAATATAAATAAATGGAAATATCAAATGTGACGAGAGAAAGAGAGTTGAAATTTGAAGTAATTAAGAAGAAGGGGATATGATATGAAGTAATTAATTTTTTTTTGATAAAAGAAAAAGAAAAAATAATGATGGGGTCCACATAAGTTAATTGTCAATGAGATATTTGATGTGCACCAAAACTTAAAAAAAAAATTAATTAAAAAAAGAAAAAAAGAAAGCATTTATATATTAGAGTAATTGGAGAGTAAAAAATGATTGGTTTTGTTATAAAATATAAATAATGATAGATGAAGAATTATGTATGAACATATGAAAAGAAATTGAAGATCAGATGAATAACACAGGTGAAGAGAGGAATTAAAGTGAGAGAGAAATTGAGAGAGAAAACGAGACAACAAGAGAGAGAAAAACCTTGATATTTTATTTGACTTTGTGATCAGAGATTTTACAAAGAAATGGTCACATATATATAGGCAAAAGCAAATGGATCACTACTTACATCATCTTCCACTAATCCAGGAATTTAGGGAGATATTTTATACATTGTACAAGTGGCAAAAACCACGTCCCGTCCCTTTGGATTTATGTCACTAGTATTTAATGGGACAAATATAAGAAAAATGTATACAATGATCTTTCTGGATCTAGTGGGGTTAGACATTATAAACTATCGTATTAAAAACTTTGTTAGGAAAACCCAGTTGGACAAAACCTGATCGAAGGGAAAAAGAGTATAGCGTACATATGTCCATTCAAAACTTTGCTCCCTCTGATTGAATGCTCCCCCTCATAAAAATTTCAGCATTAATCTGTATTTTACAGAGTTGACGCATGCCTATTCCGTATACCAGCTTCTCAAAAGTTGATGTAGGCAATGCTTTGGTAAACAGATCTGTAAGATTATCTGTAGACCGTATTTGCTTAATATCAATTTGTCGACTCTGTTAGAGCTCATGAGTATAGAAGAATTTAGGAGAAATATGTTTTGTTCTATCTCCTTTGATATACCCCCTCTAATTTGGGCAATACAAGCCGCATTATCTTCAAATATTTGTGTTGGCATTTCTGTAGATAATGAAAATCCACAAGTATTTTGAATATGATGAATAACTGACCTTAGTCAAACACATTCTCGACTTGCTTCGTGAAGTGCAATGATTTCAGAATGATTAAAGGATGTAGTAACCAAAGTCTGTTTTGTGGAGAGCCATGATATTGTTGTGCCATTATATGTAAAAACATATCCCGTCTGTGAGCGAGCTTTGTGGGGATCAGACAGATACCCGGCATCAGCATAACCAAGTAAACCTGAAAGATTATTAGATTTTGTATAAAATAATCCTAAATCTTTCGTTCCACAAAGGTAACGGAAAAGATGTTTGATCCCATTCCAATGTCTTCGAGTTGGTGCTGAACTGAATCTAGCCAGTACATTCACAGAGAATGCAATATCTGGTATAGTACACTGAGCCAGATATAATAAGGTACCAATTGCATTAAGATACGGTACCTCGGGACCAAATATCTTTTCACCATTTTCCTTTGAACGGAATGGATCTTTTATAGGATCAAGAGATCTAACAACCATATGAGTACTTAATGGATGAGCATTATCCATATGGAATCTTTTTAAAATCTTTTCAATATATGTTGATTGATGGACAAGTACTCCATTTGATCTATGTTCGATCTCGAGACCGAGACAATATTTTGTCTTTCCCAGATCTTTCATTTCAAATTCCTTTTTCAGGTATTCAGCAGTTTTCAGGAGTTCCCCGAGAGTTCCAATTAAGTTCATATCATCAACATAAACTGCTATGATAGCAAATCCAGATTCTGACTTCTTAATGAAGACACATGGACATATATGATTATTAATATATCCTTCTTTAATCAGATATTCACTAAGACGGTTGTACCACATTCGTCCAGATTATTTTAATCCATACAAGGACCTTTGACAATTTTATCGAATACAAATTACGAGGTTTTGTGTTACATGATTCTGGCATTTTAAATCCTTCAGGGATTTTCATGTTGTTATAGGTAAAAATCATCATTAAAGACAAGTCATTACAGTAAGGGGCCACGTAAGCAAAGTCAAGAAAAGTCAAGCGTAAAAGGGCAGAAATTCCCCAAGGGAATTTACTCGGCAAAGAGCAAAGCAACCCGACCACAGACGAAGAAATCGACTCGGGCATACTCGGTCATGCTCGGGATCATATAATGAAGACGAGTACTTCACAAACATATGGACAGAATCAGCAGCAAGCAACTCCACAATAAGCAACGATACGACTATCAGAGTTCAACTGAAAGGCAAACAGATTTCCCTCAAATAAAGGGCAAGGAATCCGACGCAGATTCGGACTCAGTCAAAACAGGAAACAGGATAAACTCCAGAAAGAGACAGGCTTCAATTAGAACTAGGAAATCACACAAAACACGGGTATCACAACACCAAACCCTAGCAGTACCATAAACCCTAGCAATAACATGTATAAATACCCCTGTAAGAAACATAAATGGGGAACGTGAGAATTAGCAGGAGAAATCAGAGAGAAATACTTTGTAATTGAGTTTTTCATAGTGGATTTGACTTTGTTGCTCAAGCAACAACCCGTGGATTTTTCTCCAGTTAAAAGGAGTTTTTACCACGTATTTGTGTCTCTTGATTTATTATTTTCTTGCGGTATTATACTTATCTGTTCTTATTTTCGCTTGATACAAGTTCGTTGATAGTGACGACGAAAAATCACCATCAACAATTGGCGCTAGAAGGAGGGGGAAATCAAGCAAAACTTGTGACAATGGCTGACGAAGGAGATGGTAGCGATTCCATGTATAGTCAAGGATTGCCAATCAATGAATTGGAGGATGATGCCACCCTTAACACTGCAGAGGTAACCTTGGCAACGGCAGATCAGTCAACTGCCTTGGCTGGCATTCAGTGTTTTCCTCCAACTAACGAAGAGATTGCGCAACGATTCCGAGCTTCCTTGCAGCAACTTATATCAGACGCTGCAAGGCAAGGGGTTGATCTCTCCACCACGGAAGGTTTGATGTCACCTCATAATCTTTCTGCTCCAAATCAGCAAGCAACGAGGTTGCGCTCCACAGTGGTAATACCAACGCCTGATGCACCCATAAAGGCAAGCCGTGACCCGATTGACAGGCCGGTGATTTTTTCTGAAAGGCCAAACAGAGGAAGCGGAGAACGTAGAGAGGAGAATGACTCGAACTAGAAGGTATGGTCATGACCAGACGGCTAGGGATAGAGACCGTCTAAGGAGGCGTACTCATCGGAGAGATCGATCATCGTCCTCGGGAGAGAGTGAGCAGAATTATCATCACAAGCGCCAAATGGGCACGGTTAGGCTGCACGGTTTAAATCGGGATCAAAGAGAATCAAATCCGGAAGAAAGAGGCCAAAAACTGACTATAAGTCAGAATTTCAATGCTGTGGGGGAGCCGGAGGGAGACAGAGATATACTCATACAGAGTTTGACCTGGGAAGTGGAGAATAACCGTCGAAAAATGGATGCGTTAGTCAGGCGATATGGGCATAACGAGTTGTCAGATGATGAATCCGGGAGCCCTTTCACCAATAGGATCCTGAGGACGCCATTCCCGGAGAGGTTTAGAATGCCACATGTAGAGCAATTAAAAAAGGACACGGACCCTAAGGAACATGTCAGAAGATACAAGAGTGCCATGGCCCAAGTATGTTTACAATGATGCCCTACTATGCTTAAATTTCCCTCAAACTCTTGGGGATCTGGGCTCTAGGTGGTTCGGCAGGTTACCAACGGCCAGCATAAGTAACTTCAGCGAGCTGAGTAAGGCTTTCTCAAGGCAGTTCCTCGGGAATGTGCACAGAAAGAAGTCGGTGGCCCACTTGTCTCAACTTAGGCAAGGAAAGGATGAGTCACTTAAGAGGTATTTGGGAAGATTCGGTCAAGAAGTGTCTGATATTGGAAGTGCAAACGACGAGGCTATAATTACAGCATTCATCAATAACCTCCAGAATGGTCAGCTGTCATTTGACCTGAGAAGAGCCCGTCTAACCAGTTACGCTGACATGATAGATATGGCTGGGGGCTATGCCTTGGCGGAGGAAGAAGAAATTGCCACGGGAGGATACTTCGTGCATGGCGGACGCCCGGAAGGATCTAAAGCCAAGGACCAAGCGAAGACGCCCGATGTGAAAGGTGATAAACAAAAGAATAAGACACGGGATAGTCGGGATGGTCGTCGGGCATATGATCCGAAGACAGATCAGCCGCGACAGAAGTTCCAAGGCAGATATACAAACTATACCCCACTGAGGAAGGATCAAGAGGAAATTCTGGCAATTCTAGAGGAGAAGAACATATCTAAAGAACCTCCTAGGCAGTCATCCTATGCCCGGAGGGACACCACAAAGTATTGCAGGTTCCATAAGGAGAATGGCCACGAAACTTCCAAGTGTTTTCAACTTAGGGATCACATCGAGACCCTCATCAGGGAAGGACACTTGAAAGATATCGTCCTGAGGAAAACCGACAAGGTAGATGGACAGAGAGATAACCGACAGGATGGTCGGGCAAGAAAACCTAGCCCCAAGAAAGCTGAGGATGAAGGAGCGATCAACACGATTTTTGGTGGACCATCAATGGGCAAAAGTAATAGGGAGAGGACCCAGGAAATTCAGGAAGCCATGGAGGCTAGGAGAGATCTAGATGTCAACTCTATTGAACCCGACCCAAAAAGGATCAAGGGAGGCTGGGATCCCATCATATTCACAGAGGCTGACTCACATGGAATAGATGTAAGACCGAATGATGCACTGGTAATCAGCGCACATATTGGTCATAGGGAGGTCCATCGAATTTTGATCGACAATGGAAGCTCAGCGGATATTTTGAGTACAGAAGTTTATGACCAGCTGAGGCTGGACAGGAAAGACCTGCAGCCTTTTCCTACATCTCTTAGAGGATTTGGCAGGGTGGAGGTAAGGTCGCTCGGCACAGTGAAATTACCGGTGAAGGTTGGGAAGGCTCCTTGCCAAAAGACAGTGTTACTCGACTTTGTAGTCGTCGACACAGAAAATTGGTCATACAACGCCCTATTGGGCCGACCGTTCTTGAATAAAGCTAAGGCGGTGACAACGACTTATGCCTTAATGATGAAGTTCCCAACGGAGTTTGGGGTTGGAGTGGTCAAAGGATCACAAGAAATGGCTCGAAGGGCAAATTTGTCAGTATACAAGGACAAGGAAGTAAACCAGGTATACAATGTGACAACCAAGCTGATAACTGATGAGACTGAAGAGTCAGAAGTACCGAAGGATTTTGAGTTGGATCCCAGAGAGGAGCCCGAAGCTAAGAAAGATGAGCCGATCGAAGAGGTAGCATTGGACCCAGAAGATCCAGGCAGGACGGTGAAAGTCGGGGCAAATTTGAGTGAATGTATAAAAGCCCAACTTGTCTCACTACTAAGGGATTACAAGGATGTTTTTGCTTGGAGCCACGAAGATATGCCCGGGATAGATCCAAAAGTGATATCACATTGCCTCTCCATCAATCCAGAGTTCCACCCGGTAGTGCAAAAGAGACGGCTGTTCAATCCAGAGAGGAGTATGGCCATTAAGAATGAAGTAGGCAAGTTGCTTTCTGCAGGATCGATAAGGGAGGTCAAATACCCAGAATGGGTGGCCAATGTGGTGCTGGTCAAGAAGAAGAATAATCAATGGAGAATGTGTGTAGACTTCACCGATTTAAATAAAGCATGCCCGAAAGATAGCTTCCCATTGCCGAGAATAGACCAACTGGTGGATGCAACAGCTGGACACGAATTGTTGAGCTTCATGGATGCTTATTCAGGATACAATCAGATCAGAATGAATAAAACAGATGAAGAAAAGATGGCCTTCACCACAGATCAGGGTTTGTACTGCTATAAGGTGATGCCTTTCGGGCTGAAGAACGCTGGGGCAACCTACCAGAGACTGGTGAACATGATTTTTGCCCGGCAAATCGGGAGGAACATGGAAGTTTATGTGGATGATATGTTGACCAAGAGTGTCACATCGGAGAGGCATTCAGAAGACTTAAGGGAGACCTTCGAAGTGCTGAGGAGATATAAAATGAAGCTTAACCCGAGCAAATGTGTGTTCGGAGTGCCTATCAGGGAGATTTCTTGGTTTTCAGGTACATCAAAGAGGGATTGAGGTGAACCCCGAGAAGATCAAAGCGTTGGAAGATATGGCTTCGCCGAGGACGCTGAGGGATGTACAGAGGCTAACGGGATGTCTTGCGTCACTTAACCGATTCATAGCAAAGTTGACAGACAAATGCGCCCCATTCTTCAGAGCAATAAAGAAAGGAAAAGGCTTTGAATGGAGTGAAGAATGCGAAGCTGCCTTTCAGAAATTGAAAGAGTATTTAGGGCGAGCACCCATCCTCTCAAAGCCGGTGGTCGGGAAGACGTTGTACTTGTACCTCTCAGTCACAGAGGTAGCGACAAGTTCGGTGTTGATTCGGATGGAGGAAGGAGTGTAAAAACCGGTATATTATACCAGCAAGGCGTTGCTGCCAGCAGAAACTAGATACTCACCGGCCGAAAAGGTTGCACTCGCCTTGGTCACGGCAGCCAGAAAACTAAGGCCGTACTTCCTAAGCGCATGCAATAGAGGTGTACACCGACTGCCCGCTGAAACTCATTCTGCAAAAGCCAGAACTGTCGGGAAGATTGACTAAGTGGGCGGTTGAGTTAAGTGAATTTGACATCAAATATACCCCAAAAGCTGCAGTTAAGGGACAAGCGGTGTCCGATTTCATAGCAGAGTTCACCGAGCCAGATATGGAAGTACAAAGGATGATAGAAAGTGAACAAGTGAGCAAGTTCCAATGGAAGTTGCATGTGGATGGATCGTCGAACACCCTTGGCAGTGGGGCCGGAATAGTCATAACAACACCAGAAGGGGATGCTGTGGAATGTGCCATGAGGTTCGACTTCAAAGCAACTAATAACCAAGCAGAGTATGAAGCTTTGTTGGCTGGTTTGAGAGTTTGCATAGCATTGGGGGCAGATGAGTTGGCGGTATACAGCGATTCCCAGGTTGTGGTTAACCAGGTGTTGGATGAATACCAGGCGAGGGAGGAGCATATGATAGCTTACTTAGACATTGCAAAGAGCTTGCTTAAAAAGTTTAAGGCGTACAGGATCCTTCAAATCCCTCGGGAGGAGAACGAAAAAGCAGATGCTTTGTCTAAATTAGCCTCAGCCACCACTAGTATTAGGTCGAAAGCAAGTACCAGTGGCGCACCTGACCAAACCAAGTACGGCAGAATCTGAAGAGGTCATGGTGTCAGAAATCTGGTCAGGTCCAAGTGATTGGACGACCCAGCTTAGAGAGTATTTGGAGAGAAACATATTACCGGAGGATGCTGTGGAGGCAAACGCATCAGGTACAGGTCAACTCGGTACACAAGGGGAGAACTATACAGAAGAGGGTTCTCAAAGGTGTTACAAAGATGTGTTGCCGGAGAAGAAACCTACAAGATTCTGAAAGATGTTCACAGTGGGGGTGTGTGGAAACCACACTAGGGGTAAGAGTCTAGCACACAAGGTACTTCAGCAAGGTTTTTATTGGCCGACTTTATTTACTGAAGCACAGTGATTCGCGAAAAGTTGCAAGACATGTCAAAGAATAGCAAACGACATTCGGCAACCCCCAGAGTTACTCAGAAGCTTAACTTCCCCTTGGCCTTTCGCCATGTGGGGCCTCGACCTGATTGGTCCAATGCCCACAGGAACAAGGGGAGGAGCAAAGTACGCAATTGTGGCAGTAGACTACTTTACCAAGTGGGCAGAAGCAGAGGCATTGGTGCACATCACGGAGGCGAACACCACTATCTTTGTCAGGAAGAACATCATATATAGGTTCAGAATCCCGAGC
This sequence comes from Dipteronia sinensis, assembly GCA_033220585.1. Taxonomy (NCBI): domain Eukaryota; kingdom Viridiplantae; phylum Streptophyta; class Magnoliopsida; order Sapindales; family Sapindaceae; genus Dipteronia; species Dipteronia sinensis. The sequence continues at coordinate 8,772,462 of CM065644.1, read as the reverse complement.
ATCAATTATAACGGATAACGGAACTCAGTTCGACAACAGCAAGTTCAGGGAAATGTGCGAGGAGTACAAGATTGCAAACTACTATGCGTCACCTACACATCCTCAAACCAATGGCCAAACTGAAGCTGTGAACAAAGTGATCAAGCACACACTGAAAGCAAAGTTGGAAGCAAAGAAAGGCAGTTGGGCAGACAAACTACCAGAGGTGCTATGGGCATACCGAACGACTATCAGGTCATCCACATGGGAGACCCCTTTTGCACTAGCATTCGGAACAGAGGCTGTAATCCCGGCGGAAACAACCTTTACGTCACCCAGGGTGTAACTATACAGCCCCGAGCACAACATCAACATGTTACAGCGGAACTTAGACGAGCTTGAAGAAATCAGGGACGCAGCTCAAGTGAGAAATGCAGCGTATCAGCAGAGGGCTGCAAGGTACTATAATTCCCATGTTCACGTGCGTAGATTCCAGCTCAGAGATTTAGTGCTAAGAAGGGTGTCCCCGAACACTAAGGACAAGTCGGCAGGATCTCTCGCTGACAAATGGGAAGGCCCGTATATCATCAAGGGAGTTGCAGGGCATAGAGCCTACCTGATAGCTCACCCAGAAGGCAGCTTAGTACCCCGACCATGCAACGCTCAGTATCTCAAGATTTTCTACCCCTGACAAGCTCATTCATGTTTAATGTTATTTTAGCTTTGCTTTAACTAAATTATAGTCATATTAAGAGGTTTCTAATTCTTATTATTATCTAATAAAGTTTGTTTGCTAATAAAGAGGTTATTCATTGAAGACGATGAAATCCACGATAAAGAATGTTCAAATAAGGCAAAAACAACAGTGGCCACCTCGTCCGAAAACAAGCAGACTAAATTTAGTCACCTAAAACAAACCGATCCGAGTAAATCTCGTTCAAAAATAATCATGCGCTACGAGGCCGCGGGAGAGCGGACAAGTAGTTCTTGAAGGGTTGAGAAGCTGGAATAGCACGCCCGCCTGGTTTAAGCAGTGCAAACGCACTTCTTAACCAAAAGGCAAAACCGAGGCACCAGGATAACTGGAAAACTGCTCGGAGCGCCGCCAGAAAGACTGGTGAGATGCGCAGTCGTGTTGGCTGGTCAACACAACCACCAACGATTCGACGAAACCTTGCACAGACAAAACCGGGAGACGTCCTAGGTGACTTATGTAAGGACCTTGACATATGGTTGTGGTGAGCCTCGACGAAACGTTAGGGTAAAACCATCTTCACAAGATCGGAGAAATTAATTGCCAGTTAAATAAGATACTCGGCTTAAAAAAGTTGCCAGTTAGATAAGATACTCGGCTTTAAAAGAAAAATTGCCAGTTAAATAAGATACTCGGCTTAAAAAAGTTGCCAGTTAAATAAGATACTCGGCTTTAAAAGAAAAATTGCCAGTTAAATAAGATACTTGGTCCAATAAATCAACGGCCAATTTAATAAGATACTCGGCTTAATAAATGAGTTGCCAGTTGAGTAAGATACTCGGTTAACTTTGGTAGTCACCAAGTACTTAGTTGAAATTAAGAGTTCCAAAAATTCTTAAGATCTATGAGCCGAGTATAGGTGACCGAACAAATTATGCTTCATTTGTTTTTTTTGTTTGTTTATACGTTTATCATGCAGGGAACTGGACAGGCAGAATAGTGAATAGATTTTTTATATATGAGCGAAAGAATATACAACGGTTTTTACAAAAAACAATTGTTACAAAAAAGAAAAAGAAAGAAAATTAATCAAGAAGATGCCGGCGGTTGAGAACTACTTCCACCAATGCTCGGGTCCGGTTCCATCACGTACTCACTCAGGAGGCTGTCATCAGAAGGCCAGACAATCACATCTTCCGGGGCGTCGTCATCTATCCAAGCGCTATAATCTACCCCGGGAACGGGCCCAACGTCAGAAGCCTCACTGTCGATCCCCACTTTCTCACAAGCATGGAAAGTTGAGAAGGAATCAGCAGTGGGAACTTCCAGGTGCATGGGATGTGGCTCTTTTCCCTTACTTCTGCAATATGCTCGCCATGTCTTCATCTAGAGCTGAAGAGATTCCAGAGAAGCATCCACATGATTTTTGACCGAGAGGTTCCAGTTGGCCCTGGCCCGATCAGTTGCTCTGTTCTTCTTCTTGAAAAATTCTCCGGTCGAGACCATTCCCCTCTGAAATTCCCGGAGAAGTAAAGCATCATAGGCTGGAGATCTTTTGAAGCGATCAATCCCCTGAATCTCCAACTCCAGCCTAGCTTCCTTCGACAGGGACTTGACCGTTAAGGCTTGACGTTCCAAGTCCTGAATCCGGCGCTCGTAGGAGGATTTTGCATCTTCAGCTGTATGCTCGGCCTGGAGTAGAGCCTCCTGAGTAGATAACAACTGGTCTTTTAAGGTTTGAGCCTCTTCAGAAGCGAAAGACGCTTTCTGTTCAGCCTCTAGTTGACGCGCTAAGCACTGGTCCAGAAGCACCTGACCCGACCTGGTCCCTTCCTGACAAGCCAGTTCGGCCCGAGCACGGCGATCTTCACTCTCCTTCAACTGGGCTTCAAGTCTCCTTATTTTCTCCGTCTGACCATCACTAGTCTGGCAGACTTCAGTCATCTCGGCTACCATCTGCAACGAGCCAATAACAAGTGACAAAAATGAAGTAGCAATAAAAGAGATAAATATGAAAGTCTAAGAGTTACTCACATAAGAAGCGCTGTTGAAGAAATGGCAGAGCCGATCAGATAACGAACCGACCCTAAGATCGCTCCAACGATCCTCCCCTATATATGCTTAGCCCGAAGCCATAGCCTTCAACATGGTCTCGGGGGTAGGTACGCTAGACTGGGTTGAAGAGTCAGGATCACCAAGATTAGCTTCGGGGAACCCAGCGGTAGGTATTGCCTGAGGGGAACTAAGGGGAGATGCCAGGTTCGTCCCTCATCTGATCCCGTGGAGGAGAGTTCTCTATTGTTCTCTCATTCTCAGCAGCCTCCGCTACCCCCTCCTCATCTGAGGATGACTCGACGAAAACAACTACTCGAGGAATCTTGGGGGCTGGACGGCTAGGAGAGAACGAGGCTTTTCTTTTTCTGGGTTGCCTCCCACGGGTATTCAGGTCTGCTGTGGAGTCCTCAAAATCAGGATCGGAATGCCCCATTTTAGCACCACTTCCAGACGGCGCAGTGTTCAGTTCGACAGAAATCAGAATCTCTGGAACTGTCACGTCCGGATGCTCCCTGGCAATTTTCGCATCCGGGGAAGTGGTACTCGACTCGACTATAGCAGGCCGAGGAGATCTAGTTCCGCAGGAGAAGGTAGCCGGTTCGGAAGACTCCTCAACCTTCTCCTTCCCCTTTGTCGAAGGACCTGCTTGATTGCCTTCATCAGTTGCATGAGCGGCCAACTCTTGATTCAGAGTTTCCTCAGGCATATAATCCGGCACGTTGCCAGGACCCCCTCGGGAATGTCCTCGGAAGAACTCCCATCGGAGTCACCTTGAGGAGGGGCTATCCCCGCATCCTGTTGACGTTTAACTTCCCTCCGGCTCTCCTCCACAATGCCTTTCATCCGGCGGGCTTGGGCATCGCACACTACATCTATGTCGTACACTTAAGAAATTTTTTTTTTTAGGAAGCTGAAAGCCAGATAGATAAAGCAGGTAAATAGCAAGGCAAGAATAGAGAACTTACAGCGTCGCCGGTGTGCGGAAAGTTGAGGGAAGAGGCGAGCTGTTATCATCTTCTTCTCATCGAAGAGGTAAGGTCTGCCCCTCTTTTCCACGGGACGGAAGGCCGCCCGAGCCAAAGTTTTGAGTTCTTCATCCATAAAAGACGAAGTCATGTGGTTCCACTGGGGTGCGCAGAAGTACCGAGGCACCCGGCGAGTCATCTGAGCGCCCTCAATGTCAAAAGAAATTGACTGTCCCCAGTCTCCACCCACGAAGAACCAACTATTCTTCCAGAACTTGTTTGAGGTGGGGAAGCCCCAAACAAATCCTTTCATCTTCTCATCAGCGGTCGGCATCACCCTGTTCTTCACGTTCACGTCCTTGGGGACCCAACTCTCGGGCTGAGTTGAAAGCAGGAAGTAAATCCCGGTCTTCCCCAGAGGCCTCAAAGAATAGAAGTGCCTAATTTCCCGAGGAGTCGGGGGTGGTCGTCCCATCCTATGCCACATGTGCCACATGCACATCAAGATCCGATAGCTGTTCGGAGTTAGTTGAGCAGGGGCGAGCTGAGCTTCAGCCAAAAACCACGTAATGAAGGACTGAAGCGGAAGCGTCACCCTGCAAGAAAGCATCACCCCGTAAATCGCCACTTGACCGGGCAGGGGGTTCCATGTAGCCCGACCGTTAGCAGGGTTTAATGAGATAGTGTTGCTGTCCAGATCAAAACGGTTCGTGTATTTAGTGACTTCTTCGGGGCCGACCACATTTGGCTCAACGTCGTAAGCGCAAACTCTCTCGGGAGAGAAAACGATACGAGCCTCCCTATGCTCGACCTCAATGTCTTTTTCGACTACCCTCTGGGGCCCGACTCGGCTTTCCCGAATAAAAGAACCTTTGTTGATGTCACGATTGCTTTGTTTCTTCCCCATTCTTTTCCACGGCCGAGAATTATCATAAGCAGCAGAAGCAGAACTGGAATCGGTCTCAGGCTGATAGGATTCAGGCTGTGACGAACTGGAAGAAGCTGGTGGAACTTCACGACGCAGTCCAGACAAGTTGAGTCCGGAGATGTCAGCGTCTGTAAATAGGGGCTGATCGGGAATTGGATCACCAAGCAACCTGTGGACAGCTGTAGTAGTACAAGTATCACCTTGCTCAATGGCAATCATAGCAACAGTCAAAGACGATGTCTAGCAGAGGGATCCATGAGAACTAACCTTAAAGGATTGAAGATACGTGAGCTACGGCAGGATCTTCGAGAAGGTCGAGAAAAGGTTTGGAAACCGAAAGAAATAAATCTTTGCAGGACGAGATTACAGGCAGGGAAGCGATGGCAGAAATCTGGGAAGTAAGGGTAAAAACTTGAAAGAGAATATGAGTTTTCCCTTTGAAGCAATACTTCTATATATAAGTATGCAACCGGTCCCAAGACACGAAACCCTAGAGAGGGTAGGTGAGGAGAAGCGGGAAAGATTGGGATAAGAATCATGACGTAAGCTGTACGGGCACGAACAGAAGGGTCGCGTCTCATAAATGCCACGTACCACGGCCAAACAAAAGAAGACAGGTGGCAGTAAAGAGAGGCACCGAGCCGTCGAAAAGACAGTCAGTCACCATCAAAAGATTTTCGAATAAGAAAAGAATCAAACGCGTGCGGGCGTAATTAAGACACGCCATTAATGTTTCGAAACGAACGAGGAATTTGAAATCCGACATTGATGAAGAAGATGATAAACGAGAACAAGTCATAAAAGAGTTAAATATTTATCCCGAGTAAGCAGGATACGTTCGGTTCAAATATTTAAGGGGGTATTGTTATAGGTAAAAATCATCATTAAGGACACGTCATTACAGTAAGGGGCCACGTAAGCAAAGTCAAGAAAAGTCAAGCGTAAAAGGGCAGAAATTCCCCAAGGGAATTTACTCGGCAAAGAGCAAAGTAACCCGACCACATACGAAGAAATCGGCTTGGGCATACTCGGTCATGCTCGGGATCATATAGTGAAGACGAGTACTTCACAAACATATGGGCAGAATCATCAGCAAGCAACTCCACAATAAGCAACGATACGACTATCAGAGTTCAACTGAAAGGCAAACAGATTTCCCGCAAATAAAGGGCAAGGAATCCGACGTAGATTCGGACTCAGTCAAAACAGGAAACAGGATAAACTCCAGAAAGAGACAGACTTCAATTAGAACTAGGAAATCACACAAAACACGGGTATCACAACACCAAACCCTAGCAGTACCATAAACCCTAGCAATAACATGTATAAATACCCCTGTAAGAAACATAACGGGGGAACGTGAGAATTAGCAGGAGAAATCAGAGAGAAATACTTTGTAATTGAGTTTTTCATAGTGGATTTGACTTTGTTACTCAAGCAACAACCCGTAGATTTTTTTCCAGTTAAAAGGAGTTTTTACCACGTATTTGTGTCTCTTGATTTATTATTTTCTTACGGTATTATACTTATCTGTTCTTATTTTCGCTTGATACAAGTTCGTTGATAGTGACGACGAAAAATCACCATCAACACATGTAAATATCTGAATTCAGTGAACCATATAGATAAGCGGTCACTACGTCCATCAGATGCATTTCCAGTCTTTCCAAGACAGTCATGCTTATTAGAAATCGAAATGTAATTGTATCCATCACTAGTGAGTAAGTTTCATCAAAATTGATGTCAGGTCTCTGTGAGAAACCATGTGCTACAAGGCGTGCCTTATATCTCACGACCTCATTTTTCTCATTACGTTTCCGTATAAAAACCCATTTGTACCCAACAGGTTTGACATCTTCAGGCGTTTGGATTATTGATCTAAATACTTCACTTCTGGCTAATGAAGTCAATTCTGCTTGAATTGCTTCTTTCCATTTAGGCCAATCAGACCTCTGTCTACAATCATCGAGATTGTGAGGTTCATAATCATCATTTATAATTTCAGTTGCCACTGTGTATGAAAACACATCATCGATGATTGTCTCTTCATGATTCCACAATTCTCTTGTATAATTTATAGAAATTTCCTCATTTCTACATTCTTGTATCTCTTTATAGATTCCTTCCCCCACAGGGGATTTTGTCACTTTAGTAACTTGTGTCCTTTCAGGGACATTTAACTCTTCTGAAGTTAATTTAGAGAAAGTGGATTTATTTATTTTCCTTTTTCGAGGAACAATATCTTTTGAGCCAACAGGTCTACCACGCTTCTGGCGTGCAGTGGAAGATTCTTTTGCTATCATTTGTTTAGATTGTTTTTCTGGAACAATCACCCGTACTGGTACATTAACAGCTGAGATGTATGATTTTGTTACCCTAGTAGCATCTATAAATGCATCTGGTAACCGATTCACTATTGCTTGAAGATGTACTATCTTTCGTACTTCATTCTCACATTAAGATGTGTACGGGTCTAAATGAATTAGACTATGAACTTTCCAGGAAAGTTTATGCTTCTTTTCAGAAGAAGTTTTTCTTTCCCCTAATGATGAGAAATTTATTTCATCAAAATGACAATCTGCAAACCGTGCTGTGAAAAGATCACCAGTCAAAGGTTCCAGATATCTAATGATTGATGGTGAATCAAGACCAACGTATATTCCCAAACGCCTTTGGGGTCCCATTTTAGTTCTTTGTGTTGGCACAATTGGGACATATATTGCACAACCAAAAGTACGTAAATGAGATATATCTGGTTGATGACCAAGTACAAGTTGTACTGGTGGTGATGATAAGCAGTGGGCCGAAGCCGGATTAATGCAGCAGTATGTAAAACAGCATGCCCCCATACAGAAATAAGTAATTGCGTTCGTAATAATGACGTCCTTGTAATTATCTGGACACGTTTAATAAGTGATTCTGCTAATCCATTCTGAGTATGAACATGTGGAACTGGATGTTCAACATCAATCCCAACCACTTTGCAATATTCATCAAATGCTTTGGAAGTAAATTCACCAATAATATCAAGGCATATGGATTTAATTAAGTGATTGGGAAAATGAACCCAAAGCCTGATAATCTGTGCAAGCAATCTTGCAAAAGCAACATTACGTGTTGATAATAAGCATACATGTGACCATCTTATAGATGCGTCAACTAGAACCATAAAATAACTAAATAGTTCACTTGGTGGATGAATTGGTCCACATATATCCCCTTGAATTCTTAGTAAAAATGATGAGGATTCAAAACCAATTTTAGAAAAAGATGGTTTTATTGTTAATTTCTCTTGAGAACATGCAGTACACAAAATTCTCATGTGATAAAAGAACCTTCTGGTTCATTAATGGATGTCCATGAGAATTTTCAATGATTCTACGCATCATTGTAGATCCTGGATGACCGAGACGGTCATGCCAAAGTACAAACACTTTTGGATCTAATAACTTCTGATTCAGAACTGCATAAGTTTTTACACTTTTGATAATAGTGTAATATAATCCAGAAGATAAAGCACGCAACTTTTCTGTAATGAGTTTCTGGCCTGAATTATGAGAAGTAATACACAGATATTCAATATTATCTTTATTCATAGTTTCAATATGATATCCATTCCTCAGTATGTCTTTGAAACTAAGCAGATTCCTTCTGGATCTACTTGAATATAATGCATCATCGATACATATTTTAGTATTGTTTGGTAACAATATCGTGGCTTTTCCAGAGCCTTCTATCAGATCCGCTGGACCTGATACTGTATTAACATTTGCTCTGAGCAAAGTTAAATTTATAAAATATTTCTGACTCCGCAGAATTGTATGAGTTGTTGCACTATCAACTAGACATATATCTCCTGCTTCTATCTTTTCAATAATCCCCCTTTTATCATTTGGATTCATTTTGTATGCTTCATAAAGAAAAATAAAGTATGTATCAGACAAAGTGATTCAAAAACATATATTGCATAAAGATATATTTTACATGAATGAAATTACAAAATAATACTACTGTAGGTAGTGTTTAATTGGTATAGACATTCTCATCACCAATTGAAGCAGCTGGCATGTCTTTCGGGTCTGGGAAGAAATCTGTAACATTGAGATGGGTAATATCTCTAGGATATGAATTTTCAATGAAATGAGTTTCCGGTTCCTTTCTCTTTCCTCTTATTGATGCTTGATACAGATCCACCAGACGTTTCAGTGTATTACATTCATTTGACCAATGATTGTCACATCCACACCTAAAACAAACACTGTTATTTGCATTGGGCCTATTTTGAGCATTTTTTCCTTTGTACTGTTTTTCCTCATAAGTATTCCACTTTTGCTGAGGGTTATGATTATAACCACCTGATCTTTTAAAACTTTGGCCCCGACCCCGGTTAGGATTACGACCATAACCACGGTTGCGATCAGGATTATGACCGTTACCACGATCGCGATTAGAATTGTCATACCCACGGCCGCGACCACAACCACGACCACGATTTCCGACAGTATTAGCATTCACCTCTGGATATGCTGTAGAACCAGTTGGGTGTGATCTGTGATTTTTTATTAGTAGCTCATTATTTTTTTCTGCTACTAAAAGACATGAGATAAGTTCTGAATATTTTGAGAACCTGCGTTCTCGATATTGCTGTTGCAATATTATGTTTGAGGCATGGAAAATTGTGAAAGTCTTTTCCAACATATCCTTTTCAGACACCTCTTCACCACATAATTTCAACCTTGTGGTGATTCTAAACAGAGCAGAATTATATTCAGAAACTGATTTGTGATCCTGGAATCGTAAATGCTGCCATTCATATCTGGCATTTGGTAATGTTACATCATGCTGATGATCATAACGATCTTTAAGCTCTTGCCACAGTTCATCAGGTCTGTGACAGTAAGATACTGAGCTTTTAAGTTTTCATGTAAATGATGATGAATTATCACCATTGCTGTATATCTATCATGTTCATTAGCCTCACTACCATCATCAATGGTGTAATACACGCCTTGGGATTTTAAGTATAATCCCGCATCAATAACCCAAGACATATAATTATCTCCCAAAACTTTGAGTGCATCAAACTTCAAATTTGCAAGTCTAGCCATGCTTACAACTTCTTTTTCTGTACATTAAATTATAGATTAATTTAGTGTGAATATAATTAAAGAACATAATGAATTAAACAATTTATCTGGAGACACAGCATAAGCCAGTCCCGAGACACAGCATAAGCCAGTCTCATATATTGCATAAAAATAAATGTTAGAGTCAGAGTCAGAGTTATAGTCAGAGTCAGTATATATATATATATATATATATATATATATATATATAGGTTCCGTTGATGGCATAAGCCATCTTGTTATACGGAACTGTATATGGATCCACAATATTGAGATATAAGTAAATCACCCATCGGGGGATCCTTTCTACTTACATACAATCGTGCTGATAACGTGTTATAAAATATAAATAATGATAGATGAAGAATTATGTATGAACATATAAAGAACATATGAAAAGAAATTGAAGATCAAATGAATAACACAGGTGAAGAGAGGAATTAAAGTGAGAGAGAAATTGAGAGAGAAAACGAGACAACAAGAGAGAGAAAAACCTTGATATTTTATTTGACTTTGTGATCAGAGATTTTACAAAGAAATGGTCACATATAAATAGGCAAAAGCAAAGGGATCACTACTTACATCATCTTCCACTAATCCAGGAATTTAGGGAGATATTTTATACATTGTAAAAGTGGCAAAAACCATGTATATTATAATAGGTTTGAAATTATCTGAATATTTCAAAAGGAAGGTACTTGTCCAAATTAGGTTTAAATAACATATTGACCCAAATAAAGTTTTGGGTTCAAACGGAAATGGGTTCAGATATTTTTCGATCTACATAAGTTTGGATTACAACTATATTTGCTCCAAATAAATTTTCAAGCCCAAAGAGATATGATGATAATGATGATGATGATGATAATAATAATAATAAATTTTAAAATAATAATTATAATAATCATAACAGTGATAACAATAATAATATTAATAATAATATTAATAATAATAATAATTATTATTATAATTGTAAGTTCCTCATATTTTGATTGGCTTATTTCGTTGACAAACCACATTGGGGATTATTCTTTGTAAGGGTAATTTAGGCCAAGCTTCTAGGACATCATCTCTCTCAAAGAGCACTTCAAAGATATCTCACTTGTTTAACTTTCTTTGAAGAGATCTAGTTGCACACACTCACTTGCATGCATTATGTTCCTATCTTCATGTAATTGAATGATGTATTGTATGCCTCTTTTCACACTCCACACTTGCACATTTTGCACATCTCTTAGTGTGTTGAGTTTGCCCAGAAAAGAGAAATTCTTCTCTTAGCGCGGCCTAGACCGCTTGACAAGACATGCTTGCACCGCGGCATACAGAGCGGTATATCTCAGCAGAGTCATGCTTCATGTACCGCTTCCTGTACACTTGCACGCAAAGCGACCCAAGTCACGGTGTTGTCCAGTAAGCCTCTGTTGCCCATACCGCGGCCTGTGCACCTGCATGCACAGCGCCCTGCACCGCGTTGTTGTCCAGACGGTGCACTGCTGTGTGTACCGCGGTCTGGACACTTGCCTGCGACGCGGTCCAGCAAGCGATATTGACGGGATTTTGTTTCTCAAAACCAAAACGACGCAGTTTTGTCTAGGGTTTCTATATATATGCTCTATCTTCTTCCTTGCTCGTTTTTATGAGTTCAAGAAGCCATTTTTGATAGGCTAAGCTTCCATTAGAGAGAGAAACTCCCAAGAACTCATCTTTACTCAACCAAACACAAATCCATGTGCATCTAACATCTTCAAGCATCATCTCATCATGGATTCTTCTTGCTTTCATTGACTAGGTAATTTGAATATGCCCTAAATCTCTTTGTATTTATTTATGTTCTTGTTTGCCTAGGGTTAGCCTTTTTATGTGATTTTATTGCATATCTTTATGTTTATTGGCATTTATAACATGATTGAGTTGTTGATTGTTGGTTGAGAGCCTTGTTCATTAATAGCTAGCATTTAGGACGATTTTACCATTCTAGCTAAATCTTCATGCATTTGCATTTAGATATTTATATCTAGGATTTGCATTTATTGACATCCTTAAATCCTTAGATAAGCATTTATTGTTGCCTAGCATTAATTGCATGTTTGAATATCTTTTACATATTCACATAGGTTGTTTAACCTCTTCATTGATTGTTAAGCTTTGTGACTAAGTGAGTTAGTGCACAAGCTTGTGGTCAAGAATCACTATTAAAGGCCCGTTGGGTAGATTGAAAGGGTTAGTGACCAAGTAGGTGTGACTTGAGGTCAACCTAGGTTGTAAACTTTCATTCAAATAGTGGATTTGAGGACCGTATGTAGCTAGAAGGATAGCCCGTGAGTTTTGCCCAGTTGGAGGGTTTCTCACGTAAATCAATCCTTGTGTATTTATTGTTTTCCTCATATTTATGTTGGATTGATTGATTGTTAATATGGAGTAGGATTATTAAAAATTGATTAAGTCGAAAAGTTGGTAATAAATCAACTAAAACCTATTCACCCCCCCTCTAGGTTGTATTAGACACACTTTGTGTACTTTCAATAAAATTTTAAAATAATAATATAATGATATTATATATATATATATATATATATATATATATATATATATATGAGGAAATACCCCTTTTTAGTCAAAAAAATTAATTGGTTTATTGTTTTTTTCAAAGATTAGTATTTTTATTATTTCTACCCAATAATTGACTATGGAAACTGAAATGCCCCTCATTTTCCATTAGAAACAATTTTTTTCTTTATATATATATATACATACATATATATATATATATATATATATATATATATATATATATTTAAGGTTCAATACTATAAATTTGGCAACCCCCCACTAGTGTGTGTATATATATATATATATATATATATATATATATATATATATGGAGCTTAAATTAATTTGCTGCAATATCTAGCTTAAAAAATATGAATCGGTTTAAATCGTTTTAAACCTGAAAACCAAATTAAACCGAACACTTTTATCTCGATTCGGTTCGGTTCAATTCGGTTTAGGATCTATTGGGCTTTGAAGGTTTTTTTATGAGTGGCGATATTGACACCCCTCAGAAACTGTATGTACACCCCTTTCGTATATACACTCCTCAAATATTTTAAAAATCTCTGATTCGTAAATAAACCCCACTTAATGCCAAAAATACCCTTTCACAAATTGCACTGCGTCTCTTGAGGTTTGGGCAAGGTACACTTAATTAGAAAAGTTTTGGTATTATATGCTAACACCCCCAAGATTTAAATTTGACTTTAAAAATGTCTAAAATGCCCCTAGTTGTATTATTTTATACTTTATTTTTTTACCTTTTAACCCAAAACTTTATAAACTTTAATAAAATAAAAAAATTAAATAAAAGATATGATTCATTAAATAAATAAATAGTTTTAAAAAAAATTAAATAAAAAAATAGTTTAAAAAATAAAAAAATTAATAGTTTAAAAAAATTAAATTAATAAATATTTTAAAAAATTAAATAAATAAATAGTTTCAATAAATAAATAAAGAAATAGTTTTAAAAATTTTAATAAATAAATGAAAAAAAATTAAAAACATTAATTTTTTTTAAGGATATCCATTAATAGGGATAAGAAAATCTCTAAATATCCAAACTTTATGTTAAGGATGATGGTAAGAGAAGCTTCAAGGTTCCCAACACTGAAATCTTCTTGTCTTCTTCAAGTTCAACCACTTCCTTCGGTAAAAGTTTGGATAAATAGTTTATTTTGTAAAACTATTTATTTATTTAATGAATCATATCTTTTATTTAATTTATTTTATTTTATTAAAGTTTATAAAGTTTTTGGTTAAAAGGTAAAAAAAAATAAAGTATAAAATAATACAACTAGCAGCATTTTAGGTATTTTTAAAGTCAAATTTAAGTTTTGGAGGTGTTAGTATATAATACCAAAACTTTTCCAACTAATTATATATATTGCCCAAACCTCAAGAGTGCAGTGCAATGCAATTTGCCCAAAAAAAAGCACGTTCTAAATATCAACCACGTTATTTTACATTGCTTTTGAAAAGTAGCTAGCGTCTGTTTTACTTTCTAAAACTGCTTGTCAAATTTGATTATCTTGTTTAACATAAAAAAATCGAGAATATAATTTTTCTAAACGGAAAAAAAATTAATGTTTTTAAAACACTCCATTATCCATGAAATTACAAAATTGAGTCCCCACTACATGTGATATATATATATATATATATATATATATATATATATATATATACACATTATATATAAACACCCTATTAGGAGATGCTCAATAAGAAATCTTCATATCAGAATAAATTGTTAAATTGAATTACATAAATTTGATAAACACAAAATTGATAGTTAATTAAAGTTATAAAAAAGATAATTGAAGAATTATTAAAAAAAACGTAAAATTATCCAAGCACAATAGCATTCATATATAAGTTTGAGTTATTGCACTTACATTATCAGATTTTGGTAATAATGTTTTTTCTTTAAATTCAAATTTGGGGTTTTGGAGAGATAGATACAACGTAATCCTGCGACCTTAATTTGTGAACGTGAAAAGTTTTAGCAGTGAACTAATTCAACTTTTATCGATTTATATAAACTTTTGAACAACATTGATTGGAACATCATAAAAGTAAGTTTGAGTTATTGCAAGTATATTGTCGGATTTTGATAATAATGTTTTTTCTTTAAATTTAAATTTGTGGTTTTAGAGAGGCGGATACAACTTAAACCTACAACCTTAATTTGTGAACGTGAAGAGTTTAACATCGAACTACTTCAACTTTTATCAATTTATATAAACTTTTGAAGAACATTGATTTGAACATCATGGAAGTAAATCAAGTAATATCAGAGATGCCAAAATCAACAACTTGTGTAGAAAGAATTTATTTTACACATTAGTCTGTGTTACCCAAACTTAACGAAGTCGAGGTTACAAATGCAAATTCTCTTCCCAGAATAATTAATATAAAAAAAATCCTGAAAAGAATAAATTTGAAAAAAAAAAAAAGTAGTGGGCTCTCTCTAATCTCTATCAGCCAACTTGCAGAATTACAGTTTCTTGTAAACTTACGATATATGAAGTTGTGTGAGCAATGTTGGGTTAGTCAATCACTCAATCCCACATCGGTGGGATGTGGACACTAAGCATAGAATAAATAAGTAGGAGAAGAGACCTAATGACAAATCGGGGGTGAGGAGCTGAGAATTGTATGCGGCCCACCAACCCTAAACCCAATCCAACAATTGTGGGGTCTTTATCCGGTGTTTCCCCCGTGCGGTTAAAAAAAGAAACGCCGATGCCCTGCGCATGAATTCTCTCATGTTGTTCGCTGCCCCTTGAGAGGTTTGATGGTGGTGCCGCCTGTGCCTTGCCTGGTGTTTCGCGGCTACCTGTTCTCCTCGCCTCTCAATCACCCCCATTTTTTTCTTCAGAACCATCCATCTTTTAATTCTTGAATTATTGTAAATATATATATATATATATATATATATATAATAATAAATAAACCTTAATCCATGGCTAGAGAACCAGCCACAAAATAATTGTTCTCTAAAACTTACCCAAAAAAATCAACATTTCTTCTCTCTTCTCTTCTCTCCTCTCCAACCCGATGTTGAAGTTTTTCCAGCGAACCCTAGCCAAGCCAATCGCCTTCCGTTGCCGCTTTATTGACTCTTGATTTCAACCATTATTTTCGTGTCACTTGATTTGAGGTGAGTGCTTCCAACTTACACAGTTTCTTCATTTATTTGTTTGGTTGCAAAGAAAACTAAGTTGAATTCTGGATCATTTCTCTTTTCTCACGTAACTTTAACTTTACTACCATCTCTTTGGCTTTAACTTTGTGTTCATGGGTTCTCTCAACTAGATTTTGGTTTCTTTGATTTTTCTACTTTGCTCTGTTTTGGTTATTGTATTAATTGTGAAATGCAATTTTGTGCCTTATCCTGATAACAGAGAATATTGATGGTTAATTCTTCTGTACCTTGTATTATTATATTTAGATCATAATTTTTTTTTCCTTCCTAATTTAATTTATATTTTTGAGTAGAGGGTCATTTTGAAAATTGAATACCCATATGCCAGTTTGATTGGATCCACCAAAACAAAAAATTAACAAAGTTTGCAGATTTGTGTTTAAAGTTTATGTTTATATCATCAACATCATCATATTTCTTCATTAAAGATTTCATTGTCCATGGCTTTGATGATCATAAACTTCCCCAAAGTTTGTATACATGTAAGATTTTTTTTTTTCCTAAAAGAAAGTTCAACTTAAATTTTCTCTGTAATGAATCCTTCAGTGACTTCCTTACTTCAGGTTCAGGAACATCTGATAGGATTCTGGTTCGTTTGGTGCATTCACAATTACTGGAAGGATTTGATATACTGTATATACATAGAGTTTTAGTTCTCCGAACCTTCGAAATTCTAATATCAAAATTAAGAATTCTGCTCCTAACGTTTCCGTTTCAGTGTTTCAGCTACTAACCTTTCACAAAAGATTAGAAGTTTGAGTTTCAATAGACCCTGTCAAACCCCTATCTTAATATGCAGAAAAGTTATAAAGAATGGCTTGACTTCCTTTCGTTACCTAATTATTTCTTGTATTATCGAGTAAGACTCTTTAGACCTTTAGGTGTTCCTTATGCATGAAGGTAACCAAGTCGGTCACCGTAGATGGCTGACTGATTTCCCACCAAATTCAGCAAGTAGGCCTTTTATATTTTCCTTCTGAGTTCGAATTATGGAAGCAAAAGTATAATAATACAAATATACAAGGAAAAGGTATCATCAACTACTTTTGATGAGTTAAAACTCATGATGTTTATATTGATCTAACATGCCCCTGCATCTACCATTAGGTAGGCCTCATGCAATATTTGTCCTAGCTCTATTTCATCTATTGTTCCATATCTTCGGAAACAATCACAAATTTTTTTTTTTTGGGTAATACTACTAGAAAATCAATGCCTAACCTTTGCAATAAATCAATGAATATATGCTTGTTTTGTTTGATTTTTATAATATGAAGCTATGGATAAACATCGTCTACTCCCTCCAATGTTGCCTCTGCTTCCTCTGCTCCAAGTACAGAAGAAACATTAAAGCGGAAGAGAAAGATGACTGTTAGTTCAGCAGCAGCAGGCATGAAAGGGCATCTGTAGATATTGCTAAGTTACAATTATATGTTATTATGTTCGTGAATATTTATATTACGCTAACTTTTTTGTTAGATCATATGTTATTAAGTAGTATTAATAATTTACTATTATATAAAAATAAATGAGGATTCAAACTTGAAAAACCTAGTGTGAGAAATATTACTTGAATTACATTTATGTTCAATCCTCAAACTTCATTTATGTGAAAAAGAACAATAGAATCAACAACACAAGCTTTTATACAATTGTAACTACAAAAAGGTGGCAGCCATATATACGATGATTAAACACTACCACAAAATAATAATATTGATCAGATATTTGCTTTAATAGTATAAATAAAAGAAACAATGTATGATACAATAATGTAATATTGTAATAATTACACATTATTTGAAAAAAAAGAGAGTATAAATAATTAAATTAATATGTTAACCTGGATAATAAGACAATGTAAGAGCATTTCCAATGCAAATATGCATTTTTGAATTTCTAATGCAATTATCCAAGATAATGTCACATCAATATTTCTATTCACTATGGGTCCACTTTTGAATTTGTATTCACTGAAATGTATATTCACATCTCCAATGCAATTATCTAAAGTCAAATATGTATGTATTTTATAACCAATCATAATAAAACAATTATTACATTATCTCTCATCTTTTATTTTACTATTAAATGAGCTTTAATATTATTGGTGGAAATAGTTAGAAATCCTAGTCAGCATTTCTAGGAGAGTTTCTAGAATTAGAAACTCAACTCCATATTCTCTGACTTTTTTTTTTGCCACATCATCTCCATATTCAACTTAGATAATTGCATTGGAGAGAGTTTTTTTTTTTATACTTTTTTAGTATCTATCCTATGTGGCACTCCATTTTTCTCCAAATGCATAATAGCATTGGAGATGCTATAATAATTATAATTATTCTTTTCAAAAATAATTTATAAGTATAAATATTGAAAATTAATTGGTGAGAATCATGTACATAATTATTGAAAATTAAACAATGTATACAATAATTTAATATTGTAAAATAAAATTTTCAAATGAAGAAAAAATGAAAGTAATATACAAATATTATTGTAATTGAATGTTGATTTTTTTTATACATAAAACTATCTATTTAATAAAATCAAATTAATATTGTCATGTCATGTCCTGTCCCATATGTCACTATTATGTGGTAACAAACATTAGACAGAACAAGAAAGACACTCTGGTCATTTGAATATCTTGTCCTGTCATGTCCCAGCCATACCAAACGCATAATAGTATAGTACAACTGTCCTGTCTCAGGCATTCCAAACACAATACATAATAACTGTCCCGTCCCATTCTGTCTCGTCCATGTACCAAACGCACCCCAAGCATTTTTTTCACTTTTTTATTTTAGGGTTAATAGCACTAACGCCCTTATATTTAGATGATACTTTGCATGCAACGACAAATTTTGTTATATCATACAAACCTCCTCTGAAATACGTCGACTTCTATATTAATAATTGTTGTTTTGCTAATGTATGAAGACCAATTTCTTTTATATTTGTTTGCAGATTGTCACTAAACATGCATGGAGAGATTACATATATACAATGGATGATTAAAAGTATATTTGGTGACGCTCAAATTAAGTCAATAGAAAAAGTCAAATGAATATTTATTGTTGAGCTGGAACAAAAGATTTTCGCCAAAAGGTTCCATATTGTTGCGAGGGTTCTTAGAGAGGGATCAGAGGGTCATTCTGTTTGTTCTCAACAAAAAATCGAAAACATGGAAACAAAAATTGTTAAGAGCACCGGTTAGTAACCGACATTTATACTTCGACGATATAGTACAAATAGATTAAGTTTATCATGGGATATAGAAATAATGATTAGTATTGTTCTACAGTGTAAAAGTGGATATTTAATTTTTTTGAGAGTTCTCTCTGGTCATGACAAATAGTTGATGAAATTTTGGCATTTATGCTTACAACAAGATGACTTATGTTGTGCCATTTTAAAGTCTTTGGGCATAATGATTTGTCGGACAAGTCTTCCATGTCAAATTCCCGTCATTATAAAGCAAATCACAGGTTTTGAAAATAACTCAAATCAACTGTCAAAAAAATGGTGTTTCAATTTATGTATAACCAACCTAATTGGGACATGACGAGTGGATTTTTGTGTCGTTGAAAGCATCGTCAAACATTTATAATAAAATTCAGCCTTGCTATAAGGCACGAGTCAAAAGACATATATAGAAATAAAACTAGTACAACGTGCAAGCAAGGGTATCGTTCCGCATGGATGTATTGTTAACCGTTTCAAGTTTTAGAGTTTAGGGAAAAGATGTAAATAGAATGTGGAGAGGTGAGAATGGTGTATGAAGTGGTGTTGTGTGTGTGTGTGTAGAAAATGTAAAGGAAAATAATGCAAACAAAGAGAATGTGGAAGGGTGAGAATGGTGATTAAGTGAGAAATAATAAAATGGTGGATTAGAGAGATGCATGAAAGTGGTCACACAAGGGTTTACAAGTCCACCAAACATAAGTGCATACAAGTGGGTTGTTAGACATTAAGCACATCCAATTTAAGTTAAGGGTTCGTTTTTGCCTCAATCCGATTTATACCCATTCATAGAGCTAACGGTTGAAGAGTGTGTTGAGGGCCTCTCAAACACGAAACCGCAACCGACATTTGTGAACCAATTCTATAAACCAATGCTAGATTGAGCCCCAATACTAACATGGTAATTGTAAAATGACAACTTTAGGTGTAATGAATGTGGAAAGAGTAATTGTTTCTCCAACCATATCTAACCTAGAGCCCCTAGCGCAAGAAAAAGTCGGATTCCTAATTATTGTAACTCCAACCACAACTCACCTAGAGCCTCTAGCGTGAGAAGTAACCAAAGTCCAATATATAACAAAAACAATGAACCAAACCTCTTTAAATATGACAATTAACAAGTTCATTCATTCTTCTTAGCTAATGAGTCAAGTCTATGCCCAGAATGGCCTTTCCAATGGCACAATCCTAACCCTAATTCACTCAAATACATCCATACACATGCAAATTCGACTTTCCATCAGCATACACACACAAATGGGACATTTGATTACTACTACTCCTACAATTACATTAATCTACTCCTAATTTCATTTATGAATACATATTAATTTTCAGTCTCCATACACAAACATTTCAAGATAGAGATATATTCAATAAAAGCAAGAATGAATCAAAACACAAATTAGATATAAAAACAACCACACATTATATTGAGCACAAATTAGGTTCACAAATATTCCCAAGTGGAGGTTTACACAAACTAAGAAAACATGAAATACAAAAAGAATGAGTTTAAAGGAGACAACCCTTGAAGAAACCCCTCCAAGAGCTCCATAAATGCCTAGCTCGAAATTGGTCATAGACCACCCCTATCTCCTTGCAATCAACTCTCAAATATGGTGGGTGATGGGTAGAAATGGTGTGGGAGAGACATCCATGGAGGAAAACCTCCATGGATGCTCTTGAAAGCTCTCTCTCTCTTAATTGGTGACGAAGATTGAAGAAGATGAAGTTTGGGTCTGAAAAATTATGAAAAGAGGAGAGGAAAAGGTGTTTATATGGTGTTGGGATGTTAGGATTATGAAATGGTAGTGAAAGGACCAAACTGCCCCTCAATTTCGGGCAAAAATCCGACCTCCAGGTCCCGTTCGGCGGTCAGAACGGCAGCCATATCGTGCCAGCTGAATTGACATCCGAATTGGTGATGAACCTACTGTCCTAATTCGGCTGTCAGAACGACTGTTGGCTTGCCCGCCGTTTTGCCCGCCGAATGGACATTTCTGCTCTGCGCACCAGTTACTCAAACATGCATAACTTCTTCCAGAAAAGTCGGAATTGCAATCCGTAAAAAGTTCTAAAAACTAGACTTCCATACCTTCTCAAGTATATAAAGATCTCTTCATGGTTCCATCGGAGGAGGGAGTATAGTACCCACAAGTTGGACGTTCTGCACAGGCCCTATACAATTTCAACCCATAAACTGTCGGAAAATCAAAGCGGTTCATGCACAGCGGTCTCGGTGTTGCATTCTTGCTTGATGACGGATCAATCATGGAAACATCTAGATTTTCTTGGCAACGATTGGGCTTAGATCAAGTTGCGGTCTGTATCAACGGTGATGCACGACACTCTGAATACTTCCATTTATTCTTGTTTTTGGCTCCTTTTGACCTCCCAATCTAATCTTTACGCTCAAAACCATGAAATATGGAATATGTACCTACACATGGCTCAACAAACACATAATATACAAAAATACACCCGAAAACGAGAACAAAATTGGGGACCTAAAATATGTATAAAATAGTCTGATCAGGACATATGTCTATATTTATGAAAAAAGTTGAAAAAAATAAATAAATGTAGACACATGTTCCAATTTGGTTGGTTGGACACAAATTGAGACACTATTTTTTAACAGCTGATTTGAGTCCTTTTGATAATCACATGTTGGAGACTAGCTTTAAAAATTCGGATCTAATCGTAATGAACATCAACGTTTATTATAGGAATGTCTGCATTAAATTTTCAATTAAGAATTTAATGCAATCATAAAACTATTCTTTGTGTTCAATGTAATAGATTAAAAGGCTATTGATTCACTTTTATGATATGACATAATCAAGTTGTCATCGGTTAACTTGTATATAAAAGATGTTCTTACGGTTCCTTTTGACCGTTCTCTCTTCATTGCTTTTCGGCTTCTCAAATCTAAATTGCAACTATCAAAAGGATCGTTATCACTTGTTCATGTGCAAGCAGATTCTTACGACGATAACTATCATTTATTCTGATTTTGAGATTTTGACTTACATAAGTCTCACTTATTCTAATTACATGATACAGTTTGGTTTATCGGTCAAGTACTTTATACAACAATATTAATTTAAAATTAAAGGATACTTTGTATTTAAAAAAAAATGCATTGTTTGCACCTCAAAAGAAGAGTACATTGGTTACTAATATATATATATATATATATATATATATATATATATATAAATAAAATCCAGTGAGAACTTTTTATGATGCACACTTTTAAACACCTTTAATGAAATTTAATGCAATATATTGAATATTGATGTGATTTTTTGTGTAGATGATAAAAACATTGAAATACAGTTGTGAAAAAAATTTGAAAAATTTCGGGTACAATAACTAATTTTTTCAGACTTTTTTAAAGACAAAACATTTAAGAATAAGAAAATATAAGAAAAATAGTTCTTAAATCCAAAAAATTTCCATTTTTTTACCAAATGTATATTTTGATTTTCTTATGATGTATATAAAAAATCTCATCGAAAGACATTCAATTACATGCAATTTCATCAAAAGTGCTCATTGTATTAAAATAAATGGGTGCTGGTAGGAAAAGTTATAAATATATATATATATATAAATATAAATATAAATATATATATATATATATATATATATATATATATATATATATATATATATATATATATAAGAAAAACAGTCCAAAAGCTTGATTTTTATGTATATCATTATCCAACAAAAAAAAAAGTAAAAACAAAAAGAAAAGAAAAAGAAAAAGAAAATACAAACTTTTGACAAAAACAACTCAAATCATATTTTCTTTTCTTTTTCTTTTTTATTCCTCATAAACGTATAAGGAATCCAACAAAAGCATGAAAAGGAAAATAGAATGAAGAGAAAAAAAGGGAAAAATATATCAATACGAGAGGAGATCTCTTTTATAGAATTATATTCCATTTTATAACAATTCTTTCTAGTTAATTAGTTTAAATTGAAGGTATTTAAATAAATATAATATAATAAAATAACTAAGTTAAGGGCAGTTTTGACATTTTACAAATTTAAGGTTAGTTAAAGGTTTGTTTTACCGATAATTAATGAATTTTAAGTAATGTAAAGATAGAGCT
Source organism: Dipteronia sinensis (assembly GCA_033220585.1). Taxonomy (NCBI): domain Eukaryota; kingdom Viridiplantae; phylum Streptophyta; class Magnoliopsida; order Sapindales; family Sapindaceae; genus Dipteronia; species Dipteronia sinensis. The sequence continues at coordinate 8,749,575 of CM065644.1, read as the reverse complement.
GTCAAAATGACCCACGAACACGATCCATGAACCTGACACGAACCCGAGTTTGATAAACGGGGATCATAAACGGGTCAACCCGTTTGACTTGTTTATTATACGGGTCGTGTCGGGTTTTGTTAAACAGGTTCACGGATGATCCTTTTATCAGATATGGTACATTTATAATTTTAAATTACATTGGGATATAACTATAATTTTGCATATAGTATATAATGAAACCCTACCATTCTAACTTAGCAGTCGCACACTCTATCTCTCTCACAAATCAATCTCTTCCTCTCTCACACAAATCACACTTTTTGCATCTTTGTGAGCCAAATCACACTCTTTACATCGCTCTCTCACACACAGTCACACATTTTCTACCTCTATCGACTCTTCACATCTCAACTCAACTCCCATCTTCGTCACTATCTTCCACTTCGCTGTCTTCCATCTCCTATGACGTTTTCAATCTCCATTGTCTTTGTTTCACCCGTTAATTATTCTGTAGTTTGGTTAACGATTAACTTTTTTTTGAAAGTTTAATTAATTATTGACAAATTCTTGCTTTTTGTGGTGGGAAAATGAAAGTGTTCTAGAATTGCTTGATCTCTATCCATATCCATACTCTCTTCGATTTTCATATGTGATCGAAACATTCGAAGAAGATGGATCAAAACATAATACAATTTGATAGAAAAATATGTTCGATAAGATTCTCAATGAATGAAGAATTAAACTGATTTTTTTCTTAAACGTGTCACGGGTCAACCCATTTAACTAATCGTGTTGTGTCTGGTTTTAATGTGGTTGACCCGTTTAATTAAACGGGTCGTGTCGTGCCAATGGTTAATCGGGTTCGGGTTGTGTTGGGTTGATGTAAACTCGACCCATGAACCCGTTTTACCAGCCCTATAAAGGTATGTTGGATCCACTATTTCTTTCCATTTACTTGTGTTTAACTGGATTGGAATAGATTATATTGCAATCTCTCATATCTAATCGGATAGATTGAAGATTGGATCATATAAAATCCAAAAGATCGGATCCGCCGCACATCTCTAAGGAGATGTTTGTGTAATTGAAACAAACGTTGACATTTTCGGAATGTAATCTAAAATCAGGGATGTTGGTGCAATTAATTTCTTTTAATAATAATCATAATATTTACAAAAAAATAAAAAATAAAAAAGACAAAAACAAATTTAATTGAAATAAAACCAAATTAAAATCAAACAAAATTTCTTTTGGGTCTCTCTATCTCTCTCTTTTGCTGCTCCTTGGACCTCTTTCTTTCTTTCTCTTCTCAAAAATTTTAAGAGCTGTCATAACCCAATTTGATAACAGCCTCTGTCTTCGGTTTCAGGTTCGATCTATCCGATGCTGTTTCTGATTTCCGTTCTCTTAATTTCGTTATCCTATGTGTTCCTGTTTTAGGGTTTGATTTTTAATTGGGGTTTTGGGGATTTATGTCTACGATCTTAATATTTTGGTAACCGATTGTTTTGAGCTTCATGGGTATCTTGTTTTCTACAATTGGGTCTGTCTAGATATTTTTGTTTATTGAGTTTTTTGTCTTTCGATGACTGCATTCGATTTTTAATCTAATTGATTGTCGTTGAACTGGGTTTTGGATTCTATTCAAGATTTGAATATTGAGGTTTATTTCAAATTAATTTTTTAGAGGTGGGTTTTCTGTGTACAAGATACAAATGTTGAATTAGTTTATTCCTTAAAAGAAAAGAGCAGTCTCAGAAGATGAGTATTTTCAAATTTTGTGTTTTGCAGTATTTTGGGTTTTGTGTAAATTAAATTATATCAACATCTTGGTCAAATCGTTGTAGTTTGATTGTTTCATACGAGCTTTTTGTTTTAATAGCTCCAATCAATGAAAAATCAGTTATACTACTTAAAATTTCCTTTACTTTTTCCACTCCTATTAGCAGCCAAATAAATGGTTTTTGGATACAAACTCGATTTCGTTGAGGCTGGAGTTAATTAAAAATAATGGTCTGAAATTGGGGTTTTTAATATTTTTTATTATTATGGTGTTAAGATGGTCGAATGGGATGTTTGTAACGTGTATATTGTTTTATCTCCCGTAAACTGATTTTAAGAGCTAATGTTGACTCATTACATGGGTTCTTGATAATTAGCATGTGGAGTTGAAGGAGTGTGGGGAAAGGAGTTTTGGAGTGGGGAATAGCAGGGATTTCGAGCGAGGAGTCTGGAGTGGGAAGGTCTGTTGAGGGGATTTCGAGTGGGCAGCGTTGCCAATCAGGGGAAGCATTGGCAGCTTTGCCAATCAGGGGATTTCGGTCTTCTAAGCAGGTGGAAAATGGAACCCCATCAACTTCGCCCCCATATTGGGACACTGATGACGACGATGACGGCTGTATGCTTTTGGTACCCTATACTTTTGTTTTGAATACATCATTGTGTTTTTGTATACTCCACAACTGTCAGCTAATGGAAATTATTTCTCATTAATGATATTTTGAAAGACCGAGTTGAAGGAAAAACCGAAAAACGAAAGTGGACAATGATGCCAAATGGAGAATACTGTGATGCATAATATGGTTTCCTATTATTTTTTGATCTTTTGGTTAATTAATGTGTTGTCTATACACTTGAAATTTGAAGCTGAAGATTGAGGGCTCTGAAATTTTTATGCTTATTTACTCCATAAAGTTTGTTTGATCACGATAATAGATTATTATATCTGTTGTGAGATAATATTTAGTGAAATTTTCGATTTGCTGGTGCCTGTGTGATTGTTTCCGTGTATATTTATCTATCTGTTTAGTATTAGATTGTGAAAAATGTGTTGTGAATTCTTTGAAGATTGCTTCAGTGTAACTTACGAGTATTGTAATCTTGACATTGGCTATTTTGTATTAAGTTAATTGTGCTGAGTTATTTAACTTGGCTCAGGACCTCAGGTATAATCCATTTTAATTAAAAGTTTGTAATATATTTCATTTGGTTTGTAGGGAGAAAGCAGACCGCCCATTTCGTTGCCTTGATTGTCAGTATAGGAGAGAACTTGTTAGGGTATATTTAACAAATGTAGAGCAAATTTGCCAGCGTTTTGTGGAAGAAAGGCGAGGGAAACTTGGGAGGTTGATAGAAGACAAAGCTAGGTGGTCAAGGTATTGTATATTTTCACCTTTGTTAGCTTAAAGCACCGACTATTCCTTCATACTGTTTAATATATTTTTTTTGAAGATGGCCTTTTAAGGTGTTCTTGTGAAATGTTTATTTGGTTCCTGTGATATCGGTTCGACATTCTGCTGCATATTCTTAATGACTTTTGTGTGTGCGTGTGTGTATATTGCTATATCTAGTTACCCTTTTATTGGCGTAATTATTATTTGTAATCATTTTTTGTTTGCAATGGGTGCAGCTTCTGTGGTTTCTGGTTGGGCATTGATCAAAAAGCCCGGCGCCGTATGTCTAGGGAGAAAACAGATTTGAAAGTAGTTGTAAAGCACTTTTTTATAGGGGAGGACGTCACATCTACTTTGGTTATGGATTCCTTATATAGTTGGCTGAAGGCTCTTGAAGGACTAGGTCAAGGGAAAGAAAGGGAGGACAAAGTTGTTGGATGCTGAAGATACACCAGCTCCTATTGTGCATGTGGATAATGATATGTTTGTTTTGGTGGACGATGTATTGCTACTACTTGAGAGGGCTGCCTTAGAACCGTTGCTGCCGAAAGATGAGAAGGGTCCTCAGAATCGTACAAAGGTGGGTTTCTGTAAATGTTGGATTAAACCTGTTTTCTGGTTGTCAGTGTTATGCTGTCAGCTGGTTTGCATCTCCAGCTCTATGCATGGGCTGTCTAATTCAGTATAATATTTTCAAGAGTTGCTATAATTTTCTTTCGTGATTTTTTTCTTTTTATTGCTTCTTTGGTTCATGTACTTTACATTTCTGAAAATCTGAACCAGTGACATTGGGCATGCATATTTAATATGTAAACTTGAATTTGAGCCATCTCTCTAGCTTTAAGTTAAAGATGAGATCATCCATTTATGGTGATCGAAGGTGGTGACTGAATTTTGGTGATGGTAGTAGTATGGTGTTTTGGGGCAGGCGACATTCATGGTGATAGTGGTGGTAGTTATAGAATACTTACGGATGGCAATGGTGACATTTTGGTGGAAACATCATCTTCCTTTTTGTACTTAATAAACTGAAAATCTTTTTCCAGTTGCGTTCGTAGTTACGGTCTTGGATTATTTCATTTCAATTCCATTCCTGTGAACCGTACATAATTTCAATAGTTAAAGTTATTAGCCTTAACTATATTAAGAATAACATAAACCTATTATGAGTGGAAAATTAGATTTCTTATTCTAATAGTAACAGTTTTTGTACTTCAACATCTGTGAGCGCCCTTCTTGCAAATCTTGTGCAATCATGATATTGTACTGTTCTCCCTTTCTCTTTCCCCTTATTTTGTGAATTTATTTTGTTTTAAGTGGTGTGTGTATGTAAAGTGAGATCAGGGATGTTACACAGAGAGGATATGATCCTGGATAACTGAGGTGAAAAGGGGGAAGGATCTGTGCTAACCACCCCTTAATATTACTTTTTTCTTTCACAGTTGTGTGCCGTGGAGTTTATTACCACTTGCGACTTGTGTTGATTAATTTCACTTATGTTGATTTGAGTGTATACATTTGGATGTGCAATTCCCTGGAAATCTAAGTTATGTTTACAATATTACCAACTGTTTGTTGAATTTGTATTTTCATTATATATATATTATTCTTTCCAATTTTGTATTTCTTATATATTTTTGTTAGTCTTAATTTAATATATATTATTTCTTAATTATGTATAATCACTTAGCAACACTTCCATCTTGCAGGATGGTAGTTCAGGAGAGGACTTCAACAAGGATTCGATTGAGCGTGATGAAAGGAGCCTCACAGAATTGGGGCGTAGGACTCTGGAGATTTTTGTCCTTGCGCACATTTTCAGGTAATTTATTTTATAATTATGCATTTTTCTATTAAAAACCCTTTGTATTTTCTTCTATGTAATTAGCAAGACATTTGGTTTTTTACTTAACATTTATGCATGCAAGTTAGACGTGTCTTGTTGGCATTTTTCAGGCCCAATTTTGTTTTCATTTTATGTAAACACAACCCAATACCTGTTTAGTTTACAAGTTGTTTTTAGAAAATAAACAAAACAAGGAAAATAGAACTAGTGTTAAAATTGAAAAACGCGGAAAACACTTCGGGTGCGTTTGTTACGCGGGACAGGACAGAACAAGGTGGGACAACTTGTCCTTGTCCCGCGTTTGGTGCTCTTTTAGGGTGGGACTGGGTGGGACAAGATGGGACAAAAATCCCAAAAAACTGTCCCACCCTACACCCTCGGCCAAGTTGTCCATGGCCATGGGACAAGTCGGGAAAAGACTTCTTTGCCCTTGAAACTTTCAAAAAATTACATCTATATAAATTAAAATCCTATTTTTTTTCTCTCCTCTCTCCTCTCTCTCCTCTCTTCTCTCTTCTCTCTTCTCTCTTCTCTCTTCTCACCAACACCAAACCGATCGATGATCTTCTCTTCAAACCGCTGCAACGACGCCGACGACGGGAAGCGACAACGGCGACGACTACCGGAAGCGACGACGACGACGACGATCGGAAGCGACGACGACGACGACGATCGGAAGCGACGACGACGATGCCCACTTTGACCAGAAGCGACGACGACGACCGGAAGCGACGACGACGACGACGACCGGAAGCGCGACGACGACGACGACGACCGGAAGCGCGATGACGACGACGACGACCGGATCGATCTCTCTTCTTCTTCTTCTTTCTCGGCTTTGGGGTGGTTGATGGTGGTGGTGAGATTGATTGATGGTGGTGGTGAGATTGGTGGTGGTGGTGAGATTGGTGGTGGTGGTGGTGGTTGACAGTGTATGGATGTGGGTTTGATAATAAATTTGTTTAATTTTGGGTTGATGATAATGAATGATTGTTGGAAAATCATGAACGATTTTTGATTGTTAGGTTTTTTTATTTGTTTTCAATTTTTTTTTCCAGAAGTTTTGATTTGTTTTCAATTTTTTTTTTCCAGAATTTTGGATGAAATCTGATTTTTTTATTGTTGGGTTTTTTGATTTGTTTTGTTTTTTGATTTGAAGATATCTGATTTTCCAGATTTTTTGATGGAATTTCCAGATTTAAGAATAAGAAAAAATGTTTCCAGATTAATTAAAATGTTTCCAGATTTAAGAACAAGAAAAAATGTTTCCAGATTAATTGAATGTTGGTGGAGACCAATCCCAGATTGGATCTCCACCGTTCATCAATCATTAATATCTGAAATAATTAATCAATCATGATGGTGATTGATGGACGGTGGAGATTCAATCTGGAAAATAATAAATATCTGAAAATTTATTAAGTTAATCCCAACCATCCATCTTAAATAATCTTGTAAAATTATTAATTAAAATATTTTTCAATAACAATAAGGGCACTATGGTCATTTAAACCTCTTGTCCCGTCCTGTCCCGTTCTGTTCCAGTCATACCAAACACATAACAGTACAGTCAATAGTTTTGTCCCAGGCATTCCAAACATAATATGGAACAACTGTCCTGTCCTGTCCAGTCCTGTCCTGTCCCGTCCCGTCCCGTCCCGTCCCCGTACCAAACGCACCCTTCAGGGGCCGTTTGGTATGAGGTAATCAAAATAATGTGATTCCTGGGAAAGTGAAACCCAGTAATGTAATTCCTGGGAAAGTTGTATACATGTGTTTGGTTGTGTATGGGAATGTTACGTCGGATTCCTGGGAATATTATGTAACAGTGTTTGGTTGTACATGGGAATTTGTTTTTTTTTTTAATTATTAAAAACTAAAAAATTAAAAACAAAAATTCGAAGTCCTTTAAAAAAAATGAACCCACCAATTATCTTTGACATCTTCCATCTCTTTCAAGAAAAAAAAATCCAAATCCATCTTTTATCTCCTTCAAGAATAAAAACCCAGATCTTTCACCTATTGCCTCCATGTCGTCGTCGTCCATGCCTCCACTTCGCCGTCTTCATCGTCGCCTCCATTCGTCGGGATCTTCGTCGTCGTCATCATCGAGCAAACCCAACACTAGCTGCAGTTTCGCCTCCAGCCGGGATCTTCGTCGTCGTCGTCGTCGCCTCCGTCCGCCAGGATCTTCGTCGTTGTCGCCTCCATCCGGCCGGGATCTTCGTTGTCGTCATCAACGAGCAAACCCAAAACTTGCTGCAACTTTTTTTTTTCTTTTTATGTTGTTGATGGTGTTTGATGTTGTTTGAGCAAACCCAGATATTGTTTTGATGAAGATGAAGTTGGGTATTGATTAGTGTGAAAATTTGGTGTTTGTGTAGTGTCAATATCGATGAAGATGAAGTTGGGTATTGATTAGTGTGAAAATTTGGTGTTTGTGTAGTGAGAAAGTGTAAAAAAATAAAATTGGGGATTTTTAATGTTAATTTTCAGAAGCATCTTTGAAGAACCAAGAAGAATGAAAATAAAAAATAATTTTTTTAATGAGGGTGGGTCCCACGGTGGGAATCAGATGGAGGGTAATCTGAAACCCACCTATTGTGATGGGAATCACATTACCCCCTTAGGGGGTAGGGGTAATGTGATTCCCATGGGATTCACTTTCCCGGGAAACAAAAAACACAAACCTTCTACCAAACATGAGAATGCTATGAGATTCTCATTCCCATGTAAAGATGACCCTATACCAAACGGCCCCTCAATTTTTTGTCTTATCTGCTTCTTGTTCTTCTTCTTCTTCTTGAGCAGCCGATCTGCTTCTCCAACAAATGGAGGAGCAGATCGGCTCCTCCAATGCTGGTGGCAGGTGAGATCCTCCTCTGGCAACTTGGCCAGATCGGCGTCGCTGGAGGAGAATCTCTCATCCTCCATCGCTAGAGGTGGCCGACAGTGAACATATATTAATTTTTTTATATCTATTAGATGCGGTATTTTTACATTTCTTTGCGTCAGGATATCAAAAAAAATTCTATTCAAGCTAATTTATAGGAAATTAAAAATTATGTCTACCAGGTACCAATTCAATTCACTTTGTGAACTTCAAATCTCATTTTAAATCTGTTATTTTCATTTGTTAGTAAAATTAATATTTTTTTTTTCTAAATTATGGGTTTATTGTTGAATGCTTGATTAGTTAATTATGATTTGTGATCACTGATAAGTTATTGACCTCCTTTTAAATATTGAAGTTTACAAATTACAATAGAAAAACTAGATCAGCCAATTATTTAACCAAATTGTTTAATAATTTTAGGTTATAAACTTATAATGTCAAACAAAATGTAAACTTGATATTATTTTTATTTATTTATTTATATATTTTCAGTTTTTCTATCAAATGCATTCAACATATGTTATCAGACGCATTTTCAGATTTCGAAAACTGAAACCAAAAACATTGTTTACATTTTTTCTTAAAAAAACAAATGAAAAGTGCTACCTGACATGCCCTTAGTTATGTTAACTAGTTTCCCTCTATAAAAATCAGTTCAACTGTTGTCATTTGGTATTATATATACATCTTTTTCGATCCTTTTTTTAGTTGAATGCACTGCTATGGAAAATGTTACTATTTTTTTATTCAATGAAGTTATTGTTTGATAATGTAACTGCAATTTTATCAGTTTTGACGCTCAAGCATAATGATTATATTTTGGATGCTCATCATTACCCACAGATGCCTCATTTTTTCACCTTTACGTGCAGCAATAAAATTGAAGTTTCCTACCAGGAAGCTGTTGCATTGAAGAGCTAATTCGTGAAGAGGAGGCAGCGTGGCTGGCTGAAAGTGAGCAGAAGGCTAAGCGTGGAGCAGCTGAAAAGGAGAAGAAGAGGTAATTTCACAAGGAAGCTTTTTTTCACCTTTACGTGCAGCAATAAAATTGAAGTTTCCTACCAGGAAGCTGTTGCATTGAAGAGCTAATTCGTGAAGAGGAGGCAGCGTGGCTGGTTGAAAGTGAGCAGAAGGCTAAGCGTGGAGCAGCTGAAAAGGAGAAGAAGAGGTAATTTCACAAGAAGGCTGGTTGAAAGTGAGCAGAAGGCTAAGCGTGGAGCAGTACGTAGTTTCACAAGACAAATGCATATATAGAACAATGAACATAAGAGGTAATTTTGTTTTGATCGACTACTTTGTGGTAAACTAAACCGACATGTCAAATTCAAACATTAGATTTCAAGTCTTTTTAAAACTTGCCTTGAGTCAAAAGTTTGACATTGCAGCCATCTTAATTCTTGATTCACACATTCTTGTCTCCCAACAACAATTGACAAGATACAGAGAGGCACGAACCACATTAAACGTTAAATTCTACCACCACTACTACATTTAATGTAATCAAGCTCAAATTTCTTCTTCTTCATTAATTTACACATTTATCATGCATTCATGCTTATGCATAGAGGTTTTATTTCTATATGAACATTATAAAACAGAAACATAACTCCATCGCAACAATTTTTTGATATCTTATGACGAGTTTACTAATTGCCTAATTGAGAATGAAAATTACTCAAATGAATCAACTTTCATTGCAAATAATGGAATCAGGAAAGAGAATTTAATTCCCTGAGTGAGGGGTGAAAATTAAGTTCTCCTTCCGGCATAATCTTTGATTTGTATGTGGTGTCCATATAACTCGATTCCCAACGGTTTTAATAAACAATGTAATCATAAATTAGAAATTAATTTTATTTTCATCTTTGAGATTCGTAATTAGCTATCACATTCTTAATACAAACTAACATTATGCGCATGCAGTGGCGAAGTATGCATTAGTGAATGAGGGGGGCATGGCCCCCAAGTCCACAATTTTGTTTTAAAAAGTTTATTTACATTTCATCCAATTTTTTTGCCCTTTTTTTGTATTTAACATTTTGCCCTTTTTTTCATCCAACTCGTGGATTTAATAAACTTTTCCAAGGTATTTTTCGAAAGATCAATGACATAATATTCGTTAGTTTCTTCCATATGTATTCTTATAAAATGAAGTACTTGTTATAATTAGAGCAAGAGTAAAAGGTGGAACAATAATAAAGAATAAATTATAAAATGTTTATTATATCCAAGCGCATACAAAACATTATCTACCTTTTTCCAGGTAGAATAAAAAAAAAAAGGAGACCTGAGCCGGGTATGCAATCTGGCATATCAATCGTTGCACCCCAGCAAAAATAAAAATACAAAACATGTTAATCGTTGCACCCCCAGTAAATATAAAAAGAAAATAACATAAAAAAATGAGTTTGATAAAAATAAAATAATAAAGACATTGAAATTATATTTCTGAATTGATTGTAGTAGTATATGAAACCCTAGTGCCTGATGAGAACATCAAGTTAATTAGTAGTGAAATGGTATCTTGGTTGTTGTACGTTCTTATCATTTTGTTAAAGCCGCCGCCGAGAAATCCACATCGGTGTCTGGTTTTGGAGGTGGCGGTGCACGGTTGACATAGCCAGCAAAGTTCTTTCCGTTCAAGCTTGGGCAGTGGCCGCTACCACCGGGAATGAACGTGCAAGGAGAACCGCCAATTGGTGGGACAGGACCCTTTTGAAGGGACTGCAAATAATTATTGGGAAAATATTTCAACAATTGGTTACTATCGTGCAAAGCCTAAAGGCTGCACCCAATTGTATTGTACTTGAAGTGAGCAAAATGACGAAAATGAACAAAAATGGCAACAAGCTGCTGGATTTATGGTACCCCATCTGTCTGGCTTTATTGAACAAAATGGCAACAAAATGGTGTAAATGAAATAAGTTAATATTCTGCTGTTGGAAATGAGTTTGGTGAGATCATTTGGGGTGCCTACATGCATTTATATAGGCAGGGTTTTATGAGTTTATTTTTTTATTTTTTTATAGAGAATTCGGTTGTTTTGACTTCTCTCCGGCATGAAATGTTAATATTAACTTGGCCATGGTTTGAAGTTTGAACCTCTATATAGTCTAAATTCTGAATCAAACACACGGAACCGTGAATGCCAAAAAGTAATTTTTTCGATCCTCGATTTAATATCAGAATGATTTTAGGATTTTCAATCTCCTCCCCGACTCATTCCCGTACCTGTTATATATATTGAAGAACGTCATCTGATATTCATGCATGTCAGTAGATATAAAATAGGAATCCAAAAATTAAATTACACTTTTTAGAGTGCGTTATTCAACAATGTCTATGTTGTTATAACTTATGTTTAAAAAACACTTATTATGGTGAACGGACAAAAATACCTCCACAGTAAAATTCTTCACCATTTTGTTTCCTTTTAAAATCCTCCATCAATGGCGGTGGAACTGACGAATCGATGAACACACATACACCAACCACAACCAAACACAATAACGACTTTTGATTTCTCTGAAAAAATGAAGTATGTAACTTTCTCTGAAAATGAAGGGTTTCGAATTGGGGATTCGGTGTTAGAGAAGATTGATCGTACCGATTTATATACCTATTTGAGGTCCCTATTTCCTAGCTTTTGTTCTCGTTTTCGAGTATATTTTGGCTTATAATGTGTTTGTGAGCCTTGTGTAGGTACATATTCCCTACGGAACGTATTTGAGCTTAATTGAAGTGTTTGGAGGTTATTTGGGCTGAAATGGAAAGTGCCGTGTAGAACACTCAACTTTCAGGGGCCATATCTCTCTCCTCAGAATGTACTACATTATCTACTACCTATTTTTGGAAAGCCCCGGATGTCTACTTTTTAATGCTTTTTACAGATAGCAATTTTGAGTTTTCTATAGGAAGTTATGGTCGTTTTCGTAACGGTGCGCGAAGCTGGAAAATCTTCACCCGAGGGAATAGCGACCTAGATAGCGACCTGAGCACCATGTCGCTTCCAAGTCACCTTTTTACGCAGAACAACCATTTTCAGCTCTTTTTTGAGGGACAATCTTGTATTTTCACACTCAATTCTTGCCTTAACCTCCTAACTCTATAAATACCCCATTTTCTCTCATTTTTTCAGACATCTCTTCTCTCCCTCTCACACCCAAAACACCTTTCTTCCATTTTCTCATCTCTTTCACCTTCTCTACCAATTAAGGAGTGATTCAAGCTCTCATGGAGGTTTTTCCTCCATGGGAGCTCACCATACACCTTCACCACCACTTTATACACTTCATCCACCCAATTAAGAGTAGATTGCAAGGAGATAGGAGGAGTCTTTGACCAAAAACAAGCCAAGCATGGAAAATAGTTCTTGGAGGAGTTTTCTTCAAGGGTTGTATTTCATTTACTCATTCTCTTTGTATTTCTTGTTTTCTTAATTGTGTATCACGAATTTGGGATATTGTAAACCTACACTTGTGTAATATTTGTTTTCATTGTTCTTAAATTCTTTGGGTTTTGTTCTATTCTTTGATTTAAACATAATTTCTCTCTTATTATGATATGAATGTGTGTGGATGGTCAAAAATCAATATGTGTCCATGAATGGGTTTAAGAGTAGAGTAATTTAGATTAGGAATTTAGTTGCCCATGATTGTTGATTGATTGGTGGATGACTAGAAATGCCATGAGTAGAATGATGTGAGTGTTTGAGTTTTAGCTCCAAAGAATGGGTGAAGCTTGGTTGATAATGCATGCAAATGCTAGATTAGGCTTTGGTTATTTATTCTTGTGCTTAATGGGCCTTGTTTCAAGGCACAATTGCTCATCCCATGGCTTAGGTTTGTGTGGTGAATTGATTTTTGTGAATGCCCTAACCAAGAGAATGAACCCTTAATTCAATTGAATGTTCTTTATGTTTAACAATCAACTTTAGTGCATATAGTTGTTGGTAAGCTTATTTCCATTTTAAGTCATCCATCTTAGGGAATTTAGAGAGATAAGGAGAGAGCTTTCTCTTTTGTTGAGAGGGTTATGCATTCATGAGAGAGGGAGAACGCCGTAGTCGTCCAGTGGTCAGGACATCTCGGATTGACACCCGAGAAGACCCGGTGTTCAATTACCGGTTATGGATGAGGGGTCTCATTTCTATCCATTTTGTATTTCTTTCTTTGTATCTTTGTCTCTTCTTTGATGTGTACTTTCATTCATTAGGGAATTGATATAAACCTAGTATTGTTGCCTTTTTTGATGCATATGCTTGTTAATGGTTGAGTGGCCCTTCGAAGTGCTTAAAGCTTTTGAGTGGCTAGCCACCACTTGAACGAACGTTGGTTGTTGTGTGAAGGACCGAGAGGTGAAGCACTCAACGTGCACTAGTAGGTTGGCCACTACATGTAGAGCCTGCATGCGGTTTTGCATGTATTGTCGCTATGTGTGTTTCATTGTTCTTAATGAACTCCAGTGCAGTTCGGGCAACCATCGAGAGATAGGTTGTTGGTGCATATCGGTATAGTCGGTTGTTGCTGGAGTGAGGACAATTGACGAGGATTAAGTAAGCACGGCATTCAACATTGACTATGCATATTTGTATGAAATTGTGTGATTGCTATGGTGAAGTCATTTACTTAGTGTAACCATATACATTCCATATCGCTCCATTCCATCATATCCTTGTACATATTTGTTTATGTTGTTTGTAGGTTAGTTTAGCATTTACTTTTTCACATTCTTTTGCATGCGCAACACACGAGCAAAACACTAGTCCGCTCGGCGTGTTGTAAAAATAGCTAGAACTAGAAACGGATGGTGAATCCCACCTCCCTGTGGAACGATCCTTGCTTGCCGCTGTGCTAATCTCTGTGACTCGCACGCTTGCGAGGCCAAACTTAAATGTTCATATTTTGATCGACACTGCAGTGATGTGTCATCAAAGAAGAACAAAACAGAAACAGAGGAGCACAGAACAACAACCCAGAAGTCTCGAAAAGCAATCACAAAGTCTCTGAACACAAGCACAAAGTCTCATAACACAAAGTCTTAGAACATAAACACAATGTCTCGGACATCATACAAAAGTCTTGGACAATATTCAAAAGTCTAGGACCGCATACAAAAGTCTCGGAAGGCTTATGAAAAGTCTCAGAAGGTTTATGAAAAAGTCTCGGACAGTATAAAAAAGTCTCGAAAACTAAGTTACTGTTCATCATCTTCCCCACTTGAAAATCCCAACCCATAACAACTTTAACAATGGAAAATTCAAAACCAAAACCCAATTTGGGTTTTAAATTGAACAAAAATCTCTAGCGGCGCTGCCCACGACCACCTTGAGTTGACCGAGTAGCTCGACCACAGCGAGCTCAGCGGGGAGCTTAACCCCCGAATGTATCAACGTAGCGCCATTAAACTAATCCAATGAAGATGTATCGATAATGTTATGAAAGTTGATTTTGTTTGAGTTGAGAATAACTATACAAGGGGAAAGTAAGAAAAAAGTTAAAGTTAAAAAAATAATTAAAAAAAGTGTTAAGTAAGGACATTTTTAGAAACCACTTACTTTGTTGCCTTTTAAACATAAGTTATTAAAGTGATATCCCTCGTGCAACACCAACTCAAAAAAGTGTCATAAACCACTATTTCCTCTATAAAACAGCTATACACCCTTAAAAAAGTAGATATAAAAAGAGAGTTTGTTAATGAGCTGTAATGAGATGTGTTATGATATAATTGATTGTTATCGGTTTTGTATTATAATTTTCATATTATTCACTAATTTTGATATGATATCTATTAAAAAACCATTAAAAAATACATTAATGAGATGAGAATAAAGATGGGGCAATGAACCGATCCCTTAATAAAGAATCCATGTATCCGCACTGTTTACTTTAAGATGAGTATTCACCGGAGATGATATCTCTCATATAAATTGGGTTTGGGAACGGTAATAGAAAACATGTCTCCGACCTATACCATTGACATCCCAAGTGTGGCCAACTCGTCTAGGTATATTGGCATGATGGTTGGAGTTTTCAAAATAGAACTCCACTGACATGGTTCAAATCCCGCATTGTATATATTGTTACACAATTTCTTCTATAGTGGGACTGTGAGACGGTTTGATGTCAGATTTTAAAAAAAAAACATGCATGCGGTGCGTTTTGAATAATAGAGATAAGTTTTCAACCTATCAATTTTTACCATTAATAATGATAAGGGAAATTATCATTTTCCCCCCTGAAGTTTGCCATATTAGATAAATTGGTCTCTCTAGTTTCAATAATGGCCAGTCAACCCCCTGAAACCCAAACTATTAGTCATTTTGCCCCTTCTGTCAAGTTTTCCATCCAAAAAACCTTTGACCATTAATTGAAAAATTAAAACATTCCCATGAGGGATTTAACCCATGACATTGTGGCTAAAAACCACATACTCTAACCAGCTGAGCTACTCCAACTCATATTAGAGTTTTGTTGATGTAAATGTATATATATAGTTATATAATTTGCTTAAACTAATTTAAATCTGTTTGTATAATTTAAAATAAACTTATATTTAATAATAATATACAAAAACAGATTTATGAAAAAAAAATAATAATAAGAAAACAAAAGGAAACCCAGAAAATCAAAACCCGTAATTTTTTTTAAAATTCCTTTTAAAACCCGTAATGGTCAAAGGCTTTTTGGATGAAAAACTTGACAGAATGGGCAAAATGACTAATAATTTGAATTTCAGGGGGTTGACTGGCCATTATGGAAACTAGAGGGACCAGTTTATCTAATATGACAAACTTCAGGAGGGAAAATGATAATTTCCCTAATGATAACGAGCAGGGAAAAGGATCCCATTCAAACTTGGTTAAGGAAATATATTAATTTAAATTCGTAACCTTTAGCATCTTATAATCAATCATACATATAGAACATCGAACAGAACAGGCCGGGTCATAATTTTGTTATAATGATGTGAGCCACAGTACGTAGTTTCACAAGAAAAATGCATTTATAGAACATTGATCAGAAGAGGGTTATAATTTTGTTTTGACTACTCTGTGGTAAACTAAACCGACATGTCAAATTCAAACATTAGATTTCATGTCTTTTTAAAACTGGCCTTGAGTCAAAAGTTAGACATTACGGCCATCTTAATTCTTGATTCACACATTCTTGTCTCCCAACAACAATTGACAAGCTATAGAGAGAGGCACGAACCACATTAAACATTAAATTCTATCACTAGTATTACATTAATGTAATCAAGCTCAAATTTCTTCTTCTTCTTCTTCATTAATTTACACATTTATCATGCATAAAGGTTTTATTTCTATATGGATATTATATAACAGAAACATAGCTCCATCACAACAATTTCTTGATATCTTATGGCACTTTTACTAATTGTCTAATTGGGAATGAAAATTAATCAAATGAATCAACTTTCATTGTAAATAATGGAATCAGGAAATAGAATTTAATTCCCTAAGTGGGAGGTGAAAATTAAGTTCTCCTTCCGGTTTAATCCTTGATTTGTGTGTGGTGTCCATATAACTAGATTCCTAACGGTTTTAGTAAACAATGTAATCACAAATTATAAATTAAATTTATTTTCATCTTTGAGATTCCTAATTAGCAAACACATTCTTCGCTTCTGTGGACACCTGAGTGGCACTTACATTATTTTGTTAGCCCATAACCCATTAAAGAAATGCTTCTCTGTATAAACACTTATTTTTTATTGTTTTGAAATACACACATTTCTTTCTTGTAACAATATATGCATATTACTGTAGCTTTGTATTATATAAGTGCATGGCAACTAAATATGATGATATGGTGTAACAGTGATATTAAAAGTTGTCTCAAGTTGACCTGCTATTGGGATCAGTACTAAAGACTTGGTTGTTTTTTTTTTGACAAGACAGAACAACAAGCGAAACTAAGCCAAAGATGGTAGGATAGATCGATGTTACATAGTGGGAAAAAAAAACGACACATGAAATTGTGTATTGATGCATTGAATGATTAATATATGAATTTCTTGATTTGGGATTGAGACTTCATGAGTGATTCTGAGGTTGTCATTTATGCACTATCTTTTCTTGATTGGTTGGTTTGTTGTTTTGTATCGGGGATAATGTGTTAGCTTTTGTTTGTATAGTCTATTTGATGGTGAGTCTTGCATGGTCTCTTTTCTGAGGCTCTTTTTGTTCTTGGTTTTGTTCGTGTTTTTGGTGTGGGCTTTGTATGGGAGACTACCTTCGGGGCTTGACTTTTATTCTCCGTTAGACTTGGTGTCCTGTTGCTCGTTTTTTCTTCTGGCCTTTTTAACTCATGAATAAAGCTTTGCTGTTATATATATATATATATATATATATATATATATATATATATGAATTTCTTATTTAATTTTTGAATCCTTAACATATATGCTTACAATTAAGACTCGTAAAATAATTGACCATATGTTCATCGGTCGAACTGAATAAATAAACAACCCGTGGATTTTATAAACTTTTCCAAGGTATTTTGTTAAAGATCAATGACATAATATTCGTTAGTTTCTTCCATATGTATTCTTATAAAATGAATTACTTGTTATAATTAGAGCAAGAGTAAAAGATGGAACAATACTAAAGAATAAATTATAAAATGTTTATTATATCCAAGAGTATACAAAACATTATCTACCTTTTTTCGTGGTAGAATAAAAGTAAAAGGAGACCTGCAATCTGACATGTTAATCGTTGCACCCCCAGCAAAAATAAAAATAAAATAAAATAAAAAAATGAATTTGATAAAAATAAAATAAATAAAGACATTGTAATTACATTTTTGAATTTATTATAGTAGTATATAAAACCCTACTGCCTGATGAGAAGATCAAGTTAGTAGTGAAATGGTATCTTATTGGTTGTTGTACGTTCTTATCATTTTGTTGAAGCCGCCGCCGAGAAATCCACATCGGTGTCTGGTTTTGGAGGTGGCGGTGCACGGTTGACATGGCCAGCAAAGTTCTTTCCGTTCAAGCTTGGGCAGTGGCCGCTACCACCGGGAATGAACGTGCAAGGAGAACCGCCAATTGGTGGGACAGGACCCTTTTGAAGGGACTGCAAATAATTATTGGGAAAATATTTCTTCAACAATTGGTTACTATCGTGCAAAGGCCTAAAGGCTGCACCCAATTGTATTGTACTTGAAGTGAGCAAAATGACGAAAATGAACAAAAATGGCAACAAGCTGCTGGATTTATGGTACCCCATTTGTCTGGCTTTTTGAACAAAAATGGCAACAAAATGGTGTAAATGAAATAGAGTTAATATTCTGCTGTTGGAAATGAGTTTGGTGAGATCATTTGGGATGCCAACATGCATTTATATAGGCAAGGGTTTTATGGGTTATTTATTTTTTTTTATTATTTTTTTTATAAAGAATTCGGTTGTTTTGACTTCTCTCTAGCATGAAATGTTAATCTTGACTTGGCCATGGTTTGAAGTTTGAACCTCTATGTAGTCTAAATTCTGAATCAAAGAAGTAATTGTTTTTAAGGGAAAAAGTTGAAACAAATTAGTCATGATCTTGAAGGGGTCTTTTATTAGTAATATATATATATATATATATATATATATATATATATATAGAGAGAGAGAAAAAATTTCAAGTCGTACGCACTGATATAACTTCATCAGTGCGTTAGATGTGAACCATTAGATTTACATACTTTGACTCAAAGTGTATGCACTTGTCAAAACTTTTCCATAATCAGTGGTACACATTCAACGCACTGATATACGTTATATCAGTGCGTACTGAGGAGAAAAGTACTATTTATATATAAATATAAATTTTTAAGTCAGTACCCACTGATATAACTTTATCAGTGCGTTGGATGTGGACCATTAGATTTACACACTTTGACTCAAAGTGTATGCACTTGTTAAAACTTCTCCATAATCAGTGGTCTGCATGCAACGCACTGATATAAGTTATATCAGTGTGCACCGAGAAAAAAATGACTGTATGTATATATATATATATATATATATATATATATACGGAAATTTTCAAGTCAGTATGCACTGATATAATTTCGTCAGTACGTTGGATGTAGACCATTAGATTTACATACTTTGACTCAAAGTGTATGCACTTGTCAATACTTTTCCATAATCAGTGGCACACATGCAACGCACTGATATAAGTTATATCAGTGTGTACTGAGGAGAAAATAACTATATATATATATATATATATATATATATATATATATACATGGAGCTTAAATTAATTTGCTGCAATATCTAGCCATTCCTCCAGTAACCGAGTTTTTGAAGTCATTGCATACCATGCATATGATGCATGGGAAATTATATAAATAAATAAATAATATATATATATATATACAAAATTCTTCTTCTGTTAGTTCGTCTAGATATAAAATATATCAGTTCCTTAAATGTTGGTCATTAGATTTAATTGTTTTGACCCAAGTGTGTATTGAATGTGTGCTATTAGATTTAATTGCTTTGACCTAATGTGTATGCACTTGTCAGAACTTCTCTATAATCTATGTATGACCCACATTCAAGGAACTGACAGGAGAAAGACTGATATATATATATATATATATATATATATATATATATATATATAAAGAAAAGCGTAATTTGGTACATAATTAAATTATTGATTTCTATTTTTGAACTAAAATAATTGATGTTAGACAAAATCTCTCTAAGTTGATATATAATTGCACAAGAAAATTAAATATTACTTGACTTTGAAACCAACTAATTAATTATTTAAATAATGATTAAGAAAGGAGGAGGAAAGTTAGGGAGTTGAAGAGTTGAAAATTAAAGGACATTAGTTTATATAGAAGGAAGAAGACTTGGTAAAAGCAAATGCATGCATAAACCACC
The DNA here is from genome assembly GCA_033220585.1 of Dipteronia sinensis. Lineage (NCBI taxonomy): Eukaryota > Viridiplantae > Streptophyta > Magnoliopsida > Sapindales > Sapindaceae > Dipteronia > Dipteronia sinensis. The sequence continues at coordinate 8,729,758 of CM065644.1, read as the reverse complement.
AAAACGGTGTGGACAAGCAAAAACAACAGCGGTCTCAAATGGAAATGATATTTTTAGTTTTTTACATATTAGTGTTAGTGTATGGGGCACGACAAACATGCCTTGGACCTAGCTAGTGATCAAGACACATAATTTTACTATCATCAATTACCAACCAACATATGGGAGGATACGTGATTAAAATTATGGGATTAATTTATTATCATCAAATTAACAACTAATAATTCAATTAATACAGTCATCTCATCAGTTATATAATAATACTCTAGTTAGGTGTGAAAAATATTTTCAGGATTAAAATTACATAATATTGTGGAATCGGTTCCATAACGTTATGTAACTTTCGTAATGATTTTTTTTTTCAATATCGATAGACCTATTCACATAATATTTTTCTCATCGTAGTAATTAACGATCTTTGTATACCGAACATATCCTCATGTATAAAATTGAGATTGGCAGACGATCCAAGTTTTAAATACCCATGTTACCATGTAAATGACAGTCATCAACACAACTTATGGATTTTCTTTTGAAGAAAAATATATACATATATTTATTTGCTGTCCAGAAAGTTGTTGTTGAATAAATTGTAAGTTTAGGTTGACGGTGCTGTCCGTGTACAACATGGCATTTGACTTTGATGATCAAACTCCAAATGTAATGGTCATACACGCACATTTTTAACTATATACATCACAAGACAGAATACTACGTATATATATACTACTACAAAGGCAAAGTCGAAGCATTTTTCTTGATCTTGACTGATATCTCTCATGCTTTTATTTTACATTACAAAAAAAAAAGAAAAAAAAAGAAAAAAGAAATGACTTTGAAAGGTTTGTGATACTCAATTGTAAAGTTTGTCCCCAACATGGTTCCTCTACTTTTCCTTACATTATTTTATATTTTTAAAACTATTTTCGTCCTTACTATATATTCAAACATTCTTGTCCAATTAGGAAGAGGTAGGATTTGAGTGATTTAGGAGTCATTTGTCCAAATCTTAAACTTGTCCATCTACCAACTGAGCTATACCTTCAACTGAGCTACACTCTGGGATCAAGAAAGAGGTGTTTTATTCCTTTATAGTGTTGTAATTAAGTGATTTAAACTGGAAAATTAGATGCATGTATTCACTATTTTTATTAATTAGCCACAATATAATACTCAATTTGAATATTTCAACAATAATCACTAATTACACCATCTAATGTGGTTCGGTGGTAAGAATAATCATTCAATCTATCCATGTCTTAGGTTCGAATCGCTTTCACCACAAGTGGACAAGTGACATATATATAAAAATTAATTAACTTCTATTAACTAAATTAATTAATAACTTTTTATTAGCAATCTATTTGGGTCATTTTTTTTTCTTTTGCTCTACTTCTTTTTATTTCAGAATATATATATATATATATATATATATATATATATGCATCATATGGTTTAATAATTAGTAATTTTTCTCACATACAAACCTCCATATATAATATTTTATACAAACTCTAAACAATGTAATATAAAAGAGTGGATTTGTCGCTTTTTGGCAGAGCCTGTAAGTCTTTTTCTAATATGGATTCAAATCCCTTGTCAAAAAATGCTGTTTCAATTTGTCTAACTGTTACGATACTACCTCTGTCATCCTAGAATCTTGTATATAATATTATCTTGTTACATATTTCCTATAATTATCATTTACATATTTCCTGTAATTTTCATTGGTAGGGTTTCTAGGTTTTCTTTATTCACTATAAATAGGTTTGTTCTGTAACACAGTTTTCATCAAGCAATACAACATTTACATGGTATCAGAGCATCTCTTTTTCTAACGAAATTTTTCTCGATCCTCTCTTCCTCAACCTGTCATGGCCACCAACGCAGCCTCTACTTCCTCCTCAACCTCTTCCTCCTCCTCCAAATCTTCTCTACCCGGCCCAACACTTGCAAATTTCCTCAAGCTTTCTGAAACCAACTATCTTCTTTGGACTGCTCAATTGCGACCATTTCTCATTGGCCATGGTCTGTATTAGTATGTTGACGGCACCATGCCTGCTTCTCCTTCTACACTTCTAGCCACCGACGGTGCCACTGCTGATCCCAACCCTGCTTATCTCCATTGGTTCCAACAAGATCAACTTGTAGTCAATTATTTGGTAGCCACCATGACCGAACCCATGCTCTCCCTGATTGTTGGAAAATCAACGGCCTTGGAGATGTGGTTGTGCCTTAAAGACAACTTCTCCCAACAATCAGTTGCCAATGCAGCTAACACACGTTTTCAACTTATGGACATGACAAAATGTACAAAATCAATCTCTGCCTCCCTTCAACATGCTAAATCTCTCTCTGACTCCATTGCAGCAATTTGCGAACCAATCTCTTCCACTGACCTTGTCACCGCCGTTCTTCAGGGTCTTGGCTCGGATTATACCATGATTGTCACATCCATTTCAAACTTCCCTCCTCTGCCACGGTTTGAAGACCTTCGAGCACGCCTACTCTCCTTTGAATCACAGCTGCTGCGTACCAAACCTGGTGACTCTAGCAGTACCACAGCCCTTGTTGCTACTTAATCTCCTTCCCCATCAGCAAACATCACTTACGGTCCCTCTTATGGTCGTGGACAGTCCCGTGGAAATGGCCGTAATGGTAGACGTGGCAACTCACGTGGGCGTGGTCGTGCTCCCTGGCATTTTACTCCTGATTACTCTAGTTATGGTTCCGGTCGTGGCTATTATTGGCCTCAACAAACCGGCGGTCGTGGCCTCCTTGGTGCGCATCCGTCTCAGGCATCGCAATGGTGCTCAACATGCTTCACTTCGCAGCACTCTCATTCACATTGCCCTCACCGCTATCATGGACCTGAATCTCTTACTGCTCTATTTGCTGGCATGCATGTCGCTCAGCATCCGTCTCCTCCTGATTTTACCTGGTATCCTGACACCGGCGCTACCCACCAGATGACGAGTTCTGCTCCTCTAGATTCTGTCCCATATTGTTTTTTGAACAACATAATCTTATTCTTCAGCCAGAAAGCTGGAAAGGACTACACAAAACAAAACACACCTAGTCTGCCCCCCAGGCCAGAAGCTACACAGAACAAGCAAATAGAAATAAAAACCAAAAACTTCGACCACAAAGAGAACCCAACAAGAGACAGAAACCCTTCCCACAAGAACCACCACAAACCAAAAACACAAGGGTAACACAACAAGACACTACAACAATCAGGACATCAGCTAAAAAGTAAGCCTTGAGTTGACCAAGCCACCCATACGCAACACCACCGAAGCTACTAAACTGAAGCCACAACTACACCAAGAAAACATCAGAAAGCATTCCAACTTAAAACGTCCCTACCCCCCGATCCTTGTTTAGCCAGCATATCTGCATACAAATTAGAAGTCCTAAAACAATACACCACAGAAGCTTTACCTAGAATAGTAAGGTAACTACGAATATCATAGATAGTTTGGACATGTTTCATACTTCAAATTCCACTCCCATTCACCCAGGAAACTGCCATTTTAGAGTCGCTCACAAATTCTATATTCTTCCCTCGTAACTCTAGTTTGGAAACACACAGCTCACATGCCCTAGAAATCGCTAAAATTTCGCAGTTACTGCATATTGAACCCCCACATTAGCAAAAAAAATGCATAAAACTTTTCCTCTATGATTTATTAACTCCCCCCCCCCCCCCCCCCCCCCCATCCCAGCCTGACCTGGAGACCCTCTAGCTGACCCATCAATATTAAACTTGTAGGAGTCGGGAGGCGGAGGGATCCATTCCTCAACCTTACTATCCTTGCTTCTAACAGAGTTGGAGCACCCCTCCTTAATATTCAAGATAAGAATCGTGATTAGATCCGATGAGCCACCTCCTATATACTTGAACCACCACGCCACTCTAAAACGCACCATATCCTCCGCTTGTATCAGGCTAACATTCACATCTTTGAATGTTTTTTTCATTTCTTGTCTCCCATATAGTCGAAACCACTACCGAAAACAAAACTTTCCAAACTCTGGTGTTATTTTTTTTTTGGCACAGGCCCTGCCACCCTCTCCACCATTCCAAAAGAGAGGCTGAAGGACAGCACTTCAACTCCCACCAGCTCATGCATCTTTGCCACAGATTCCATGACCACTTACAATGCAGAAAAAAGGTGATTAATAGTCTCTACAAGACCAATACACAGTTGACACTCCAGATTATACCCCCACCTCACTCCGAACTTACACAATACCTCTTTCACCAGGACTCTCCCATGAATGAGTTACCAGACAAACAGCTCCACTTTTGAAGGGCAAGAACCAGTCCAGATAACCCCATGATCAACCCTCTCCTCTGTTTGATCACCTTCCAGCGACTTCCTAAAAGAGCTGACAGTAAACACCCCATTAGATCACAAAGTCCACCTTATTGTGTCTGGCACCCCCTCTCGAATTTTAACATTCACCAGACTAGCACAAAATCTGTCTCATTGCTCCACCTCCCAACTAAACACAGGTCTCCTCAAATCTACCTCCCATTTCCAGGTATTGTTTTCCCATTTCCCATAATCTCTAACACAACCATTCTTATTACAAGATAATGCAAAAATTCTAGGAAAAACGGTCTTCAAAGGAGTACTTTCTATCAAAACATCAGACCATAACTTAGCTTTGTCCCCTCTACCCAACACCACCTTGAAACCATTACTCAATATTATTCCCGAAGCAGACCCCAGATCAAACAAGTTTTCTACTGACTTAACAAAAATTGAACTTTTTGACCCCCCCCCCCCCCCTTCCACTCCCAACGAATACTGTCCACCGGCACCCCATATCTAGCACATAAAATCCTCTTCCACAGAGGTCTATTTTCCACACCAAATCTCCAAGCCCATTTAGCCAACAACCCTCTATTTTTAGCCATTATAGTACCAATGCCCAACCCTCCATTACATTTGCTTTTGCACAATAATTCCCACTTTAGAGCATGAATCTTCTTTTTTTGAACCCCGTCCCCCAAAAAAAAGTTCCCCTGAAGACTTTCAATCTTTTAAGCTGCACACGAAGGAATTTTAAAAATTGACATATAGTAATTAGGAATACTCGACATCACCGCCTTAATTAAGACTAGTCTACCACCTTTGTTAAGAAACAACTTTTTCCATGGAGCCAGGCGATTCTCGATCTGAAGGATCAAACTCATCTAGAAATTTTTTGAACTAGGTCGCCCACCTAACGGGATACCCAGATGTGATAACGGAAGAGTTGCCTTAAGGCATCTAAACTTACTTACCCAATTCATCTCATTAGCTTTTTCCTTTCCGACTTTCACCACACAACTTTTTATGGAAATTAATTCTGAGACTCGAGGCCAGCTCGTAACACCTCAAAATACGCCTAACACTCAAAAGATAATCCACATTCGGTTGAAGGAAAATGATTGTATCATCTGCAAATTGTAAGTGCGATACTTGGACAACTCCTGACCCAAAACTGGCTCATTTCATCATGTTCAACTCCTCGGCTTTTCTTAGTAAAGCACTAAGACCCTCCACTGCCACATTAAATAAGAAAGAAGAAAGCAGGTCCCCTTGACGAAGTCCCCTTGACGAAGTCCCCTCTCTAACCCAAATTGCCTAGTCGGACTTCCATTCACCAATACTTAAAACATTGGCGTAGAAATACAATGCCTAATCCACTGTCTCCACCTCCAACCAGTACCCCATATCATCTAACATAGTATCTATGAAGTTGTGATCCACACTGTCATACGCTTTCTCGAAATCAAGCTTTACCACAAGACCCCCGTCCCTACTTTTTTTTCCATTGATCAATCACTTCTTCGGCAATGACCACACTGTCTAGAACTTAGTGATTTTCGGCGAATGCCATTTGATATTCCCCTATTACCGACTTCATAACCTTTTTCATCCGAAACGCCAAAACTTTCGCTAGAACTTTGTACATAGAGCTTACCAAGCTAATAGGCCAGAACTCGCGCATCGTCCTAGGATTAGTGCACTTTGGAATAAGAGTGATAAACGTCCTATTTAGCTTCCTTGACAATCGATCCATTCTCATAAAATTCTTCCATAAACCTCAAGAAATCTTCTTGAATGACATCCCAATTTTCTTTGATAAACTTTAAATTAAAACCGTCCAGTCCCGAAGCTTTGTTACCATCGCATTTTGACAATGCCTCCCACACTTTCTCCTTGCTAAATTTTTCCTCCAAACGCTCCCTTTCTCAAGTTGACAGTTTCTTGAGAGATAACCCATTTATCCTAGGTCGGTTCTACCTCACATTCTTGTAGTGGTGTTCGAAAAACTCAGCTACTCCTTCCCGAATTTCCTCTGGTTCCGCCTTTAGGACTCCATCAAACAAGATATCCTCCAATCTGTTCCTCCTCCGTCTCCGGCTAGCTACACAATGAAAAAACTTAGTGTTTCTATCCTCCTCAATCAACCACTTCACTCTAGATCTTTGACACCACTCTTGTTCTTGACGACAGAGAGTTTTCCAAAATTCGGCTAAGGTCTTTAGTCTCTCTTCTCTTATGGGTTTCGACCACCCATTAGTAGTTGCTAAAGTGTCCAGACCTGCCAACCTTTCCTCTAAAGCCTTTGTGTTCCCCGAAACTTTAATATTTTTACCTATCCAATTCTTAATTCTGGCTTTTGCAAGCCTCAGTTTGTATTGAAGACTATAACTGGTCGTCCCCCTCCTTTCGCATCCAGTCCACCCTTGTCTTACATCCGCCATCATCTTCTTGTCCTCCAAGCAACCATTGAAGAAACGAAAAGGACTTTGGCCCCAATTAACGGAATTAACACCTAGAGTTATGGCATTATGGTCCGATACTGTTCTTGGTAACCCTCTTTGCACTAAGGTAGGAAACCAAAATAAAATGATATGAGAAATCAAAAACCTATCGAGCCTCGCCCAAGACCCCTCCTCTCAATTGTTAGACCATGTAAATGTTACTCCATGCAATGGTAAATCAGTCACCTTTGCATGTAAAATGAAATCATTAAAACTTCTAGCCGACCTCTATTAAATGTCACGCCCTTTCTTTCCGAAGCATGAAGAATCGTGTTAAAGTCCCCTCTAAACACCAAGGCAAGTTTAGAGATTGTTGAGTATTGCATAAAAAACTCCACAACTCTCTTCTTTCATTTTCTGCATTGGACGCATAAATATTGCACAAAACCATTTCTTTACCAATGCTGCTTAAAACTCTCACCAGAATAATGCACCATTTATTAGAGATGCACCCTTTGATGTCTACCAGCTCCTCATCCCATAGGGTGATCAACCCCCCAGCTGACCCCACCGCTTCCACTCCAACACCTCTAGTCAAACGAGTACCACCAATGCTTCTAATCACTTTAGAATCAAAAACATTGAGTTACGACTCCTGGATGAACAAAGTAGCCTGCTTTTGCTTCGAAACCACAGTCTTGACCTTTCTCCTCTTCTCACTCTTTCCCAATCCTCTTACATTCCATGACATAATTAACATAAAGAATAAGAAATCCATCGTTCGAAGCAAAGGTCTCAAACCTTTCCATTCCATCTCTCACCATCCTCTCGTTCCCTTGCTGATAGCTCTTCGAAAAGTTCTTCCTCATTTCTGTTAAAATCAAATCCTAATGCTGCACCTATCTCCAACACTTTTGTCACTTCTTCCTCTATATCCCAGATTTCCTTGTTCATACCACCATTTTTCAGACCCAATGCCACACCATTTTCTATAGCCACCGTTATTTCTTCCTTAAAGTTCCAAATAGTTTTCTTATCTCTTTTCTGGTGTCTCGAAACTGTCCTATCTATACGTTTGGACCCTTTACCTCTGGTTTTCATGGGATGCGACCTAGGCGGAGGGTCTGATCGCTGTCCGTTAGTGCGACTGATAATCTGCCCCCTATTATCCTTGATTCTAGAAACTCCTTAATTTGTCTCCTCAAGGTCAACGACCTGGCCCACCGAAATTGCTTCACGGTGCCCAGTTTGAATAGCTACCTGGCAATTGTCTGAACTTGATCTTCTAATATCTCATTCCAAATCCACACATAGATTAATCCCCTACTCCTTATTCAAAATCACATCCTCACTACCTTCCTCTTGGATCACCTCCTCGTCCTGTCTTCTAATAACGGGCCTCTCCGATGACATAGAAATTACGGGCCGTGAAACAAGTTTTGTATTAGAAGGGCTTCTCATGTTTCCTTTCTCTTCACCCAGCTTTGTACCCCTTCGTAACAACGGCCCATCTCTATCTTCGACGGGCCCATCTTTACTTGTTGTATAAATGTTGCTTTGGGATCCTGTTGGCTTCTTTAGCTCCAGTTTTTTTATCTTCGAGCACTCTCCTTTAAACCCTTTCCACCCCACCAGCTATTCTCTAACTGGCTCCCAATTAGACGAACTAGAAAAACCTTCACTACTCTCCCTCCGATTTGACTTATAGGCCTTATTTATCCTCAGACCTGCCCCACTCGAAAGGTGATGTTGAGGTTTTAGCCTTGATTTTCGAACCCAACTCCCTTTTCCTTTGTTCAAGACCTTTCTCCCAACTACTTCCATCCCCCCTTATTCCCATCAATCTCAAAAGGGTGATCCTTGTCCAGTCTGTATTCCCCTACCTCTGCTGCCCACCTCTTTTTATCCAACTTACTCTTCACATCTGAACCAACTTCACCTCTCATTTCACCCAACCTGTCACACTCGTACTGACATTCCTCAGAAGCTGAAACCTCGTTTCCCTCTTTCATTTTTGTCAGGTCAACTTGACCGCGACTGAAATTCAAATTCAAATTTCTGTGCTCCAATTTCAACCTAAGGCAATTCACCACCCAACTGTAGTTTACCTCCACCTGATGCTCCTTCAGTCTCACCGAAAATACTCAACCGTCTATCTTTACCATAATCTCACAATCAATCTGCTCACCACGTGGAACAAGAGCCAGAAATCTGCCTTTGTCAAGTCTAACTTTTTGCTCAGTGACTTCGTCGATCCACACCATTTCCCCCACTTGCTCTCCTAGTTTCTTAAAAAACTCCTTGCTCCAGCATTTCATAGGCACTCCAAAGACCTCAATCCACTTGAGTGTGTCCTAAGTAACTGCCTCATCCCCGCTTACAATCATGGTTGAGAAATAGTCTCTCCAAAAGAACTTATTCTTGATGAACCCATCTCTCTCGTGGACCGAATCAAAGGTCCAGACTTTGTTCTTCCCTTCCATAAATGACGATGAGAATGAAAAACCCCTGACCTCGAGCTTATGTCTCACCTCTTCAATGTTTGTGAACTCCTTTAGAACCCCAACTGCGCTCCTCGAGATCCATTCTTCCTCCGCATATAATACTTTCCATGCCATAGAAACCTGCTTCCAACTCTGATTCTGTCTTACCTCACACTCCATTTGATTGTCTGCCCTCACTACCTCTGCATATGATCGATTCTCGTAAGTGTGTCCCCTAGAGCCGACGCCTTCCTTCACTACTCCTCCCTCCTTTCTACCCACCTTAACATCCTCCATCGGGTTCCCATTATAAAAACGACGTCTATCCCACCCGTATTCTGCCATCTTCGCAGAAATTGGCCATCCATAAATATGCATCCCATGTACCATTACCGTAACTTTCTGAGCTTCTATCAACGTTTCAAAGTGAATAAAAACATAACATATTTTATGCTTCTTGGAAGATAAAAACACATCCCTTACTTTACCAAACGGCTTAAAAATGCCCCATAATTCCTCTAACTCCACAGTGGGATTTAGATTGTCCACAAAAGCCGACACCAGATTATCTCTGAAATCCCCTTTTTTGCCATGGTCTCGAAATTTCCGGCTTAGATCCTGATTACTGAACTTGTCGCCACTGAGACCCTCATTCGCTCTAGCCCTCATGTTGGAGAGAATGAAATATCCAAAAATTTAAGATTAGATTATGTCCCATATACTTGTAATACCTCTGTCCTCCTTGGTAATATGGCCTCTCTTCCCATTACCAACACTGGTAATATTCATGTGTCCCTAGGCTCTCATAAACTGTCTCTACATAATGTTTTTCATGTTCCTTCACTGAACAAAAACTTAGTGTTTGTTGCACGTTTCACTAATGATAATTCTGTCAGCTTCACATTCACTCCTTCAGGTTATGTAATTTCTGATCTCAATTATGGTGTTCCACTATTTCAGGGACCATGTAAAGATGGTATTTATCCATTTTCGTAACCACAACCTTGCGCACTGGGGACAACAGTACCCAATCTTTGGCATCGTCGTCTTGGTCACCCGTCATCCACAGTTCTTCGTCGCTTAAGTTCCAGTTCTTTAGGTTCAGATTTTTCTAGTAGTATTTCTTTTTGTAATGACTGTGCGAATTGCAAGTCTCACAAACTCCCATTTCTTTCGAATAAAATCTATGTAACTTCTCCATTTTCGATAATTCATTATGATGTTTGGATGTTCTCTATTACCTCTGTTTCAGGATTTAAATATTATGTTTTGTTTACTGGCGAATTTTCGCGCTACTCATGGATTTATCCAATGCGTCAAAAATCTGAAGTTTTTACACACTTTTGCAACTTTGTTGCTATGGTCAAACATCTTTTTAAATCTTTGATTCAAATCTTTCAATTTAATGGTGGTACTGAATATGTTAATTCTAAATTTACAGAATTTTGTCTCACTTTAGGCATTCATCAGCTGTTGGGGTTTTTGCCCTAAAGCTTGCAATATGTAAATATAATTTGAACATAAATAAAAGAAGTAGTATATTCATTCATTTTGTGTCATACTTTATATAACATGTGCACTAAACATCCAAAATTGCCGGATGTAATTTCGAACTGAGTATATAGTGTCATATATAGATGGATTCAGTTTGAAACGAGCAATTTAAAGAGTCCGTAGATAGCAAATAAAGCTGGGTACTTTATTTGTGGTTAATCTACAGCTGCGGTCCATTTCGCAGTGTACGGTGATCCTATCATGGATCATTCATATATAGATATGAGAATGGAGGCACCTTGTATGATGTGATCATATAGGACTGGGCCATGATCTATATGAATCTCTCACTAAGATCTGTTTAACGATGAGATTCATATATATCAACTTATGATGGCTATATATGGGTGATCGTAATCCTGAGTGTCTTATCGACTCCTTCAGGTTAGATCGTGGTCTTTGATATACCATGGGTGAGGTCGGAGTTGCATTCCCGATCAATATACTCCGTATGTTGGGATCGCGGTTTGGCTTGTGGCTGGGAAGGTTTGTACACAATAGTGGAATCCACTCCTTCTTGTGAGAAGTAGATGGTAGTTCCCTTAAGGGTTGATTCGGGGCTTGAACAATATGAGCGCTCTCCTAATTCCGTAAGGAATGTAGGATTTATTGTTCATTAGAGAATCAATGGTACTTAATGGAAAGATATGATTAGAGGGGTATAACGGACATTATGACCCAGCTCTAATTATGAACTACTTGTGGAGGATTATACCATATGTAATAGCTATATCGATGGACACCGAGAGTTATTGGTTTGTGTAAAAACGTCTACAGTTGAGAGAGTGCAGCTTCGAGTTTTTAGTGGAATAACACTGAAGTTAATAATCATGAAATATTAATTAAAGAGTTTAATTAATAATTTCTAAGGATTATTGGAGCTCAAAATAATGTGGGTCCATTAGGTCCCCTTGCTAGCCAGATCGATTTAGGTAACAAGGGTCACGGTTAATTAATTGGATTGTCCAATTAATTGTGTTACGAAAGTGACACGTATTAATTCAGGAATTAATTGAATAATGAGATTATTTAATTAATGAATAATGGTGATTAAATAAATTAAATAATAAGATTATTTAATTATGTTGTTAATCACTAAATGGAGGGTGTTAGTTGATATTTGATTTTGAATAAAATAAGATAATATGATTATTTTATTTTATTAAATTAAATATTTGAAATTGAATTTGAAATGTTTGAATTCAAAAATAAATATTTAATTTTTAAAAAGATACGAGATATCTTTGTTTTAAAAATCAAATTGACATTCGGTTGTTTTTTTTGAATATATATATTAGATATATATTTTTAACAAAACGGCAGCATAAACCAAATGAGACAATATACACATAAAACACACAGCAAACAAAAAGTAGTCGTGACTGCAAAAGCGAAAAGCAAACAAAAAGAAAAACAATATTAGGGTGTAGTGAGACCACAAGAGCTGCACTTCTAGTTTTGTTTTTATGTGTGTTCTTCTCTTCTTCCTCCATATACAGGTCCTGAATATCGTGACACGCTCATACGCTGTTATCAGTTCCGGGAGATAGCGAGGAAGATCACGTGGTTCAAATCAAGAGCAGTTCGAATTAAAGTGAATGAGCCTTCTACGTAGATATGAAAAGTTTCTTCACTTTTTATTGCATTTGATTATTACTGTACAAATGAGTTAATTTAATGATTGCATAAAAAATTTTAAAACCTTCCACTGCGCAATATGTAATCCTAGGGTCCAACAATTGGTATCAGAGCCAATTTTTATACAGTATAATCGAATTCGATTACTCCTGATATGTATGAATGTGTAGGCACATTTTTTTTTTGATGAGTGTATGATGTTTTTTTTAATTAAATTGTTTAATTTAAAAAACATGGTTGATCGTAATTTTTTACGGTGTTATGGATTTAGAGTGTTTCTGAGTTGTATTATATATATTTTTATTTTATTTTAGTGTTGTATTATTAAAAAAAAAAATGTAATAGCAAGACCTGGTGAGCGCATCATAGGCCAGTAATGCCTAGCATGCATGACCAGCGCTCAACGAAGACCTGCACATGTAGACCAGCGAGCAAATGCCTTCCAGCGCAGCTACCAGCGCTCGTCCAGCGCGCAACAGCGCGCCTCCCATGAGCGCCCTTCCACCTGCGCGCATCGCAGACAAGCGCATTCCTTCAGCGCCCTTCCAGCTGCGCGCATCGCAGACAAGCGCATACCACCAGCGCCTATCAGCGCGCGAGCATGCTATCAGCGCTTCGTCCAGCGATGCCTCAGCGCGCGAGCATGCTACCAGCGCTTCGTCCAGCGATGCCTCAGCGCGCACACTACCAGCGATGCTATCAGCGCACATGACCTGAAGAGATTGGAAGTCTTGAAATTACAAGAAGACCAAGGGATGCCTTGGGGATATTTTTTGTAATTAGATTCCAATTTTTAGGTTAAATAATCCACAACACTCGGTCAACTCATGTATGTTTTAATTATTTGATGATTAAGCATTGCCATGCATATACATATCATTTAAATTAGTTGTGCCTACATATATATATATATATATATATATATGTTGATATATCATACATGCATTATAGCCATCTATGTTATGTGTTTAATTTTTTTTTAATTTGATTAAAATGAGTTATTCACATAATTGGCTATTTTTAATGGGATTAGTTTTTAGGAGTAAAAACTTGGTAAATCTCATTAATTACTAATCTTTTTATTAAAGAGTTTAAATGCTTAGATTAGTAGGGTCCTTAATATATATATATATATATATATATATTAGGCTTAATTTGATTAAGCTCCTAATAATAATTGGACCTAATAATGTGTTTAGTTTTAATAGTTAAAACTTGGTAAATACACATTTAATAATAATTCTAGTCTTAGTAAACAGTTTACATAGATTTGAATTATCACTAATGAACTAATTTTTTAAGTGTTAAAAATCAATTTAGTTTATTAGTTATTGGAATAAGATTCTAATAATTTGTGATTAATGCACTTGACGCTTAGATTAAAATTAGCCGTTTAATCTAGTTTAATCTAGGTGCATTAATATTAATAGAAAACCCTTAATATAAAATAGTGAGTGGGAGAGGGATATATGACATTATATCCCGCGGTCTCCATCATTAGTTCAACACTGTGAGATTCGAGTGAGGCCTCGTGACGGCTTTGTTTTCGTCCTCCCTAAGGAGGGTTTCCATAAGAATCAATACCAAGGTTGACTTCCTAACAGATAGGATTTCGGGATTGACCGACCCTAAGGCGGCAATTCTCGAGTTAAACTCTTGAGATCTGAAATGATGGGTTACACTCACAAGGTTTTAATTAAATTGGTTAATTAAAAACCTGACCTAATAAACGATGGTTGAATGATATTGGCATAAGAGTTATTCTGGTATATCCTTTGACTGAGAAGGTCTCGATCCAACATGCAAGAATTTGACCGACCCTAAGGCGGCACTTGCTTGTGGTATGTTGGATTGTCGTGGCATAGAAACATTGTTTTTAGGGTTGTTCTTGTTTATTAAACATTTTCATGCATCATGTTTAATTTTATGCTGAACATTAGCACATGTTTAGAATGTATGACTGAATGAATCTTTAATTTATGTTTTTTCAGCCATGTCATCTGCACTATTACAAATACTTGCAAACGATAAATTAACTGGTGATAACTACACAAAATGGAAACTTAACATTAATGCAATACTGGTCACCAAAGACCTCAAGTTTGTGCTTACGGAGGAATGTCCTCCGGTGTCTACTGCCAATGCCACACGAACTGTTCGTGAGGTATACCAGCGATGGGTCTCATCTGATGAGAAGACCCGAACATATCTGTTAGCTTCTATGACAGACGTGCTTGTCACAAAGCACGAAGCAATGACTACAACATTCGAAATTATGGAGTCATTGCAAGCTATGTTCGGGCAGCCCTCCGAGCAAAAGCGACACGAAGCTGTTCGTTCCGCTATGCTCGCTCGCATGAAGGAAGGTACATCAGTTCGGGAACATGTCCTGAGCATGATGTCCTACTTCAACACGGCAGAAGTCAATGGCGGGGCCATTGATGAACCCAGTCAAGTGAGCATCATACTGACGACTCTTCCAAAGAGTTTCGATCAGTTTAAGAACAACTACGGGATAAACAAGTTAAGGTTTAGTCTCACACAGTTGCTCAATGAGCTCGCTACTTTTGAGTCCATGACCAAGGATAGCAAAAGTAAGACCGGTGAGGCAAATGTTGCCGAACCATCTTCCTCCAATAACAACAAGAGGAAGGGGTCTGCTGGGAAGGCGAAGGGTAAGCCCAAACCCAAGAAAGCCCAAAGCAAAAAGAAAGGCACCTCCACCGACCAAGACAAAGGAAAATGTTTCCATTGTAACAAGGTCGGGCACTGGAAGAGGAACTGTCCTCAATACCTGGAGGAGGTAGCCAAGAAGAAGAAGAAAGGTAAATATGATTTACTTGTTCTTGAATCTTGTTTAGTGGAAGATGATTCTTCACCTTGGATTGTTGATTCGGGGGCCACTAACCATGTTTGTTCTTCTTTGCAGTGGACTGATTCTTTGACACAACTAGAGGAGGGAGCCTTCTCCATGCGTGTGGGGTCGGGGGATGTCGTGTCCGCCAAAGTAGTGGGAGCAATAAGATTGTAATTTTCTAATAATAATAGTTTTTTATTATTGAACAATGTTTTTTATATTCCTGGATTTACACGGAATTTGATTTCCGTTTCTAAGTTGTTAGAACAATTGTATTCTGTTTCTTTTAATAATAAGTTTGTTATTATTGGAAAGAATGGTCTGAATATTTGTTCAGGAATTAATGAAAACAATTTGTATGTGTTAAGACCGTTAATACATACTACACTGCTTAACATCGAAATGTTTAAGGTTGAAAAACCTAAAACTAAACCACATAAGATTTCTCCAGATAATGACACGTATCTTTGGCATCTAAGGCTTGGTCATATCAACCTTGACCGGATAGACAGACTAGTAAAAAGTGGACCTTTAAGTGAGTTAAAGGTTGACACCTTACCTGTCTGCGAATCCTGTTTAGAAGGTAAGATGACTAAGAGACCTTTTACTGGAAAAGGGCTTAGAGCTATAGAGCCACTAGAACTCATACATACAGACGTCTGCGGACCGATGAATGTTAGAGCTAGGGGCGGCTATGAGTATTATGTCACCTTTATAGATGACTACTCAAGATACGGATATGTCTACCTAATGCAACGAAAGTCGGAAACATTTGAAAAGTTCAAAGAATTCTGAGCTGAAGTTGAGAATTAATTAGGTAGGACTATCAAGTCACTACGATCAGATCGTAGAGGTGAGTACCTTGACCAAGAGTTTGAAGACTTCATGGTCGAGCATGGGATAGTTTCCCAACTCACAGCTCCTGGTGACCTCAGCAAAATGGTGTAGCGGAGAGGAGAAATAGAACCCTGATGGAAATGGTGAGATCTATGATTAGTTTCTCATCATTACCAAATTCTTTCTGGGGATATGCGTTACAAACAGCGGCATACATTTTGAATGTAGTGCCATCCAAATCTGTTCCTAAAACTCCCCTAGAGTTGTGGAATGGTCGTAAAGCTAGTTTACGACATTTTCGCATATGGGGGTGTCCAGCACACGTGCTGAAGAACAGAACTGGAAAGCTAGATCCCAAGTCTGTGGTCTGCTTGTTTGTAGGATACTCCAAGGAGACCAGAGGTGGATACTTCTATAGTCCTGAAGATAACAAAGTATTTGTATCGACAAATGCAACGTTTCTTGAGGATAACTATATAAGTGATCATAAACCTCGTTCTAAAATTGTATTAAATGAGTTGGAGCCTGGTGAGACCAGTACTCAGTCAACTAGAGTTGTTAATCCATTAACATCTGAAAGTCAGATAATTCCAAGTCAGGATACACTACCACCTAGACGAAGTGAGAGGGTTGTGAGACAGCCTGAACGCTATTTAGGTGTAAGTGAGGGACAAGATCTTGTCTTTGCTGATAGTGTGGATGATCCATTGACATTTAAGAATGCAATGGAAGATCCTGATAAAGAGGAATGGCTTAAAACCATGAATCTCGAGATGGAAGTCTATGTACTCTAACTCAGTCTGGGAACTTGTAGACTTACCGAATGGGGTAAAACCCATAGGATGTAAGTGGATCTACAAGAGGAAGAGAGGAGTAGACGGGAAGGTAGAGACCTTCAAGGCAAGGCTAGTGGCCAAGGGTTATACCTAGAAAGAGGGGGTCGATTATGAAGAGACCTTCTCGCCAGTAGCCATGTTTAAGTCTATTCGGATTCTCTTATCCATTGCTGCCTATTTAGATTATGAAATTTGGCAAATGGACGTCGAGACTGCATTCTTGAATGGCAATCTTGATGAAAGCATATACATGATGCAACCAGAGGGATTTGTGTCTCCAGATCAAGAGCAAAAGGTTTGCAAGTTGCAAAGGTCCATTTATGGACTTAAGCAAGCATCTAGATCTTGGAACATAAGGTTTGATGATGTGATCAAAACCAATGGCTTCGAGCAAAACATTGATGAGCCTTGTGTCTACAAATGCATCATTGACAAGAAAGTAGTTTTCTTGGTCCTATACGTAGATGACATCCTACTCATTGGGAATGATATAGGAGTGTTGTCTGATGTAAAGGGCTGGCTGGCTAGCCAATTCCAAATGAAAGATTTGGGAGAGGCAAGTTATGTTCTAGGGATCCAACTTATAAGGGATCGTAAGAATAAACTCATAGCATTGTCTCAGGCATCATATATCGACAAGATTCTTATGCGATTTTCGATGCAGAACTCCAAGAAAGGTAATTTACCTTCTAGACATGGGGTTCACTTGTCTAAGGAACAGTGTCCTAAGACACCTCAAGAAGTTGAGGATATGAGACGTGTGCCATATGCATCAGCAGTAGGTAGTCTCATGTATGCTATGTTATGCACGAGACCGGACATCTGCTATACAGTGGGAGTAGTCAGCAGGTACCAGTCCAACCCAGGATTAGATCATTGGGTTGCTGTCAAGACTATTCTCAAGTATCTTCGGAGAATGAGAAACTATATGCTAGTGTATTCTGGACAGGATTTGATCCCGTTAGGATACACAGATTCTGATTTTCAGTCAGACAGGGATTCTAGAAAATCCACTTCTGGATCAGTATTCACCCTAATTGGTGGAGCCATTGTGTGGAGAAGTATAAAGCAATCTTGCATTGCTGACTCCACCATGGAAGCCGAATATGTAGCCGCTTGTGAAGCTGCTAAAGAGGCTGTTTGGCTCCGTAAGTTCTTGAGTGATCTGGAAGTTGTTCCAGATCTGAATAAGCCCATCACACTTTATTGTGATAACAGTGGTGCTGTGGCTAATTCCAAAGAACCAAGAAGCCACAAGAGAGGGAAGCATATAGAGAGAAAGTATCATCTCATTAGAGAGATAGTGCAGAGAGGAGATGTGATCGTCACCAAGATATCCTCACAAGACAATCATGTTGATCCATTTACGAAGACCTTACCGGCTAAAGTGTTTGAAGGTCACCTAGAAGGTCTAGGGTTACGAGACATGACTCACATGCTTTAGTGCAAGTGGGAGATTGAGATTGTTAGGGTCTTTGCCCTAAAGCTTGTAATATGTAAATATAATTTGAACATAAATAAAAGAAGTAGTATATTCATTCATTTTGTGTCATACTTTATATAACATGTGCACTAAACATCCAAAATTGCCGGATGTAATTTCGAACTGAGTATATGAGTGTCATATATAGATGGATTCAGTTTGAAACGAGCAATTTAAAGAGTCCGTAGATAGTGCCACCAAAGGATTTCACCAACAGCCTGGACTTGACTATGATGAGACATTCAGTCCTGTTGTCAAACCTGCCACAATTCGCGCAGTTCTGTGCATTGCTGTCACGAATTCTTGGCCACTTCGTCAGTTGGACATTAAAAATGCCTTCTTAAACGGCGTTCTTCGCGAAGATGTCTTCATGACTCAACCACCTGGCTTTGTCGATCCGCATCGACCACATCATGTCTCTAAGTTAAAGCATTGTATGGACTGAAACAGGCACCCAGGGCATGGTTCAACCGCTTCAGTATGTTCTTAATTCGGTTTGGTTTCAAGCAAAGCATGGCTGATTCTTCACTCTTCATTTATCGACATGAGTCTCATATTCTTTATTTATTGTTGTATGTTGATGACATTGTCTTAACCTGGTAGCCATGCAGATTTTATAACACATTTTGTAGACCAACTTGGCCAAGAATTTGATATGAAGGATTTGGGCTCTTTGCGATACTTCTTTAGTCTCGAGGTTAACTCTCATTCAGAAGGTTTACACGTTTCACAGGTGAAGTACACATTGAACCTCCTCCACCGAAATTCCATGACTGAATGCAAGCCTTGCTCCACGCCACTTGCTGCCAACGTCAAGCTATCAACTTCTGACGGTAATCCTCTGGTCAATGCTACTGAATTTCGTCACTTGGTTGGCTCATTACAGTACCTGACCTTGACCCGTCCAGATATTGCCTTCGCCGTTAGTACCGTTGCTCAATTTCTTAGTGCTCCTCGCCAACCGTATTTAGTAGCAGTCAAGCGGATTCTTCGCTACCTCAAAGGCTCCATCGATCATGGGATTCTTCTCAGTTCCTCTCATACACCATTAACCATTCGAGCCTTCTCTGATGCAGATTAGGCCGGCTGTCCTAACACTCATCGTTCCACTACTGGCTACCTCATCTTCTTGGGTTCAACTCTTATATCATGGTGTTCTAAAAAGCAACCGACAATTGCTCGATCTAGCACTGAGTCGGAATATCGCTCATTGGCTCACGCTTGTGTTGAAACTGTGTGGGTTAGCTTTCTCCTTCATGAACCTGGCTGCCCCGTTTCATTTCCTACATTGCTCTACTGTGACAACATCAATGCCACCTATCTAGCAGCTAATCTGGTTCATCATGTGCGCACTCGACATATTGAACTGGACTACCACTTTGTATGTGAGAAAGTGGCACTCTATAGTCATCGGGTCGCTTTCGTCCCCTCTGATGATCAGCTTGTTGACCTTCTCACCAAGGGCCTCCATAAACGTCATCACACGCATCTCACAAACAAACTAGTTCGACCACGGTCGTCCAGTTTGAGAGGGGGGGGGGGGGGGGGGGGGGGGGGGTGTTACGATACTACCTCTGTCATCCTAGAATCTTGTATATGATATTAACTTGTTACACATTTCCTGTAATTATCATTTACATATTTCCTGTAATTATCATTGGTAGGGTTTCTAGGTTTTCTTTATTCACTATAAATAGGTTTGTTCTGCAACACAGTTTTCATCAAGCAATACAAAATTTACACTAACCAACCAAATTGATTATGTGTACACGTTTAAAAAAAAAATTTAATGTAAATAATTGTATACACATGACCCAATTTGGTTGGTTAGATACAAATTGAGATATCATTTTTTAACAGGTGATTTGAATCTTTCTAATATTACCCATCGTGTAATATTAATTTCATGATTTGAACTTAATTTTATGGTTGGGATTTGTGTGTGACAAACCCTTTAATAAGTAGACTCTAACACACTAGAGATCATGGCTATAATGAAGGCAACAGAGCTGTGCATTTCTAATCCAAACCTGCGTGATAGGGAGATATCGATTGTAAGCGATTCCAAAGTGGCTGTCTCATGTACGAACTCGAATGAATTTGGGAGCCTTGAGCAAATAGATACCATTTATGACATTCGCAGTTTATTAAATTATGCAAAAGGTCTGAAGGTCGTTTTTGACTCCAGGATTTATAATTCTTTTACGGATAGCTTGGCGAAGATGGGGTCTAATAATTGCGGGGACTTTGTGGATTGGGGTGATGTTTGATTTGGTTTGGCTGTCGCTGCTGATGTTCTGTCTTCCTGGAGTTGACCTGGGGCGGTGGATGATTCAGTTGTGACCCCCGGGGTCCTCTGTTTTAGCTCTGTTCTTGTGCAGTGAATTGTTTCTGCGCTTTTTTGGTCTTTTCATTTTTTCTTTGTTTGGTGG
This sequence comes from Dipteronia sinensis, assembly GCA_033220585.1. Classification (NCBI taxonomy): domain Eukaryota; kingdom Viridiplantae; phylum Streptophyta; class Magnoliopsida; order Sapindales; family Sapindaceae; genus Dipteronia; species Dipteronia sinensis. The sequence continues at coordinate 8,708,869 of CM065644.1, read as the reverse complement.
TCTGTCTTTGGGTTTCTTTGCGCCTTAGTCAGGCACTGCTGCAGCTGTGTTTGGTCTGCGGGTGTCCTGGTGGTTTTGTTTTGGTGTGCTGTTGTTTGGGTAGCTGTTGTCTACTTGGCCTTGTGCCATTAATAACATTGCAGTTCAAAAAATAAGTAGTATATATGTCTGTTTGGAGTTTGGGTAATTCAAAATTATGATGCAGATTTTTTTTATCCAGGTATTTACTAAATATTTCCTAGTACTTTCTATGTGCACCTACATTTATTAAAGAGCCGATTGCCAACTGCTTTTAAATAAAGAGTAATGTTAACCTGGGCCCTAAATGCATAAGTTAAGACAATAAATGTTACTAAAAAAGGAAAACAGACAATATATTTATTATCTTGTTTTCATAAATATAGGTATTAAATGTATTGTCTAAATTCCTTTTATATTAATATTTATTGTGTTAATATGTGTCATAAGGGCACATGTTAACACTATTCTTAAATAAATTAAAATCTGAAATCGGGTGTTAATCACTCCATGTCTCATACCCAACAAATCAATTAAATTCTTCATATTAAAAGTTGAGAAATATCTTCCCTAGTCCCTACTAGGGATGGCAATTTGACCCGCACCCGTGGGCACCCGCCCGAACCCGACCCTGTAGGGTCGGGTTTGGGTGGTGAATTTACAACCCACAAACCTGTGAACCCGTTTAAAGAAAAACCTGGCGGGTTCGGGTGCAGGTGTGGGTTGGAAAAATGAACCCGGGGGTGAACCCGCGAACCCGTATAAATAAAATTGATTTAATATTTATTATTTAAAATATTATAAATTTAAACTCCAATGAAAACATTTTAACTATATAAAGAGTAAAATATAAGAATTTTACTTATTCTAAATTTAAGAATTACAATTCTCAACTTTCATTATATATAACAAATAGTAGAACCTTGCACTATTGTTTTTACAAAACAAGAGTGCAAGTTTCTACCATTAGCTATATATATATATATATATATATATATATATATATATATATATATATATATATAATGTGCTTTGCCTCTTGTCTCAACTAAAAAACACACATGAAATGAATTGAAATTTTTACTTTATTAAGTGTTTTTAAATTTTAAAATCATAATATTTCATATATTTAAATAATATAAAAATATTATTAAAATTTTTTTTGCGGGTTTGCGGGTGCGGGTGTAAGTGTGGGTGACCCCAAAACCCGCGGGTGAAACCCGCCCACGAACCAGCGAAAATAAACGGGTTCGTGGGCAGGTTTGGGTGACAGAAATTTTCACAGGTACATGTTTGGATTTTATAAAACCCGTCCGAGCCCGACCCGTTGCCATCCCTAGTCCCTACGTGGTGGTTTGGTGGTATAAAAAGCGCTCATTAAACCTTTCTTTTAAAAAAAACTAAAACAAAACTTTATTACTTTATATTTTTACTGTAATTTTGATCAAGAATTCAATACTTTTGAATAAAAAATTTATTTGTATAAACAATATATATAGAGGTTTATATTCGGACAATATACATAGATACAGATTTATTTGCATGTGTTTTTTTTTTGAAAGTAACAATATAGAATATGAAATACACATAAAACATATATAATCATAAGCACTGCCTTATAATTAATTAACAATGGAATAAATGTACAAGGACAACAGATAAGTAGGTATACATAGAGATAGAGGTTTATATTCGGACAAGCAAATTATTTTTAACCAAACATACTAACATATATGATTAATTATCGTTCACATGCAAATTAATAAGCTTGACAGATGTCTGTTGCATTTATTATTTTTTTAAAACATTATCATATCTGTAGTGATGACGATTTGAACTCGAAACATTGTAAGACTGAATGATTGTCGTTCACCATCAACTACTTTACAACTTATACAGCAATACTATACTTTCTAATTTTTTTTATAGACAAATTATCTTTTATCTTAGGTATTATAAATTAAAAACGTATGTAGGTAGTATTACATGAAGTAAGATATTATAGTTACTATATAATATCATGTAATATGATAGTGACGTAGATAGGTGGTGCATAGATATATAGGTGGTCGATATGCTCAGCGATGAATTTGACAGTGTCCTCCCTTATTCACAGGAATATATGTACATCCCGACCGCCCAGCTGGTGGCACAGGAGCGTTGGAATGCGACACGGCCACAATTGATGGCAGCTTTCTGTTCAACGGCCTTGCCATTGCTGCTGGAACTTGTAAGCAGCAAATCAACAACAAAATGATGATGATTATTCGAACCATACTACTGACAACTTTTCCGCTAATATACATTGTGTTTATATATGTCTATGTTAGAAAATATATATAAAAAATCTAGGTTATCTGGTCAAGGGGAAGAGATGATCATATGGTATTTATATGTAGATAATGTATATATAATGTGTGTAACTGTGTAATTGCATGTTCCCCAACTTTAATCGAATCCTATTATAGTTATCCAAAATATATGTACTATAATTTTCCTAAGAAACTTCAACAACAAGCTTAAATATATCTGAAATCAACTTTTGACTATAATAGAGAGAACTGAGAAGCCAAGTCCAGCATAATTTCTTATGTGTATATATATTCAATCACATGCTTAGACTAATTTTGAGGTATCGCATAAATGATCCGAATTACAGGTGCATGCAAGACATATATATTCTTTCTAGCTAAATCTGAATTCTCACTTTAAAAGGCATATATAATTTTTTTAATTGCATATTAAATGGGAGAAGAAAATGAAATTGATATTAACACCATAAAAAAATCATACTAGTACCATAATTTATGATACGACAATTTAATTCAATTCATATTATTACTCCATATTTACATGTGTGATCAGTTTTCTTCCCATTATTTTGTATATTTTCCAATTATGAGAATAATTATTAGTGTTTGATCTCATCAAGTTCCGACAAACCTCTTATTGGTTCGGTGTCAAATTTGAAAATGAAAAAAACAAATAAGGAATGGATATTGATCTAGATGTTATCTATAAATAGCACGAGCATTTAATGAAGGAAGACATTTTTCTTGTTCATATATAGATCCTATTTACCAAAAAAAATCTATTTGGATAGATATGCTGACTTATTTGAACTGGAGTCTGCTCTGATGGTTTGTGGTCATCGAATCAAAAGATTGGCAACGACATGTATTCAAAGGAAAGGAGGGAACCATGCATTGCAACGAAAAAGATAAGTATTGAGAATTTTCAAACAATATTACCAGCTTTTTGGAATTGTATATCCAAGGTGTTCTGTTAATTGACTCATAAAAGATAAACATAAGAAAAATGTCAATTGGGAAAAGCATAGAAAAAATATATATATAAAATTTGAGAAAGAAAGAAAGAAAGAAACAGGCATGATAATTATTATTTTTTTCCTTGAGCCACAGGTACATATTTATGATGTATAATGTCTTGATTTAATTTGGTGTGGTTGGTGACAGCATGCCATCGAAAATAGCACAACGAAACCCAAAATTTCTCTATTTTTAAATAAAAATTTAATTCTGTACGTTCTTACATGAAATTATACATGGTTTGAAATTTCATGTTTACTCTGAGAACTAACTTAGGATTTTGTAGTCAATTCCAATTGTGATTTGTTTTTCAAATCCAATAAAATTGGATCGGTAGGAGATCCGGCCCACTGATCCAATCCATAAAAAAAAGTAAATAGTTTTAGTTTCAATTCAGAGAGGCCCTAATCCCATAGAGAGCACACCCAAACCCAATACTAATTAATCTCTAATCTAAAAGCCGAGTAGCTGCAAACCGGATGACTGGATGAGTGACGTCCTTAATGAGGATTATGATTAATTTAACTTAATTTGATTGTATTTCAATTTTTTAATATTAGAATTATTAATGCATCATAAATCACATCAATCTATATCTTATATGTCTTAAATACTATAGTTGAGAGTCTTAAAGCACAGTTAAACATAGAGATCTTCGTGTAGAATACCTAAATTTATCCATTAAGGCATTAAGGTGTCTTTTGTTTTTATGTTTTTTTTTTTTTTTCCTATATTAAAAGGACTTATTTTACTTAAGTCGTTAATATCACTTAAATATTACAAATTTTCGATCGTTCGTTTTTTTTGTTTTGGTTTTAATGAGAAGTAATTCACTTGGGAGGACCAATTTATAACCTAACCTAGATCTGAAAATCTTGCAAAATTGACTCATTCCAAACATAGTGATCTTCGTATAGAATACTTAAACTTATCCATCTAAGGTGTTTTTTTTTGGGTATGTATTAAAAGACCTTATTTTACTTAAATCATTAATATAATTCAAATATTAAGATACTTGCATTTGTTTGTTTTGTTATTTTTTATTTAAGATTATATAACTTAAATATTAAGTTGTTTTGGTTTTACTATCGTACATATGGATAGAAATTCATACCCAAACCAGCGAAATTTTTTGAAACCCACGTCCGCCAAAGAACCCGTGAAAGTTAGCGGGTTCGGGTTTAGGTGCAAATAGGGGCGAAACCAAGACATAATATTCAGCCATTCGGATGGGCTAAATTAATTATGATTTTTTATTTTGAAAGTAAGCCTCCATAGACCATATTATAATAAAACCTTATTGTTAATTAAAAAGTATGCTCCTAGTTAGACTTGTCGCCGGTTTCGGTTTCTCCGGTTCCGATTCCGGTCCGATGGTTCCGGCTCCCTTTTTTTTCTTCTTATATTTAATCTTATTTTATGAAAAAATTAGTCATATAAAATTGTAATTAGTAAATGTATTTTATTGGGTCACCCGTAAAATAAAATAAAATAAATAAATGAAAAATTAAAAAATTAAATTAAAATTAAACTAAAAAATGTATAAAAAAAAATTTAATGTCGGAACCGCCGGTTTCGGTCCTGTTCGCCGGTTTCGGTCCGGTTTGAACAGGACGGTTGATCTAAAAAGAGAACCTGAATCGGAACTTTCCCGGTACAGGTTATGATCCGGTTCCGGTTTTCCTCTGACGGTTCCGGTTCAAACCGAACCGGTGCCATGTCTACTCATAGTTATAACGACAAAATGAGTTTTACCCAATCGAAACATTAAAAAAGATGATAAAAAATATCCGCTTTGAAATCGAACAAACGAATGAAAAGAAAATTTTAGTAAGAGGATTAAATAAAATGCAAACTTCAAGTTTAGCAAATAATGTAAAGAACTCAATTTTTTATTTTTTATTTTTGGAAAAAGGAAAATATGACGTGGTTCAGTGTCCAAATGCCAATGACGACGGCGACCATGACAACAACAAAAATAATAATAAGAATAAAATTTGTGAGTATTTTACTGTATTGATTCTAATGAGATTATCGTGATAATATTATAAAATAGAGATGTTTTTTGAATTATCAAACAAAAGCAATTTTGTTTTTAAGTTTCTTTTGGAAAATGCCCAGCTTCTTTAATTTTTTTCTTTGACTTTAATTTCTTTTTTAGAAAACCCAGCCTGGCCAAAGCCCAGGTTAGTTTCCAAGTACGTCCGCCTCTGGGTGCAAACCCACGGGTTATAATTGCACTCATACCCGCACCCACGAACCTGCGAACTTACCCATTTCAACACTAATCTCACTGATGATAAAAACCAAAAAAATCTTACAGTGGTTTTAAAACAAAAAAATCATGTCTAATCAATTTTAACTCTTTTAAAAATGAAACCAATCTCATAAAAAAAAAACATATAGGAAACATATATTTTCCATAAAAAAAAAAAATCAAATACGAATAGATGAAGAAACATATATTTTCCATAAAAATTAGAAAAAAGAATAGATGAAGAAACATATCAGAAATCAAACCAATATCATATTAACTATATCTAAAAGAGTAAAGTTTCCGTGAACGGAGATGACAACGGCGTCGGCTGGATGGTAGACGACTAAACGAGCACAACACCGGCTGCCGTGAATGGAGGACACCAAGATGAATCGGTATCGGTGGGAAGCTGATAAAAGAGTAGAGACTAAAGACAGAGATGAGAAGTTGAGATGACCGTGAAAAATTTGAAAAGTAAAAGAAGATGATTTATGTTAGATTGTTACAATTTTTCTCTCTTAGACACATATATAGATATATTTATAGCATGCTAATACATATCACTACATATTTGTCATATAAGTAACATAACTTCAATTATAATAATACACATGGTAAATGTGTGATGATATGTATTAGTATGCTATAAATATACATATATTGTATACCTAGCTACTAGAGAAAAACTATAGATTGTTAGGGTTTTAGTGTGTTTTACTTAAAACCACGCCGTTTTGAGTAAAAAAAATATATTATTCAAACGATGTAGTTTTGAATAATTGAGTACCTGTTTTTTAAATCTAGCCGGTTCGGGTGTAGTTTTTTTTTTTGTCAAACCTGAACCTGAATCTGCTACGGGTTCAAAATTGAAACCAAAATCTACCCCTCTAGGGTCACTAGTTGTAAAATTACTACCCAAACCCGACCCTCTAGAGTTGGGTGCGGGTGCTCGTGGGTACAAGTCAAATTACAATCCTTAATAGTACCTTCATCTAAAGGAATGATTTAACTTTTAATATATTTTTTGTTGTTCACTCTCTTTTATTTTTCAACATGTATTTACTTTCATTCATGCCCTCACCCCCCCTTTCCCTCGTTTCCTAAATGGGGCTGGGGGGTCCCATTTTTCTATTTCCTCCAAATATTATATATATATTATTTTATTTTATTTTCAAAAAAAAAAATATTGAAGTCTCTAACTCTAGTACTAAATCTAAACAACACTTACTTTATTTGTATTTATTTTTAATTAAATTAAACCAAGTATATAATTAGATTAAATATTTTGATTATTGAAACATGATGAAACTATAATTTTTTGCTTTGAGATCCTTCAGCTGCAATCCTTCTTGTTCAGCTCTCTAGGCATCCATCAACACGAAGCCTTCAGCAAGTTCTGCTACTCTAGAATCAACTATCTGCCAATATTCTTTAGACAATTAGACTTAAATAAATTCTCCATCGGCATACTCCAATGATCTAGTGGTGTCCACGGTTCGGTCCCGGTTCGGTTTCGGTTTGAAATCACCGGTTCTAGTTCCGTGGAATGGACGAACCGTAACCATAACTGGAATTTTTGGTTTGGGTTGGTTTCGTAACTGTCGGTTTGGCGGTTACAGTTCGGTTTCAGTTCAGTCCATTTTTTTTTTCAAAAAAAGTGCCACGTGGCAGCCTTTAATTGGTTGGTTAAATTTTTTTTAAAAAAAAACCTGTAGTTAAACAGCAAGTTTTGGTCGGTTTTTGGAGAGGTGTATCCGTAGCCGAACCGGCGGAAAACCGGTTTCCAACCGGTTTGTAACCTTTCAGTTTTTCAATTTCGGTTTTGATTTTTAACCGTCGGTTTAACCAAACCATGGACACCCCTACAATGATCATAATGGCCATCAAGGTTGCACAAAATTCTATGTATCCTTTGTAGCCATCACTAATGACTGCAGCAATGAAAGTGAAAAGAAAGATACCCATGAAAGCTGTTGCAACTACACTCTTTCTCAACCAGTCTTTGATACTAATATTAGCAAATTGAAAACACAACATAATACTTATTTGATACTAATATTAGCAAATTGAAAACACAACATAATACTTAAGCAGAGCAAAAACGTAGGCGTGTTTTGGAAGGAATTTGCTGCTTAAATATTCAAAATGAAATAGCCATTTTATAGGATATCTTTGTCATTCCGGTGTCTACAGTGGCTTCTGAGTCCGCATTTAGTACCGGAGGTAGTGTTCTTGATCCATTCAGGAGTTCTTTGTCTCCACAGATGGTGGAGATATTAATTTGTTTGCAAAATTGGTTGCAAGATTCTAATATATGTTTTGATGTTGCACCATCTACAGATGAGTTGGAGTTTATGAAGCACTTGAAAAAGGTAAACTATTAATTTGTTTTTATATAATTATGTTTAATGTATAATATTTATTCTTTAATAATACTTGTTTTTCAATTTATGTAGAGATTGGAATTACTACTCCTCTGATGATATGGTTGCATGTTGGCATCATATTTGATAAGGTAATTATTTTCCTCACATCATTTCTTTATAGACTTTTCTTGTTTTACCTTACATGGTGGATGCAAATAAAAGAAAGAAAAGTGTTTTGATATTTTTGAAGTAATTATTTTTTGGTTTTTTTTTATCAATAAGAAAGAACGCTAATGAGAAAATGCTTGGATGAGGCTCAAGGAAAATGTTTGGACCAAGCTCAAGGATAAATTAGAAATTATATGTTATTTTTCCATGTTTTTTTATTGTGTTATTTAGATTAAACATGTGAACTTATTTTATGTTAAATTTTATGTTAATGCATATGAGATAGTTGCCCATGATTGGTCTTTATTATGTTCTTGCCCCAATTGGGGTTATGCTCTTCTACTGTTATTTCCTGCGTACCATGTAGTGGCTTTTACTGATATGTAGTCTTTTAAAAAAGAAAAAGAAAGAAGATATTTGATGGAATCTTTATAATTTATACTAATATGTGATGTAAGTTGTAATTGATAGATAGAATATTTAATATTTCTATTGACATGTGATGTAATTCGTACGGAATTGATTTATTTTTATGTATGTTTAACCCGATCAACCCAACGCAACCCAACCCGACAAATATTGGGTTGAGTTGGGTTGGCTTGAAAATAATGTTGGGTTGAGTTGGGTTGGAATTTTTCCACCTCGATCAACCCAACCCAATATGAACCCGAAAACGCCCACCCCTATTACTCTATAATAAATAGTAACGGAGCATTTAATGAAAGAAGACATTTTTCTTTGTTCATATATTGATCCTATATACCAAAAAGATATATTTGGATAGATATGCTGACTTATTTGAACTGGAGTCTTCTCTGATGATTTGTGGTCATCAAATCAAAAGATTGGCAACGACATGTATTCAAAGGAAAGGAGGGAACCATGCATTGCAACGAAAAAGATTAAGTATTGAGAATTTTCAAACAATATTACAAGCTTTCTGGAATTGTATATCCAAGGTGTTCTGTTAATTGACTCATCAAAGATAAACATAAGAAAAATGTCAATTGAAAACAGAATTAAAAAAAAAATTAACATAAAAACAAAGAAAGAAAAAAACAGGCATGATAATTCTTTTTTCTTTTCCGTGAGCCACAAGTACATATTTATGATGTATAATGTCTTGATTTAATTTGATGTGTTTGGTGACAGCATGCCATCGAAAATAGCTTGACGATGACAAAATAACTCATTTTTAAAAAACATATATTTTTTTGATATGTCGCAAATATTTGCCCTTTATTGTTAATTTTAAAAACTTTCTTTTTAGTCCCTTTAGTTTTAATAATAGCCGGTCAACCCCTGAAAAATTAAAATGCTTCCATCAAGTATTGAACTTTCAACCTTGTGATTAAAAACCACAAGTTCTAACCAACTGAACTAATCTAGCTCATTGTTGAAGATTTGTTGATTTAAATGTATATATATCTATATAGTTATATAATTTAAAAATAAACTCATATATATATATATATTAAAATAAAATCATATTTAATAATAATAATTATATATAAAAATATATTTACGAAAATAAAAAACAAAATAAAAAAACAAAAGGAAACCCAGAAAATCAAAAAAAATCAAAGCCCGTAAATTTTCTTTCTTTCTTTTTTCTTTTTGGATTTTTTTCCTTTTCAAAAATAATATTATTTTAATTTGATAAAAAAAACTCAGAAAATCAAAGACCATAAATTGAAAAGAAAAAAAATCTACAACAAAAAAGGAAAATAATAAAACAAATTAAACTCATATTTATATAATTTAAAATAAACTCATTTTTATATAATTTAAAATAAACTCATATATAATAATAATATATAAAAACATATTTATGAAAATGAAAAAGAAAATAACAAAACAAAAGGAAAAAAAGAAAAAAAAGGGATTTTTTTTATTAATTTTCTTTTCTATTGTTGATTTTTTTCCCTTTTCAATTTACGAGTCTTTGATTTTCTGAGTTTTTTTTATCAAATTGAAATAATATATTTTTTGAGAAGGAAAAAATCTAAAAAGAAAAAAGAAAGAAAAAAAAATTACAGACTTTGATTTTTTGGATTTTCTAGGTTTCCTTTTGTTTTGTTATTTTCTTTTTCATTTTCATAAATATGTTTGTATATATTATTATTAATAGTATTATTAAATATGAGTTTATTTTAAATTATATATATGAGTTTATTTTAAGTTATAGAAACAGATTTAAATTAGTTAAAACAAATCATATAACTATATATATACATTTAAATCAACATATTTTCAACAATAAACTAGAGTAGCTCAGCTGGTTAGAGATTGTGGGTTTTAATGACATTTTAATTTTTTCAGGGGTTGACCGATTATTATTGAAACTAGAGGGACTAAAAGGGAAAATTTTAAAAATAACAATAAAGGGTAAATTGTATTTTTACATATTCTGTTATAATTGACTGTTGGTTTTTGGTCAAATAGACTAAAGTGATGTATTTTAAAAAAGTAAGGGACTAAAGTGACTAATATGATAAACACGTTTAAAAAAGTGACAATTCATTAAAAAAGTAGGAAATTTAGTGATAATATCATATTTTTTAATGTACGTTCTTATATGAAATTAATAAATGGTTTGAAATTTCTTGTTTACCATGAGTACTTAGAAAAGATTTTGTATAGAATATTACAATCCAATCCGTAATCCAACTCAATTTTGATTTGTTTTTCAAATGCAATAAAATTGGATCGGTAGGAGATCTGCCCAACTGATCCAATCCAATAAACAAAAGTCATAGTTTTAGTTTTAAATCAGATAGGCACAGGCCCATAAAGAGCACACCAAAACCCAATACTATTTTTTTTTTATAGATAACCCAATAGTAATTAATCTGATTTTTTTTAAGCAATCTGATTCTAAACATGTACGATTAGAATAATAAAATAATAATAATAAAACGAGGCATGAAAAAAAACTAAGTAGTTGCAAACCTGATGAGTGATGTCCTTAATGAATTTAATGATTAGTTTAACTTAATTTGATTGTATTTCAATTTCTTTTTTATTTAAGTTAGATTTGTTAATCTATCATAAATCCCATCATAAATCTCATCATTCTGTCTTAATTAAATATTATAAACTTTTGGGTTAAATAGTTAACAACCCAGAGACCTCATATTTTAAATTCTTATACATTATATATGTTAACATGGAGCATCAAACATGTGTACATGTCTATTAGCTTAAGTTTTTGGATTAAATGATTACAGACAAGATTGAATCGCTCAAGGTTATTGAAATAACTCCATTGAAATTTCTTGCTTGCAAACAAAACACGAGACAAACGGGGTGCACACTTCGATGCTCCCTAAAAATAAAGATCAACAAATACAAAGTACAACAACATAAAATTGAAGCATTAATCCCATTTTTGGTTAATTGGTTAAAAGACGATAGAAAGGCGGCCAATCTAACCAATTCTGGGCTCCGAAGTCACAATGCCATCACCATTGACAAAGATTCGGACCCTGTCACAGCGAAAATCACCCGTAACAAACGATCCCGATTTCACAACGATGACTCTGACCCCGCTGGTTTCAGACTTGATGACATCCTCTGCTGCCTCCCCATCGATGCCAACTACCTCTGGCCATGAACTCTTCAATCCTGCAAATGCCATTGAATTACATGCACTAATTAATTCACAAAATTAATGTACGTGACAAGTACTAAATTAATATTTTAAGGTGGAAAAATAACTCACCCTTGGGACAACTTGACATCTTCTCTTCACTTCTAATGTTATATTGAATTTTTGGTATAAGAGTTTGCAGGATTTGACAGGTATTTATAGCAGACTCTGCTTGCTGGATGGTTTTAATAGTTCAAACAAACATTTTAAACGAGACGAACCATGCATGGTGGATTTACCGGTTCAAAGCTTTTTTTTTTTTACTGGTTTATTTTCTTCATACGGCCAGGTGACATCCTCCAAGGAGAACAGGACAATTAGCTGGTTAAAGTTTATTTAAACATGTTTGTCGTGCTTTGTTGTGAAGAACGAATTAACAAACAGAAACTGATAAAAAGATTAACGTAATGTTAACAGAACCAAACAGATGAACAAGACTGGAAATATATTCATGAAAGGAATCTTGGTTTGTGATAATTACTTGTGGTTGGTCACTTGCAGCCAATCGATGATGTGTAGATTTGTTGATATCAAAATTTATACTTCTACTTCTATGAATTGGCCAATCCTAATTTTAATGGAGTAGTACTGCTGTTGCTAGTAGCTACTACACAACCAAAATTTTCTTATAGCAACCCTGATGGACCGTTGTGATTTTCTGTTGATTTGAACTTGATCTGAGTTCTTAAAGATCTCGTGACACATTGTTAGAGTAGTTTTGTTTGGTTATTTATTTGTTTAAATTTTTGAATCCAGTAGTATTTGACGTGGTATTAGATATAGTATTTGACCCAGCGGTATCAAGTTCCGATTCTTGAAATCCCACTGTGTGGTCTTGAACATATGTGGGTACATTACAATGTTTAATTAATATTATTATTGGACTCCTTTTTTAATAGTTTAAGATTTTGAGTAAAAGTCAAGGTCGTTTGTTTAAGACTGAATATAAACAAACTGAATATTGCTGAATTTTACGAATGAATAGAAACTGAAATCTAAAACGGAATGACATGCTTTTTTTTCCTCATATTTAAACACATTCTCAATTTATTTGTTTTTAAAAATAAAATGAGAGATGATATTCACAATCTAATAAATATCTTTTTACACTCCATTTTTTTATAATATAACAATTTTATCCTTAATAAAATTACTAAATAGGACAAAAAACTCTAAACACACTACACATTTTTTATTTATGAAAGTCTATCAAAAACAAAAAGCAATCAAATTAAAACTAAAAACTTCCTATGATCCAACATCTCTTTGAAGAAAAATATCAAGTCCGGCAATTTTTTTTATAAAAAAAGTTAACACAAAAAACTCAGTTATAGTTCCTACTATAGCTCAGCATCATTGACTATCTATGCACACCAGGAGCTCATTCTTCATCTTCTTCATCTCTATCTCCACCATATACCTTTTTTTTTTTTAGCGTTTCACAAATCCTAAAACATTTATTTTTCAATATCATTAAAGTTTTATATGATCCTAAAGTGATGGGAAAGATTTGCAAGAAATTAATAAGTTTTTTAAAGCTTTTATTTTGGTAGATTTTATTTATAATTTTTTTTTGCTGAAACAAACAATAAAATAAATCTTCGTGCAGTTTTTTTTTTTACATTTAGATTTGTTTATAATATTTAGGATTTTAGGATGGACTGTCTTCAAAAAAAACAAAAAAAGGAGTGTTAAAAGATAGAAAAAAGAGTCTAACGTTGTGTGCTTCTCCTCTCGGTACATCACACTAACAACCAATTAAATATTAAATGCTAGCTAAACACTCAATATTAATTATAACATGCAATACACATATATAAACACAAGCAATAGGGATAAAATGGTGGTCTTCATTGATAATTCATGGTAAAGGTTTCATCTTGGCCCTAGCCAAGTGGAGTTTAGTTCATAGTGTGAGGAATGACCATACAAGATATGAAATAAGTACAAGCCATAAATAAATACAAGTAAAAGTGAAGAGAGAAAGGAAAAGAGTAAACTAAGTTGAAGGCATCCTCTTCTCTTGCTTGGTTGTGCTAAGCTTCTTCTCTCATTGACTTCTTTTGCTCCAAAATGTGGTCTTGATGGTCGTTCTAGGTGAGGGAATACGGTATTTAGTGGTTGGTGAAGAGGGATTTGAGTTTAGATGGTGATTTGATGAAGGTTTTCGGTGATTTGGTGAAGAAATTGGGTTAAATATGGGTTCTTAGAGGATTTGGATTGTAAATGGAGTCTTTGCAGCTCAAGGGTCGTGATAGAGGTCCTCAAAACAAGCTGAAAAGGGGTATTTATATGTTTGGAATTAGGGCACAAAACCCTAGACAAGAGCTGAGGTGGAATGCTTGGGCGCTGGTCGTTAGGCGCACCACCAGTGCAACTCTACTGGACAAACTACACTGGCCAGGGTGTGCTTGGTCGCCAGGCGCACCACCAGCGCCACTCTACTGATTTTTGAGCGTTAGTGCTCAAACGCTGCTGGTGCCCCTGTCGAGGGGAGCACACTCTTCTCATCTTTTAGATTCTGAAATTCTTCAATTTGGCCCTCAAATTACCTTGACTTTGAAACGTTACCCCTAGATTACTTAGAAACCTGCACAACTCAATTTAACCATCAAATATCCGGTTTTTACCTTGGAAACAGATGCAATGGATAGGATATGGAGGCTACACCAAGTGTATAAATGGGCATTGTCACTACACCATTTTCACACTCCCACATAATGCATATAAGTTAGCGTGTTAGACCGCATGAGAAGGCATTTTCTTCTCATTGTCACGGTCTTGATGTCGTCGTGGTGAACCGCGAAACCCATTCTAGTGGATTTCGTGGTCTATTTGTCATCATGGACCGCCGTGACAAATGGACGAGACATTCCTTCTAGAGGATTTCACGGTTCAAGTGTCGTGTTGGACCACCGTGAAAAACCTTCCAGAGGTTTTCGACGTCGTTGTGTAGTTATGGAGTTGAAAACCGCGACAAAGTGGCACGAAGTTTTCTCCAGTGGATTTTACGGTTGTGGTTTCATCATGAACAACTGTGAAAATTGGATTGCTACTTTCCGTCGACGATTCAAATACCTTTGTCCTGTCGGTTTGTTGTCATGGTTAACCGCGATAACTGGACCGCGACAAACTACTTTTGCTAAAACGATGTAATTTTGTAAGATCCTTATTTATAGCCCAAGACACTTTCTTTTTCACCAAGAACTCTAAAATTCTGAGATTGAGTGAACATATTGAGTTCTTAGAGAGGAGAAGGTTCTTGTAACCACTTGTGACTCTCTATCTCCATTCATGTGCATTTAGGACTTCATCGAGCATAAATTTCCTTTGCATCATCAGTTGGTAAGTAAGAACCAAATCTCATATCTTTCCTTCTTCTTCTTTTTAATTACCAAGACATCATCTCTAGTGCTTTTTATTAAGGTTTTGGTGATTGTAGGGGTTAGCTAATAACTAGGATTGTTAAGTTTAATTATTAACATATAGTTAAACATTTAGTGTTAGTCTAGCACTCATTTGCATTGAGCATTCATTGATTGTTCACTTAGACTTTAATTCTCTTCATTGAGTCCAAGTTTTGTGGCTACATATGATAATTGCACAAGCAAGAAAAGTCTTGCAACCAAGGATTTAATTTGTTGGCAAGCATCATCAAGACCCACTTTTAAAGGCATGTAGGTAGAATATGTTGAGTTACGATCCTTGAGAAGAATGACGAGTGATATCAATTTAGGATATAATCAAATATTCAATTAGTGGAGTTTCTTTGACTTAGTGGTTAGGAAGGCTAATCCCGCGATTTTTCCCAATTGAAAGGTTTCCACGTAAAATCAAGTGTCATTTAATTTCCGCACTTATACTTGATTTTATTGTTTTGTGTTATTTGTTTGGTTGAATTTTGACTAATCAAAAACAAAAACTTGACAATTAATCAATTAACAACCCAACCCCCCTTCCCTCTAGGTTGTTTATACACATTTAGAATTTATTTTCAATTGGTATTAGAGCGGGCTCATAGACATACATAGTTGGTCATTGCTCCCATTTACGTCTTGCATTTTGAATTTCATTCATTGCATCAAACACTATGAGTGGAAGTGCAATAGGTCACGAGGGAGCTTCTAGTACTAGATCGCAATTGCTCATTGACGACAATTACTCTTCATGGAAAGAGAAGATGGAGTCGTTTCTCTCGACAATTTATTTTGTCGTAGACACATAAACATTGAGCATATTTTGGGTACTATATATTGTATTTTGTTATGCCAAATGGTTATATTTGAGACATTACAGGACTGAATGAGTTTCCATTACTCCATTACCATCAATCCACATTAATTAGAATGCAGTAAGCACACAGTTCGCATGAAAATTTTATATAATTTTATGTAAGAGGCCTTGAAGTGGATATTGATTAAATTGCTTTATAATAATATTTGTTTTTTCAAAAAACAAACTTGTACATGTAATTTTTGTATTATCATTTAATAAAATTCTATTACAAAATATATTATAATAAGTAATTAGAGAGATTGGAAAACTTTTTTATGCGAAGATTTGAGTTAGGGGTCGGCATGGGTTGGTTTTGATGATACTCAAACCAAACCATTATTTAATCGGGTTATTTTTTTACTATCTCAACCAAACCAAACCAAACCAAACCAATTATATTTTGTTGTTATCTTTAATTCTCTTACTATTCTTTCTCTTCCCTACTTCTTTTTCTTCTAGGTTTTTTCAAAATAAAACTCCATTTTTCGTTAAAAATCTATTTTAAGATTTTTTTTTTTAATTGGAGAACCATTTTCTGCTTGAGAGAGTTGCAGGGATACAAGATTTGTGTCATGTTCCAAGTGATGTGAAAGTAGATAGGTGTTAAATGATATTTCAAAAAAAATAAAAATAAGTGTTCGATGAAATTGAAAAAAATCTAATTTTTTTAGTAATGCTACTTTGTCCAAATTTTGTGTCCAAATCCGGTGCCCATTGAAAAACTCCATTTTTAAAAACATACTAATTTAAAGTGTACATACGGTTTTTAAAGAGTACAAATATCGTCATTCTAATCACTGACAGGGACCTTTTATGCACTTTCAGGCCTAAGCCCATCAGAGTTCTTTTAATAAGTTATGGGCCTACTCTCACATATCCCGATTTTCATTGGGCAATACTTTTTTCTTTTTTCTTTTTTCATTCTCTTCCATTTTTGAAACTAGGGTCAATAGTTTCTAACAATCTCATTTACAAACCAAATCTATAATTTTTGAAGTTGAAAATGATGTTTACTTAACTTGGTATTATCATGATTTTAACTTAATTAAAACTTAAAAAAAAACTTAGTTAAAACTAATATTGGAGGGAAAAATCAAAATTTAAAACTAAATAAGGTTGTACCTTGTCTTTTCTCATTTTTAGATGTCTATTTTGTTTTGGAAACTAATATGTTTAATTAATTTAAACTTCAAAAACTTAAGTTGAGGTGCCGACTTTATAATCCAATTAGGGGTGGGCACCCAAACTGCCAAACCAATAAACCCGCCCAAACCAAACCAATTTAAACAGGTTGGTTTGGATTTGTTAAAGAAGAAAAACCATCTGGGTTATTTTTTAGTTACCTGATTGCTTTGGATTGGTTTGTGAGTTGTGTTTTATCAACCCGCATAACCCAATCAAAACCATTACATACTCAAATATATATATATATATATATATATATATGTATATGTGTGTGTGTTTATATATAAATAAATAAATATATATATATATATTATATCATATAAAAAAATTAAAGTTAACATATTTTTAAAGCTATTTCATCTCATTCGAAGATGTTGGCACTAAGCAATTTTTTGAGGATAAATATTTTTTTCGTACAAAAACACGTTAAGCAATACAGTTTTTTATTTTTATTTTTAGTTTTACGCGTTCTACACTTTAGTTTTTTTTTAAACATTTATTGTTATGCACTTGGGTTAAATTAAGTACTTTTATTTATCTGATTGATAATGAGTTTAACTATTTATATTGATATTATTATATTTGTTTAAATAAAAAAATAATTTAATTATTTTCTTAAACCGTCAAACCAAACCAAACTAAACCGATTTTTATTGGTTTGGTTTGGTTTAGGGGGGTGTATTTGATTGAGATTTTAATAGACAATTTTGGAGTGTAAGGATTTTATTGATTTACAAGACTATTGTGATTATTAGGATTGTTATGATTTACAAGACTATTGTGATTATTAGGATTGTTATGATTATACTTTAAGATTATTATGATTATATGGACTAGACTTTTAGGATTCTAAAAAAGTCTTTGGATTTTATTTATGGACTATTAGGATTATCTAGACTTTATTTTAAGACTTTTTAGATTTTTAAAAATATGGACTTTCAAGGTTCGATTGTAGTATTTAATTTTCTCCCCAAGTTTTAGAAGTGTCGATGATGCTAAAACACAACTAGAAGCCTTGTGCTCTGTTGTCGTCTTCTGCGCTGATATCTTAACACTTGCTGCTCGTGATGTTGTCGACTTGGTATCTTCTTCATATCATTATTTTCTATATATATGTACATGAATGCTCTGCTCAACACACTTTTCAACTGATCATCAAGAGCCTATCACTTTTATCGTATGTACTTGAATAAATTAAATAATGCATATATATTTTTGAACTATTAATATATTTTTTTGCTATATGTTAAAATTAAAAATAAAATTCAAAAATAATAATTGATAATATTAAAATTTTGTTTTTAAAAATGAAGTGTCTTTGGAATATGATTGCTAAAAGATAAAAGAGATAATTTTGGAACAAAATGAAGTGTCTTTAGAATTGTTATGACAACAACCCAGAAACCAAAAAGAGCGAAGTAAGAGATAAGGTGAAGTCGTGAAGATGATTTTGAGTGAGAGAGAAAAGTCGAGAAAGATTGAGAGAGAGGGCAAGACAATTTTGGGTTCAAGCTATTTATACAAATCACTAAAAAGTCTGAAAAATCCATTTTGTCATGAAATCCTAAAAATCTTGATCTCAATCTAATACTACCAGACAATTTGTTGCCCCTTGAAAGTCTAGATCAAATACTACAAGACAATATGAACTTTTAAAAAAAATCTTAAAAGTCTAGATCCAATACCACAAGACAATATAAACTTTTAAAATAAATCTTAAAAGTCTTGATCGAATACCAGTAGACTTATCTAACTTGTTAAAAAGTCTCAATCCAATACCACCAGACTCTTACTTCCCCAAATTGTCTAATAAAATCTTGAACCAGTACACCCCACTTAGTTTGAAGTACTAATAAAGTTGATTAAATAATATGATAATAGTTATAGGTGGTGTGTACTTACAAAAATACAATACAGTATAATTACAGAAATTGTATTTTTGGCACTAAGCGGGGTTTATTTACAAACTAGAGATTTTTTAAAAAATTTTGATAGGTATGAATGTATGATTAAGAAAAATGTGTAGATACAGTTTTTGACGGACGTTATTCTTGCCACTCTACCAGAATACATGGATTGGACCGTATATACACTAAAACGAAAAGAGTCTTTTACAACATGTAATGCATGTTATGAAAGCTCTCAACAACATACATGAACAGGTTACCTATTAATGAGTTGTTAAATGTTTTAGATATTTCAACAACATAGAGTGATTGTTGTTAAAAACTTAAATTCTACAACTTAGATTGCTTGTTGTTAAAAACTCAAAGTTCTATCACTTAGAGTGTTTGTTGTTAAAAGTGTTCTTGTTAAAAATTTTAAGAAAAAACTTGCATTAAAAATTATACAGTACTAGATCTTCGTGAATTTAAATTCATAACGATGAAGATTATAGTAATCAAGACAAAAATACTGGACGAAAATTTATTGAATAACCAAATAGCAATACAATATTTTCAACTTACGAATTTCCGATATTGCAATATTGCAACTCATTCTAAATACAATACCCTATTACAACTTTTAGGCTATGCAACCGTACTTTCTAAGACCCCACCAAACTCACAGCCACCCACCAATTTTCTGCACAATAATACCCTTTGGAAATGAAATGTCTTGAACACATGGGTAAACCATGACCCTGTTGTAGAGCAAATAACTTCTTGTTCCTGTAGGCCTTCCCACACTGAGTCTGAAATCGATGGCGGCAAAGCAATCGGCATGAGTCATTGGAGAAGACAATGAACCTCCTTGGACTGAGGCAGGCATATGACAACAGATCCATGTTTTGCAACTTCAAGAGCATAGCGGAGGCCAGCAACTACACTCCCAATGACGGCAAAATCAAAATATTTTGCGGATCCATCTCTCAAGTATGATGATAGAAACTGTTTTAAGGGATTTCCAATTCTCACTCACCGGAGATGTAGAGAAATTACACCTGTGTAACCGCAAATACTCAAATACTCCATATGACCTGGAAGATTTTAGAAAAATATTATAAGTAAAAATATGAGATAAATGAATGATAATTCCTGCTTCTTCAACTTATAATCAAAGGACCCTTTTAACCGGTGCCCTAAGGGAAAACTTTAAAAACAACTCTTAACATAAGAATTTAAATTTATATTCTTTCATGACATGAGAATCTATGAAACTTCTGCTTCTATTCAATTCTAGACTCTAAGAGTTGTTGAGATAATCTATGATCAAATAATAAACTTAGTCCCATTACTATAAAAATGCAAATTTCATGCTGGAAAATAAGTATGTTTCTATAATTTGTGGAAAAAATAAATGAAGAATGGACTAACAAACTATTTTCCACAAGATAACATTCCCTCATCTAAACATACAGTCAAAAAAAATGTCCACTGTGCTAAAAGTACATATTTTGGGGCCACAACTATATCATCTCATGGCTTTTCTCTCAAATTTTGGGGAAGTGTGTGCATGTAACATTGATTATAAGATTCCTAATAGTCACCAAGCATCATGTCTTGTTCCCAAAAGCAAAAATGTATCCAATGCTAATAGGTTGGCTTCATGAATTAAAAAGTAAAAGCAATCAAACCTCCAACCAAGAATTCATTATAGCTACAAGGAACCTTTTTTCTTATAGCATATCAAAAATCGATATGTAAATGTGTTCAATATGATCAAGATATCCAAATGAATTTATATGCACAACTGCAATACTGAAAATTAAATTTTTAATCAAATACCATGAGAGCTCCCTCTGCAGGGGCATCCATTGAATGTCCCACTGGGAATCCGAGAAGCTTGTCGGCAACCTTGTCTTTTTATCAGTCCATAATGCAGACTGCCACTACCAGCAGCTGTACTAGTTGCCATTGCAATTGTTTTGCTTTCTGCTATATACAAAAATGAGAGATTAAAACCAATACACAAAGTTTATTCTACTAACGCTTCTAACATTTTCCACATAGACAAAGAAAACTTTGGCCATGCAAACAGACTCAAACAAATTAAAGTAAATAGTCAACAACAAAGTCAAAACTCAAAAGGTACCACAATTTGGCAAAATAGGTAGCTTCATGCCTCTTCCCCTGTAATTTCCAAGCAACTATCATTTTGTACAGACTATAACAACCAGACTCATGTTATATCTAGGCACAAATAAATTTTCGTTCTAATATTTAGAATGAGTTGGCAGGCATATGGCAACTAGAGTTAACTCCTTGGCCTGAGGCAGGCATAAATCAACACATGCATAGATAAATATGTTAAACATAAACACAAAACAGCAATAAAGGGAAAAAATCATGAAAAAAACTTACTCCACATCTAAAAGAGGAACTCTCTTGCCCCCAAGACCGTGCATCCCTGAAAACCAGTCCATCAATGGTTAATACTACACTAACTAATCATAGAAAATGAAATTTTGAACAGAGATAACAGACAATAGAAAATGAAATTTGAACACAACACTCACGGCGGTTGTGTTGGTTGTGGTGGTCGTGTTGCTCAAGGTGGCTGTGGTGGTCGCGGAGCTCAGGGTGGTTGAAGTTGTCGCAGAGCTCATGGTGGAAGGATTTTCATTGTGATAGAGAGACATGAGAAAATGGACTTGAAAGAAGAAAGTGAAAAAGATAATGTTAGAAAAAGTAAAAATAAATAAATAAATAAATAACTCGTTAAAAACAATATTTTTCTTAAAAGTACTTTGATGGGCTTTTTAAAATTGAACTCTTCAAATTAGAAGTTGGGCTTTAAAATCGAGCATTCACAACTTTTATCTGCACATGTTATTATTAAATATCAAAACTTTATAATAACAACTTTCTAAATTTGAAAGTTGTCATTAACCTTATTTAACAACTTTCATTTTTATATGTTGTTATACTCTCAATGTTAAAGAAATGTTTTGATGTAGTGATAAATCAGCAGCCCATTAAAGTTGTCAAAAAGTAAACAGCCCACATAGATTGGGCTTCGACAAATTTACCAGAAAGTTAGAGTTGCTAACCGTTTATAATTTTCCCCTTCAGCGTATTAACCGTGTCCTTGCTCCATGAGAGTTTAATTATTTGGTTCAATAGGAAATTAAATCCTTGTTTTAATAGGAGTAGTTTAATATAAATAAATTTTACTTTGCAAAGTTTTTTCATTAACTCTAATACCGAGTATTAAAAAGCTGGTTTGCAGATATTAAAAAGCTTCTGCATCATCAGTTGATACAAAAAACACAAAAGCTTGGTGATGGGAATAGGAATGGAAACAGTCAGCAAATTTACCTGTCACATTCCACAAGACAGGGCCGCGAAGGAGGTTTAGAGAGCAGGAGTGGGAGGATTTCACTTTGGAATCAACCCAGCAAGCTCTTGCCCAACATTTTGCTTCCCCAGAATTCACTGCCTGGATGGTTGAACACGCTCAACAAATTAAACTCTTTTCATCTGATACTTCAGATACAGAGTCTACAAATGGGAATCTTGACTCATCAGACTGATAGCTAGCTAGCTGTACGTGCAGTTGCTTTAGGTTTTTTTTTTTTCTTATACTGTGTCTAAAACATGTCAATTCTGCTAGGAAAGGAATTTTGTGATATGTGTACAGTTTCAAGAGGGTGAATGTGAATTACCGTTCTCATATAAGTAATTGGATTGTGGCTTGAAAGAAATTTGTCTTGTTTCAAGAATATAATTTTCATGATTGATTAGTTGAAATTAGTTGATTAGTTGAGCTCCTAACAGCTCTGTCCATAAACCTTTACCTGCAAATAACAAAAATTTGTTATTAGAGAACACCATTTATGACAGACTGAAGGGATTTATTTTATATTTGAATTGCATTATTTTTTAATTAAAAGAATAAGAAGAAAAAAAAAACACCATTTATGATTTATAAACGGTGTTTTGAGTATTAAAACTAATTCATTACCTCCACAATTGTCCGACATTCTTGTATTTTTTTTCCCTTTTCTGTGCTTTCGACACTTGAGTTACCAGCCCTTTTTTTTTTTGTTTTTTGTTTTGAAATGACGATGTGTTGAGATTATTGAAATGAGATGGGTATGTATTTATATAACATTTTCATAGCTAGAGCAAGTGGTGATTTTTGACTTCTGACTGGTTGAATAAGCTTCAATTTTTTATTTTTTTAACAAACATGTTAATATAGAACTCAAATCTTTGACACGCAAATAGAGGCGAAACCAGAATTTTTTTTTTATGGGTTGTGGACAATTTCATATAGATAAAAAATTATAATATATAATAAAAAAATCATTTTGATGGCAAATCTCTACGGTACGTAAGAATTTTTATTAATTAAACTGAAAAAGTATACTTAGTCAGGGAGCATAATGAGTTTTACCATCAAATATATATTCTAACTAAGAAAAAACAAAAGAGAATAAAAAAGGAAATACGCATGCAATATAAAAACAATAAGATCTTACTTATATTTTGACTTCTGAGTCTTCAAAGAAGCAAAAACATCTATTATAGAATCCTAATCAATTGTAAAAACAAGTTCTCTTTCAATATAAACAATCATACAATTCTCAAGAAACGCATCATTGTCTTATTGCGCAAAGACGTTTTGACAAGTTTCATAGCCGAAAATAAAAATTAATTTTACAATTAATTTAACAACATAAACTTAAAAAAAAAAATCCTTACAGTTTTCTTATACATAAGTCTGTACACCTCCATAAATCCAAAAGCTATGAAAAATCATAAAATTGTAATTATTAGAGACTTAAAGATTAATTTATATGGTAAATCTACTATTTTTGGTTTGCTGTTAAGGGGTTAAAATTTCTCAATTTGATCTTTTACTTTGTTAAGGAAATACAATGGGCTTTAATGAGTTTGATGCATGTTTTTAAGTTTTTGGACTGTTATTAAGATAAAAAAAATATGGTAAGTTAAGTGAGAATCAAAATTAAACTGGGATATACTTAGAATTAAATGGGATGTATTTAATACCATTGAAAAAACTTTTAAAAAAATTTCAAAACACTTCCTTAGCCTGGCCTGTTTCGGCCTCTGCACGTAACAGTGACAAACAGATGCATGTTAATGACACGTCGTTGCAGTGTCGATCAAATATATGAACATTTAAGTTCAGCCTCACAAGCGTGCGAGTCACAGAGACTAGCATAGCGGCAAGCAAGGATCGTTCAGCAGGGAGGTGAAATTCACCGACCGTCTCTAGTTCTAGCTATTTTTACAACACGCTGAGTGGACTTGTGTGTTGCGCATGCAAAAGAATGTGGAAAAGTAAATGCTAAACTAACCTAACAAACTACATAAACAAATATGTACAAGGATAGGATGGAATGAAGCGATATGGAATGTATATGGTTACACTAAGTAAATGACTCCACCATAGCAATCACACAATTTCATACAACATGCATAGTCAATATTGAATGCCGTGCTCACTTAATCCTCATCGATTGTCCTCACTCCAGCAATAATCGACTATACCGATATGCACCAGCAACCTATCTCTCGATGGTTACCCGAATTGCACTCGAGTTCATTAAGAACAATGAGACACACATAGCTACAATACATGTAAAACCCCGCGCAAGCTCTACATGTAGTGGCCAACCTACTGGTGCACGTTTCGTGCTTCACCTCTCGGTTCTTCACACAACAACCTAAGTTCATTCAAGTGGTGGCTAGTCACTCAAAAGCTTTAAACACTTCGAAGGGTCACTCAACCATTAACAAGCATATGCAACAAAAAAGGCAACAATGCTAGGTTTATATCAATTCCCTAATGAATGAAAGTACACATCGAATAAAAGACAAAGATACAAAGATACAAAGAAAGAGATACAAAATGGATAGAAAAGAGACCCCTCATCCATAAACAGGAATCGAACACTAGGTCTTCTCGGATGTCAATCCGAGATGTCCTGACCAATGGAAGACTACTGCGTTCTCCTCTCTCATGAATGCACAACCCTCTCAACAAAAGAGAAAGCTCTCTCCTTATCTCTATAAATTCCCTAAGATAGATGGCTTAAAATGGAAATAAGATTACCAACAACTATATGCACTAAAGTTGATTGTTAAACATAAAGAACATTCAATTGAATTAAGGGTTCATTCTCTTAATTAGGGCATTCACCAAAATCAATTCATCACCCAAACCCAAGCCATGGGATGAGCAATTGTGCCTTGAAACAAGGCCCATTAAGCACAAGAATAAAGAACCAAAGTCTAATCTAGCATTTGCATGCATAATCAACCAAGCTTCACCAATTCTTTGGAGCTAAAACTCAAACACTCACATCATTCTACTCATGGCATTTCTAGTCATCCACCAATCAATCAACAATCATGGGCAACTAAATTCCTAATCTAAATTACTCTACTCTTAAACCCATTCATGGACACATATTGATTTTTGACCATCCACACACATTCATATCATAATAAGAGAGAAATTATGCTTAAATCAAAGAATAGAACAAAACCCAAAGAATTTAAAAACAATCAATACATTTTTTACACAAGTGTAGGTTTACAATATCCCAAATTCATGATACACAATTAAGAAAACCAGAAATACAAAGAGAATGAGTAAATGAAATACAACCCTTGAAGAAAACTCCTCCAAGAACTCTTTTCTATGCTTGGCTCGTCTTTGGTCAAAGACTCCTCTTATCTCCTTGCAATTTACTCTCAATTAGGTGGATGAAGTGTATAAAGTGGTGGTGGAGGTGTATGGTGAGCTCCCATGGAGGAAAAACCTCCATGGGAGCTTGAATCACTCCTTAATTGGTGGAGAAGGTGAAAGAGATGAGAAAATGGAAGAAATGTGTTTTGTGTGTAAGAGGGAGAGAAGAGATGTCTGAAAAAATGAGAAAAAATGAGGTATTTATAGAGTTCGAAGGTTATGGCAAGAATTGGGTGTGAAAAGACAAGATTGCCACTTAAAAACGGGCTGAAAATGGTTGTTCTGTGCAAAAAGGCGACTTGGAGGCGACATGGTGCTCAGGTCGCTATCCATGTCGCTATTCCCTCGGGTGAAGATTTTCCAGCTTCGCGCACCGTTACAAAAACAGCCATAACTTTCTCTAGAAAACTCGGAATTGCGATATGTAAAAAGAATTGAAAAATAGACATCCGGGGCTTTCCGAAACTAGATAGTAGCTAATGTAATTCATTTTGAGGAGGGAGATATGACTCCTGAAAGTTGAGTGTTCTGCACGGCACTTTCCATTTCATCCCAAATAACCTTCAAACACTTCAATTAAGCTCAAATACCTTCCATA
Organism: Dipteronia sinensis; assembly: GCA_033220585.1. Classification (NCBI taxonomy): domain Eukaryota; kingdom Viridiplantae; phylum Streptophyta; class Magnoliopsida; order Sapindales; family Sapindaceae; genus Dipteronia; species Dipteronia sinensis. The sequence continues at coordinate 8,682,354 of CM065644.1, read as the reverse complement.
TGGAACATGTACCTACACAAGGCTCACAAACACATTATAAACCAAAATATGCTTTAAAAAGAGAACAAAAGATAGGAAATTGGACCTCAAATAGCCTGTTTACGGTTTTTTTTTTCCAAAAATGATTTCGAATTCGCGTTCGTTAACCGTTATTTATTTTATTTTCAAAAAACAAAAAACAAAAACTAAAATCAGTGTTAAAAGTGAAATATTTGAAAAATACAAAATACATGTTATTGTTATTGTTTTATAAAAAAACTCATTTTTATCTTCTTCATTCGAACGGTGTTTTTTTTTTTTTTTTTCTCTTCTTCTTCCTCCTCTGATCTACTTATTGTTCGCCCCCGATTTGCTCCTCCAAGCGCAAATCGACCCACCGATCTCCTCTTCTTCTTCTTCTTCTTCTTCTTCTTCTTCTTCTTCCGATCTACTCCTTATTCGCCGTCGATTTGCTCCTCCAAGCGCAGATCGACCCATCGATCTCTCTCTTCCACTTCCTCTTCCTCTTCCTCTTCTTCTTCTTCTTAAATTTATTTTCCAGATTTCTTCATTAAAAAAAATAGAAATCTTAAGATATAAAACGCGATTTCTTCCTTCTTCTTAAATTTATTTTCCAGATTTCTTCATTAAAAAAAAAAATTCCAACGATATAAAACGAGATTTCTTCATATAAACAACTCGATTTCTTCATCTGGGTATGCTTAGATTCTTGTAATCTGTTTATAGTTTAGTTGGGTTTGCAGTATTTGTCGTTTTTGTATTCTCTTACATGGTGGTGGCATAAATTTTTTATTATATTGTTATGTTTGCAATCGACACTTCGGGCAATCCAATTTATGGTCATGGCCTTGCATTTTTCGTAGCTCTTGTTGGATTTCAAATCCCTCCAAATTCTGCTGGTGGCTTTTTAGGCCTATTTAACACCACATCAATTGACTAGTCTTCAAACCAAATTGTTATGGTTGAATTTGATTATTTCAAAAATGTTGAAGGGGATCCAAGTGATATTGAGGGCGATGTGGGGATCACCAAAAACTCACTTTTTTCTGTCGTTTGTACTCGCTGGAATGCTAGCTTTCACAGTGGAGATACTACTGATGTTCAGATCTGCTCCTAAAATTCTTGAATTCACCCCTAAAAGTTTCCAGATCTGCTCCTTGAAGCGTAAGAATTGATTAGGAAGGCTTTAAGGATTTGGGATTGGGGAGTTTTGCACATACAATTAGTATATTTAGAAGAACCGAAAAATTAATGGATTGTGTAATTAATAGAGGAAAATTGTTTTTGGTTAATTTATCATAAGGATTTTTATTTTTTTTTTATTTTTTTCATTTTCAGAATATATGTTCTAGTATATGCTATCAGACACGTTTTCAGAATTCGAAACTGAAACCGAAAACACTATTTTTATTTTTATTTTTATTTTTAAAAACTAGCAAATGAAAAACGCTTATTTAAATTTCTGAGAAAATGGGGATGTGAGATCTCCCCCATCCCATCTCCATTTAAGTTTGTGGATGATTTTCATCTCAATCCCTCCCCATTTCCCTATTTGTGAATGATTTTTTCCCCCCAAACGGGGACGGGGACGGGAACGGGGGAATTTAGAAATTCATGGTAAAATGCCCATCTCTACTTGGCACTGAACTCTCATATCTCTAGTATATTCCAATCCGTCCCATACTCCCATGTTGTTATATTCTTCGATCATCTCTAAAAAGTTTAGTTATTTTCTATAATTTACCAAAACACTACATGAGGTTATATAAATTTACATATATACGTTTAAATCTAAGTATTAGTTTTATCCGAGGGTTAGATTTGATTCTTTTAAATATATACTTATAAAATTATATAAATATATATATATATATCCTTATTTTTTATTATTATGGTATATATTTTTGTAAGTCAAATATTTATGTATAAACAGCACAAATTGTAACCACCATCCAATGGCTCGATGGTAAGGTTCATTCAATCTAACAATATTTCAAATTCGAGTTATATATATATATATATATATAAAGAAATTAGAATAAATATGTACATAAAACAGTTCAATAGGAAAAGAGAAAAGACGTCACGTGTTATAACCATCATATAATAATATTTCAAAGTTTGAACTCAGGAATATTGGGAATACATATTATGCAAGGATTTGAAGCACCAAAGTCATGTATAAAAGATTAAAAGATAAGGATTTGTCACACAAGGATCTTCAATAAAGTCAACTATTTGTTATTGAAGGGATCTTTCCGAAATCAGATAGGATTAATTTTTTTCTCACGTAAGTTTCACCTAAAGTTTCTCAAAGTTTTTCATTGGCGCAATATCTTTTAGAGGAAATTACACCCAAGTTATAAATATATATATAAATATATATATATATATATATAGAGTGTTTTTAATATAAGATATATCAATTTTTTATATATAAACTATTGGATATAAAAGATGTTTTTTACAAATACATATAACCAAGTCAAAACATTTAAATTCAATGACCCACATATTAGGAACTTATATATCTTTTATCGGTTTAAACTGACAATAGGAGAATTATATATATAAATATAAAAAATATATATACAGTCTTTCTACTGTCAGTTAGTCTTGATATAAAATATATCACGACGAAGAATGTGGACCACAGATTATAGAGAAGTTTTGACAACTATATACACTTTGAGTCAAAGTATGTAAATCTAATGGTTCACATTCTTCAAACTATATATATATACAATTTTTCTATTGTCAGTTCGTCCTGATATAAAACATATCAGGATAAGGAATGTAGACCATTAGATTTATATACTTTGACTCAAAGTGTATACACTTGTCAAAACTTTTCCATAATCTATGGTCCATATTTTTCGTTATGATATAATTTATATCAGGAAGACAATAAATATATATATATATATATATATATATATCACCTGCTGCACGACTGTATATATATCACCTGCTACACGCCTGCTGCCTGCACCACTCGAAATCAGATATTGAAGGGATCTTCAAAGTTTAAAGTCAACTATTTTTTTATTGAACTATTGAAGGGATCTTTCCAAAATCAGATAAGATTAGTTTTTTTTCTCACGTAAGTTTCGCCTAAAGTTTTTCAAAGATTTTCATTGGCGCAATATCTTTTAGAGGAAATTACACCCAACTTTATATATATATATATATATATATATATATATATTCCTTTTCTCCTTGGTGCGTACTGATATAACTTATATCAGTGCGTTGCATATGGACCACTGATTATGGAGATGTTTTGACAAGTGCATATATTTTGAATCAAAGAAAGTAAATCTAATGGTCCACATCCAACGCACTGATGAAATTATATCAGTACGTACTGACTTGAAAATTTCTCTATATCAGTAATTTTCTTCTTAATGCGCACTGATATAACTTATATCAGTGCGTTGCATATGGACCACTGATTATGAAGAAGTTTTGACAAATGCATACACTGTGAGTCAAAAAATGTAAATCTAATGGTCCACATCCAACGCACTGATGAAGTTATATCAGTGCGTACTGACTTGAAAATTTCTTCTATCATGATATATTTTATATCAAGACGAATTAATAGTAAAAAGAATATATATATATATATATATATATATATATATATACCGCCTGCTACACGCCTGCACCACCCGAAATCAGATATTGAAGGGATCTTCAAAGTTTAAAGTCAGTTAATTGTTATTGAAGGGATCTTTCAGAAATCAGATAGGATTGATTTTTTTCTCAGGTAAGTTTCACTTAAAGTTTTTCAAAGTTTTTCATTGGCGCAATATCTTTTAGAGGAAATTAAACCCAACTTTATATATATATATATATATATATATATATATATATATATATATCACCTGCTACACGCCTGCACCCGACCTACAAGAAGACATATCTCCACGGTGGAGAGTAAAATAATAAGAATTATATTAAAAAAAAAAAGAGTATTGGACGGATCTATATTGTCCGATTTAAAGATGGACGGTGGAGACCAAAATTTCCTTTAAAGTGTCCGCCCTATCAATTTCCCTTTTTTCGTTTTTTTTTTTAAATTCACTTTTAATTTCTAGTTTTTATCATTTTAATCTCCATCGACCATCTCATAACGATGGACGGTGGCGAATGGCCGGTGATCTATCTATTATTGTTTTTTTTAAATAAATAAAATATATAAGAAATTATTAAAATGACTTTACACCGGTTATGTTTGGCCATGTTTGAAACGACAAATGGATGTCAATGTAAGGTTTTTTAAAAGTTGTTTCCATGATTAGTGCCTAGGTTTGTTGTGTTGTGAGTCGTGTTTAGTTAGGTGTGCGCCGCTAGGCCGGGCTCTCTTGTCTTCAACATTGAGGACAATGTTGGGTTTTGGTTTGAGGCTGTAGACGCCTTGTTGAATCGTCTTTTTGTTTCTTTTTGTGTCGTTTTTGTGTCCTTTTGGTTAAAATTTTTCGAATTTGTCGCAATAGCCAAAATTTTCGAGCTTTAACTAGTTTGGTTGTGATGCCTTGAACGTGTGCTTTTGGCGAGTTTATGAATGCATTGTGTGCTTGTGTAACAAATTGTTGTCACTCTTGGGTCTTACTTGCTTGTCATGGGCTAGTCTCATCCTTTTTGTGCTTAAGTTGAGGGGACTCGGTGCTCTTGTACCTTGTTCTAATAGTGGAGACCATCCGAGAGTTCACAAACACAAGCCTATTAAAAAGTTCATTGAGTAAATAATTTGTTCTATTCTTTAAACACTCTTCTCGTCACACGTGTCACATGCCATAGGACACACATTTCATCATATATTGTGGATTGCTTGTCGGATGCATTCATTCCCTTAATAGACTAATTGTGGAAATGATTTTAAGCAATATGTGCACTTAACTACCAAATTAGCCTAAACACATTCCTTGTCCCTTATGTGTGCTCCATAGCCAAAATTGCGGCCAAACACTTACTTTTTTCTCTTGGAACCATAAGCCAAACACAAACCAACCATTTAATTGCCAATCATGTGTGTTGCGTGTGTGTGTGTGTGTGGTTGAAAGGTGTAAGCTCTAATGTTGAAATAGCATGTATTTAGGCAATGATGTAAATGTGCAACCGGTGGCTCAAGAATGTAAAGGTGCTAAAAATTGCACCTAGAGCTAAATTGTCAAATGTATATGTGCAAAGGAAAAAGTAAGAAGAAAGGAAAGAAAAGAAAAGAAAAAAGCAAAAGAAATAAAAAGAAAAAAAATAGCAATGCAAAAGGCAAAAAAAGAAAGAGCCTTGTAATAATGGTTAAGTACTCACAATGTGGAATAGGAAATTGTGAAGCACAAATGAGTATGAAAGTAATGCCTAGTCGCTTATGTGTAAATGTTAAGTAGAGCTTGTTTGGGGTGTATGAGAATAAATGTAAACATGAATGGTGATCTGTGAACTCTAAATTTTTCTTATTTTCTTTGTTTCACCACATCTAACCCCATGACCCCATTACAACCAAGGGAAAGACCTATTTGATTTATGATATGTCTTGATTGGGAATGTTTGTCGATGCTCGATCTTCCACGTTCATGCCACTGTGATTCTTTCTTAGGATAGTTCACCGATAAATAGCGGTTTTTTATTGATAATTGTATACAATGCATTAGTTTCCTACACATAAATTATTTCTTTGCATACCTTGCATGAGAGTGAACTTATGGCTCAAAGTGGAAAAACAAGAGTGAATCCAGGTAAGGATTAGAGTTGAAGGGAATTATGCTCAGGGTGTGAGAGTTAGTAGTACCCGATATGTTACGGAAGTTGACACCTCCAATGTAGCATCTATCATAAATTCCGCTGAGCTCTTTTTAGGTAATGCCAAATTCGTTGTTAATGACATTAAGGCCTTATTCCTGGATATTGGTGTTTGTAAGTGTCAAGCCATCCCCAAATTAGGGAACTCTTTGGCACATAATTTAAGCCAAGTTGGCTTTATCCTCTATTGGGGAGCGTTTTTGGCTGGACACCAGCCCCTCTTGTATTTTCTCTTCGGCTTAATGATAATCTTTTCCTTTCAAAAAAAAAGTCATATGCCTTAGGGGCATAGGTTATCACTACCCAATATGATAGACATAACACAAATGACAAGTTCCTTTATAATAAAAAAATAAAACTAAAATTAAAACTAAAACAAATGACAAAACTATTTGTATAATAATTTATCTCATTATTTTAATTTTTTACTGCTAAAACATTAAACATGGGGAACATAATTCCCTTATTTCAATACTCCAGAGAAAAACATTGTGATGATACCCACATAGTGATCCATAACATTATTAGGAAGATCAACATGTACTAAACATAATCAATGGTCAATCCCTAACCAATTGTAAGAATCTCTACGATGACAACGTTTGTGTTAACCCAAACACGAACTCTAATGCATGAGAACTCCTCGGAGACTTATGTTCCTTCCAGTACAATCACAACAGATACGTTAGGGTTCTCTCTCTCAATTGACGATGTTACGTCCACTCCTTGGGATCCTACTAGCTCCGACCACGAAGCCTTACGGCCTACAGAGTACCAAGAATTTGTGTCAGAGAACGTTGTTTATGACAGAAGTCATGCGTTTGTAAGAATGTTGTTAACATGCTTTTTCGGCAAGGGACCAAAGGAGAATTTTCCACCAGATTGCTACCTGGTAGGGACCATTCCCAGATTCCTAGTAGGACAAGAGTCATGACTGTCTATCTACCTAGATGAAGTGCCAAAACTATGAACCTGGAAGAACAGGTACTGTGCCATGCTTCCCTCTGATACCAAGTAAAAACCAGTACCGTGACTCCACATCTTCCGTACCTCACAGGTACCCAGCACCTCTCATCTGGTACCTAGGTACCACAAACATCTGCTAGGTACTATAATACCTTGACATCGATCCAGAATCTAACCCAGACAGGCATCCTACCTGCCCAGCATGACGAATGCCACCATAAAATCACCAGTGTACACCAGTGCGATAGAACCAACACCATACCAGTAAGTCAGATCAGTACATCATGCCACCGGGACATAGTATCAGTATTCTCCTCAAAGCAACACAAGTAGGGAAAGTTGACTCCGTCGCCATTTAAAGCGTCATAAATGAGACCAAATGGTCAACTATAATAGATTTTAATTACCATAGTGATTAACGGGATCAAATCCCGCGCCTTTAGCCTCACTCAACGTCTTTCAACGCCTAATGAAGGACTCTAAATAATCTTCTTTAATACAACCAGATTTTCAGGGATATGGGATGTTTATATATACGGCCATGAAGGACGAGAAGTGGGGGGTGGGGTGGTGGGGGTTTGGGAATCGAATCTTGATTGCCAATGAGAGACCTTTTCACCCAGAGAAAGGTTTTTTATGTTCTCCGAAGTCAGTAAGAGTTCTAAACAATCACTGAGAGGATAATAGCCACTTATCGACTTAAACGAATACTCCATCTCCATCATATGTAGAAAAGAGAGAGAAAAGAGTATATTGTAGCACTCATACAGCAAATCTTCAATAAAATAGTATCTTTCATACCCTTCATGTTTCTTTGCATTTGTCTTTATTAATCTCCAGCATAAACAGGAATCTCGGTACCGAAGATACCTACCCCGCTACTACCTACCAGTAGTGACCTACCCCCCTACTACCTACCAGTAGTGGATGAGGGTGTTAACCAGAATTTTGCTCCCCGAGTGGATTTTCCAGTTAACACTTTTTGGCGCTATCTATGAGAAGTTTCTGTTAGGATTATGCTTAATAGCAAGAGTGTAATGATGTATTTGACAATCTTTTTCATATTAATAAAGTGATTTCTAGTTTAATAAATTTTATAGCATTTATAGTTTAATTATTATAATTATCAAAAGTAAATAATCATAAGGTTAAAAGACTATGAGAGATGAAGAATTGTTCGTACATCTAGATATGTGTGAGGTAGACACAATTCTTTATATAGTTAGTCTTGAACAATGTTCATAACTTAAGATAAAAGTTGGGCGCATTTACCTTGTTAAAGTTGTAGATTTTTTTGTTAGCATTTGAGTGGGATCAAATGTGTTATGATGAGTCTAAAATCATCAAAGTGTAGTGTCTTTGGACAAAAGAATCTAGTGCACTAGGTGCATTGAATAGGATCACAGTGAAATACTTTATCCAGAACCGTCAATGGATAAAAGTTTTCACTTGAGGACAATCGGAGAGTCTATCTCAATCCTGAGATACATGATGGACTTATGGTTACAAGTGTTATCATTTGAGCTATCAATGAGTACGATTATATAGCATAGTCTGTCATCGATAGTTTGATGATATTCATTTGTTAATCGATAGATGAATTCATTTATAGATATGGACATCGTGGCTCTATTTATTAAATGTGAATAGAATATCATCATATGAATATTTTGAGATATTGGATATTAAATCTTAACGTTAAGTTTTCAATAGTGTCTATTGAAACATGGCTTCTAGACAAGTCAAAATATCCAAGTTCAAAATGTGGTCATATGAGTAAATATGGTAACTAGGAGAGCTATAGGAGGTCTATGAGCTCTTGGCGATTACTGATATTTTTCACGAGGATACACTATCTCCAATAAGATTGTCTAGGGTATGAATGAAAAATATTATCTTATTCAATTTTTATTTAAGAGTTCAATTTGAACTCTTTAATGGAATAAGCTAAAATTAATAGATTGGACCTAAGTGAATAATTTGTTGATTGTGATTAGGTCATGTCTATTAAAACTTAAATTAGATAGCCTGCCAAGATCCCCAATCCGCACGAACTTGCATGGATCACTTGATATATTCTACTGGACCAATTTCTGGGTCCATCTAGAATTGTTTTTGGATTTCGGAATCCAAAAATTTTGAAGATGTGTGGTCATGTGTGATCAAGACACACGGTAACTTTTCAAAAAGGCCTGGAATGGGCGGCCAAGGATGTAGGAATCCTAGGGTGGCCCTAATGGGGTGCGTTTAGTATTCCATTAATACATTAAGAATATAATTTGCACATTTTAATTAAATGGGCTGCTAGATTATATTAATGTATTAAATTTAAGGTATGTGGACTTGTTTCTTTTATAGTAAGAATAGATCTAGTTCACATGTGGACTTTTTATTAAAGTCCAATGGATTTAATAAAATGGAAAATTAATATATTGCACAATTATTTACTTGGGCGGCAAGGTTAAATTAATTAGTCTAATATATTATTTTATTTTATTTTATTAATCAAATGAAAATTAATTAATTTATGAATTAATTAATTGTTTGATTAAAAGTCAAAATCTTTTTATAACTAGGAGAAGGATTCCTAGTGTCATACTATTGTTGATAGTATGATAAGTATCAAAAACTATATTTGATAAGTAGATAAATAAAAGTATTTTATTTATCTAGTCAAATTAGAAAGTTTTTGATATAGTTACAATATTATATTCAATAATTTATTATTGGATAATACACTCATGAGTTGGAATATGGTTAAAACTCAAAGTTAATAGGAGACTTGGTGAAAAAGTAATCCTACTTGTGTGATGATTTGACTATTAGGTAGAAATCCTACTTGAGTGAGGATTATGCTATCACCTATATATATATATATATTATTAAATTCGGAATTAATAATGGTAGTTCAAGAAGAAGTTTTTTTAGAAAATTTTTATTCTCTTGCTTTTGAATAAAAAAAAAAACTTCCAACTCAAGAAATGGGTGTAAAATTCGGCCAAAGAGAAGAAGAATAAGGAGCGTTTTATTTTTGATAGTGCACTAGAAGCTTTTACATCAAAAGGCTTTATGCACAATATCAAATTAGGGTTCTCGCGAGTTCTTGATTAAAAAGATTAAGAATTCGCAAGTGACCAAACATTCTTTATTTTCCCTAGGAGGATTATTGTGGCTAACAAAAGAAAAAGGTTTGTTTTTTCCATCCTCAAGTTTACAATTCAAAAAAAAAAAAGCCCACACTCCTAGGTGATTCATGTTCGTGATTGGATCGGAAGATCTTGCGGATTCAATTTGAAGCAAGCAGATTCAAATCAACGTAATTACAATCGTCACGTGAAAAAGGTACGATACTTTTACTATATGTTAATTAATCAAGGGTTAATGTTTTTTCTTTTAAAAGGAAATTTTTAAAAATATACAAACCTAATTTTTCGCTTTCGCCACGTGTTTTTCTCTACAGTTTCAACACCTCTAAAGAAAGCCTGTGAATATCGTTTTCTTGCAGCATTACCAGTATGAGACTCCGGTCTTCCCAGGATCATCCCGATTCGTCAGGGCAACAATCAAACGCTTCAACCCGGAAGGGCCAAAAGCAAAAGAAGGGGGAAGAGCCGCAACCCTTCTCCAAAACCATCAGCTACCGCGCGGGCTATCCCCTAGATACCTACCACCCTGGCATTTAACCTTGGCAGTCTGGACCAACAAGTAGCGGCCTTTATAGAGAGTATCCACCTCCGAATGATTGCTGAAGGTGGTACCAATTAGCTTGGGGTACTAGATACCAGAGGAGACACAAGTCGACAAGGTACCAGGATACCCCCTTTGACAGGATGGGACCACCACCTCCAGTACAGGTCCGTGACAGGCTTGGGCCCTTACCCTCGATACCGTTGGTCCACGACCGACTTGGACCCATGCCCCCAGTTTCCAGACAACCTTTAGGATATCAACCTCGACAGGTGAAATCTGTCATCGATCTCTCAACCGGTGACTGCTTCTAGACGACATCAACTAGAAGCAACCATGAGGCAACCTCGATCAGCGGCGGGAGGTAGTGCCAGCGACAAAATAAGCGCCATGGAAAGCCCTCCCTAAGGGGAGAACTAAGACAAAACCTCGATGGCATCAGAATGGTCTAACAATGAAGACTCCGAGGTAGATCCGGGAATGGCGATAGCAAACGCCTCTAAGATTAGGTAGCCAAAATGGCGAAAGAAATTCAGGAATTAAAGAAGGACAAACACCGAGAAAATCAAAAGAATCCTCTGGGAGAAATGAATGCTCTATTCTCTAGGAGGATTAGGGAAGCCGAGCTACCTTCTAAATTCAAGATGACAACTGACAAGTACTATGGGACTGAAGATCCCCTGAGCCACCTATAGAATTTTGTTCAACAGATGGAGGTCCAAAATGCTACCAGGGCCGCCATGTGCAGGATGTTCCATACCACGCTAACTGACTATGCTTAAACATGGTTCAGGAAGCTACCAGAAGGGAGTGTCGACTCATTCACCAAGTTGACTACTGACTTATGCTCACAGTTTCAGGGCATCAAACCTTGCCCCAAGGATTCCATTCACCTTCAGTTCGTGATCTAGGAGCGGGGTGAATCACTCATAGCCTATGTGGAGAGATTTCATAAGGAAGTAATTCAGATGGGGGTCTTCGCGGAGAATGAGACCTTGGCCAATTTAAGAAGAAATTTATGGGATGGCAGATTGTTCCGATCTTTCACCAAGCATCCCTCAGAGACATACTAGGAGGCCAACGATAAGGCCCTTGAATAGGTAGAGATAGATGAGCAGCTCAGAGTTAAGATGGAGCTTGACGATATGAGATCTGCCAAGCGCAAAAGAAGGAGGCGCCCAAACCCGCTCAAGTACAGAAGAGCCAGAACAAACCTCCCAACAAGTCCACCAACCGGTTACCACCTTACCAACCTCAGTGGAACCGGTACCCAGTTAAACAGACTCCTCCTAGGGCTACACCTCTACCTAGGAAAGTAGCGCGGATAGCTAGAGAAGAATGTGGTATACCCATTACACCCCTCTGAACTCATCTTGCGAGACCATCAACCTCGCCATCCATGACAATGGACTACTTAGGAAGCCCGGTCCAATGAAGGCACAAGTCGATCAGTGGAATCTTTATAAGTACTGCGATTTCCACGAGGATGCGGGGCACAACACTTCAGAATGCTACAGATTACGCAACCAAATTGAAGCGCTAGTGAGAGGGGGATGCCTGGTAGAATTTCTTCAATAGGTGCGAGATAGCATACACACTAGAAAAGAAGTGCAAGCAGACATTAGAGCAACAGAGGAGAAAAGGAAAGCAAAAGGGAAATAACTGATTGAGCAGATACACATAGTCCACACCATCAGCGGAGGTCCCACCCTAGCCAGAACCTCCAACAATTCAAAGAAGAATCACGCAAAGAAGGCACCCAGGTTGGATGCAGGCCATGATGTCCTCTGTGTTGCTAGGGGACCACTGGAACTCCCGCGTTCTTTTTCAGATCATTTTCACTGAGGAGGATGTGTATAATACCGTGAAACCTCATGATGACCCCATGGTTGTCACTGTGCAAATCGCAAATTGTCTAGTCCACCGTGTCATGATTGATACCGGTAGTAGCGTGGACATTCTACTCAATGGAGCTTTAGAACAGTTCAACTTGAAGAATCCCTGTTACAACAGATGCACCACTCCACTTTATGGGTTCACTGGGGACTTATTGATACCCACAGGATCCATGATCTTACCTGTAATAGCAGGGAAAACACTGCTCCAGCAGAACCTCATGATAGACTTTGCTCTGGTAGACACTCCATCCGCCTACAACGCCATCCTTGGGAAACCTTTCTTATTGACGGGCACGTCGTTGATGTGCCATCAAAAGATTGAACATTTAAGTTCGGCCTAGCAAGCGTGCGAGTCACAGAGACTAGCACAGCGGCAAGCAAGGATCGTTCCGTAGGGAGGTGGGATTCACCGACCGTATCTAGTTCTAGCTAATATTACAACACTCCGAGCTGACTCGTGTGTTGCGTATGCAAAAGAATGTGGAAAAGTAAATGCTAAACTAACCTAGCAAACTACATAAACAAATATGTACAAGGACAGGATGGAATGGAGTGATAAGGAATGTAAATGGTTACACTAAGCAAATGACTCCACCATAGCAATCACACAATTTCATACAAACATGCATAGTCAATGTTGAAAGTCGTGCTCACTTAATCCTAGCTAATATTATCTGTCAAGTAATAAGGGCTATACCGACATGCACCAGCAACCTATTTCTACATGGTTACCCGAACTACACTCGAATTCATTAAGAACTATGAGACACACATAGCGACTATATATGCAAAAGCCTCGCGTATTTCTACATTACCCCTGCATGTAGCGGCCAAACTACGAATGCACGTTGCGTGCTTCTCCGTTCAGTCCTTCACACAACAACCAAAGTTCATTCAAGCGGTGGCTAACCACTCAAAAGCATTAAGCACTTCAAATGACCACTCAAACATCAACAAACACATTCAATAAAAAGGCAATTGTGTCTTAAATCAATTCATTAATGGCTCATCCTCTTGATTTGGGAATTTTCCCTAAATCAATTCATCACCCATTCCGGCCAAGGATGGGCAATTGTGTCTTAAAAAGACCCATTAAACACAAGGATATGAACCAAGGCCAATTTAGCAACTAAATGCATGAACTAGCCTTTTTTACTCTTTGGGGCTAAAATCCCTAATCACTCAAATCAATCAATACATGGCATTTCAAGTCATCCACCAATAAATCAACAATCATGGGCAACTAAATTCCTATTCTAAATTACATCTACTCCTTGACCCATTCATGGACACATTGATTTCTAACCATCAACATACATACATATCATAATAAGAGCTTAAAACACATAAATCAAAGAGCAAAAACAAAACCCAAACGAATTCATGAACAAAAATACATATATAGCACATATGAAAGGTTTACAATATTCCCTAATTCGGGTTACACATCAAAGAAAACAAGAAATACAAGGAATGAGTAAAAAGGAGACAACCTTTGAAGACAAACCCTCCAAAGAAGCTCCTAGCTTTCCTAGCTCGGAATTGGTCCAAGAACCACTCCTATTTCCTTATAATTTACTCTAAGATGGATGGAGAAGGTGTAAAATGGTGTGGTTGAGGTGTATGGTGAGCTCCCATGGAGGAAAAACCTCCATGGGAGCTTGAATCACTCCTTTGGTGAAGAAGATGGAAGAGATGAAGAATATGGAAGAAAGGGGTAGAGAAGGGATTGAGAGAGGGGAAGAGATCTCTGAAGAAAGAGGAGAAAATGGGGTATTTATAGTGTTGGGAGGTTAGGGCAAGAATTGGGTGTGAAAAGACAAGTTTGCCCCTCACAAACGAGCTGGAAAACGAGTTTGACAGTGCTATAGGCGACATGTGAGGCGACATGGGTGAAGTCGCCTTTCAAGTCGCCTAACCCTCTGGAGCAGAATTTCCAGCTTCGCGCACCGTTACGGAAATGACCATATCTTCCTCTAGAAAACCCGGAATTGCAATTTGTAAAAACTGTTGGAAAGTAGACATCCGGGGCTTTCTGAAAATAGGTAATAGGAAATGTAGTTCTATCTGAGGAGGGAGATATGGTCCTCGAAAGTTAGTTGTACTGCACGGCATCCAAATCAGCCCAAATAACACCAAAACTCTTCGATTAAGCTCAAATACCTCCCGTAGGGAACATGTACCTATAAAACGCTCACAAACACATTATATACCAAAATATGCTCAAAAACGAGAACAAAATCTAGGAAATAGGGACCTCAAATAGGTATATAAATCGGTACGATCACTTATCTACCCCCAAGAGGAGCAGGAACCTTCAGACTGGTCCACCAATCGAGAGACCTGGGTCTTATATACTGATGAGGCATCTAGTCAAGCAGGAAGTGGGGGAGGAATCATTCTAACCGATCCAAAAAAAGTGGAATGCTGCCATTGCTTTAGATTTGAATTCAACACCGCCAACAACAAAACAAAGTATGAAGCTTTGCTACTAGGAATGAGAGTCGTTGCAGAACTCGAAGGTAATTACCTCCTCGTTAAGTGTGATTCACAGCTGGTGATCAACCAGATAACAGGTGTGAACCAAGCTAAAGGAGGTAACATGGCAGCTTACCTCGAAAAAGTCCAAGAACTTACGACCCGTTTCAAATGACTCAAAATCGAGCAGATACCTAGACAACAGAATCATCGGGCTGATGCCCTTGCTAAGATAGCAGCAGGCGGAGGACAGACGCTACCCAGAGGAGTACCACTCCAGATAATTGCCTAATCAAGCATAGCGTAAGGAAAAGAAGTTAGCCTCGTGGATCCCCGTCCATGCTGGATGGATCCGATAGTAGACTATCACCAAGAAGAAAGACTCCTTGAAATTCCTGATCAAGCTGGTAAAATCAAGAGAACCTCAGTCTAGTACTACGTGGTGGAGGGACACCTGTACAACAGAGGAAAATATCTCCCCTAACTCAGATGTCTACACCCTGATGATGCGAGTTGGGAACTCAAAGAGATACATTCAAGAGAATGTGGGAACCATACCGGAGGAGAAGCGCTGGCTTACCAGGTACTTCGTATGGGATATTACTAGCCAACTTTGCATCATGATGCGAGGCAATTCGTGCATTCTTGTAAACCATGCTAAAAGACAACCAACTTGGACCATCTGCCTTCAGAACGACTGTCCTCTATCAGCTCGCTGTATCCATTTGCCTTCTGGGGAGTAGACTTAATTGGACATTTCCCAACCGCGCCTGGTCAACAGAAACATGCAATAATGGCTGTTGATTATTTACCAGGTGGGTGGAAGCGGAACCCCTCTCCAAGATCACTAAGGCAAACACGACTGAGTTCATCAAGAAGAACGTGGTCTGCCGGTTCGATACCCTGATGGTTATTATCAAGGATTTGGGTAAACAGTTTGACAATGCTAAATTCCAGGATTTCTGCCAAAATCTGAGAATCGAGCTTCGTTTCACCTCAGTAGCACATCCTTAGACCAACGGTCTTGTAGAGGCCACGAACAAGACTATCAAGAGGCTCTTAAAGAGGAAGCTCCAACAGAAGAAGGGTCGGTGGCTAGAAGAACTCCCAAATGTGTTATGGGCCTACCGCACTACCGGAAGGACTACCTCTAGAGAAACCCCATACTCGTCAGCTTTCGGGGTAGAAGCTGTCCTTCCTATTGAACATAAACTTGCCTCCTTCCGATTTCAGCATTTTGAACCATTAAGTAACGAAGACAAGTTGAGGGCCAACCTAGACCTCTTGGAGGAAAAACAAGACACGGTCGCAGAGAGGGTAGCAGCCTATCAGAGCCAAATTTCCCGGTAGTTCAACAGGAAAGTCAAAAGTAGAAGTTTTAAAGAAGGGGATTTGGTCCTTAGGTAGGTAACTCAGAGTACCCGAAAAGGTCTGATGGGGTGCTATCGCCAAATTGGGAAGATCCCTACATGGTCAGAATGGTAATCCGAGGTGGGGCTTACAAGTTGGAGGACATTGACGAACGTCCTATCGACCACACCTGGAATGCAGATTACCTGAAAAGATTCTACCCATAGAAGAACTGAAGATTTGAATGAGAGTCTACCAGTATCGCCCAAGATAGGTACCAGTAGATGCTTGTACCCCGCAAATGATTGTATCACCTTTCGGTTTATCAATAAAAGAAGATTTCTCCTTTTTTTTCTCCATCTACTTTTGTCTACACTATATCGCCAGTAATCGCCTCAAGACCAAGAAGGGCCACATGGCATTCCTGCTGCCCTGGCCGGGCACCACCCCCCGCTGAGAAGTGATATGTCATATTTCATCTATGCGTGACCCCATATTTTCCCATGTTTTTCGCTTATTTTCCGAGCTTTAGCCCTATATTTAATTTATTTCTCGTATTTCGCAGGGTGTCTTTAGTTTTGAGCTCCCGGTCTGATTTTTGTCCGATTAAGGAGCGAAACGGGGCAAAGTTGTTATATATGTGTTAAGGCTTGATTTTGGACTGCCAGAGGAGAGGCGACATGGGAGGCGACTTCCCCATGTCGCCTATGATGTCGCCAGATACACTGGGAGGAAATGGTCAAGGAGAGGCGACATGGGAGGCGACTTCCCCATGTCGCCTAGAAGGTTGCCTGTAACACTGGAAAACAACCAGAAGAAGAGGCGACATGAGAGGCGACTTGCCCATGTCGCCTCACAAGTCGCCTTTTGGCCAAAGATACGTTTTTGGACCCTTTTGCCCCTCAATTATAGGTTTTCTCCTATATATTTCCCTCTTCTTTGTCTCTTAAAGGATCCGCTCCCAAGCACAAAAACAAATTTCCTTTCCTTTAACATTCCAAGAACCACATTTAATCTTCTATAAACACAAACCACTACATCAAACCTTGAATCCATCATCCAAACCTCATTTCCACTATCAATACCTATTCTTGGAGTATTAAAAGGAAGCATCAAGGGGGAGATCAAAGCAAGCACATCAAGCCATCAAGGAGGAGTTTTTCACAATTTGTTTACCCTAAACTTTTACCTCCTTATTTATTGCATTGTATTTGAGATGGCTTGTTTGATTTATATATATTTTGTAGCCATTGATTGTAATATGAACTAACTTCATCTTGGCTAAAGCCTAGATGAAGCCTTTTCCATGATTCATCAATGAAAACCATCACATTAATTCCATTGCATTGTGTTATGTATGTGTATTTCTTATGCTTAATGCTTCTAGGTGCTTAGCTAACACTTAGATGATAATTTGGTGGTTGTGTGAAGGACCGGAAGGTGAAGCACACCACGTGCTCGATGAAATGCCCGATACAAGTCTAGTAAGATAGAAATATGCGATGCTACCTTGTAGGATTCTATTGTATGCCAATACTCTTAATGAATTTATATGCAGATCGGATAACCATGTAGAAATAGGTTGTTGGTGCATATAAATGTTGTCTTTATTCACTTGACAGAGGTTAGAGACAATTCCCGGGCATACGAATCTATATGTACACTTGCATAATTTATCCAAATGATGTGTTTAAGTTGATGAGTATTGGGAAGGTGGATTCGAAGCCTTAGCCTCATTCTCATACGTTTTACAATCTCAAGTTCAACTGTGTTGCTTGCTTATTTCAGTTTACATTTATTACTTTGTGATTAGAGTGTAGTTAGGTTTAATTTCGTAATCTTGAAATGCCAATGATTTGCTTGTCTGAATAGCAGTTAAATCAGTCAATTGTGATACTCAATTCCTTATTCCCTGTGGGAACGAATCTTATTTACTGTTGTGCTACACCACGGCCTCATATTATTGTGAGCGCGTATTTTGGTGCGGTCAAGAAGGATCCGGTACATAAGAGCATAATTACCAGATGGATCAAACCTTGGCCATGCACTACCCCCGCTGAGAAGGGTCTAGTTAGTAAGAGCATAGTTGCCTGCCAGATCAAGGTATTGGCTGGGTACCACCCCCCGCCAAGAAAGACCTAGTGCTAAAGTGGCCTTAGTTGCCTACCAGGATCTTGTCTCCAATATGTCGCCTTGTCAAGGAATAAAATATCCGTATCGGTATCGATATCTGGCTTCTAAATTAATGGATATATCGGAGATATTATCGATATCGGTGGATATTCAATAAAAAATTAAAAAAATGATGGATATTTACATCTAAAGTTAGAAATTTTTTTGTGAAACTTTAGGACAAGCATAAGCAAATAATTATACATTAAATGAATCATATTTCAACGATAAATTAGCATAGTTATGAGTTTATTATAAACTATAACATAGATAGAGTCTGTATATAATTTTTAAAGTTGAGTATTCAATAGAATAATATTTTGTTTTACTTTTACAATATTATATACTGTTAATAGGGATTTTTGGCAAGGGACCAAAGGAGAATTTTCCAACTAGTATCAACCCGATGGGCGCCAGTCCTAGCTTCCGAGTGACCAGCAAGGTCGATGCCACTACCTAGATGGAGCTGATACTTGGTAAGGCCAGGACCTCGATTACCTATCTATCTAGATAGAACACTAGTACCACGAGCTAACGAAGGTACATACCTCGCCCTACCAAAGCTCATGATATCTACTCAAGACCAGTACAATGGTAGATCGCACACCCAGCACCCCTCAAGTGCCTCGACATCAGTCAAGGAACCCGGTATCCCGATACCCGCCTTGGTACTGCCTCGACTTCCACCTGGTACCTAGTACCTCGATGTATATATTCGGAGCCTTTCCAAGGAAGGTACCTTACCTGCCAAGAATACGAAGATGATCGCGAAGACACAAGCACCACTCATTCAAGAGATAGAACAAGATCCATGCCGGTAGGATCCGACTGGTATACCAGTACCTCGCCCTACCAACGAAATTCAGAATCAGAGTTTCCCTCCAAGCTCCATGAAGAAGGAAAGTTGACTACATCGCCAAAATAAAGCGCCATTAAATAAATCTAATTAGAATTCGAATTCGACAGTGATTTCATGGGATCAAATCCCACGCCTTCAGCCCCACACAATGCTTTTCAATGCCTAAAAAATGATACTCAATAATCATCACTAACACAACCAGATTTCATGGGGATTCTTTGGAGAAATATATATACGGCGTTGAAGGGTAAAGAGAGAGAGAGAGAGAGAGGCTTTTTTGAATATTAGGATCGCCAAAGACAGAGATTTTTTCCAGTTGAATTCCCCTGTGAAATTATCCGAAGCCAGTAAGAGTCCATTGACGATCATTGGGAGAAAATATCCACTTATCAACATAAATGGAGGCTCAGTCCTCATCCTGTGTAAGAGAAAAGAGAGATTTTAGTGAAGGGATAATCTGATTGTGACGATAATATCAATACCCTTTTTGTTAAATAAAACAATGTTATTTTCATATATCATTGATCCTTCTCATCTTGCTTTTTTTTACATCCATCTACTTTACGAGGAAGGATCCCGGTACCGAAGGTACCTATCCCGCTACTAGTTACCGGTAAGGGGTGAGGGTGCTAACCGAGATTTCGCTCCCTGAGTGATTTTTCAGTTAACATATACAATATAAAGAGATTAAATATTTAATAAACAAAATTATCATTAAAAAATATATATAGTTCCATACGTCCAAGATTCTATCAAAAATCATAATTCATACATAATAATACATTGCATGTCTGAAATTTAAAACCAAAATGAATTCCTTAATGGTTCAAAAACATAAGATACATTTCTATCTTGATTCGAACAATAATTTTCCCAGGAAAACGTGCTAGCATAGTTTTCAAGGTAGTTATTAATATGCCACACGTATGTTGCTTGATATCTTCCAACTGATCCATGAATTAGGTAATTTGGATTTACCAAACTTGGTGGATATTGTTGACCTGTATTCATAGGTATTGCATATGGCATTTGTGGAGAAGGATAATCAAATATATTACAGCCACCATTACTACCATAATATGGTACATGAGAACCTGACATTGTCTGCGAATCACCCAAAGAACTATTTTTGTGTCCATACTCATTGAGGAGAGAGTTATATTCAAAGAATCTTCATCAGTTTGACTTGTTCATCCATGTTGTCTACCACAATTTTGATCAAAAGTACCTGCATGAGCATCCCAACCTGCCGCACAATCATTCCAACATGTTGTACCAGCATCCAAACCTCCTGCACCAAAATCCCAACCTTTTCCCTCATCTCCATCATCTCCACCATCTTTTCCTCCACTATTTTCATTAGAGGTATGTTGGTCATTGGAAGAGCTGCTAACAGTAACTCCACGATCTACACCAATATCTTCTCTAATCACTTGTTCAATATTTATTCCCATGTCTCGAACATGAGAAGCAATTCATGGATCAGGATTTCCCTCATCATAATCCAAATAGGCAGGTCTAACCTAGTCAAAAAAAGGATTCTCATTATCGTCCCCTGCTTCAGCAACTACTTGAAGTAGATCTATAAAATCAGTTTCCTCTACTTTATCTTTTTCAGTTGCCATATCCCTAAGTTTCAACTTTATATTATAATAACAATAAACAAGTTGTTCAAACTTAAAATAGGCAAGATGGTTTCTTTGTTTTGTGTGGATTAAAGCAAATGTGGATCAATTTCTTTCGTAGGTAGAAGATGATGTTATTTTTGATAGTATGCGAACTGTTATTGCACGCAATGATGGAGCACAATTTCCATATATTACCCACCAATCAGCTGCAATAACAATTATTAAGTATTATAAGTATGAATACCATTTCAATGATATTAGTATTTATTATTATTACATAGATTTTTATTATAAAACTTATATACATGATTGCATTTAGCTTTTAACTGTCATGGCTGCTCGTTCAACAGAACTTTTCTTTTCATCTTTAAAGTATATAAGCTACATTCATGACTCATAAGATCAGTATGTAAATAATATATATAAATATGAGTATATGACACAATACTCCCATGCAAAGAAGTTATAATATTGGAATTATAAAATTGATTGTAAGTTGTAAAGTTTTACCTCATTTCCAAAATTAGCAATCCTTGCAGCTTCAGGGTCTAATTGCGTATAGACAATATGTATGGATTTCAAAAGAACTGAATTATCCTCAATATTGGTACTTTGCTTCAAATAGTAAGCTAGAATAATAAAAAATAATAATTTTGATATAAATAACTAAATACTATACTAAATATTAACTATGAATGACAAACAATCTGAAATAAAATTTACCTACAGCATGTAGTGGGTGATTAAGCATTTTATCCTACCGATTTTGTATAATGCTTAGAATCCATTTAGTATTCCCTCTTTATTGTTTTACTGCATCTTTCATCACACGCATTAACTCATATAAGATAGACATAATGGGTACAACTTCGGTATCAACCAATCTTGATTAACTACATCTTTTATAAACTTGTTAATGCTTCTTTTAAAATAATTTTCAATATAGATTGTTTGAACAATAATTTAAGTGTTTAAGATTTTTAAAAAAAAAATAATTTACAAAATATCCCTAGATTTCGGGATGAAATTCACAATATTTTAGGAATATTGGGATATTTTAGGAATATCGGGAGATTTTTATAGATATTTCGGAATCGATCAGATATTTACTAGACATTGGATATTGTCCATGTTTCGATATCAGTCCCTCCAAAATATGGATATATCAGTGGATATATCGATTTTTACTTCCTTGCGCCTTGTTTCTGCTGAGGTACCAAGATTCCTTGAAATAGGAATGCGAGGTACCTAGATTCGCCAAATGTGTTCGCCTCTTTTCGCCAAGGTACCGAGATTTCTAGAATAGGAATGCGAGGTACTTATATTCACCAAATGTGTTCGTATGGTTTTCGCCAATGTACCAAAATTCCTTGAAATATGAAGGCTAAGTACCGTGATCCACCTATGTACCCCAATTCTTGAAAAATGAGAAGTCGGGTACCACGATTCGACAACAACATTGACTAAGTATGAAGATTCTTTGAAGTAGGAAGGCTAGGTACCGCGATTCACCGGTGTACCAAGACTCCTGAAAAACAAGAGCGACAGGTACCGGTATTCGCCATAGAATTTCACCTAAGTGATGGGGTCTCCTGAAAAGGAATGCCTGATACCTCGACCCTCCTAGATAGAGTAATCAATACTAATAAAGTGTCTAGGAAAGATTCTCTGAGACTCATTGACAAGTATCCAGATAACCTGGTATCAGTCACCTATTACACCCAAGGCATGTTTCTTTTGTTACCGGATATTGGTTAGATCCATTTTTTGCTGGGGATTGACCTTCAGATTTGAGCTACATCAGAGTTATAAGCATGCAGCAGGATTTAACCAAGAGGGTCGTAATGGGATTAAGCCAGATATATAAGCCAGATGAAAAAGATAGGGAAAGCTTCATTGATCAAATCAGGGAGCCCAACCTTTCTTTCAGGCTACATACAAAAAAATAAACAAACAAAAGAACAAAAGAACAACAATAATGGAAGCAAGTACATTGGCTTCTACCCTAACTTCCTGCCCGATCGGCTGGCCCATCAGCGCCGATCTTCCCCAAAGTCAGATGTTGACAATGTCGTTATGGCCACTTGAGTAGGGACATGAGGACAGCTTTGAAACCATCCACGTTCAAGATGCAGCTGGGCACGAGGTTGCAACTTGGCAAGGCAACGTGTACACCATTGGTAAAGGTATATAGCCATGAGCCACCTTTCTCCCTGGTTCCAGGAATCATAAACCGGTCCAGCCATGATTCCTTGGTGACTTAATCCATCTGGCACTGCTCCATCCACAATGCCAAACGTCCTGCCAGTCAGAGAAATAGAATCTCTGCTTCCCCTCACATGGCCAACCATGGCAACGGAACCATTATCAGCTGTCTCTCCCGGAGCTCCAGAACCATCATTGAAACCTGCCATCGATTGTCCTACTGGATTTTCTTTCGCTGAAAGGATAATATGCAATATGAGAAACGAATAAGCAATTCAGAGTATTTATAGAAGGGGGAGGCAGGTCACCAATGACGTAGAAAAGGGAACCATTAATAAGGCGCGATATTCGGAGCATAGGAAAGGAAAGTTTCGTGGAGCATGCCTTGTCGAGATCTTCCATTTGACACAAACGAGCCTCTCTTGAGCTGACACATGGAAGAACAATTAAATATAGCGACCAAACTGGAGATTCCTATATAGGAATACCAAGTAGGGGTGTTCATCGAGTCAACCTCAAATAAGAAGTGGGCCATGGCTATCTCGATTGCCCAATAGCGGGATACATAGGTACCATGATCTAGCAAAGACTGCATGCCATATTATACCACTCCCTCAAAGCCGGTACCGCAATCCATATTTAACTGATGCCTTGGTACCACTTCTGGATTAATAACGTTGACAACTGCATTTGATCGGGGTTTAATGGAAGATATATCTCTAAGCTTAAACCTAGGTACTAGGATTCCACAGGAGATGAGTATCCCTGGTACCTGGATTCTTTCAACTACAGTTTCGCCTAAGTACCATGATTCTTAGAATAAGAATGTCTGGTACCCTGGTTCTTCCCAAGTGAGACCGATTGCTAAGTCCCAAGAGATCCTCGTACCGGCTACAAGTTATGTTACACCTTCTAATCTCGCCAAATTTCAATGCCTTCTTCTATTACCAGGAATTTGTTAAGTCAAGTTTACACTGGGGGCATTTCTTGAGATCAAGGTGGGATTCAACCAGGAAATCAATAAACTAGACATACGCAGCTAAAGGAAAGAAAGACAGTTTCAATACTTAACACTAGGGAGCTATCCCCTATCACGAGCTACAAAAATAAAATAAAAGTGAAAGATAGCTGATAAATATTCGAGTTGGATCATGCATCTACTTGATCTTGGTTGGCCACTCCCTCCACAGCTCCTGCTAAAGCATCATCTCCTGGACTAACTGAGGCCTCATCTACTACCTGGGCATCTACTTCCTTTGGAGGCTCCACTTGAGATTGTTCAGCTTGCAGCTCCTCAGTTGCCGCCTCATCAGGCTGATCCTCTACCTCTTTTATTGAAACAGCGTGGTCTTCCACTGCCCTAGTAGAACCAGAAGGGGGAATGGATATGTCAGATTCCTCATCCCTCGACACATGATGATCTTCCACTTCCCTAACGGATCTAGATGGGGAAATATGTGGATCAAGAGTTCCACCTACAACCTGGACAGTTACGACCTCTGGAGTCTTCAAATTAGGATCAACCCCAACATGGCCTAGTGATGGAAGAGAAGAGATATGTCTCTGGTCTTCATCACCTACCATTATTTAATTATTAAGTATTATTAATATGTTTACAACTAATGTTATTATTTGTTATGTTGTTAGGTATCCAATTGATTAATTAATTCATAGATGACTTCTCCAACATGATCATCGAAGAGAGTTCTGGTATCAACCAGCCGACGAGTTGATGTAATTGTAATTTATAAATACTTAATTTTTTTTTCCCGATTGCACTCTTTTTCCCTGACCAAGGTTTTATCCCATTGGGTTTTTCTTTGTAAGATTTGTAATGAGACAATCATGATTTGTAATTTATACATTTCAGTATCTCACTACAAATTCAATATGAAATTACAAAAATATTATTCATCGAAAACTAATTAAGTGTTGTATGAAATGAATAATATTATATTTCACATTAAAATTATTACATTAATTACTCAAAATTATTAAAATGTATAAAAAAATATTGAATTAATAAAAAAATAAAAAAAAATTGAAAGCCCGACGGGCCTGAAACTGGTCGGCCCGGCCCGGCCCTGCCTGCCCTCCCACGGGCCTTGGACCCGGGCCGACCACCTTTGACCGTCTGCCGGGCCGGCCCGAATTGCCCCCACTAAATATGTATACATGCTTTTCATGATAGATGAAATATAGTTTCTTAAATCATCCACATGTGAAGCTCATAGACTAGTCTTTTGAGTTCTAAGGCGCGCTATCCACCAATATATATAGTGTTTCTCGTCTAAGGGATCCCTTATTTTAATTAACATAAAGTAAAGACCTCTATGAAATCCATCAATTTTAATGAATTTTGATCCGATTATTTTGTGGGCAATAAATTCAATGAAATCTACTTATAAACAAAATTTGAAATTTTTTCAAGAACTTAGAGGGGGGGGGGATGATTTTTTAAATTTTGTTTACGGAATCCTCGATTGCTACATGTACCTATTGGATTTCATCAAAATTCATTAAAATCGATGGATCCCTTAAGAAAGAACCTCTCTCTCTCTCTGTATGAAAATTTAATCATTTCAAAAGCATATGTCGAATTGTATTTTATGATCTTATGAGCTGGACAAAACATCAAAATTTGGAGAGTGAATCCTTCTATATAATTTCATACGCAACAAAACTATTAATAAAACAAATGATCTTATAATTTCATACGCAACAAAACTATTAATAAAACAAATGATCTTATTATTTTGTTTAAAACATTGAACACGGGGAATAGAATTCCCTTATTTCATTCTGGAGAAAATTATACACAGCGATGATACATACATAGTAATGCATAACATTATTAGGAAGAGCAAAGCTCAACAGTAATCAATATGGCATATTGGTATGGTCAAGCCCTAACCAATCACAGGAATATCTACGACAACACCGCTTGTGTTAACCCAAACACGAACCCTAGTGCATGAAAACTCCTGGGTGACTATTGTTCCTTCCAACACAATCACAGCAGAGACGAAAGGATTCTCCCTCTCAATCGTCGATGCTGCATCCACCCCTCGGGCTCCAACTAGCTCTGGCCATGATGCCTTACCTACAAAATGACAAAAAAAAAACAATATGTATTAGGGAACACCATCTTCAAAGGTTAAAAAGATTTAGTTTATATATGAATTGTATATATATAAAAGAACACCATTTATGATGTATAAATGTTATTTTGAGCATTAAAAACTAATTCATTACCTCTGCAATCGTCTGACATGCTTGTGCTTATTTTCCTTTTCCTTTTCCGTGCTTTTGAGTTACTAACTTTTGTTTGTGATGTGGTGAGATTATTGTGAGATGAGATGGGTATTTATATAGCATTTCCTTAGCTTGCGGTTGGTGATTTGAGTGATTTGTAACTTGTATAAGCTTTAAAGCTTTTTTAATAGATATGCTAACTCAAACCTATCTGAATGCTTTGACACGCAACAGTGGTGCTGCTGAGAAACTCGCAGATATTGAATGATTCATCGTTGAATATAAATACTTTACACGCAAACCATAAATTTAATTAACTACATTTATATTTCTTATATCTCTTGCTCATTAAGACATATTTTTTTATATGAAAAAATCAATATTGTCTGTAGTCTGCTACAGTGCATTGTTTGCAGATGATCGAACACGATTTAATGATTTATAGCTATTTGAATTTTTTTTTTTTAAAGTTAATGAGGTCAAAGCCTTACAAGTATTAACAATATACTAGTACATAGTTTGTACCCTTTATTCTATATAGATATAGTATTCTTACAAAATATATATGAATTCATCAAGTGAACATTATAAATAAATTATAGGTAAATGCTTTTCGTCATGTTAAACGAAGTACGTAGGTGTCCATCGCAATTCGCAACTAAACCGTATACTTGTTTTATGCTTAACTTAATTATTTTATCACATATTTTCTTCTTCTTATTTTCCGAGAAAAAAAACTAGCTAGCTAGCATCAGCTGATAAATTTTCTTATTATATTTGGGGGAGAGTCTAATAGCATCTCCGATGCAATAGTATTTCCATTACATTGTGAAGAAAAAAAAATGTCATATAGAACAAATAGATAGTCCGTAAATAAATGTATTTCCAATTAACTTATGTAAATTCAACCGTAAACTGATGTTATAAAAAAAAATTAGACATTGTCAATATGACCATCTATTTTCAGATTGTTTGTTGCATAGATATTGTTTAGGTTGACTTAACAAGTATTTAAAATTGATATTAGTTTTTCATCTATTTTTAATAAGAAAATAAAATAGAAAAGAAAATAGGAAAAAAAAAAAATTGGACACCACATTAAAAATAAATGTGTTTTAAATAGAAGAACTGAAGATAAAATTTTTGGATCAGGATCCTCTCCTTGGTCCTTGTTTTCCTTGACATTTTTCAAATGTAATTAAATATCAAGTTGCATGAGAGAGAGAAAAGTGATCAAATCTTGACCATGTATTTTTTATTTTGCTTAGATGTCATTAGATTATTAAAAGTTAAGGAAAAACAAGACAATGAGAGAATCTTGGTCCAAAAATTTTAGTTGATTGTTTATCAAGTCTATCTTAATGCCACATAGGAAGTAGGTCTATCTTAACATTGTTGTCATGTCAACTATTATTCATATACAAACCACTTTTATATTAGAGATACTCTAATAATTAATGTTTAGGAGGGGTTCAGATTTATATTTATACTTGTTTTTTTATTGCTAATTTAGGTTTATTCCAGATGGGTATATATATATGGCAATATTTTCTGTGAATTTAAGATATATATATATTTTTGTAAGTAAAATATTTATGTATGAACAAAAATTGTGATAAATATGGAAGTAGAAATAATCAAAATATATAGGAAATGTGAAAAGTTAGAATCATGTCTATATATAGCTAGTATGCAATAGTTCAACTGTGTCAAGTGTGAACTCAGTTGTGAATATTATGCAAGGATTTGAAGCTATAAACTCAGAAAAGAAAAACAAATATATATTCAAAGGTTGACGTCAATTAGTTATTGTTTAAGGGCTTTCTCAAAACTCGGATAATTAAGGTTTTCTCCCCCGAAATTTTTCTTATGATTTTTTCAAAGATCATGGACATAGTTGGCACAATATAATCCTTGAAAGTTAGGTGAAGAATAGATGAAGAGATTATCATTTTAATTTCAAAAGTCAAATTTAAATAAACATCTAAAAATACTAGTAGATGAATGAGCTTGAAGTTTAGATACTCCCAAGTTAACGGCTTCAATCCTACCCATAACAAAAAATTTCAAAATAAAAAATGAGTTGAATAAATAAATAGATACGGTTAAAAACGATATGAGAAAAGACAAGGTACAAATTTTTGGATTTAAATTTATAATTTTTTTCTTCTAGTTTGACCCAGTAAAAATTCCAATACGTGAGTTGTGGCCCATAACTGATTAAACAAACTTGGATGGGATTCTAGTACTCAAAATCTCTCGGTTGCTTTCTCACCTCAAACTGCTGAAACGGCTGCTGTTTTGAGAGGTCTTCGCCTTGGCGGTGGAAGTTGATTTACATCCTACTATTGGAATCAGATGCTCTTACTTGTTTAATTTTAAGTCTCCTCCCCTCACCGAGAATGGTTTGGTGATTTTGTATATTATTCATCTACTAGAATCCCTTGCTTTTGTAGAAGTTTGTCATGTTTCTAGAGCATTTTAAGTCTCCTCCCCTCACCGAGAATGGTTTGGTGATTTTGGATATTATTCATCTACTAGAATCCCTTGCTTTTGTAGAAGTTTGTCATGTTTCTAGAGCTGCTAACACATTGGCCGATTCTCTAGTAAAAATGACAATATCTTTAAATTCTGATTCTGATTGGTTATGAGAATCTCTTATGTTTGTGGCGCGGTTGGTTTTAGGCTTTTGGCTGATAAGCCAACCCTGATGTAATTCTTCTTTCTTTTCATATATTTACTTGCGATATTTGAGTCCTAGAAAAACTTTATATGCACCCATTTTTTTTATACTTACCCCATTGAAATTTTTAGAATGTTACGAGTTATAAACATACCTCATATATTACAAAATATGTATTTTCTCTTGATTTTTTTTTGAATCTACCCTTTCTCTTAATTCTTGAAAATATATTATAAATTAATAAGTTATAACATAGGTTTAAATGAAAATTGAAAAAAATAATAATAATAGTATTGAGGAGCCACACCTCCTCGGAGATGGAGGTTATTTTTTCGTTTCGTTTATTCTCTCTCTAGAAGCACTATACATTTTCATTTTCTAACTATACAATTTCAATTAGTAAAGGAGGATAATGTTGCTCCATAGACTATTGTATACTTAAATTTTGTTGTGTGAGCTTGTGCTCATGTTTTTTGGGTTTCAAATTTTTTATATTAATTTATTTTTTATTAGCTTCAATGATTTTATCTTCTTAATTTAATTTTTATAAAGGTTACTTAATATTTATAATTTTAAATAATCACTAATTAAATTTTAATTAATATAAATAATAATTTTATCAAAAGAGGTAATATTTTTATTTGTGTAACTAATTATAATACTTTAAAATATTCAATTTATTAACTTTTTATTAATATTTTGTACAATTTATATTTATATTAATTATTTTAATAATTTTGTTAAAGGATAATGTTGAAAATTTAAAAATATGTTAATTTAGGGTTGCTATACAAATTTTAAGGTGTAAGAAAGCCCAATACATGAGTTGAGACCCATAATGTATTCAACGAACCGGTTGGGATCCGGCCCGCAATGCGTAAATAGTCACAGCCAGCTATTATACCTGATGTGCCCAGGCACATCACCAAGTTGTATCTAATTGAGTAATTCATTATCGGAAATTAATTACCTGTTTCTTGCGTATTTTTTATTTTTATTTTTTTGAAATATTACAATAATTCAAAATTTGGAAAGAGAATAGACTCGAACCAACAATCTCATGGTATAAATGTGAGTGGCAAACCACTAGACCAACCTCATATTTCATTTTCAAAAACGACTTTTTAAAAACAGGTAAACAAACAAATTTACAGCTATTTTTTTTTTTTAATTTCGAAAACAAAAAACCGATTCTAAAAACGAATCCAAACAGCACCTCACCTTAGATTTGAAGCTATTTTTTTATCTTTTTTTTAATGAAATATTAGTACTATTTTTGAAAAATGACAATAACATAGGGATTCATGTAATTTCAAAAATTCATCCGGAATTTCTCATCAAAATTCATTAATATTGTATTATGACATTCCATGAAAGATAGGAAAAAACAAGATTGGAAGAAGATCCTCACCAACTCTCTCTGAGAATAGGAAGAAGTAGCTAGTTCGACTAAATGTATTGTCAAATAACAATTAAACAAAGCTCGGTTTTGTGTTTAAATGCGCCTCTATTGTTTACTCACAATTGTTGAACAATTGAATATATATATATATATATATATATATATTCAATAATAATAATTTGTTCAAATTTTATGCTTAAATGATATGGATCCTTTATATTTCTATATTAGAATTAAATGATTATTGGGTTTTAATGATACCACATTATTTGGACTCTAAATTTACCCATATGGATCCAATCCATCCTTCTCGGATATATTTTAAAACTGAACAATTGAATATTTATTATCGGCTTTAGGTTTTAGTTTACCTTCGAGATTATAATCTATGTATAGCCTAAAAGTCACATGTTACTTCATAATATAGAGAAATTAAGTAAATGAACGTTCTCTTAATATTTTTCTATTTGGCAGTGTAGATTTTTCTTTAAATTATGCTAATTAATAATAATAATTATATATATATATATATATAAAGTTGAACACAATTTCAATAATTTGAACTTAACTGGAAATCGTAAACTGAATGTGAGAAATACTTGTAAAGTACAAAAATTTATCTAGTATTATTTCATTATTTTATTGTAAATAATAAAACACCAAGTGATGAATCGTATACAGTGATTCTTGACATTATTTAAGAAGATCAAACATTTAACGGTAATAAAGACGTGTACATTCGAAGCCTAACCAATCATAGGAACCTTAACACAAATGCCACTAGTGTTAACCCGAACATAAACCCTAGTGCATAAGAACAACGCAAGGACTATTGTTCCATCTAGAATAATCTCAGCGGAAACGGTCGGATTCTCTCGCTCAATTGTCACTGCTGCTTCCTCCCCTCGAACTCCTACTAGCTCTGGCCACAAATCTTAACCTGAAAAGTATAACTTGAAGTTAATTAATAGAAAACACCATTATTTATCATGTGAGAATATATATATATATATATATATATAATAATTTTCAATAATTTTCATTTGTCAAAACTCTTTTTATAAATGAGTGGCTCACATTCAATGTCCTTATATAATTATATCGGTACGCACTGATAGAATTATATAAGGACATTGAATGTGAGCCATTCATTTATAAAAGAGTTTTGATAAGTACACATATACCAAGTCAAAATATGTAAATTTAGTGGCTCACATCCAATGTCATTATATAATTCTATCGGTACACACCTACATGAAAATTAATATATATATATATATATATTTATATGGCCACCTTTTAGCATTTAGTTCTTTTATAAATATAAGCGAGATTTTGAGATCGAATCCTACCAATCAAGGTTTAGAAAAAAAAAATTAGTTTATATTTGAAGTATTATCTTCTGACAAAAAACAAAAAACCTTTCGAACAAAAAATCATTTAAAGATATATATGAATATATCTCTTACTTGTGACCAAAAACTAAAACTCATTACCTTGGCAAGACATGCTTCTATTTTTCTTTTTTTTTCCTTTTCTTGTACACCTGTTTTGAGTAACAAACTTTTGTTTGTGATGAGCTGAGAGTATTGAGATGAGGTGTGATGAGATGGGTATTTATAGAGTAGCATTTTCGTAGCTTGCACCGTTGGTGAATTTTGACGACTCAAATCAAAAATATTAATTAATGGTCAAACACAACAAGGAAATTTGTTTTGAGAATGCTAATTAAGCAACTGGCAATTAATGAATTAATGGTTGTAAGATGATTTACTGCTCTACAAAAATCAGAAA
The DNA here is from genome assembly GCA_033220585.1 of Dipteronia sinensis. Lineage (NCBI taxonomy): Eukaryota > Viridiplantae > Streptophyta > Magnoliopsida > Sapindales > Sapindaceae > Dipteronia > Dipteronia sinensis. The sequence continues at coordinate 8,650,172 of CM065644.1, read as the reverse complement.
TTAAGCTTATCTTCAATATCCTTTTGCTGCTTAAATATTTAATCTGTATATGACCGACCGGCCAAATCAATATTGTCTGCGTTTTCTTGCACATGCACCATCACAAGAGCAAACCTTATCACCAATATGGTTTATGAGATGAGATTCTATTAAAAGTCTTTGAATATATTTTAGATATTTAATGAGAAAGAAGGCCTTACTAGAATAACAAATAGGGGTATTATCACTAAAGTCCTAACTTTTTCATAAATTTTTACCTTTTTAAATGTCTTTATCATATTAGTCATTTTAGTCCCTTGTTTTTTCAAAATACATCACATTAGTCTATTTGACCAAAAACTAACGGTCCACTATAACAGGATATATAAAAATACAATTTTACCCTTAATATTATTTTTAAAAAAATTTCTTTTAATCCTTTTAGTTTCAATAATAGATGGTCAACCCTTAAAAAATATTAAAATGACTCCGTCAAGGTTTGAACCAAGGTTGAAACTTGAAAAACACAAGCTCTAACCAGCTAAGCTACACTAGCTCATTGTTAAAGATTTGTTGATTTAAATGTGTATATATATATATATATAGTTATATAATTTGTTTAAACTAATTTAAATCTATTTATATAATTTAAAATAAACTCATATATATAATTTAAAATATACTCATATTTCATAATAATATATAAAAACATATTTATGAAAATGAAAAATAAAATAACAAAACAAAAGGAAACCTAGAAAATCCAAAAAAATATAAGCCCGTAATTTTTTTCTTTTTTTCTTTTTTTGGATTTTTTCCTTTTCAAAAAATATATTATTTCAATTTGATAAAAAAACCCAGAAAATTAAAGCTCATAAATTGAAAATGGAAAAAATCAACAACAAAAATAGAATAAAAATAATAATAAACTCATATTTATATAATTAAAATAAACTCATATGTGATAATAATATATATCAAATATTTATGAAAATACAAAAGAAAATAACAAAACAAAAGGGAATAAAGGAAAAAAAAAGTATATTTTTTATATTTTTTTTCCTATTTTTGTTATTGATTTTTTTCCCATTTCAATTTATGAGCTTTAATTTTCTGGGTTTTTTTATCAAATTAAAATAAAATATTTTTTGAAAAGGAAAAAAATCCAGAAAAAGGAAAAAAAAATTACGGGCTTTAATTTTTTGGATTTTCTAGGTTTCCTTTTGTTTTGTTATTTTATTTTTAAATTTCATAAATGTGTTTTTATATATTATTATGAAATTTGAGTATATTTTAAATTATATATATGAGTTTATTTTAAACTACATAAATAGATTTAAATTAGTTTAAATAAATTATATAACTATAGATATAAATTTAAATCAACAAATGTTTAACAATGAGCTAATGTAGCTTAGCTGGTTAAAGTTTATGTTTTTCAAGTTTCAACCTTAGTTCAAACCTTGATGGAGTCATTTTAATTTTTTTCAAGGTTGACCAGCTATTATTGAAACTAGAGGGATTAAAAGAAAAAATTTAAAAAATAATAATACGGGTGAAATTGTATTTTTATATATTATGTTATAGTTAACCATTAGTTTTTAGTTAAATAGACTAAAGTGATGTATTTTGAAAAAACAAGGGACTAAAATGACTAATATGGTAAAGACGTTTAAAAATGTGATAATTAATGAAAAAATAGGGACTTTAGTGATAATACCCTAACAAATATCATAATATGGCTATCAAAATCAGACAATATATATGCGGTCAAGATAACTACTTTCATTAATCGGGATAAAGTATGGTAGAATTTGAACCTCGGACCATCAAATGTAGAAGGGACGTGTACTACCATTTCTAGTACGAGGTGATGCGCGACTTGTGCTTACTTTTGTTCTTTAGTTGATTGGCACAAATTAGGCAGACATGCAATATTGATTTTGTCATATAAAAACGTGTCATCATCCGGTGGATATATATGTAGAAGTATAAGCTTTACTTACATCAATTTTTGGGTTTGTGTGTAAAGTATATTTTATTTGAATTTCTTTTTCGATACTTGTTTGCTCAGTTCTCACTATTTTCAAATATAAGTTGTCTTCTCACCATTGTTACAACTGTAATTAAGTAATATTTTTAATTGATTTCAATATTAAATAATTTTATTGTATTGGGTTAAATTTTTATATTTAATTTTTTTACTTAATTAATTTTTCATAACTAGTATGAGCAGTAAACACTAATTCTCACCATTTTCAAACACAAGTTGTCTTCTCACTAATATTGTTACAGCTCTATCCAGGTAAAAAAAAAATTTATAACATAATTTAATTGTATTTGATTAAATTTTTATATTGAACTTCTTTGATTTGAATTTCTTTTTCAAAACTTGTTTGTGTAGTTCTCACCATTTTCAAACATAATTTGTCTTCTTATTATTGTTATAATTGTATCTAGGTAATTTTTTAATTGATTTTCATATTAAATAATTTTATTGCATTAGATTAAATTTTATATTGAATTTTTTTTCTTAATTTGTTTTTTGTAACTTGTATGTGCAGTAAACTTCAATTCTCATCATTTTCAAACACAAGTTGTCTTCTCATAAAGCAATTTTGTTTGTAAATATTGAAAGTTAGAGTTAACTCATACATGATGGAACTGTAGAAAAAAAAATCTATAGAGTTCTAGAGTAACAATAAAAACCACAGACCTGATATATGTTTTTTTTTAAATTGATATTAAATGAAGAAGGACAATCTATAAAATTAGTTGTTGGTTTGTATTGTAAATAAAATGAAAAAGTAAGTTATTTATAAAGGTAAGATTTTTAATGTAAAACATTTATTGTGGTCCACATGTCAACACATGAACAGAGAGTCTGTTAAGAGAGTGGATTAAGAGATGGTGGTTTTATATATGAATTTGGATCCTCTCTTCACCACATCTTGTCCTCACCTAAATCAATTGTTTGGTTTATTAACATTGATTTTAAAAATATTGTAAAGGTGAGGACAATGTGTGGAGAGAATCCAAGTTCTTTATATATACGCTATTAAAAAATTTAAAATGTTATAAATTGTAAGCACACCAAACATATTTTCAAATGTGCCCTTTCTTTTGATTTTTTTTTTAATCTACCCTTTCTCTTAATTCTTGAAAAAATATTATAAATTAATAAGTTAAAAAATAGTTAAAATGAAATTTGGAAAAATAATAATATGGAGGAGCCACACCTCCTTTGCTCCTACTAGAATCTAAAACCTCGAGATGGAGGTTTTTGGAGGATTAGTCCATTAATGGCAATCATTGAATCTGTTTTCACCGGTTCGGCGTAGACATGTTGCTCCACATACTATTGTGTGCTTAAATTTTGTCCTTTTCTCTTGTTTTCTGGGTTTCAAATTTTTTTTATATTAATTTAGTTTTTTTTATTAACTTCAATGATTTTATCTTTTTAGTTTTATTTTTATAAAAGTTACTTAAAATTTATAATTTTAAATAATCACTAATTAAATTTTAATTAATATAAATAATAATTTAATCAAAAGAGGTGATTGTTTTATTTGTGTAACTGATTATAATACTTTAAAATATTCAAAATATAAACTTTTTATTAATATTTTACACAAGCTATATTTATATTAATAATTTTAATAATTTTATTTAAGAGTAATATTAAAATTTTTAAAATATGTTAATTTGAATATGTATATACAAATTTTAAAAGGTATAAATATTACCATTATATTTACTTTTCCTAAGAATAAATAAATAAATAAAAAGCTCAATCCTTGAGTTGACGCCCATAACTTATTAAACAAAACGGGATAGAAAGCTGATGTCACCTAGCCACATCACCAAGTTGTAACTAATTCATCAAGTATTGGAAATGAATGGCTTCAATTTTTATTTCTTTTTTGAAATATTACAATAATTCAGGACATGATTAGCCTGTGGGAGCAGCAAACCAAGCATTTTGTTGGGACTCCAACTAGTTCAATCTATTTATTTTTTGATTTTCTAGTTGGTTTTGTGAAATCAGGGTTCATTCTTAAAAAATTTAAAAAGGGTTGAATCTTTTCTCCTTCATTTGTTTTTTTAATTTATTTTGTTTTTCAAAGAAAGGTCCAGTTGAACAATACAATTTAACAAAAACAAATTACTCATTCAATTCAAAGTCATGACCCGATTGAGTTGTACACGTGTGAAACTACCCTATCTGATACAACAAAAACAAATGATAGAAAAATCAAAAACAACAACAAATCAACAACTCACAAAGCCTCTCTTTCTCTCTCTCTCTGCATTTTTATGAGGCCTTGATTTCTGTTAATATCATTAAATAGATCGGGTCCCGAAATGTCTAAAGACGGTCCTGATTCTGGATTTTGGAGAAGAAATAAACTCAAACTCACAATCTCATGGTATAGGTATAATGGACAAACACTAGGCCAACATCATTTTTTTGCATCGTCGAAATTTACTATCTGGATGGTTGAACAAGTACGCTCACCAAATTAAACTCTTTGTCAATATATATATATATATATATATATAGTCATTTTCTCCTCAGTATGTACTTATATAAATATCATCAGTGCATTGAAGGTGAGTCATAGATTATGGATAAGCACTGACAAGTGCATACAGACTGGGTCAAAACAATTGAATCTAATGGTCCACATGAAATACAATGATAAATATTTATTAGTACACAGTGAGGTGAAAATTTTCCTCTATATATATTCAATAATGTTACTTGTACAAATTTAATGTCTAAATGATGTGAATCTATCCTTAATTTTTTCTATATTATAATTAGATGATTGAAATCATTGGGTTTTAGTGATGTCATACCATTTGGACTCCAAATTTAGTGGGCAAAGTAACATTACTCGCATATATTTTGAAACCGAACAATTGAATAGTTATTATTGGCTTTCAACTTTAGTTACCTTCGAGACTATGGTCTATGTACAGCCTAAAAGTCACATGTATTTACTTATAATAAGGAGAAATTAAGTAAAGGAACGTTCTCTTAGTATTTTTCTTTTTGGCAGTGTAGATTTTTCTTTAAAATATGCTAATTAATAAAAATATACATAAAGTTGAACACAATTTCAATAATTTTAACTTAACTGAAAATCGTAAACTGAATGTGAGATTGTGAGAAATACTTGTATAGTATAAAACTGATCTTGTATTATTTCATTATTTTATTATAAACAAAACACACGGTGATGAGTCATATACAGTGTGATTCATGACATTATTTAAGAAGATCAACATTTAACTGTAATAAAGACGCCCACATTCGAGGCCTAACCAATCATAGGAACCCTTACACAAATGCCACTAGTGTTAACCCAAACATAAACCCTAGTGCATAAGAACAACCCAGTGACTATTGTTCCATCTAGAATAATCTCAGCGGAAACGGTTGGATTCTCTCGCTCAATTGTCACTGCTGCTTCCTCCCCTCGAACTCCTACCAGCTCCGGCCACAAATCTTTACCTGAAAAGTACAACTAGAAGTTAATAGAGAACACCATTATTTATCATGTGAGAATCTATGAATCTATATATATATATATATATATATATATATATATATATATATATGGCCAACTTTTAGCATTTAGTTCTTTTATAATTATAAGAGATGATTTTGAGATCGAATCCTACCAATCAAGGTTTAGAAAGAAAAAAAATATTGGTTTATATTTGAAGTATTATCTTCAGACAAAAAAACAAAAAACCTTTCAAACAAAAAATCATTTAAAGATATATATAACTTGTACTTGTGACCTGAAAGTTGAAACTAATTAAAACTCATTACCTTGGCAAGACATGCTTGTATTTTTGTTCTAATCTTGTACACCCTTTTTGAGTAACTAAGTTTTGTTTGTGATGACTTGAGATTATTGAGATGAGATGAGATGAGTATTTATAGAGTAGCATTTTCGTAGCTTGCACCGTTGGTGTTTTTTGACTATTACTCAAACCAGAAATATTAATTAATGGTCAAACACAAGAATATTTGTTTTGAGAGCTGAGACTGCTAATTAAGCAACTGGTAAATAATGAATTAATGGTCGTAAGATGATCCACTACTTTGCAAAAATAAGAAATTAAGCTTATCTTTAATATCCATTTGCTGCTTAAATATTTAATATGTATATGACCGACCGGCCAAATCAATATTGTCTGCGTTTTCTTGCACATGCACCATCACAAGAGCAAACCTTATCGGTTATCACCAATATGGTTTATGAGATGAGATTCTACTATAAGCTCTTCGAATATATTTTTAGAAATTAAGGGGAAAAAAAGCCTTATTAAAATAACAATAAAAAATCTAACCGTGAAAGTCTGAAGGAATGCAAATTAATGTTTCGAATGTATAATAGTGTACGTATGAACTTTGATAGTGGTCAAATGTATATCCCGGTGGTAACTACAGTTATTGCAAACAAATGTTGATAGTCCAAGTTTGAATCATTCTCCCTCAATTCACAAGTATGAACTCGGATATAAATATTTTGAATAGAGTTGAAGAACAGAAGTCATGAAAGATTACCTGAAATAAAATAAGAAAAATTTTCAAAAGTTTGAAGTCAATTATTTGCTGTTCAATGCACTATTTTTCCATAAATACATTATTTTTATAATATATATTTTGGCTTAAGTTGTATAGTCAGATGACATATATAATTGATTCATCATTCCTCTTTAATTAGGATTATCAATGTGGGAGGTCTGAAGCTAAGAAATTCAACATAAATAGTTTGACTCAGATCTGAGAGTTGTTTCATTTTATTTTAAGAGAGAGACTTGGGTTTTGGGGTCCCATAAAAAAGAACAAAATTGGGCTATTTGTGAATATCAATATACTAGACAATTAAAAGTTGTACGTGTGCCAGGCGGCGCAGCATCTAGTTGATCAACTTTTTTTTAGATAACATATTTATTAATTAAGATATTTTTTTGAAAGCTTTCGTTATTGTTAGGATTCGAGTTGCTGACCTGGAAATCATTTGTCCAAATCTCAAGCTTGTCCATCTATCAGCTGAACTACGCCTCCCGTTAGCATCTAGTTGATCAACTTGTGCTTATTTTTGTTCCTTTTTAGTTGACCGGCACAAATTAGGCAGACATGAGACATGCAATATTGATTTTGTCAGATAAAAAAGGTGTCATCATCCAGTGGATATATATTCAAAGACATTCAATATTTGCTATCTTTTGAGTTCTAACATATGTTTTTTTTTTAAACTTGAAGCTTATGAAACCGCCAAAAAGTCAGAAATCACCGGCCGCAAGCTATGGAAATGCTACTCTATAAATACCTATCTCAAATCAATAATCTATACTCACAAACGAAGACTAGTAACACAAAAGCACAAATCAGGAAACGGAAAAGAAAAAAAAAAGGTTAAAGTATGTCAGATATCTGTGGAGATTATGAAGGTACTCGTAATGAATTAGTTTTAATGCTCAAAATATAATTTTTATATATATCATAAAATGGTTTTTTATATTTATATATATATATATAATCAAGTACGGTATATGGGATTCCGGATATTTTTTCATTTGAAATCTTAACTTTATAACGTTATACCCGCACATGCTATATAATAATTTATAGATAATATATTTCAAATATAAATTACCAAATTTCTTAAACTTATGTCGTAACCTTGTTCTCTATGTTCAAACTAATACAACTTTTTGTTACTTTGTAGGTAAGGCTTCATGGCCAGAGCTAGTAGGAGCTCAAGGAGTGGACGCAGCAACGACGATTGAGAGGGAGAATCCTAACGTCTCTGCTATAATATTGCTGGAAGGAACACCGGTCACTAGGGATATCTCATGCACTAGGGTTCGTGTTTGGGTTAACACAAACGGCATCATCATAGAGATTCCTAGGATTGGTTAGGGCTTTACTGATTATGTACGTTGAGAGTTAATCTTCCTAATAATGTTATGGATCAGTATGTATGTATCATCAATTCATCATAGTGCTTTCCCTCTTGAATGAAATAAGGAAATTCTATTCCCCGTGTTGAATGTTTAAGCAATAATAAAATTAAAATAATAAGATCAAATATTATACAAATAGTTTTTGTGTTGTGCCTGTTATTTTATAGAAGGATTTCTCACTTTCTGTTTTCGATTTTTTGTCAAGTTCAAATTATACAGATAGATATTACTTTTAACTATTAAGTTTGCGTTTGTTAACCAATAAACTTTAAAAATATTCATACAAGTTATGAAATATTTGTTAAAATGACTGAGAGAAAAAGATGTGTTTGGTAACCAAGAAAATCTCCATAAAAGGAGTTAGTTTGTTAGATTTTTTATTGATCATCAGATTGTAATACAAGGCTCTATATATATATATATATATATATATATATATATATATATATATATATGTACAAAAGAATCGATCACACATGCTAAAAGCATGAACCTTAAAATCAGGAGAATCTAACCAATAGAAAATCACTCTTAGTAGCCACATCAGCAGATTCGTTATTAACAGATATTAACTTCCTTTTAACAGCTACTTGACTACTTTAACTAATCAGACATTATCTAATTAACGACTTCATCTTTTGCCGTTAACATCTAGATTGTTAATCACCATGTGATCAGCTGATGACCAGTGTTGATGATCTCTTAAGGAAGAGTTCTGATACTCTGTTTCTTTAGTAATCTGTTTTATATATATAAGCCACTGAACCATTGGTATCTGCATCATGCTTTCTAATGCTAAGCATACTAGTAGGTAGACCACTCTCTTTTACAAGTTATACGATTTTTATAACCTAGCTAGTTAATACTATTTATATTAATTAAAATTCACCATTACTTAAATAAATTTAAGGGAACGCCACAATGAATTGAAAGTGAAAGTAATGAAAGCAAATAATCAAATCTTTAATATACACTCATTTACGGGAATTACAAGGAAACTATATAATATGCCAGCCAAACAAACCTTAATTAACATCTTAATTATGTTCATAATCGTGTGGTAAACATAATTTATTCTGTTATAACATTGTTTCTAACTTTCTATAATCATTCACATAAATCATTTTTTCTCTGACATTTTGTCACATAAGTTTCTATTTTATTTTATTTTTTTTAAAGCTAACACCATTGTAGATGAGGGGGTTATCATGACCTAACGAGAATAAACTCTAGAAGCATGTTTCATAATACGACTCTTATTATAAGATATCGTTATACTTTCTTATTCAAAGGACAAAAGTTAGACTATATTCATACCACTAAAGTCTATGGATTGGGCGGTATATAAATGGTCGGCCCATTAAGGTTGTCACAAAGAAAACAGTCCACACAGATTGGGCTTGGACAAAACAACCGGAAAGAGTTGCTAACTATCAGACTGAGAGCTAGCTGCAGTTGACTCAAATGAGAAGTGTATACAGTGTCAAAGGTGTGAATGTAAATTACCATTATTTTAAATTTTATGATAATTTTATTGCTTTGTTATAATATATTTTTATATTTTTTTTTTTACTTTCTAACATAATTTTAGTATTTTTTTTCATTATTTTGTTAGTTCAATTATAGAAAAAACCACTTAAATAATTATATTTCATTAGATTTAATTAAATTCAACTAACGGTCAACTAACAGTAGAGGATTTTTTATTGATTGTTCAAACCAGAGGATTTAATTTGACATTTGATCAAAAGTCAAGGTGTTATTTACAATTCTCCCTTGATTAATTAATAATAAACATGTTGCTTGAGCCTAGAACTCAAACCAGAGAAATAATCAGAAATTTTCAAGTCAGTACGCACTGATATAACTTTATCAGTGCTTTGGATGTGGACCATTAGATTTACTGTTTACGGTGATTTTTGGAATGTTGAAAAGTCAACCGCCAAACATTAACACGTAGGCAGATTGAAGCTTTAACCAATCTAGGGTTTGAATAATCAAAGTCTCTTTCTCCACATGGATGAGATACGATTTATTCATCTGTGATTGATAATGTATAAAAGTAGGAAATAAAAGATGAATAAAGCATAACACATGTTTTACGTGGTAAAACCCCAAGGCGGGGAAACATCCACTGTTGCCGGTGGAGGCGAGAAGAAATCCACTATGAATAGAATGATTACACACACAATCTCTCTTTCTCTCGAGTAGTTGTTATGCTTTTTTACACATAGATCGATAAATCCCCTTATACTCAGATCGTTCCATTCCTTACACAATGAGATTATGGGTCTATTTATATGTGCATAGAACCCTAATCCTTGTTATACAAGTAAGGAAATGTGGTAGTATTTAACTAGAACTTGTTACTTGTTGAAGTCGTATTTAACTCCTTTCCTATTTCAGAGATTTTACGCATTAAATTAGAATCTTCATAGGCCTTCTAGTTGAGTAGTTCGTTTAGGACTTATTTCCTGGTTGGTGTACAATCTTCTAGAAGAGCGGAGTTATTGCTTGATCTGGACTCTTTGATATGTAGGGGAAATAATAATATTTCCTTATCAGAATGTGGTTCTAGATTCCTTGCTTGAGTAAGATTCTTCTTCTTTGTAATTGAATCGTACTTGATCTAATGTTATTGTTTTGACTGAGCATCTCTTGGCCAACTGTTTCCCAATCTGACCAGGCCCTCTTTCCCCGATCAGTTTCACTATCCGATCGGGTTTAGACCTATTTTGGCTGATCGGTTCAGTTTGACCACCCAATCTAGTAACATCAACTGTGACTTGGTCGAATGTTGACTGGTTGATTTTACCAGACCGTGCTTGTTTTACCGGATCGGTTTGCTATACCCGATCATATCTATTTTGCCTGTTTGGTTCATCCGAACAATTGCTAATCACTAGAGACTATGATTCTTCTCTGATGACGTGGTCTGCCATATATTCCGGATTATCCGATATCTTTGCTGACATGTCATGCTACCGAAAAATCCCTATAACAATACCCCCCCATATCCGCGAGATGAGTTCTTGTCGACTCGACGAAGGGGAATTGAATAGTTTCCCTTCGATTTTTTGACGCTCTGACCATATCGTTTATTCTCCTGCAGGAGTGATAATTTTCAAAACAGGTTATGTAGCAGAGATACATCTTTGGACCTATATCTGTAAGTGTCTTCGGGACACATATCAGGTCGCTGAGATGCCTTTGGATACTTTATTGGGAGATGAACTTGCTTATGGTCTGGTCGGACCATAGCCAATCGCCAATGATCCTAGTCATCTTTTTAAGTAATCAGCTTTTGATTTTTTTTTCACTAACGCTTAAAACCTCTCGCTCCTTTGGGCGAATCTGAGACCCATTTGTAGCGTTATTCGGCATTACTTGAATCTATCTGTCTTTGAGCGGTTCTTGTTAATGCTGAGATCCTCTTTTATCTTGGTTCGGCTTCACTTGGATCTGTCTTTGAACGGATCTGACTAGCGCTCGGATCCTTTCTAGGCGGGCTGTCTTAGCTCGATCTTGTTTTCTTTGCACTGCTTTTACCCGAAACATCTTTTTTTCGATGAACAGTACTCCACCACCTAAAGCTTTTACCGCCGTGTATAGGATACCCTTTAAAGGCAAGTTCTGACAGTCTTACGTAGTTTTGGTGCTCGAGACAACTTGAAAATTTCAAAGTTGAAGACCACAAGAGAAAATGATCAAGGTTTTCCTAAGTAGCGTCCCTCCTCACAAGCTAAGAAAAATGTAGTAGATGTCGTTGCTCTCAGGAAAGTAAGATGGCATTCTATCGAGATTGTGCTTCTTAGCATCCACCCCTAAGGCCACTACCATATATATACATGTTCATGGCGAGTTGTGGGCTCTTGCTCTTCGGGTGTTCATGTTGCTCGGAATCTACCCCTCTAGCATCGTTTGTCATTTAGGAATTAATGTCGATGTGTAGGGTATGAACCATACTTTAAGCACATTAGCTCGCCCTCCCTTTTTTTTATTCGAGTAGACTTTTTATCTTGTTTGTTTGCCCGAGTAAAGTTTTTTTTTTTTTTTTTTTACAAATCAGATTCTGTCTTTAGCTGACCAGAAACTCTAACCAACCAGATTCTATCTTTGGCCGACCATAATTTTGGCCGACCAGAATCTTTGGTCTATCTTTTGATCGAACAGATTCTATATTTCGCAAACCAGATTCTTCCTATTGGTCGATCTTTCTTATAGATCGGTCTTCATTTTGGCCGATCTTTCTTGTGGATCGATCTTTTTTTAGACCTTCTGGCTACTATTTATGCAAGAGAAAAAGACATTTTATGTATATAAATACAATTTAGACTTTTGACTTACTTGTATTCCATTTCGACTATTATTGGTTCTTCTACAATTGCTCCCTGGTTTTTTTCACTTCTCGCAAATTGTTCCAGAGGCTTGCTCGGCTGACAGACAAGGATTTAGGCTTTCTGGCTCAGAGCAACCCGGATGTTTATTTAGCACCGCGGGGGGTCTTGACTCACCGTATCTAAGTTTCCACCCACTTTCAGGGGTTCTTACTTGATTTTTAGCAAGCCAAGCCAACCTCAATGTGTTTAGCTCAGGTGGCCTAGATCTTGCGTTTGAAAGTTTCCTGACTGTTTTTATGTACACTTGCCCATTGAAGCTTTGTACCTGCACATTTTAAACTTAACAGAAATGTAATTAAGTGGAAAAGTCTTTACCTATTTTTCTTTTTTTAAAAGGTCGGCTCGTTGACAGTGCTTTATTCGCACCCAATCATTTTTTTCTTTTTTGACTGATCTTCTTAAAGATCGATCTCTAAGTTTTTTTTTTACTCCTGGTTTTTCACTGAGTATCTGATTACCTTAACCTAATCAAATATCTTATTAGACTCGATCATCTGACCAAATATCTCATTAAACTCGGTCATATGAGATTGATAGATTATCTCACTAAACTGATCAATTTTGCTTCGATGGATGATTGGTCTTTGAGTTTGTCCGCTCGGGCTTGCTCACGATGAAGACTTGATCGGGTATTAGCTTGTCGCTTGGTTGTCTTTTAGTGACATGGCATACTTAGTTACCGATATTTCAGTAAAGACGCTGGCTTGTCAGTCCACCAATCTTCACCAATAACGATACCTTCTTAAATACTTGAGTTGAGCATCTCAATCCACTTTCTCGAATGATCTACACGGCAAGCTGTTGAGCATATTATCGACTTTTGTTTCAAGTTGAGCATCTCACTTATCTTAATTGAACCTAGTGTTTAACCGGTCTTAAATCTGAGTAGCCCATTGGCTTAGTCAATTTGTACGCTTTATTGAACCTGATCGATTTGCCCAATTAGTTCCTTACTGAGTATTTTATTACCTCAGTCTGACCAAGTATCTTTATCAAACTGGTCACTTTTAGATCTAATCAGTTATCTTTATCGAATTGATCACCTTGTAGTTGATCATTTATCTCATTACACTGACCACGATGAGACTGGTCAGTTATCTCCGCTCTGGTTGATGGTTCCAGTTGGCTTTTGCTTTGATTTGCTCTGGTCACTCTCGATCAGTCTCGTCATTTGCCAAGTAGTGTTTTTTGTTTTTATACTGAGTATCTAATTACCTCAATCTGATCAAGTATTTTATTACACTGATCAGTTTTGTGGCTAGTCAGTCATCTTGTTAAACTAATCGCTGAATTGATCAGTCATCTTATTGGTTGATCTTTTTTTTTATCTGATTAACTATCTTATTGGCTGATCGTTTTTGACCCGGTCAGCTATCTTATTAGCTGACCATCTTTGATCTTACCAGTTATCTTATTAACTGACCATTTTTGACCCGTTCAGCTATCTCATTAACTGACCGAACTTGGTCTGACCCGATCGGTTATCTTGTTAACCGATCATCTCCGGTTGGTTGCGTGAACAATCTCTGACCTTGCTTGTTTGGGTTGCTCACGATTAATCTTGATATTTACCAAGTAATGTTCTTCAGGACCATTTTCATGGTATCTAATTTATAGACACTTGTCTTTTATCTGGCAACTAAGTCACTGGGACGTCTCCCAGTAGTCGGTTACTCAAGATTCGTTGTGATAGGGATGATCTGCATCTCATTAGCTTAACTTATCTTAGCCAAGTATCTGGTTAACTTGGCATTCAAGTATGAGAATTTGATTACTCCATCCAACTTTCTGGGCATCCAATCAGGTATTTAATCACCTGAAGACGCTCTAACAGTGCTTTTAATGCACCCAGTTAGTTTCGGTGAGTATGCATCGACCTTTTTTTTTTACTTTACTTTCGACCCCCTCACTTGGCCCCCGAGCACCCTTTGCCTAAGCAAACTCGGGTGTTCGGGAATGTCTCTGTGTGGCGGAGACAGATTTCAAACACTTTTACTTGGATTTTATCTGGAGAATTTCTCCTTTAATGATCTTTTGAATTTTTGGACTTTTTGCCGGACTTTGTTCGATCTTTAACGCTTCTTTGTGCTGAGTATGTTAGTAACATTTGCACAAATAATAAACATACATAAATGCAGATCATGAATAGTTAAATCCAGGTCTCGTACCGCCTATGTTTGTTGTTCATGATATAGTACCCATGAATTCTTCATGAATAGTGATTTGTATGAAAAACATATGGTATGCATTTTGTAAAATATATGTGTTTGTAATATCTATCATGTAATTGATAATCACACTATGGCAGCATATGTATGCATGGTCAAATGTTAGGAGAAATATGCAAAAACTACATGTGTTGCATATCATATTAGAAACATAGTATAGATGATTAAGGGTGAAGAAAGTGTTTCACAATCTTTTACCTCATCGTTATCATTAGTCGGGTGTGTAGTCTAGGGATTTTTGACTTATCCGCCAAACATCAAATAATTAGTTAAAAATCTAGATTTTACCTTTAACATCACTTGATGGGAAATCCGAAATTGCTAACATTGTTTTTTGTTGTTCCGAGTCGGTGAATCACGAATGTTCCCTCCTTATATTTTTGTAGAATATTTCGTCTCATGCCTTCCTAGATCACTGCAAGGAAGCAAAAAGACAATTTAATAATCAATACTAACCTGTGTAGTGGGCGTTTCTATCTCCAGTGTAGAATTGTGATATCCCTAATATCGTCAAATATTTCTTAGGTTGAACGATCTTTAGGACCTTCCGCGAATTGCAACGATCTATCTAATTCCTTTTTTTTACTGGCAAGGAATGATTGGATTTTTGGTCGCGAGCAATTGATCAAACTGCCGAGATTGAGATGGTCTGCTGCTACTCAACTTTTTGCATGTGCTGAGAGGCAGTGATTGATCCACATGCTTTTGTCTTATACTCCCACTTCAGTTCTAGTCCATTTTTTTATACATATATCAGTTATCTTATTAAACTGATTACTTTACGACCGATCAGTTATCTTATTAAACAGATTAACTTTGGACCGATCAGTTATCTTATTACACTGATCAACTTTGGACCGATAAGTTATCTTATTATACTGATCAACTTTTGACCGATCAGTTATCTTATTATACTAATCAACTTTGGACCGATCAGTTATCTTATTACACTGATTAACTTTGGACCGATAAGTTATCTTTTTTCTTATTCATCAACCGAATCACCGAGTCGGAGAAGTTACTTTGCTAAAAACCGCTTTGCAACTGTGATTTTTTTTACGTCGCATACTCCTTTGCTGTGATGTACTACCCCATAGCCCCCCAACAATTGTTAAAGTATGTTTTATTCAGACGAAGTGCTTTTAACATCGCATCCTTTTTTCTTCATTTTTTTTAATTCTTTGCTGAGTAGCCAGTCGGGGTATCTAATAGAACGATGAGATGGAATATCCGCAATAGCTGAATACCTCTGGTGAACAGAGCAGTTGTGATGAGCTGAGTAGTTCCACCAAACTGAACAACTACGGCAAACCAAATAAGCTAACACTCAAGTTTTGCTGCTTCATTCGCTGGTTGTATGTGGCAGAGTTATTTCTAAATAACTGTGTTGAGGCGGTGGAAGTGAAATACAATCAACTTTTAAATGTCACACATGTGTCCTTGATCGACTGACTATATTGCCACATATTTGAGCGACCTGGAGCCAGTGTGAGGTTTCTATGAAGCCATTTTAAGCTTCCGACAGTCGATGGCTCACCGTTTAGTTGATGATTGCTTTGATGTGGTCACAGTTTGGATTCTTCATTAATATGTTAAACACGGAAAGCCTTTAGGAAGCTATCTTTTCCGAGTTAAATCTGATGAACCTCTCACGACTCCGAAGTCTAGTTGCTCATCTTGTAAATTATTCGATTGTTGTCAGGTTAGCTGATAATATATAGCTTATCCGACTCAGCTGATGATTGACTCGTGATGTTTTTCTACCATCATGGGTCCGGTTTTCAATGCTCATTGAGGTGAACTTTTCTTCAAGTGCATATTGTCCTTTTTTTTACCAAACTCTGTTTACGAATTTGCTCACTTACGTATCTCCTGACGTTGATACAACAGATAATCCACCCTATAGCATCCCTTTTTGTAGTTCGGGCTTGCTAGAGTGTCTCGAGTGTTTCGTCTATTTATGTTGTAGTCGTCGGGATGCTCTTGATTTCTGTAGATGTGACCCCTTGTAATGACTCCATTAGGACTGACCTCTCGTCTCGGTTGATCTTTTTCATAGACCATGCCTCCTTTTTTTTTACCTGAATCTTTGACATACTTGATTTTGTCATTCACTGACTAGAAGCTTAATCGATCAGATTCTATCTTTCGCCGACCAGATTCTATCTTTAACAGACCGAAACTCAAACAGACCGGATTCTATCTTTGGCCAACCATAATTTTGACTAACCATAATCTTTGGCCTAATAGGTTCCATCTTTGGCCTACCCGAATCTTTCGTCGGTCCGAACTTTGGTCGAATAGATTCTATCTAGGGGTGGGTGCGGTTTGGCTCGGTTCTGTTTTGGCCAAAACCGTATTGAACCGTTATATTTTCGGTTTTTGAAAACTTGAATCGGTTTGAACCGTATTGGACCACAAAACCGAATTGAACCGAACACCTTTATCTCGGTTCGGTTCGGTTCGGTTCAATTCGGTTTTGGGCCTATTAGGTCTATCGGGCTTTGAGGTTTTTTTACATATTTTTTTAATTTTTGTATCCTTTAACAACCTTATTTTTGTATTTAGACCTTTGGCCTTTGGGCAATTGACTTTGGGCTATGTTTTTTTAACAATCTCTTACATTCAAAACACATCTAAATAGACAACATTACTATTTAACTAATCAAATTTAGTCTAATTCAATCATAAGTACATGCGCAATAGTTACTATTCTACCAAATTCAGTCCATACATTACATAGAATGATAGAAGTCCAAAATAAAATAAAATCATACATAAATAATCCAACATACAATCCATAATAAAATTTGTATTTTTTTTGTATTTATAGTTCTGTTTGTCGGTTCGGTTCTGTTTTGGAAGGTCCAAAACCGAAACCGAACCATATTCTATGCGGTTCATTCGGTTCGAACCGAATTGAACCGAACTCAACCTTAAAACCGAATCAAACACCATATTTCGGTTCGGTTTGGTTCAATGAACTGTGCCCACCCCTAATTCTATCTTTGACAGCCGATAGTGTGGTGCCATCCGGCAATTGACGAATGCAATCATGATTTGGAGTTTTGTTAACATGTCTGATCAAGGAGCTTTCGAAAGGCAACGTCATCTGAGTCAAACTTGATAGGCCTTTTACTATAAAAATTCTTAGCAAATTGTTAATCAAAGGACAACATTTAATGACCGTTTTAAGGAGTGACCCTCACTCGGATTTTTTTTTTTTTAGCATCCGTCAGGCTTTGTTTACGGTTCTAATGTATAAATAATAATATATGCTTGCTCAGGTAATAGAATATAATAGTTAGTCATAAACAAGTTTTATTCGTAAAAGACATAGCATATTCGGTAGATCAGAATCTTATATTAATAGGAGAGATCAAACCCGGATTGATGAAGGTAGTTGTTAGCAATGTCAGGCTAATAATACTCTTCCATCTCCAATCGAGTAACTAAGGTTATATGGTCTCTCATTTGTTGAAACCTTTTAAGCACATCAAGATGACATTCGATTCTCGCGCGCCGAAGTAAGACTCAATTCTAGAGCTAGCATTTTCAACTTGTTTTCTATACCAAGCAGGTGAGTGGTGTTCCCACAAGTAATAATAATCATGCACTTAATGTGACCAAATATTTGGAAATGATTAACTCATACATGGTACTATTAATTATTAGTGCCGAAATTCGACTATAAATCTATGATGGACAGCATGCTTGTAAGAGTCATAAAAGTTGTCAGACATACTAATTAAGCATGCATTACATGTTCATAGACTTATGCACGCGTATTATGTATTGTGTATGAGAAAAACATGCATAAATAACATGCATATATATTCTCTGTCTGCGAAATAGATCGATAAAACCATAAGATTAAACATATATAAATCGACTTACCTTGGCAACTTACCGAACTTGGAGTCTAGTCATTTTATTCTTGGATCCTTCATAGTTGAATTGACAAGGAGCCGAGTGGGTTCAAGTGAGAATTGACATTGGGTGTTCTACACCAAGATAGGCTCGGTTTCTGACACGCGTCAAGGTAAACTTGTCATCAGACCCTCTCTCCTTTCTTTTTATGCTAAACCGCAACGTCCTGGAGGTCGTCAAATATTCCTCGGGATGAATCGTGTTGCGGACTACATGTTCTCAGAAAGATCTATGGGTCTAGTTTACAGGAAAATTCAAGGGTCATGATTCCGTTCTTTCTGGAGAGAGTTACCTCCGTTTTAGCGACCAGTGGTCGGATCAGAAAATTCTCTGAGAACCACTTTCTTCAATGTTTCGAGGGCTATAAAATCTTCCATAGGTTGAACCAGATTGTGAACCATATATTTCTGGAAAGGTCCGGATGTCTAGTTTCCAATGGTTTTTGCGGATTGTGATTTCGACTTTTGTAGAGAGAGATATGCCCATTTTAGTGTTTAATGGTCAGATCAGATATTGCCCGTTTTCTTCAATATTGCGGGAGCCACCAAATATTGCTCAGATTGAACTAGGCCATGAATCATATATTCTTGAAAAGCCTTGGATGTCTAGTTTCCAGATGTTTTTACGGCTTGTGATTTCGATTTCTGTAGAGGGAGATATGCTCACTTTAGTGTCCATTGGTCAGAAATTCCGCTATTCGCGACAACTTTTTTTTTTACTGTCAGAATGAGAAAGCAATTCCTCGGACCGATTTTTGACAGTTAAAAGCTTTGAGTATAGTTTTCACAAAATTCTTCCTCTAAATTTGGTCACAACCGTGGCTTTCTGCTACAGGTCTTGTAGTTGATCCACATCAGAATCCCTTTTATGGTCTGTTCATGAGGGTTCATCGAAGTTGAGTTTTATCCCCCTCCTTCTAGCTCCTCGCAAGCATGTGAAAGAGTCAACGTTTCCGGTCACTCCAGATTGACACTTGGGAGTTACGCCAGTTCATCTAGGGTCACTGCAACCGTGTTACATGGTCAAATTCTGGTTTGCGTTCATCCGTAAGTGAAAAAACAATCTATATTTACTTTCCGGGCAAATTAATATGCTGGTTTCGTTCCGTGGCACATTAATATTTTAATATTTGCAGGACTGCTTCACTTGGATTATGTGAGTGTGAAAAGAATGAGTGGAAAGCTGGCCTTGGAAAGGGGAATATTTGGAGTTCTGTGAATATGTCACCTTTTGAGGACAAAAATGTTTATGTCAAGTGCATCGCTAAAGGATGTGTTCCTGTTTCAGTTGAAGTCAATGAATGTATGTATAAATTCTCAGTTACTGTACGTGTTTGTGAGCATTGTAGTGTATTATGTTTCTGACTATTTGTTATGCTTCTTTAATTTGTTGTCTGCATGTGCAGATGTTCAGAGATGGCGCCTCTTCTTTCTAGCATCTGGATTTGTTTTGTTTGTGTTGGCACCAATTCTCAGCAAATGGGTTCATTTTTACTACACCTCTTCTGTGCTTATGGGAGTCCTTTTTGTCATTATATTTCTTATTTTTCAGGTTAAGTTTTTTTTTTTAATATTATCTTTTTAATTTCTTCTCTCATTGCTTCAGTACTAAATAACTAATCTATATATGTATATAGGGTGTTGACAAATTGGCTCAACCTCCACCTACCACATCCTTCAACAACCACCCACCAACTTCTTGAAATTAATATTGTTGACAATGGGGAAAAAACCAAACCACCATGTTGAAAATGGGGGAGGGTTGTCTCTACCTTTCCCCTATAAATAAGACTCTCAGCAAGGCAAGAATAGCAGAGAAAACAAGCAGCAGAGAAGCAAAGCTTCTAGAGAGAGTTCTTGAGAGAGTTGAGAGAAATTTTGTTTTGTATTTGTATAATTTCTCAATAATATCAGTTTGCTGCCTCCCGTGGACGTAGGCAATTTGCCGAACCACGTAAATATTTGTGTTTGTGTGTTGTGTGCATTTTCTACAGAAATTTTCTGGTCATTTCCGTAACAAATTGGTATCAGAGCTTTGGTTTTGGTAAAGTCCAGAAATTTCAAAGTGCTCGAATCTCTGTTCGGAGGGTACCGTTGTATTCCTCTCGAAAATATGATTCCAACGCCGGTAACCGCATCTCAAACGGAGCTCAAATGAACTCTCTAGCCTCGGTCAAAGTTCGGTCAACTCTCGAAAAAATTTCCATAATTTTTCTGCAGATTTTTATCAAAGAAGAAGACGACACTGTAGTGCCACGTCAGCACCCAGTCAGCCGCCACCTCTTCGTCTAGTCATCACCACGTCAGCGCCACATCATCGATAAGCCACGTCAGTGCCACGTCACCTCTTAGGAGAATATTCTGTTACCATCAGGAGAATATTCCTTTATCTGCAGAATATTTCGTTACACTAACAGAATATTCCTGAGTCAACTCAGTTAAAAAGTTTTTTTACCCAACTCAGTGCAATTTACACCCGTTTTAAAACCTAGTTGGACATATTTTTAGCTATTTCGACCGTTCCGGACGCAACCGTGCCATCAGTTTCAGATAATTCTACTTGTAAGTACTAGTTTTACTTAGTCAAGCTTTATTAACTCTATTTTTGGGCACGATAGAAGATTCAAAAGCTGGAGAAATCTTGGAACAGTCAACAGAACCTCAGACATCGGCATCAACCAGCAGTTCTTGGCAAAGAAGCTCGATATCAAATGCGAAGTTTGATATTGAGAAGTTTGACAGCACCAACAACTTCGGCATGTGGCAATGCGAAGTTCTGGATCTGTTATTCCGGGAAGGATCTGATATTGCCTTGAGTTCCAAACCCAAGGATATTTCTGATGAAGACTAAAAATATGTAAATCGTCAAGCCTGTGGCACAATTAGGTTATGTTTAGCCAAGGACCAGAAGTACTTTGTCATGAAGGAGACTATGGCATCGAGTCTCTGGAATAAGCTGGAGGACAAGTACATGACGAAAAGCTTAGAGAATCAACTCTACCTGAACAAGAAGCTCTTTCGTTTCCAGTACAAGAAAGGTATTTCTATGATTGAGCATTTGGATAATTAAATAAAATTGTCGCCGATTTACAAAATTTAGATGTTGAAATTAGCGATGCAGATAAGGCACTGCTGTTGTTAAATTCCATGCCTGATACATATGAACACTTAACCACAACTCTGTTATATGGTAAGGATGAGGTTAAATTCATAGACGTTTCTAATGCTCTGGTGAATAATGAGTATCGGAAGAAAGATCAGCTTGATCACAGAGAATCAACATTAGAAACGCTGACTGTTGCCCGAGGCAAGGCAAACAACAGAAGATCTGGTAGTGAGCGTGGTAAATCTCGCTCAAAATCAAGAGGAGCATTTCGCTCGAAGCCAAGTGGAGAATCATCATACAGACGTCCTGCGAAGGAGTAATGTGCCTACTGTCACCAGAAGGGGCACTGGAAGAAATATTGTCCAAACAAGGACAAATCTAATGTGAATGTTGCAGATAAAGCTAATGATGGGGAGGATTCAGCTTTTACAGTTTCATCATCAAACAACCATTCTGATCGATGGATTATGGATTCTGGTTGTTCTTATCATATGTGTCCCAACAGACAGTGGTTCTCAAGCTTCCAGGAGCTTGTCGGAGGAGTTGACCTTATGGGCAATGACAACACCTACCAGACGAAAGGGATAGGAACTATCCGCCTGAAGATGCACGCTGGTACAATCAGACGACTGACAGACGTTAGATATGTTCCTGATCTGAAGAAGAACCTTATTTCACTAGGGGTCTTAGACTCCAGCGGTTAAAAGATGACCATGGAAGATGGAGTCCTGAAGGTTGTACGAGGTGCATTCTTGGTAATGAAAGGTACTCGACAGAGAAATCTATATTTTCTTGACGGTACACAGTCACAGGAAGAGCTGCCGTCTCCAGCAGTTTTGACAATGAATCATCTGATACTTCTCGACTCTGACACATGCGCTTAGGGCTTGTCGGTGAGAAGGCTTTACAAGGTTTGGTGAAGCAAGGTCTCCTGAAAGGTGCAAAGACAAGTAAACTTGATTTCTGCGAGCATTGTGTCATGGGCAAGCAGACAAGAGTGAAGTGCAGCACCGCCATTCATCGTACAAAAGCAACACTAGATTACGTTCACACTGATGTTTTGGGGCCTTCCAAAAATACTTCATCGGGAGGTAAACATTATTTTGTGACGTTTATTGATGATTTCTCCAGGTATGTTTGGGTATACACCATGAAGCATAAATATGAAGTTCTGGATATCTTTCTTCAATGGAAGAAGATGATTGAAAACCAGACAGGCAGAAAGATTAAAAGGCTCAGATCAGACAATGGCGGGGAATAAAAATTAGATCGTTTCATGAAATTTTGTCAGGATGAAGGGATAATCAGACATTTTACAGTTCCCGGCATGCCACAGCAGAACGATGTCCCAAAATGGATGAACCGTACTTTGGTGGAGAAAATTCGATGTATGTTTTCTTAATCCAGCCTGAGCAAGACATTCTGAGCAGAGGCTTTGGTGTATGCCTCTCATATAGTCAATAGACTACCTGCTTCCGCACTTGATGGGAAAACTCCCATGGAGGTATGGTCTGGACAACCAGTTTCAGATTATGATCGATTGCATATATTCGGATGTCCAGCATACTTTCATGTTACAGAATCCAAACTGGATCCTAGGGCCAAGAAAGTTGTTTTCTTGGGCTTTAGTGAAGGAGTTAAGGGATTCAGACTATGGAATTTTGAGTCAAAGAAGATCGTCTTAAGCCTAGATGTTACCTTTGATGAATCTGCAATGCTGAAACAAATACCTCCTGACACAAAGAATGAGAACCCAAATCCTCTACGACAGGTGGAGTTTGAGACTCCTAAGAAGTCAGAAAAGGCTTCTCCGACAGTCAACCGTCATGATGATGATTCTGATAGTCAGGACGAGATAGCAGTTGAGGTGGAGGTTTCAGAACCATTATCTGAGATAAGACAACAGCCATAATCCATTGGCACCAGCAAACCGAAACGAGACATTCGGATGCTTGCCTGTTACACAGACATGGTAGCATACGCTCTTCCAGTATCTGACGATGATGTTCTGTACACCTACAAAGAGGCTATGCACAGTACAGACAATGTCAAGTGGAAGAAGGCGATGGATGAGGAGATGCAATCACTTCACCAGAATGAAACTTGGAAATTGACATAACTTCCAAAGGGAAAAAGAGCTATAGGGTGCAAATGGGTCTATGCCAAGAAGGAAGGTACTCCTGGCAAAGACAACATCAGATACAAAGCCAGATTAGTAGCGAAAGGCTATGCACAGAAGGAAGGAATATACTACAATGAGTTATTCTCACCAGTTGTCAAGCATTCGTCTATTCGGATTCTATTGGCTTTGGTTGCACAATTTGATCTGGAGTTAGCTCAACTAGACGTGAAGACTGCATTCCTCCATGGTACTTTGAACGAAGAAATTTACATGTCTCAACCAGAAGGGTTCAAAGTTCCAGGACGTGAGAACTGGGCTTGCAAGCTGAGCAAGTCCTTGTATGGTTTGAAGCAGTCACCGCGACAGTGGTACAAACGGTTTGATAGCTTCATGATGACTCAGAAGTACACAAGTAGTCATTTTGACCACTGTGTATACTTTCGCAAACTCCAAGATGGTACATTTGTCTATTTGCTCTTGTATGTGGATGATATGCAGATTGCATCTAAGAGCAAGGTGGAGATCGATAGGTTGAAGGCTCAATTGAGCTCACGGTTCGACATGAAGGATCTTAGAGAGGCCAAGAAGATTCTTGGTATGGAGATCAAAAGAGACAGAACAAAAGGTACCATTTGTTTGACCCAGACTCAGTATTTGAAGACTGTACTTCAGAGGTTTGGCATTGATAGCAAGTCTAAACCTGTAAGTACACCGTTAGCTCCACATTTCAAACTGAATGCATTGATGTCACCGACTACTGATGATGCAAAAAGGAAAATGGATCATATTCCATATGCAAATGCTGTTGGTGCCTTGATGTATGCAATGGTGTGTACGAGACCCGACATTTCACACGCCGTAAGTATGGTGAGTCGTTACATGCACAATCCTGGTAAAAGCCACTAGCAAGCAGTGAAATGGATTCTACGGTACATTCAGGGTACTGTAGATGTTGGTTTGAAGTTCGAGAGAGAGCAGACAATTGATAAACATATCATAGGATATGTTGATTCTGATTATGCTGGTGATCTTGACAAACGCCGATCTACTACTGGTTATGTGTTCACTATGGCAGGAGGACCAGTAAGTTGGAGATCAACTTTACAGCCAACAGTGGTTTTATTTGCAACTGAGGCAGAATATATGGCTGTAACAGAAGCTTTCAAAGAAGCCATTTGGTTTCGTGGTTTGATCAGGGACTTGGGTATTGTTCAGGAAAACGTTGGAGATTTTCTGCAATAGCCAGAGTGCCATTTGTTTGGCAAAGACCCAGGTCCATCATAGTCGCACCAAGCATATAGACGTCTGTTACCACTTTATTCGTGAAATAGTAGATGGAGGGAATATTCTACTTCAAAAGATCGGAACTGCAGACAATTCTGCAGATATGTTAACAAAAGTGGTAACAGGGATCAAGTTCCAACACTGTATGGACTTGATCAATATCTCTCGAGCTCGTAGCGCCTAAAGGGCGTAATGGAGGCAGCATTGATTGGTGGATTCTCGCCAAGGTGAAGATTGTTGACAAATTGGCTCAACCTCCACCTACCACATCCTTCAACAACCACCCACCAACTTCTTGAAATTAATATTGTTGACAATGGGGAAAAAACCAAACCACCATGTTGAAAATGGGGGAGGGTTGTCTCTACCTTTCCCCTATAAATAAGACCCTCAGCAATGCAAGAATAACAGAGAAAACAAGCAGCAGAGAAGCAAAGGTTCTTGAGAGAGTTGAGAGAAATTATGTTTTGTATTTGTATAATTTCTCAATAATATCAGTTTGCTGCCTCCCGTGGACGTATGCAATTTGCCGAACCACGTAAATATTTGTGTTTGTGTGTTGTGTGCATTTTCTACAGAAATTTTCTGGCCATTTCCGTAACAAATAGGGTTCTCATTATTTTTGTTATATATGCAGGGAATGAAATTGTTGACAGCCGGAAGGAATAATGTTGTTCACAATCTTATATATGGATCACTGGTGAGTGTTGTTGTTGTAGTTTTTAAGTTGGCATTTTGCTTCGTTCATGTTGTACGTACGTTGATGAAAAATATGAATCTAACAATTATCAATAGTTTGTATTTCAGTTTGGTGCAGCATAAATTCTTTTAGGCAAGTTTTCAATGTTGGACTCACTTGTTGTCGATTTTGGGATAAGCGAAGAGATGCACTTACCAGTAAGTACAGTAATCGCGAGTATTCAACTCGTTTGCGGATAGTTTGGCTAAGATGGGATCTAGCCAATCGGGTGATTTTGTGGAATGGGGGGACCTATAATCTGGTTTTCTGGTGGAGTGCTGTTTCGTTTTTGTAATCTGTTGTCGGGTGTTGGGGAAGCTTGTTTTGGTTTGCTCTGTTTTTCTTTTTCTTTTGTTTAAACTGTTTGTGTGCTCTCTGTTTTTGTTGTGGCGCTCTTGGGGTGTTGTTCACCTTTGTATTCTGTTGTTGGTTCTTCGCTGCTCTGTGCAGCCATAATATATAGCCTTTTGAAAAAAAAATTAGGACCTATTATTCTAGGACTAGACTAATTTTTATTTTGGTGTTGTTGCAGGCCTATATACTCTTACTGGTGGTGGGAATTATTCTTGTAGGAGCTTTTCTAGGGATCTGTACGGTGAGAATGTCTATAATTTCAAAAGATGGAACGGTTGATGTTGGCTTAGCTCAATTCGCCAAATGGGCATTTCGGATAATTGCAACTGCCTCAATTTACATGGTATGGTACGGTAGCTTTTGCGTTCTATTATAATGTATTAATTATGTGATTATTTCTGCTTTATATATATATATATATATTAATCATTTTTGGGTTTGTATTCTCAGATTCAGAGTACCCTTGACGTTCCATTAGCATTGATTTGTTGCTCCACCATATGCTGTCTTGTTACTTGTCTAAGTTGGCTTGCGGATGTTAAAAGGCTTCTGCATCATCAGTTGATACAAAAAACACAAAAGCTTGGTGATGGGAATAGGAATGGAAACAGTGAGCAAATTTTCCTGTCGACATTCCACAAGACAGGCCACGAAGGAGGTTTAGAGAGCAGGAGTGGGAGGATTTCACTTTGGAATCAACCCAGCAAGCTCTTGCACAACATTTTGCTTCCCCAGAATTCACTGCCTGGATGGTTGAACACGCTCAACAAATTAAACTCTTTTCATCTGATACTTCAGATACAGAGTATACAAATGGGAATCTTGACTCATCAGACTGATAGCTAGCTAGCTGTACGTGCAGTTGCTTTAGGTTTTTTTTTTTCTTATATTTTTTTCTTATACTGTGTCTAAAACATGTCAATTCTGCTAGGAAAGGAATTTTGTGATATGTGTACAGTTTCAAGAGCGTGAATGTGAATTACCGTTCTCATATATGTAATTGGATTGTGGCTTGAAAGAAATTTGTCTTGTTTCAAGAATATAATTTTCATGATTGATTAGTTGAATTTATTTTTTCATTTTATTTACACTTACGCTAATATGTCTACTGGTACCAGGCAGAAGATGAAAGGTTGGATGCAAAAAGAAAGATATCTGGTAGTAGGAAGGAAAAGCACTCGAAAAAGAAGAACAGTTCTGATGATGGTATGTTGGAATAAAGAAAGGATCAAGAAAAAACAAGAAGTGAAACACTAGTAAATTTGAGTTATATCTTTCTCTTTCGAATCCTAAAATAATGTGTACATATGATCTGAACTTAACAAAAATGGAAAACGAAAACTGAGAAATCCTTCTATAGTATTTCAGACGCAACAAATATTCATATAATAATAATAATTATGATTACTTTTCTATAGCAAAAACATTGGGAGAAGAATTCCCTTATTACGTACATTACAGTGGATACAATTTTATTTATGAATTATACATAGTGATGAGTGATCCATAACATTATTAAGAAAATCAGCATATAACAGTAATCAATGTGTTGTGGCTGTGTAAATGTTTGTAAAGTGTTTGATAAAAGATACAAACAAAATAGAAGAAAAATGAAGAAGCAAAACATAGCTTTTGATACTCTGTTAATGGTGATTGAGAGAGAGAGAATTTCTCATCTATTCTTATTGATTGAATTTTCAATTACAGAGATTCTGATTATATATATCAGAATTCATTACACACCATCTCGTGACTTTTTGGAATCCTAACTAACTTGTCCAGCTGGACTTCCATCTCAGCATTCTGTTACCGACTCTGATCAAACTAACCAAGGCTGGTAATTAACTAACTCTTAAGCTAACCATCTATCCTGGTTAATTATATTATGATCACCAGATGAGAGATGTTGCTGATCAAGCATGACTGCAGAATGATGCTCTGTAGACGACTCCAGACAATCATTTCTGCTAGTAGCTTGTTTTATGCACATTAGACTATTCGTATCAGGCTGAGCCCTAACCAATCCTAGGAGCCTCTATAACAATGCCTTCGGTATCAACCCAAACACGAACCCTATTGCATACAAAATCAGTGGTGACTAATGATCCTTCCGGCACAAACTGAACTGAGACTAAAGGATTCTCCCTCTTGATTGTCGCTGCTGCAACCACCCCTTGAGCTCCTAACAGCTCCGGCCATGAACCTTTACCTGCAAATAACAAAAATGTGTTATTAGAGAACACCATTTATGAATTATGACAGACTAAAGGGATTTATTTTATATTTGAATTGTATTATTTTTTTAATTAAAAGAATAAGAAGAAAAAAAAAACAACATTTATGATTTATGAACGGTGTTTTGAGTATTAAAACTAATTCATTACCTCCGCAATTGTCCGACATTCTTGTATTTTTTTTCTCCCTTTTCTGTGCTTTCGCGACTTGAGTTACCAGCCACTTGTTTTTGTTTTTTTGTTTTGAAATGAAGATGTGTTGAGATTATTGAAATGAGATGGGTACGTATTTATATAACATTTTCATAGCTAGAGCAAGTGGTGATTTTTGACTTCTGACTGGTTGAATAAGCTTCAATTTTTTATTTTTTTAACAAACATGTTAATATAGAACTCAAATCTTTGACACGCATGCAGGGGCGAAACCAGAATTTTTTTTTTGAGTGGGCTGTGGACAATTTCGTATGGATAAAAAATTATAATATATAATAAAAGAATCATTTTGATGGCAAATCAAGAGAAATTTTATTAATTAAAATGAAAAAGTATACCTAGTCAGGGGGTATAATAAGCTTTACTATCAAATACATATTCTAACCAATAAAAAACAAAAGAGAATAAAAAAGGAAATATGCATGCAATATAAAGACAATAAGATCCTACTTATATTTTGACTTCTGGGGCTTCAAAGAAACAAAAACATCTATTACAGAATCCGAATCAATTGTAAAAACAAATTCTCTTTTAATATAAACAATCATACAATTATCAAGAAACTCGTCGTTGTCTTATTGCATAAAGACGTTTTGACAAGTTTCATAGCCGAAAATAAAACTTAATTTAACAACATAAACTTAAAAAAAAAAAAAAAACATACAGTTTTCTTATAGCTATGTCTGTATACCTCCACAAATCCAAAAGTTATGAAAACTTATAAAATTGAAATTATTGGAGACTTGAAAATTAATTTATATGGTAAATCTATTGTTTTTGGTTTGTTGTTAAGGGGTTAAAATTTTTCAATTTGATCTTTTACTTTGTTAAGGAAATACAATGAGTTATAATGAGTTTGATGCATGTTTTTAAGTTATTGGACTGTTATTAAGATAAAAAAATATGATAAATTAAGTGAGAATCAGAATTAAACTAGAATATACTTAGAATTAAATGGGATGTATTTAATATTATCGAAAAAAACTTAAAAAAACTAGGGTGGGCTTTTTTCAAAAAAAATTCAAAAAACTAGGGTGGGCTGTGCCTGTCCTGTTTCCGCCTCTGCACGCAACAGTGACAAACAGATGCATGTTTTTACAGGGCAGATCAGAAAATAATGAATAGTGGGTGGATAATTCACACACAAACCATTAAATAATTTAATTCGGCATTAAAATTAAAATATCCATTGGTCGATGAGATTTTTTTATATGACAAAATCAATATTGTCTGCGTTATTTGTGCCAATCAACCAAGGAACAAAATAAGCGAGTTGATCATTTCAAAATAATAATAATAAGCAAGTTGATCGACTAGATACACTAGGCCTGGCACTAGGGATATGTATAGGAGAATTGGGGATGAATATAGGTCCCTCCATTCTCCTCCTCGGGAAAATGGGGATGTGAGAGTTTAGGGGGAAGAATCCCCATGTTCATCCCCAGTTTCTGTTTTTCCTGTTTTTTCTCATTTTTCTATTTCCCTCGTTTTCCCGTTTTCTCATTTGATCATGTTTGACTAAAACTTACGTATTAAAAAAAACAATTTATGGTTTATATTGTTATGCAATACAAATACATATATAATTAATTAAAAATTCAAATAAAAACTAATCATAATTCATAAGTTCATAATACTAATTTGAATGTGAAGTTAATAAAGTATTTATAGTAAGGGGTTAAAGTGAGAAAATGGGGAAAATAAGAAAAATATTATATATATATATAAATTTCTGAGAAAATGGAGATGTGAGATCTCCCCCATCCCATCCCCATTTAAGTTTGTGGATGATTTTCATCACAATCCCTCCCCATTTCCCTATTTGGGGATGATTATTCCCCCCAAATAGGAATGGGTACATGAGGATTTAGGAATTCGAGGTAAAATGCCTATCTCTACTACTGAACTCTCAAATCTCTAGTATATTCCAATCCGTCTCATGTTGTTATATTCTTCAATCATCTCTAATAAGTTTAGTTATTTTCTATAATTTACCAAAACAATACATGAGGTTATATAAATTTACATATATAAGTTCAAATCTAAGCATTGGTTTTATCCAATGGTTAGATTTGATTCTTTAAAATATATACTTATAAAATTATATATATATATATCCTTATTTTTTATTGACCTTAATTTTTGTTGGTAATTTTCTTTATTTTAAATGAATATATATGTTATTCAAAAAATAAATGAAGATACATGGCATGATTTTCTGCAAACTTATGGAGTTATGGTATATATTTTCGTAAGTCAAATATTTATGTATAAACAGCACAAATTCTAACCACCATCCAATGGCTTGATGATAAAGGATCATTCAATTTAACAATATTTCAAATTTGAGTTATATATATATATATATATATATATAAAGAAATTAGAATAAATATGGACGTAAAACAGTTCAATAGGAAAAGAGAAAAGACGCCATGTGTTATAACCATCATGTAATATTATTTCAGTATGAACTCGGAATATTGTGAATACATATTATGCAAGGATTTGAAGCACCAAAGTCATGTATAAAAGATAAGGATTTGTCACACGAAGATCTTCAATAAAGTCAACTATTTGTTATTGAAGGGATCTTCAAAGTTTAATGTCAACTATCTGTTAATGAAGGAATAGATCTTCAAAGCTTAAAGTCAACTATTTGGTATTGAAGGGATCTTTCCGAAATCAGATAGGATTAATTTTTTTCTCACGTAAGTTTCACCTAAAGTTTTTCAAAGTTTTTCATTGGCGCAATATCTTTTAGAGGAAATTACACCCAACTTTATATATATAGAAATTTTCAAGTTAGTACACACTGATATAACTTCATCAGTGTGATAGATGTGTACCATTAGATTTACACACTTTGACTCAAAGTGTATGCACTTATCAAAATGTCTCCATAATCAGTGGTCCACATGCAATACACTAATGACTCAAAGCCATATCAATGCGCACTGAGGAGAAAATGACTGATATATATAAATATATATATTTTTATATATATACAAAAAATTTCAAGTCAGTTCGTACCGATATAACTCCATCAGTGTGTTGGATGTTGATCATTAAATTTACGTACTTTGATTCAAAGTGTATGCGCTTGTTAAAACCTCTTTATAATCAGTGGTCCACATACAACGCGTTGATATAAGTTATATCAGTACACACTGAGAAGAAAAAGGACTATATAACACGCCTGCACCCGACCTACAAGAAGACATATCTCCACGGTGGAGATTAAAATAATAAGAATTATATTATAAAGAAAATGAAAAAAAAAGTATTAGATGGATCTATATTGTCCGATTTAAAGATGGACGGTGAAGATCAAAATTTCCTTTAAAGTGTCCACCCTATCAATTTTCCTTTTTTCGTTTTTTTTTAAATTCACTTTAAATTTCTAGTTTTTATCATTTTAATCTCCATCTGCCATCCCATATGGATGGAAGGTGGTTAATGGCCAGTGATCCATCTATTTTTGTTTTTTTTAATAAATAAAAAATATAAAAAATTATTAAAATGACTTTACACCGGTTATCTTTGGCCATGTGTGACCAACGACAAATGGATGTCAATGTAAGGTTTTTTAAAAGGTTTTTCCACCCGTGAATATATAGTTATAGCCAGTGTTCTAGTAAGCGCTAGGCGCTAGTCGGACGGAGACCCAGCGCCTAGCGCCTAGGCCGATTAGTCGCCGATTAATCGGGGATTAATCGGAAAACACAATTACAAACAAATTCCAATTAGAACTCCAAAGAAAATTATTTCCAACAAATTATTTCCAAATCCAATCATAAACCAATCCAAATCCCCAATTATTAAATCCAAAAAGTATTCTTTCCAAATCAACAAATGTCAAATTACGTATTAAACGGATCTTGAGTGCACATTGGGTCAAACTTTATCCAATTAATTTTTTTATTATATATATATTTTATTTTTGCTGTGCTACAGTTCGGTTTTAATGGGTTCCCACTATGAAGATTTTGTTTTTAGTGGATGAAATTTAAACAGGCAAGTTATTGAATGAGTATGCACAAGCAATTTCATTGTGTGTTTTTCATGGATTGAAGTGTTCTGAGAATTTTGAAAAGTCTAAGTCAAGGAACAAAACCAGAGCACTTGTTGAACACAACACACGGGGTCTGGAGGATTATTCAAAATTTTAGATAAGACCAACAAAAGAAATACCACGCCAACATTTTTTTTTGAACTGCAAACGATATGTATTGAAGGCTAAAGTAGTCGAAAACAGAGCCACCTCCAAATAGAGGGATTAACAGACCAATACACGAAAACAAGTCCCCATAAAAACATCAGCAAAGACAACATCAAAACATGAAAAACAACACTATACAATCAGACTTCATTGCCAGAGCAGAGTAAGAAACATTCTGAGAAACCCAGAAAACAGAGAAATTGAAACCGAACAAACACCACTAAAACGTAAAACCTCATTAATCTCTCCAACTAACCAAGTCCCCTTCCTTGCTCGAACCTTTCTTTGCCAACAAATCTGCATAGCCATTGCTAGCTCTTGGACTGAAGCTAACCACAGTTCTGTGATTTCCCACGCCCAGAAAAGAAACAAGACCACAAGAGAGTGAAACACAATGATGTGAAACACAATGATTTCAGTGATTTCCCTATTTGAATTGATTTCCTCACTCAATGATTTCCCCACTCAATGATCTCCCCACTTGAATTTAATCCACTACACAAACCACAAGAAACACCCAAACCCACCAAAGCTCCCGTAAAAATCAGTGAAACACCCAACAAGAACAAAAAACAGAGAGCAAAAACAGACATGAAAACAAAAGAGATGAGAGGGTATACTGGCGAACCGGAGACAGCTGCGAGTCTGTGACCTGGCGACGGTGACGGCGACGGAAGACAGAAGCTTACGGTGGCAGGAGCAATGGGCGATTTGGTTTAGCCGTTTTAGTTTGTAAGCTATTTGGTCGAAGATGAAGGGAAAAATTAGGAAAAATTGGTTTAGGTTTGGAAGTTTGATGTTGTAATTGTTAATGATCTGAAAAGAGGTTGTTTTCAATTCTTTACAAATTTTTTTTTTTTTTTTAAACAGGCTAGGCGGTCAACGGCTTTGACCACCGCCTGGCCGCCTAGCCGATTAGTCGCCGCCGTGAACGAGTAATCGGAAACCGCGGAATGTGGCCGATTTTCACCTTTTCTCCTCAGTTGCCAGCCGCCTAGAGGAATTGGACCGATTAATCGGCCGCCTAGGCCGATTACTAGAACACTGGTTATAGCTCAAGTAGGTTGGGTGTAATTTCCTCTATCTTTTAATGAGTAAATAAAATTTAGATGAGGCCAGAGAGCCATTTAACGAAAATGAAAAAATATTTGAAAAATTTTCCTTACATTTTAATTAAAAGAAAAAACAAAAGTGTCAATGACATATTGATTCATGTAATTTCAAAATTAATCAAATCCTAGCCTATTAGTAAGTGACAGAAAATCATTATCATGGAATTTTATCAATCTTGTATCAAAATTTATCAAAAATGAATTTCAATTTATTTTTTTATAAAAAATGTAGTAGAGAAGAGAAGGATGTTGACTATTTCAAAATGATAACCCCAATTACAACTGAGCTCAAGATCACAACCGAACTTACATTCTGATAACTCTTATCTCATCTCTACACTTGGTGTAGCCTCCATATCCTATCAATTGCGTTTGTTTCCCGAGTAAAAATCGAGTATTTAACTGTTTAATAAGCTTGTGCAGGTTCTCTTAGCAATCAGGGTAATAATGCAAGGTTAAGGAAATTCAAGGGTCAAACTGGAGAATCAAAGAATCAAAGAATCAAAACGGTGAAAGAGAAATGTATGTGCCCCTCGTCCAGCGCACCAAAAACGTACCACAAGTGCAACTCCTCCAGTAAGGCAGCACTGGTGTTGCGTCACTCATCAAGCGCACCACTAGCGTAACTTCTCCATTAGCGCAACGTCTGTGTTGCGCCGTTCGTTAGGCGCAACACCAGCGCAGTTTCTCCAGTATGGCAGCGCCTGTATTGCTCCCCTTGTCAGCCGCAACACTAGAGCATAAGTGCTCCAGCTCAACTTCTTTTAGGGTTCCGTGCCCTAATTCTCTCAACACTATAAATATTTCACTTCCCTTCATTCCTAGAATCTCTGGCACGATTCTTGAGCTCCAAAAACATTCTCATTACAATCCAAACATCTAAGAAACAATTTTTATCCCAAATCCTTCACTAAATCACTCAAACCCTTCATCAAATCACCACCTAGACCCAAATCCCATTTCACCAAACACTCACCACCTGATTTCCTTACCTAGACCCTTCATCAAAATTACATCTTGGAGTAAGAGAAGTCAAAAAGAGAAGTCTAGCACAACCAAGCAAAAGAGAAGGAGTTCTTCAACTTAGTTTACTCTAATCATTTCTCACTTTACATTTATTTGTATTCATTCATGGCTTGTACTCATTACATATCTTGTATAGCCATACATTTTATTATGAACTAAATCCTTCTTGGCTAAGGCCAAGATAAAGCCGTTACCATGATTTATCAATAAATACCACCATTGTATCCATATTGCTTGTGCTTATGTATGTTGATTTCATGCTATAATTAATATTGATTGTCTAGCTAACATTTAATGTTTATTTTGTTGTTGTGTGATGTACCCAAAGGAAAAGCACACAACGTGCTCGATGAAATGCACAGTATAGGTGTCTAGTAAGGTAGAGATACTCGAGGCTAGCTTTTATGATTCATTAGTGGACCACAAAGCTTAATGAACTCATGTGCATTTTGGATGACCATCGAGAGATAGTTATTGGTGCATATAAGTGTTGTTTCTATTGCTTGAGAGAGAGGGTAGAGACTAATTAAGGGTTACCAAGAGTCTACATTTACACTTGCATAATTTTCTATTATTAATACAATCTCTTGTTTGTGTGTGTAGCTTTGGTTTAGTCTCATTCATTGTATTCTAGTTGTAGTTTAATTTAATTAGATTTAAGTAGCGTAATTCAATCATCATATCCTTGCTTGTCTCAATAATAGTCTAATCAATCAATTGTGGTAATTAATTCATCAATTCTTGTGGAACGAATCTTATTTATCATATTACTACTCCCACAGCTCCGTACTATTGCGGGTGCTCATTTTGGCGTGGTCACATTCTAGCCCTCAGCTCACAGCTCTCTTCATGTCTCTCCTGAATGCACCCTCATATATTCCATTGATCTCCTCTTAGGTCTCAATCCTTGAATTTAACCACCCTCTGATATTCCTTGGTGTCTTTCTGGTTTCTCCAAGTGTTTACAACCAAAGAATAAGTCTTCCTATTCATAGGATCAATATCATTGGTTCCTAAGTTATCAGAAACTAATTAGAACAAGGAAATCTCTTAACAAGTCTTTCCTAAACAAGGACTCCTAAAACCAAAACCTTACCCATCAAAAAACCCGACTCCCACACGTTTTCTCACTTCTTTCCGAAGTTCCACGTACTCAACCGAGCCCCGAAAAAGTACCCCACGCACCCTCACGTAACCCAATACTTCCGACTTATGGCAACACGGGTTCTACTACGCAAAAATCTTTTGACGGAGCATGATGACATGTCCGACCCTGATTCCGATGCCATTTTCTTTGTTGTCTTCATCACAGACTCCTCTTTCCAATGCCACCTAAATTGCAATCTTTTAAATTCGTTTGGACCACTTTCGCTTTAGTTGAAGTCTTTTGATTCACTTGAGAATACAAGTCAAAACCTAACGGTAGCTAGTTTGACTAAATGTATGGTCAAAGAACACTTAAATGAAGCTAATGGTTTTATGTTTATAAGGTGCCTCTAGTGTTTACAGACTTACAAATTGTTGAACAGTTGAATTGTTATTATCCGCTTTATTAGTTAGGAGTAACCTCGATAGTTGAAGCAATTTCAATTTACATACAATCTAAATGGCTAGCTAATGTTCATTTGTTTTACAATAAGAAAACCTAACTAAAAAAGATTAGAGAGAAAGCTAGAGAGAGACTCTGGTGTTCATGAGAAAGATGGAGGGATAGACTTTAGAGACATCTGGTTCTCAATTTTCGTGGACAATTTGCATTCAAAGGTGGATCAGGTTTGCTTTTGGGGAATATTCAAGCCTTTTGGGAAGGTGAGGGATGTGTTCCTTTCTTCAAAGGTCAACTCTATGAGAAGCAATTTCGCTTCATCTGATTTACAACTCTAGAAGAAGCGACTAAGGTGGCAAGAATTGTTAACGGAATGCATGTCTATGAATGTTCAATTTATACGAAAGTGACGTCTCATGGATGGACCAACTATAAAAAACTAGCAATAAGGAGAAATGGAGGCAAAATTTTTGAAGAAGATTAGATAGGCAAAGAAGTGGGAAGCTCTTTTCGTAACAAATGAGGAGTTGGAGTTGAGGCTGCTCATCAGAGGAGTTTTCATGACAGACAATCGTTTGCAGAGATTGTGAAAGGACATCAGACTAGGAAGCATAATGCAAAAATGGAAGTTGCAGAAAGTTTAGGAGTGATGCACTGGAACTTAAAGAGACCCAAAGAAGATTGGCTTGCACGTTGTGCTGTAGGCAAGTTAAAGGAGTTCTCTAACGTGACTAGTGTAAATCTAAAGTTGAGTTCCAGAGGTTTCTCCTTCTCTTCTTCTTATGAATGTGACAAAAGAATTTTATGGTGTTTCGATTCTGTCACTAAAAAGGGAGGTTTTGTGAATAATAGATTTTTTTAGGAGATCGTTTTTTTTCTATGGAAGAGTGGAGCCAATCGTCTACTCCCAATTCAAGATTGGTGTGGATTAGTTGCACAAGAATCCCTCTTAGTTGTTTGTGCCAAGTGTTCTTCATGAAGATGGGTTTCATGCTTGATTGATGAAGATACTCTTAAGAAAAGATGTCTTGATAGAGGTAGAATTCTGATATTGATTTCTTAAAGGAAGGAAGGCTCTTGCTCGATTAAAGTTAAGTTAAAGAGATGAGATTTTCTAGTTAACTTAGTTGAAGATCGAGACATGATGGAATGCTTATGTATCGAACAACATCTTGGGTTGATGGTGAAGGTAGATAAAGCATGTGTTAACAGGAAATTCCCTCGGGGAATAGAATTCCAATTAACACCCCCATCCGCTACCAGTAGGTGGCAGCGCTGTAGGTACCTTCGGTACCTGGATCTCCCTTATAAGAGAGTAAATATGGGTGTTGCCCGATCTTTAACGTAGTGAATATGTGTGTGTGTGTTATCATGGGTGATACCCAGTCTTTAACGCGAACTTGTACGTCTTATCCAAGGTGCTGCCCAATCTATAACCCAGCGAGGCGGCCGGATTACTAATGGTGCTTTGTACACATCAGGTTGGCAACGCTTTATCACGGGGTAAATCCAGTGTTTAATGTTACTTGCACATGTTATCTTGGGTGTTGCCCATTATTTAACATAGCTAGATGGACGAACGATAACGTCAACGCTTTATCCTGAGGCAAGTCCTAGTGTTTAACTCTACTCGCACGTGGTATCATTGGTGTTACCCAACCTTTAACATTGCGAGGTGGCCGAACAAGATCGACAGTGCTTTATCTCGGGGTAAGTCTCACTATTTAACGCAACTCGCAAGTGTTATCATGGGTGATGCCCAGTCCTTAACGTAGAGAGGTGTTGAAATTGCTTGGAGCTGATTCGTGAGCTTAGAAATTAGGGTGAGGTTGTTACCTCGCCATTTAGACAAGATCTGCTGAAAGATATTTAATTGATGATGAACTTGAGAGTACATGGCAAAACATTTATGGATAATATATTTTGACATATTGAACTTTCCATGGTTAGTCTATCCAGCCACCCCCAGGTCGCTTGATCCAGTAAGCTCCATATCCTGAAATTTTCAAGCACTACAACTATTTTTCTTGAATTTTCCTATATTGCGCCCATTTTTCGATACCTTCGTATTTAACAAAATTGGGATAAATAGTTGTAGTGCATGAAAAATTCTCAAATTTTATTCAAATGTAGATTTCATTGAACATATCATCTATAAAAAAAATCAGATCAAATTCATAAAAATTGATATGATTTCATCAAAATCCTTACCTAAATTAAAATAAAGGATCCCTTATGATCGAGAGAACACACATATATATATATATATATATGTGTGCACATATATATATATATATATATATATATATATATATATATGTGTGTGCGCGCGCGCGCGCATTGATTAAAGTGAACATTACAATTTACAGTGTGATAGATGCTTTTCATGATAGCTGAAATATATTAGTAAATATATATAGATGTTTTTCACTTATATGAAATTTTTTTTTTTTTGAAAAGGTTAAACTTTCATTAAGGCCAAAAGGCAAACAGGGGAACACGAAACACAACACACCAAAGAAAACTCCTAACTCTAGAGACAAAAAGAACATAACAAACTAAACAACGCACCCAAAAAGCACAAGAAACAGAGACGCCTACTCAGAGCGAAGAACACCCTCCCAGTAGCCTCACCGACTCCAGCTTCAGCCTGCGACCAACAGCAAAAAGGACAGGCAGCAAACCTCAAAAGTCTCCCTATTCCATAAAATCTCCTGACATGTTCGATCCCATTTTCGTCAGACTATCCGCAAAAGAATTAATAGCTCTTGAATCGTAAACAACCTCCAAACTCCCATGAGAATTGATACCACTCCGGATATCGTAAATTGCATTGACATAAGCCAAGTGAACATTACAACTTACAGTAAATATGTATACATGTTTTTCGTGATAGATGAAATATAGTTTCTTAGATCATCCACATGTGAAGCTCATAGATTAGTCTTTTGAGTTCTAAGGCGCGCTATCTACGAATATATGTAATGTTTCTTGTCTAAGAGATCCCTTATTTTAATTAACATAAAGTAAAGACTTCTATAAAATCCATCAATTTTAATGAATTTTGTTCCCGCCACTACAAAAAAAATGGGTATCAGCGAGGGCTAAATGCCTTTGAAAACAATGGTTTCCCGTCGAAAATAGGCTTTTTCGACGGGAAAAGGCCGTCGAATGCCGTCGAAAATACGCTCGTCGGAAATAAACTTTCATCGACGGGCGATCGAAAATATTACCTTTTTCGCTGGTAATTGCCGTCGTAAAAAATAAAATGATCGTCAGTAATAGTATTAAAAACGAGTGATGAGCCATCGAAAATACCACTTTTTTCGACGGTCATTGACCGTCGATAATAGTAATAAAAAATTGTTAAAATTAGATGTATTTTGACGCTCCACCACCTCATAGACCCTTCTTAAGGAACCCCCAATATCAACCAGGTACACCCCACATCACCCAAATCCATTGTACTACATGAAAATTTTGTTTACGAAATCCTCGATTACTACATGTACTTATTGGATTTCATCAAAATTCATTAAAATCGATGGATCATTTAAGAGAGAACCTCTCTCTCTCTCTCTATGAAAATTTAATCATTTCTAAATCATATGTCGAATTGTATTTTATGATAATATGAACTGGACAAAAAATCAAAATTTGGAGAGTGAATCCTTCTATATAATTTCATACGCAACAAAACTATTAATAAAACAAATGATCTTATTATTTTGTTTAAAACATTAAACACGGGGAATAGAATTCCCTTATTTCTTTCTGGAGAAAATTACACACAGTGATGATACATACATAGTAATCCATAACATTATTAGGAAGAGCAAAGCTCAACAGTAATCAATATGACATATTGGTATGGTCAAGCCCTAACCAATAATAGGAATACGTACGACTATACCATTTTTGTCAACCCAAACACGAACCCTAGTGCATGAGAACTCCTGGGTGACTATTGTTCCTTCCAACACAATCTCAGCAGTGACGTAAGGATTCTCCCTCTCAATCGTCGATGCTGCATCCACCCCTCGTGCTCCTACCAACTCCGGCCATGAAGCCTTACCTACAAAAAGACAAAAAAAATGTATTAGAGAACACCATCTTCATAGGTTAAAAAGATTTGGTTTATATTTGAATTGTATGCATATAAAAGAACACCATTTATGATGTATAAATGATATTTTGAGCGTTAAAACTAATTCATTACCTCTGCAATCGTCTGACATGCTTGGGTTTATTTTCCTTTTCCTTTTCCGCGCTTTTGAGTTACTAACTTTTGTTTGTGATGTGGTGAGATTATTGTGAGAGGAGATGGGTATTTATAGAGTAGCATTTCCTTATCTTGCGGTTGGTGATTTGAGTGATTTGTGACTTGTGTAAGCTTTAAGCTTTTTTAATAAATATGCTATAACTCAAACCTAGCTGAATGCTTTGACACGCAACAGTGGTGCTGCTGAAAACTCGCAGATATTGAATGATCCATCGTTGAATATAAATACTTTACACACAAACCATAATTTAATTAACTACATTTATATTTCTTATATCTACTGCACATTAAGACACGTTTTTTATATGAAAAAATCAATATTGTCTGCTGCAGTACGTTGTTTTGCAGACGAACACGATTTATAGCTATTTGAAAGAAAAAGAAAAAGAAAAGGTCAAAGCCTTACAAGTATTAACAATAATACATAGTTTGTACCCTTTATTCTATATAGATATGATATTCTTACAAAATATATATGAATTCATTAAGTGAACATGATAAATAAATTTTACGTAAATGCTTTTCGTCATGTTAAATGAAGTAGGTGTCCATCGCAATTCGCAACCAAACCATATAATTGTTTTATGCTTGATTTAATTATTTTATCGTATATTTTCTTCTTCTTTTTTCCGTGAGAAAAAAACTAGCTAGTTATATTGCTTAAAATAAAAGGTAAAAAATCCTGACTTTTCACTTAATTGCAAATCACTGAATTGCATTAAATACAATCCAAAATCTTTTCTTCTGATACTATCCTCATATATAACATATATTCAATTTCATTATAATTTTATATGGTACAGAAATCTTTATTTTAATATATTGCTTATTTTAAATAATTTTAAAAATAAAAAGAACCATAATCACTTCTCATATTGATGTTTAATATAAATATTTTATTATGATATTAGGATGATGCATTTATATATATATATATATATATATATATATTTAGAGTGTTTTGCATGAGTTTTCTTGCTGCCCCTTTTAGTTTTTGAAAAAAAAAACTTTTTTTCTTTTTTTAGTAAAAATGAAGTTTATTTGTAATCGAAGAAGAAGATCATAATCATATGTATTCATATATAATTATTATTTTTGTATTGTTTTTATTCCATATTATATGTATAATTGTTTAACATGGGTATAAATGTAAACTTATTTAGTTTCAGACAATTTTACTTTTAAAAAACAAACTTGTTGATAATACATTCAGATGTGAGGAAAACAAAAAAAACAAACATGTCATTCAAATTCAGATTTCAGTCTCCATCCAGTCTTCAGAAAAATTCAGGACTATTCAGTCTTCAGACAAAAAAAAAAAAACAAACGACCCCCAAATTGGTTTGGTGATTTTAGATATTATTCTTCTACTACATTCCTTTGCTTTAGTTGAAGTTTGTCATGTTTCTAGAGTTGCTAACATAATGGCCCATTCACTAGTAAAAATGGCACTGTTTTTAAATTTTAATTCTATTTGGTTAGAAGAATCTCCTCCCTATGTGGAATAGTTGGTTTTGGCTAATAAGCCACCCCTAATGAAGATTTTTTATATATACCCTATTAAAATTTTTAAAATGTTATAAATTTGAAGTACACCAAACATATTATCAAATATGCCATTTCTC
This sequence comes from Dipteronia sinensis, assembly GCA_033220585.1. NCBI lineage: Eukaryota > Viridiplantae > Streptophyta > Magnoliopsida > Sapindales > Sapindaceae > Dipteronia > Dipteronia sinensis. Next base: position 8,607,779 of record CM065644.1, on the reverse strand, counting down.
TTATAATTATTATTTTTTTTTGAATCTACCCTTTCTTTTAATTCTTGAAAAAATATTATAAATTAATAAGTTAAAAATCAGTTAAAATGAAATTTGGAAAAATAATAATAATAATATGGAGGAGCCACACCTCCTTGGCTCCTACTAGAATCTAAATCCTCGAGATGGAGGTTTTTGGAGGATTAGTCCATTAATGGCATTCATTGAATCTGTTTTCACCGGATCGGCGTAGACATGTTGCTCCACAGACTATTGTGCTTAAATTTTGTCTTTTTCTTTTGGTTTGTGGGTTTCAAATTTGTTTATATTAATTTAGTTTTTTTTTTATTAACTTCAATGATTTTATCTTCTTAATTTTATTTTTATAAAAGTTACTTAATATTTATAATTTTAAATAATCACTAATTAAATTTTAATTAATATAAATAATAATTTAATCAAAGGAGGTCATTGTTTTATTTGTGTAACTAATTATAATAATTTAAAGTATTCAAAATATTAACTTTTTATTAATATTTGACACAAGTTAAATTTATATTAATAATTTTAATAATTTTATTTAAGGATAATATTGAAATTTTAAAAATATGTTAATTTGAAGGTATACGTACAAATTTCAAAGATATAAATATCGCCACAATATTTACTTTTCCTAAAAATAAATAAAAATAAAAGCTCAATACTTGAGTTGAGCCCATAACTTTTTAACGAAACGGGATAGAATCATAGAATTCGGCAAGCAATCGTAAATGGTCACAACCAACCAGCTATAAAAAGCTGACGTCACATAGCTACATCACCAAGTATTATGAATGAATCGTTTTAATTTTTTTTTAAATATTACAATAATTCGGGACAGGACTGGCCTGTGGGGCCAGCAAACCCAACATTTTGCTAGGATCCCAACTGGCCCAATATATTTATTCTTTGTTTCTTTAGTTGATTTTATGAAATCAGGTCCAATCTTTCTAAATTTAAAAATGGTTGAATCTTTCTCTTTCATTTGTTTTTTTTATTTATTTTCTTTTTTAAAGTAAGGTCCAGTTGAACAATACAATTTAATAAAAACAAACTACTCATTCAATTCAAAGTCATTGCCCAATTGAGTTGTAAAAGTATGAAACTACCTTATCTGATACAACAAAAACAAATGATAGAAAAATCAAAAACAACAACAAATCAACAAATCAACAACGCCTCTCTTTCTCTCTCTCTCTCTGCATTGTTATGAGGCCCTAATTTTTATTATAGATCGGGTACCGAAATGTCTAAAGATGGGCCTAATTCAGGAGTTGGGAGAAGAAATAGACTCAAACTCACAATCTCATGGTATAGATGTAATGGGCAAACACTAAGCCAACATCATTTTTTTGCATCGCCGAAATTCACTGTCTAGATGGTTGAACAAGTATGCACACCAAATTAAACTCTTTGTGCACACCAAATTAAACTCTTTGTCAAAAAAATATATATGTATATATATGCAGTCCTTTTCTCATCAGTATACACTGATGTAAATATCATCAGTGCATTGAATGTGTGTCATAGATTATGGATAAACACTGACAAATGCATACAGACTGGGTCAAAACAATTGAATATAATGGTCCACATAAAACGCACCGATAAATATTTATCAGTACGCACTGAGATGCAAATTTTCCTATATATATATATTCAATAATGCTACTCTGTACAAGTTTGATGTCCAAATGATGTGAATCTATCCTTGATTTTTTTTCTATATTATAATTAGATGATTGAAATCATTGAGTTTTAGTGATGTCATGTGCATACCATTTGGACTCCAAATTTAGCTGGCAAAGTAACATTACTCGTATATATTTTGAAATTGAACAATTGAATAGTTATTATTGGCTTTAGACTTTAGTTACCTTCGAGATTATAGTCTATGTACAGCCTAAAAGTCACATGTATTTACTTATAATACGGAAAATTAAAAGTCACATGTATTTACTTATAATACGGAAAATTAAGTAAAGGAACGAACGATCTGATAGTATTTTTCTTTGTGGCAGTGTAGATTTTTCTTTAAAATATGCTAATTAATAAAAAAAATATACATAAAGTTGAACACAATTTCAATACTTTTAACTTAAATGAAAATCGTAAACCGAATATGAGAAATACTTGTATAGTATGAAAATTGATCTTGTATTGTTTCATTATGTTATTATAGACAAAGTGGAAATGGTGAAAAATGTCACATTTTTGTCTCCTTGTTGCACCAACATCACCGGTTTAATAAGTTATGTTTAAAAGGCATATATTATGGTGAACTACCAAAATTGCCCTAAAATAATCAATTTTTGATTGTCTTTGTACTTCCATCTCCACACTTGGAACACTGAACGCGGTAACTCCTCTCTTTCTCTCTCTACAATAAATTTCAAAACTACTCAACGTTCTTCAGCACAACAAGGTAATATATATCTGAAATACTTTTTTTATCCTTCATTTCTAAAAAAACGTTACTTTTGTAAACATGAAGCTGGTTTTGTGAAATTTGAATCTGTGAAATTTGAATCTCTGATGCTGTTAATAAAAAGCTCGAAGCCATAGGTAAATAGATCGGAGCCCTTATTAAATAGCTCAGACCCTTTACTAATATGCTCGGACCCTTTGGAAAAAAGCTCGAGCCTTTGGTAAAAAGCTCGGAGCCTTTGGAAAAAAGCTCGAGCCTTTGGAAAAAAGCTCGGAGATCATAGTAAAAACCTCGGAAACTATTTGAAAAGGCTCTGAGCTTTTCCATAGCTTTTATGTTTGTCATAATGGTTTGTGGTGATGAATGTTACAGGAGAATGAATCGGGTGAGAATAGTAATATCTTACAACGGTCGATGGGAGCAGTTACCTGACGGAAGTCAGAGGTTTGTTGGATCCGACAACCAAGGAATGTATGTGTCAAAGAATATGAGTTACGAAGAATTGGTGTCGATCGTGCATACCGTTGTGAAGTATGATATAAACAAATACAATGTTGATCTACAGTCAATATCAATTGTTCCTGGCGCTACATGTCGTACATTTGTAAGAAATGACGATGATGTTCAGTTTATGCTAGGGGAAGATCGGGTGATCCCTCAAGTATGTGTTAGTCTAATTGAGAGGGCAACTGGAGATGTGATACGGAATGATATTCCTGCTCCTGAAAATACCCAATAATTTGGATCCACTAGCGGTAGCAACCAAGTGTACACAAAGGAGTGCCACTGAAGGTGGAGAAAACATATGTGCTGTCCAACCGGTAGTGGTCGACCATACAGATGTTGGTGAACCTCAATTCGATGATGTGTTTGGTTGTCGATTTGAGATGAATGATAGGCGGTACAATGAGCAATACAATGAGATGTACAAATGAGCAGAACACTGAACAGAACCTTGGGCCGAACCATGAGGTGGATAATAAGGCAAACATTGATCTGGTAGATCATGTAGAGAACACTAATAAAGATCATATCCAAATTCAAAGACGTGGAAGACGTGTAGAAGGAGTTAGTTGCACTGAAGCAGATATGCCTGGTACTTCCGAGGTCCGGCATAATGTATCTACAGATGATTCTGATAATACCACAACGTGGGTTATTCCCGGAGCAGATTCATACTCGTTTGGGATTGGTAGAAGCACAACCTTGGTAGTAGAAGAACCTACAAGCATGATTTATAAAGGTCAGTTCTTTCCGACTAAAAGGATTTGAAGAGATTAGTTAGCCTTTTTGCAATGCGGCGAAACTTCGAATGGAAGGTGAAAAGGTCTAATAAGACAACGTTACATCTTGTTTGTTTGATTGACAATTGTACATGGAAATTAAGAGCGGTGAGAAGAGATGAAGGGATGTACCTCCAAGTAAGAAGTTTTGTCAATAAACACAGTTGTCCCTTGTAGGAGATTCACCGTCGCTACCGACAAGCTAGTGCAGTTATAATTAGAGAAGTGGTTACACCTAGACTTCAACAACAAGATGTTTGTCTCATGCGTCCCAAGGATATAATCGCCGATATGAAAACAATGTATGGCATCCAAATCATGTATAGTAAGGCACATCAAGCCTTGCATTATACATTGTCACTGACCTATAGGACACATGAAGAAACCTTTCAACTATTGTCGTCTTTTGGTTACGTGCTGGAACAACAAAATCCCTACACAATCACTGACTTACAGTGCGCTGACGACGGTAAATTCCTTTACTTTTTCATGTCGTTAGGGCCTCAGTTAGAGGTTTTCGGAGGTGCATGCGTCTTGTTATTGCAGTTGATGGTAACCATTTGAAGGGAAGATTCGGGGGTACAATGTTTGTTGCAACTGCACAATATGGAAATGAACAGGTGTATCCAATTGCTTTTAGGTTCGGCGACTCCGAAAACAACCTTTCATGGGAATGGTTTTTTGATTGCTTGAAGGGTGCCCTTGGTCATATAGATGATCTGGTTTTAATTTCCAATCGACATACAAGCATTGAAGCAGGGATTTTTAAAGTGTTCCCTTATGCAACCCATACCATATGTTATTGGCACTTTGCTGAAAATGTGAAGAAGCAATTTCATTGAAAAAATGTTGCCAGCTTAATGGACAAAGCAGCTAGAGCGTACACTGAATTCAAATATAACCGGTACATTGGTGAGTTACATAACCTGCACAAGAATGCTTTCGATTATGTTGAAGCTGTCGGTCCACACAAATGGTCTCGTGTACACTGTCCCCAACGAAGGTTCAGGGTGATGACAACAAATGTTGCAGAGTGCATAAACTCATGCCTTAAATTCGCACGACAACTCCCTATGTTGACATTGGCAGAGTTCATTAGGAATATGTTACAGCACTGGTTTCATGATCGACATCAAGTTGCACAATCCATGCGTCATCAGTTGACTGACGCGTCACATCTTGTGATGCTACAACGGGTCGAGAAGTGCGGTTATATGACAGTCAATCCAGTGGACTGGAACATATTCTCTGTCAAACGGTTCGGAAAGAAGTGGACTGTTGACTTAGCCCGGAAGATTTGCACATGCAACAAATTCCAAATAGACCATTTTTCGTGTTCTCACGCACTCGCAGCGGCAAGGTACATTAACAGTATACAATTATAAGCTATATTAAGCAAACGTGATTATCACTGTTTTCAATGTTTTTACAGGGAGCGGAACTTAGATTTTACATCGCTGCGTTCGGACTACTACAAGAGACAGACACTTATTGATGCATACTCAGTTCCTATTATGCCTGTTGGCCATCCTTCTTCATGGGTAGTGCCATCCGACATCGCTGAGCGGGTGGTTTTAAATCCAAAGACCAAGAGACAATCAGGTAGCCCGATGGAGGGTCGACATGCCTCATCTTTGGAGAGAACAACCACCCAATCGTGTAGAAGATGTGGACAATCAGATCATAATAGCATGAGGTGTTCTAATCCGCTCTTGATTAATGAAAGTCAGAGCAGAATTGTTCCCGAGGAATACCGTCGTAAATGTAGCATATGTCATCAAGTTGGACATAACAAACAGACGTGCTCAAACAAGGAATCTTTCATGGAGTGACTAGAGCCGTTCATACTTATTGTTTAATTAAATTGGGGTGTTAATTATTATTTTTGTTATTGTATGAAATGTGTGTGTTGTACTTGTAAATGCAAACACTTGAAATTTTAAACAAAAAATTTGAAATTTGAAATTTCATTACTATAATTGTTTGTACATCGACAACTACAACATATAATGGGGCTTGGAGTCACAAAAAATCTCCACAGCCATCTTCTCTAGTATGGTGCACATATCGTCTTCTGACCAGTCGAACGTCTCCATGTTCGCCAGTACATACTCCATCAATCTCAAAGCATGAGCACCACAGTTACCCCTGCGACTCAGCATATGAACAACCGTTACAATTGAAGTTTAATAAAACAAACTTAAAGTTTAAATGATATTCGTACAGTCATACCCTCTAGTCTGTTGGGGCACATATGTTGTAGACACCATACTTACCCTAAAGGGCCTATTCCGCTTCTCGAACTTCACCTTGCCCGTTGGTCTGGCATCGTGAAACCCCACATGATGCAACATCGAGGGTAGAAACCACCGCAATGGAGCGACCTGCTCTTTCCTGATCTGTAGGGGGACTTTCTTTCTGAACGGGTCTAACAGGTGGATCTTCCCGACAGTAAGGTCGACACTGGCCACCAGCCAATGTTGGCCACCAATGTTGCACGGAATAAGAAACTGTACCAAGTGTTCAATAAATTGTTGTGGTCAAAATAAGAATTATTAATTAAACACATTGAAACCATAACTGTATTGCGCTCATTGCGTCAACCTCGTGCCATGGTCGGTTCCCGACCTGGAGCAATCCACGTACCGTCAGCAGATCTTCAGGGGACCATATGTACTTCAACACAAACCAGTTTTTCGGGCCTTTGCCCACAGCATCGCGAGGCATGATTCTCCTCCACTGAAACTCCAGCATTGACTGAAAATAGATAAGGAACTGAAAAGTTACAAATAGGATGAAACACAACAACGCAACTGCGAAAACAGTACATTTGAAACACTTATATAGAACTGAGAATCTAATAGGTTCATCCTCTGAATGTAGACAGTGGGGAATGCTCGCTGACGCTTCCGTAAAATATGCAGGTACGCGTCCATATGCTGACAATATAAACATTATACATTGTTAGTATTCTTCCATAAGTTAAACAAACTTAAAAGACAATCGAAGTAAGGAAAGTACCGTGTCCTCCAACTCCATAAAGTTGGTTTGCAACCGGTGGAACCAAGTCACAGGCACGAGGGTCATCAGATCTACATCACGTTTGCGTAATTTTCAATTATTTAGAAAACCAAGTAATTTAACTTAGGTGTTTCAAAATAAATTCATAATATTATAATACTTACAATTCCCCCGTCACGTTTCTCTTGTAGGCTTGGTAAGCCGTAAGCTGGTCAGTGTCTACCAAATCATTAGGTCTGAATGTATGTGCTGATGACAGAGGCAGTGTCCTTGGCCTCTTTGGCCGACAAGGTCAGTGTATGGGCTCACCAACTGCCAGCCTCGCTTGCGAATCCGCTGTTGCCCATGCTGACCATGGACCACTGGGGGTGTTGGGAAGAGGAACTCTGTCCCCGTGGATCACGTCGAGAGCTGCGATGGGATGGGATAGACCTATGGGGTGGGCTGTGTCTGATGGACCGGCAGTGTCACTGGGGGGTGAGGTACGACGGGATCGAGTAAATGAGAGCAGTGTCGGAAGGACCGCAGGGGTGCGCTGTATGGATCTCCTGTTCAAGTCAGGAGTGTGGACTGTACGGGAGGAGGGACTCTGACCCAGTGGACTGTACGGGTCCTTTGTGTGGTCCTGGATATGAACAAGAGGATCCACATGTTGTACCTCCATAAGCAGCGGAAACTCTAATAACGCCTGGGTAACTGTCTCCCCAAATACTCTTATATCCGTGCCACCAGGGACTTGCATCTGCTGGTCTCGTACTGTATCTCCAGCTCTTGGACCCTGCGTCTGAGGTCCATCACCCTCCGTCGTAGGTCCGGTGGCTGGGTCTGTCCCTCTGTCATGACTACGCCAATCGTCTCTGTCTCTACGTGGAGAGTCTTGATCATAGGAGGGTGGACCATCCCTGTCTGACTATGATGTCGAACCCCGCCGCCTCCGGAGAAAGTCCATCACCTCCCTATGCTGCCTATCCCGACCCTGATCACTCTTTCGGAGATCATCCCGTAACGCAGCGACTGCATCCATCACATCTTGGATTTTACGTTCCAAACGGTCCTGAAACAAAATAATTATTGTCAGTACTAAAACCGAACACTTGCCGGTCAACATAAATAATGCATTACACCATTTTTGACATACCTGGCGATGCCCTCTAACGTCTTCTCGTGAATGTACTCCACCGAGCATCGCAAATCGAACCTGTCTGAGCCTAAGAGGACTCCCAGCGACAAACTCCGGGTCCGAACCCTCCGTGTCAAGCCTGTGCCTGAGAGGACTCCCACCGTCAAACTCCTAGTCGGAACCCTCTGTATGACTGGATCCGGCAGTGGTATGATGTAAGGGTTCCGGTACCAAGCCGTCGTGTCCATCGGCGGCCATGTATAGACTGCCTCCCTCGTATATGCCCTCGTAGTACCGTGCAACCCTCTCAGCTGCCGTCGGCACCAGTGCAGTTCTCGCAAACATCTGAAATCGTTGTTAGACCATTGTATTTGTATTCGTCCTAATATATAAACACTTTAACACAATAGATCCTTACCATGGCTATGAAAATCTTGTCCAGCTTGTCAGACCTTGGTTGCTTATTCAACTCTCATTTCAACATACGGGGGGACAAGTCAATCTCCCTACGAGTCCCAAATCGGGTCCCAAGCTCGGGGATAACCTCATAAACAAATACCTATGTAAAAAATGTTATTCAGAATCCAATCATTTATTCCATAACTCATGTAAAAAAAAATTCAGGTTTTCAAACCGATACAAATTCTAAATTTTCACCAATAGTGCGTGAGTTAGACCATAAATGTTGTACGTCTCCACCGTGTGAACGTCGGTGCCATTTTCCTGTTGTCGTCTCTTATACCGCTCACGTCGACCGTCCAAGGCATGCTTGAATCCAAAAATGGACTGCCTATACATATGGGCACCCCACGGGAACGCATCAAAAGCGTCCAAGTCCTCGACTAGCTTGATCTGCCATAATGGAACTTTCTCTCTCTCGTCCAACCCCATCAATATCCAGTTTAGCATATAAAGGAGGTACAGCTTCACAGCATCGTACTGCTCATCAAATATACCGATCCGTAAAACAGCTCTCAGCTGTTCATAATCCACCTCAGCTACACCACCGAAATACCGTTGGTGTATCCCGTTCTAAACCATCTCATACCTCGTCGTGTCGGGAATCACTCTAAACTTCAATCCGGTGATCAGATAGAATTCAACCTTAGAGAACCGGACCGAATGAGGACCTAACATAAATCGCATCTCATCCTATGGCCTATCGTGATGTAGCTCGCGCAATAGCAGTCGATGGACTATGCTACCCGAAAACTTCATCCCCCAATCCATCCGAAGGAAATGACCAAAACAAGACTCTGTACACCGACGTCGGTCTTCGACCTTGAATTGTTCTGGTACACTGTCCAGTACGACGTCAATATCTTGAAGGTCGTTGAAATAGTCATGCCGAGTGATTTTTCCATCATACCATTCCCACTCTGAAGTTTTAAGCAAATCCTTTAGTTGACTCCTCATCTGTATTTTCACAGAAACAATGCACAGTAAACTGTAAAAGGCTCGGACATAATAATATAAAATAGCAAGGAAGCAGTTTGAAAAAGCTCGGACTCATTTTGGAAAAGCTCGGGCAGTTTGAAAAAGCTCGGACTCAGTTTGAAAAAGCTTGGGCAGTTTGAAAAAGCTCGGACCTATTTTGAAAAAGCTCGGACTGTTTAAAAAGCTCGGACACAGTTTGAAAAAGCTCGGACTCATTTTCAAAAAGCTCGGACACATTTTGAAAAAGCTCGGACTGTTGAAAAAGCCCAGACTCAATTTCAAAAAGCTGGGAAACAGTTTTAAAAAGCTCGAACTGTTTAAAAAAGCTCGGACACTGTTTGAAAAAGCTCAGACAGTTTAAAAAAGCTCGGACACAATGCGAAAAAACTCGGAAACATTTTGAAAAAGCTGGGGCATTTTAAAAAAGCTCGGCCACATTTTCAAAAAGCTCGGGAACAGTTTCAAAAAGCTCGGACACAGTTTTAAAAAGCTCGGAGACCCAGAAAAAGCTCGATATCAGTTTGACAAAGCTCCAAAACAGTTTGAAATAGCTCGAAAAATGTTTTTAAAAGCTCGGAAACCCAGAAAAAACTCGGAAAATGTTTTAAAATGCTCAGAAAAAGCTCGGAAACACCTTGAAAAAGCTCGGGAACCCAGATCTTCAACAGATTTACAAACCCGAACCTAACCCACAACCATTCTCCGATCAATAAACAAACCTAATCTACAAGCTTAATCAACACCCAACATCAAACATGAACTTATTAAAAACAAAATCAACAACATAATCTGACTCAACTTACCACAGTCGATTGAAGATGCTCTCGTCTGAAGACTCGAAAAAACATGAATTAGTAATGTGGTGATATTTGCACAATACCCACCCCAAATAGTACTATTTATTTTTTGACCCCCTATAAACAAAACACCCAGTGATGAATCATATACAGTGATTCATGACATTATTTAAGAAGATCAACATTCAACTGTAATAAAGACGCGCACATTCGCGGCCTAACCAATCATAGGAACCCTTACACAAATGCCACTAGTGTTAACCCAAACATAAACCCTAGTGCATAAGAACAACCCAGTGACTATTGTTCCATCTAGAATAATCTCAGCGGAAACGGTTGGATTCTCTCGCTCAATTGTCACTGCTGCTTCCTTCCCTCGAACTCCTACCAGCTCCCGCCACAAATCTTTACCTGAAAAGTATAACTAGAAGTTAATAGAGAACACCATTATTTATCATGTGAGAATCTATATTTATATGGCCAACTTTTAGCATTTAGTTCTTTTATAATTATAATAGAGATGATTTTGAGATCGAATCCTGCCAATCAATGTTTAGAGAAAAAAAAAATTGGTTTATATTTGAAGTATTATCTTCTGACAAAAAACAAAAAACTTTTCAAACAAAAAATCATTTAAAGATATATATAACTTGTACTTGTGACCTGAAAGCTGAGACTGCTAATTAAGCAAGTGGTAAATAATGAATTAATGGTCGTAAGATGATCTACTACTCTGCAAAAATCGGAAATTAAGCTTATCTTTAATATCCTTTTGCTGCTTAAATATTTAATCTGTATACGGTCAAATCAATATTGTCTGCGTTTTCTTGCACGTGCACCATCACAAGAGCCTTATCAGTTATCACCAATATGGTTTATGAGATGAGATTCTATTATAAGCTCTTTGAATATATTTTTAGAAATTAATGAGGAAAAAAGCCTTATAAGAATAACAATAAAAAATCTAACCGTGAAAGTATGATAGAATGATGTATCGAGTGCAAATTAATATTTCAAATGTATAATGTGTAGGTATGAACTTGGATAGTGGTCAAATGTATAATCTGGTGGTAACTACGGTTATTCCAAACAAATGTTGATATTCCAAGTTTGAATCATTCTCCCTCAATTCACAAATATGAGCTCGGATATAAATATTTTGCATAAATTTGAAGAACAGAAGTCATGAAAGATTACCTGAAATAAAATACGAAAAATCTTCAAAAGTTTGAAGTCAATTATTTGCTTTCCAATGTACTACTTTTTTCCACAAATACATTATTTTTATAATATATATATATATATATATTGGCTCAAGTTGGTATAGTCAGATGACATATATAATTGATTCATCATTTTCCTCTTTAATTAGGATTATCAATGAAGGAGGTCTGAAACTAAGAAATTCAACATAAATAGTTTGACTCAGATCTGAGAGTTGTTTCATTTTATTTTAAGAGAGAGACTTGGGTTTTGGGGTTCCAAAAAAAAAAGAACAAAATTGGGCTATTTGTGAATATCAATATACTAGACAATTAAAAGTAGTACGTGTGCCAGGAGGCGGCGCAGCATCTAGTTGATCAACTTGTGCTTATTTTTGTTCCTTTTTAGTTGATCGGCACAAATTAGGCAGACATGAGACATGCAATATTGATTTTGTCATAAAAAAAAAGGTGTCATCATCCAGTGGATAAATATTTAGAAGTATAAGCTTTACTTAAATCAATTTTAGGTTTGTGTGTAAGGTATATATTCAAAGACATTCAATATTTGCTATCTTTTGAGTTCTAACATATGTTTTTTTTTAAACTTGAAGCTTATGAAACCGCTAAAAAGTCAGAAATCACCGGCCGCAAGCTATGGAAATGCTACTCTATAAATACCTATCTCATATCAATAATCTATACTCACAAACAAAGACTAGTAACACTAAAGCACAAAAGAGGAAACTAAAAAAAAATAAGAGAGTAAAAGTATGTCAGATTTCTGTGGAGATTATGAAGGTATGTAATGAATTAATTTTAATGCTCAAATTACAATTTATATATATATCATAAAATGGTGTTTTATATGTATATATGTATATATTATCAAATACAGCATACGGGATTCCAGACATTTTTTTGTTTCGAATTTTAACTTTGTAACGTTATAAAGTCGGATCTCGCATATGATATGTAATAATTCATAGATAATATATTTCAAATATAAATCACCAAATTTTTTAAACTTATGTGTCATAACCTTGTCCTCTATGTTTCAAACTAATACAACTTTTTGTTACTTTGTAGGTAAGGCTTCATGGCCAGAGCTAGTAGGAGCTCAAGGAGTGGACGCAGCAACGACGATTGAGAGGGAGAATCCTAACGTCTCTGCTATAATATTGCTGGAAGGAACACCGGTCACTAGGGATATCTCATGCACTAGGGTTCGTGTTTGGGTTAACACAAACGGAATCATCATAGAGATTCCTAGGATTGGTTAGGGCTTGACCATATCGTACTGTTATGTACGTTGAGAGCTAAATTCCTAATAATGTTATGGATTAGTATGTATGTATCATCATAGTGCTTTCCCTCTTGATTGAAATAAGGAAATTCTATTCCCCGTGTTGAATGTTTAAGCAATAATAAAATTAAAAATTATACAAATAGTTTTTGTGTTGTGTCTGTTATTTTATAGAAGGATTTCTCACTTTCTGTTTTCGATTTTTTGTCAAGTTCAAATTATACAAATATATATTACTTTGAACTATTAAGTTTGCGTTTGTTAACCAATAAACTTTAAAAATATTCATACAAGTTATAGGATTTTTATAACCTAGCTAGTTAATACTATTTATATTAATTAAAATTCACCATTACATAAATAAATTTAAGGGAACGCCACAATGAATTGAAAGTGAAAATAATGAAAGCAAATAATCAAATCTTTAATAGACACTCATTGACAGGAATTACAAGGAAACTATATAATATGCCAGCCAAACAAACCTTAATTAACATCTTAATTATGTTTATAATCGTGTGGTAAACATAATTTATTCTGTTATAACATTGTTTCTAACTTTCTATAATCATTCACATAAATCATTTTTTTCTCTGACATTTTGTCACATAAGTTTCTATTTTATTTTATTTTATTTTTTTGAAAACTGACACAATTGTGGATGAGGGGGTTGTCATGACCTAATGAGAATAGACTCTAGAAACATGTTTCATAATACAACTCTCTTTACAAGATATCGTTATACTTTGTTATTGGATGGACAAAAATGAGACTATATTCACAGCACTAAAGTCTTTGGATTGGGCGGTATATAAATGGCCCATTAAGGTTGTCACAAAGAAAACAGTCCACACAGATTGGGCTTGGACAAAACAACCGGAAAGAGTTGCTAACTATTAGCCTGAGAGCTAGCTGCAGTTGATTAATTAGTTGACTCAAATGAGAAGTTTATACAGTTTCAAGGGTGTGAATGTAAATTACCATTATTTTAATTTTATGATAATTATATTGCTTTGTTATAATATATTTTTATAAAATAAAATTTTTTTTTTACTTTCTAACATATTTTCATTATTTTTTTTAGTTCAATTATAGTAAAAACCACTTAAATCATTATATTTCATTAGATTTAATTAAATTCAACTAACGGTCAACTAACAATAGAGGATTTTTTACGGATTGTTCAAATCAGGGGATTTAATTTGACATTTGATCAAAATTTAGGGGGTTATTTACAATTCTCCCTTGTTTAATTAATAATAAACATGTTGCTTGAGCCTAGAACTCAAACCAGAGAAATAATCAGAAATTTTCAAGTCAGGACGCACTGATATAACTTCATTAGTGTGTTGGATGTGGACCATTAGATTTACATATTTTGACTCAAAGTGTATGCACTTGTCAAAACTCCTTCATAATTAGTAGTCCACATGCAATGCACTGATATAAGTTACATCAGTACGCACTGGAGGAGAAAATGACTGGAAAAACAATTAACGGCTAGACACAAGTATATTTTTGAGGCTTTTAACTCAAAGTGTATACACTTAGTCCAAAATTCTCCATATTTAGTAGTACATATGTAACGCACTGATATAAAGTTATATGGAAAGGAAAGGACTAGAGAAATAATTAATGGCCGGACACAAGTATACCTTTGAGGCTGCTGATGAGCAACTAGCATATAATGAATTAATGGTCGCCAGATCTCCTCTACAAAAATCAGAAATCAAGCTTATATATCTTTAACATCCATTTGCTGCTTAAATATTTTGTATATTTAATATGACCACATCAATCTAAGACTCTAAGTATGAACTCGTATATAAATATTTTGGATGGATTTAAAGCACAGAAATCACAAGGGATAACGTGAAAAAAAATAAGAAAAATCTTGAAAGTTTGAAGTCAATTATTTGTTGTTCATTCAATATTGTACTACTTTTTCCACAAATACATTATTTTATTTTATTTTTAGCCCAATCAATGTCAATGCTACTCAAAAACAATTTCGATTATCAGCAATCGTCCAGCGGTATTTGATATGAATACATGTTCAGGAGATTCATTCAAGAAAACGATTGGTTCAAGTAAGAAGCCAACTAGTCTGATGTGTATAAAACAAGCTACTAGCAGAAATGATTGTTTGGAGTTATCTACAGAGCATCATTCTGCGATCATGCTTGATCAGCAACATCTCTCATCTGGTGATTATAATATAATTAACCAGGATAGATGGTTAGCTTAAGAGTTAATTAATTACCAGTCTTGATTAGTTTAATAGAGTCAGTAATAGAATGCTGAGGTGGAAGTCCAGCTGGACAAGTTAGTTACGATTCCAAAAAGTCACGAGAACGATGTGTAATGAATTCTGATATATATAATCAGAATCTCTGTAATTAAAAATTTAATCAATAAGAATATATGAGAAATTTTCTCTCTCTCAATCGCCATTAACAGAGTATCAAAAGCTCTGTTTTGCTTCTTCATTTTTTTCTTCTATTTTGTTTGCATCTTTTATCAAACACTTTACAAACATTTACAGTATTGACAGATGGCATAGTTGATTACTTGATTTATCACTTGTCAATTGTCCTTAATTAATAATAGCAATTAGGATTATCAGTTAGGGAAATCTGAAACTAAGAAGTCAACATAAAATATTTGTAAGCGAAAGTCACTAAAATTAAATGAAAATCACTAACATCTCGAGTCAGTATTTTTTTTTAATATTACTAAAATTTTCTAAATACTGAATAGGAACTTAAATCTAAACTTGAATGATATGTTTTTTTTTCTCACATTTGAATGTATTGTTAACACGTTTGTTTTTCAAAAGTAAAATTGTCTAAAAATAAGTAATTTTACATTTACACCCATGTTAAACAATTATACATATAATATGGAATAAAAACAATCCAATAATAATAATTATATATGAACACATATAATCATGATCTTCATCTTTGATTTCAAACAAACTTCATTTTTCTAAGTGCAAAAAAGGTTTTTTTTTTCAAAAAAATAAAAAGGGCAGCAGGAAAACTCATACAAACCACTCTAAAAAAAATAATATATAAATACATCACCATAATAAAGTATTTATATTAAACACCAATATTATAAGTGATTATGGTTCTTTTTTATTTTTAAAGCTATTTAAAATAAATAATTTATTAAAATAAAGATTTCTATACCATATACAACTATGGTGAAATTGGGAATATGTTATATATAGGGATAGTATCGGAAGAAAAGAATTTGGATTGCATTTGATGCAATACAGTGATTTGTAATTAAGTGAAAAATCATGATTTTTTACTTTTTATTTTAAGTTTTTTTTTATATATTTTTAAGTTATTTGACCACTTAAAATAACAAACAAAACAATTTAATAATTATGATTTAGACTGATTAAGTTTTAAGTGGAAAAAACAAACGAACAATTAGTTTGACCCGATCTAAGAGTTTTGGGCTTTTTTAAACAAGAAAAATTTTGATGAAAAATATTTTTAAATGGTAAAAAAATAATTGGGTTGGGCTCAATGAATTGTGTGTCACGAAACTGAAAAGTATTTTGATTCTTGGGCCTACTTGACATAAACATTAAAATATGTAATAATTTTCTTAGACCGGGAACATTACAAAATATGTAATAGGTTTTTTTTTTTTTTTTTTAATCTATCACAATTAATTCGGAGTTTTCAGGAATTATTGAGATCTTCTACTTACGTGATATTTTTCTTGACCTATAATAGGATTGTAACATGTGGCAAGTAAGAAATTCATGGCTGAGATTTTTCCAACTTTTCTTTCCCTTTTTATGGCCAAACAATGTCGTTATTCTCTAACAAAATACATCGCTTCAGACATCAGAAACTCCAAATACACAGTCAACAGTGCTCTTCGTCATTTTCCTGCCCCGCCATTTTTTTTGGTGTTACCTTATTAGTTTAACCTTCAAAACCTTTTACAATTCCAATAATCGGAAACTTCAGCAACGATGACAACAATGGCAGACAAGTAACACAAGGTTATTTTTCATCTCCAAAATAACCATAACATGTTTATCATGATTTCAATATTTTTATGGGGAATTTTCATTTTTAATCATTTGAAAGAATCAACTACTGTTTTTAACCATTACTCTTTTAAATTATTGTTTTTAATATTGTTAGGGATAAAATCTTCAAAGTACCCACAATGCTTGAAGGTAGAGGTGCCCACGGTTTGGTTAAACCGTGTGTATAAAACCGAAACCGACCATCCAAAACCGAAACCGAAACCGTAACCGAAACCGTCGGTTACGAAACCGGTTGGAAACCGGTTTCGAGCCGGTTCGGTTACGGTTAGGGATATCCCAAAACCGCCCAAAACCGACGGTTTTGGGCGGTTTTTATATAAAAAAAAATCAACCAATAGAAACGTGCCACGTGGACAAAAAGACAAAAAAACAACAAAAACCGAAACCGAAACCGTCCAAAACCGAAACCGAAACCGTCCAAAACCGAAACACAAACCGCCCAAAACAGGCGGTTTGGGACGGTTTTGGACGGTTTATATATTTAAAAAAAATCTAACCAATAGAAAAGTGACACGTGGCCACAAAATTGAAAAAAAAATATAAACCGAAACCGAAACCGAAAACCAAACCGGTTTTCTTGGTTCGGTTACGGTTTGGGTGGCCACGGAACCGAAACCGCCCCGAAACCGAACCGTGGCCACCATTACTTGAAGGTGTTTCACTTTCGGAAAGTGAAATATATGTACCGAGTTTTGAAGACCCAAATCATTAATGCAAAAAGATGAGGTTGATTCGGTGGCCGTGGATTGTCTCTTATACAAACACCATGAGATTGTGGGTTCGAGTTTGTTTAAATCTCGAATTATTATAATATTTCAAAGACAACCCAACAAATTAGTCCTAAAACCAATCAATGTGTATCGGAACATTCGGAAAGTGAAATATATGTACCAGGTTTTGAGACTCAAATCACTAAGACAAAAAGATAAGATTGACCCGATGACTGACCCGATGACTGTGGTTTGCCCCTCACAACCAAAACACAAGGTTGTTGGTTCAAATCTATTCAAATTCTGAATTATTGTAATATTTCAAAAACTAATACTAGACAACCAAAAAAATTAGTCCGGAAACCAATCCATATGACAAGTGTTTTATTAATTAACAATATTATCTCATGATTTATGTGATAATGACAACTCACTTATCAAATTAGTCTGATTGAATTTTGGATTAATTGTTTGGGTCATACGGAATTACTCTATCAACCTTAGCAAATAAGGAATTAATTTGTAATAAATTCATATATCAGGGATTATTATTTTTTTTCGAACTTCCGCCAAGCAAAAAATAAAATATATCGTACCCGCAAAATGCGTTCCGGGTATATACCCGAACCGTATTATTTAAAAACCGGTTCTAGTTGAGAATTTCAGACCGAGTAAGGTTCTGTTATGCCGAATCGAGTAAGGATTAGTCATGGATCAAAATAAAATTTAGGGTTTGAAAAAAAAAAAAAAAATTCACATCACATCGTCTCTCAGCTTCTCATCTATGTTCTCATCGTCTCTGTGTGCTGCCGGTCGCTCCTCCCGCCGCCGGTCGCTGCCGGACTCCTACGTCGCTGTGTTCTCTCACTTCCCACCTTCATCTCTCAAGGTACTTTTTTTTTCCATGGATTCTGTAAATATGCATGTTTGGTGCTGTTTCTCGGTGTATCTATATCTATTTAAGGGTGGAAATCGGTCACACTAGAATAGAAATTATAGTTTGCAACCGAGTTTTTTTTTTCTTTTTAGCTAGCTTCATGGAAATTTATAATGTCGAATCCCAGTCATCTTTCACAAGCCGTTTTGTTATTTCATGAGGATCAAGGATGATCCGATGATTTAAAAACTGTGCGGCCGTCTGCCTAATTGGTAATGACCAGAGAGACTGAGAAAATGAATTTTTCAAACAACTACAAAACCAAATTGCATTTTAACCAAAGATAAGCACTGTTAATCGCAAAATCTGTTTCATGTCAGCTTAGAGTACATGAATTTATGTATGCAATAATTGCTTCTCTGGAAGTGCTTATTAGAACCGACACAGTTTCCCCGTCATACACTTAATTTTCATGATTGATTAGTTGAATTAATTTCTGCATTTAGCTAAGAAATCATGTTAGTTATTGAATTGGCTCTTCATAGTATTCTGTAGAGTATATATATTTGATTTTTTTTTTCTTTTCTTTTTTTGTGAATTTTTGTTATATTGATTTTTTATTGTAATTTAGTTGTGTTATTCTTCTTACGAGGCTCAATTTTGTTATCCAATTTATAATTATATACTGTTTTAACTTTTCCAAATTCATCAAAATATTTATTTGCATTGATGTTCCATGTATTAAATTCTTAATTCTTTCACTTTTTTTAAAATCAGGTTGTTAGGAAATTCGGAAGTTAATATAATGCTATCTGGAGTCAAATTCATACCCCGTGATCAAGTTGATTCGGTAAAGTTTATCTTACAATTCGCTTTGGATTTGTCTTTCTTTATTATTATTATTTTTAATATACGCACTTGCGAGAAATTTATGTTTTCTTTTTTCATTTTATTTACACTTTTGCTAATATGTCTACTGGTACTAGGCAGAAGATGAAAAGTTGGATGCAAAAAGAAAAAAATCTGGTAGTAGGAAGGAAAAGCACAGGAAAAAGAAGAACAGTTCTAATTATAGTAGTTCAGATGATTGTCTTGAGAGAATAAAGAAAGGTTCAAGAAAAAACAAGAAGTGGTACTCATCTGATGAGTATTCGTCTAGTGAGAGTGGGGGAAGTTCTAAACAAGATGGAAAGAAACAAAGAAGTCGGAAAAGGAAGAGTAAAAAAAGTAACGATGATAGTACAGGGGATGAGTTCCGCAGTAGGTCAAAGAAGAAATTTAGTAGCAGCAAGAAATCTTATTCTTCTGAGGATTATTCTTCATCTGGTTCTGAATATGAACGCCAAAAAGGAAGTACGAAAGACGAAAGGAAAAAGGGAAAGAAGGGACAGAATGAAGAGTACCCTATGAGTGACAACTTGTCCGGTATGTTTTATTGTTCTTGGCGATTTTGTGTTTGTATGTCTGTAGCTTTTTCCATTTTATAATGCCGTTTAATCCATATTTTGTATGTTAATATGTAGATGATGGTACAAAATCCAACTCCTTCAAGGAGAAAGAGGTTGTGAGGAAAGAAATGGGATTGGAGTGGATGTTGAGACCTGCAGAGAGGGAAGATAGGAGGCCTCCAGTGACTGTAGACAACCAGCTGGAGGAAACTCCTGCTGAGGAGGTATGCTATCATTATGTAAACGTGGTGCATAACATTACTTTTAGGGACACTTTTTCTTGATATTGTTTATGAAAAAAAAAGTTAAATTGTTTTTATTTTTTAAAATATTGGGTGTCCTGCAATTAATAATAATGAGTATTGGCTTATTTGGTTTCCCCTCATCTTTTTTAAATTATGCATTGTTATATAAAGTATGCTTTGTGCTCAATCATGTTTTAGATGGTAGCATGTATATATGCATGTCTTCTTTGTTTGAGAGGGTGGGGTTTTGTGGTCTCTCTCTCTCACACACACACTTGTGTGTCTTCTTTGTTTGGAAAATCTTTTGCTTGCTGTGGTTAAGTGTATTATTGTAACATAACTGCACATTATTCGCATTTCTACCAGACCCCAAAGGCAAATCCCAGGGAATTGAATCCTTATCTGACGGATAAGGGAAGTGGTTATCCGGAAGATGCAGATGGGAAAGAATCTGGTGGAAACAAACTTTTTTCTTCTTCACTTGTTGGGGATGGAGGAGCCAGCTGGAGACTTAAAGCTTTGAAGCGTTCAAAAGAGCAAGCAGCTCGAGAAGGGCGGAAATTTGATGAAGTATGTTACCTTCCCTTTCATGTTTTATCAAGGATCAGCATTTATAGATCTGATTTGTTTTCCACTGATATTATACAGGTTGTGGAAGAACGCTGGGGTTCTCTTGGTCAACTGGCTGTCTCTGCAGCTTCTCATACAGCAGCCCCATCTCGTGCTCATTTGCATGCCATAAAAAATAGAAAACGAGGGCACACTGAGGAGCACCAAATGGTTTCAGACAATAAAAAGGAAAAAGATTATGGAAAGGTAACTGCAGCCAGTGAGAGCATTTTTTTTTTTGTTGCAATTATAGGTTCAAAATTTAACTTTTGCGATTGAAAAGGAAACTTCCGCTGACATACTACACTTTTATGGTTGTAATGTTCAGAACACTGGTCGAGATTACTTGCGGGATGTATCTCTGAGACATCCTGAAATGAAAGCCCCAAAAGTTCACGATTCTTTGTCCTGGGGGAAGCGAAGAAATCAAAAGATGTCAACCAAGGATGCTGAGCTTATCTCTTCTGCAGTCTCTAGCTTAAATAAGTTTTCAGATGATGGAAGCTTCTTGCAGAAAGTTAATCACCAGCAGGTTAACGATCCTGATGGTTCATATCCAGATGGTAATGGAAATGAGGAATCAGAATTGGTAACTCTAAAGTCAAATGTCTCTAGTGAAAGTACTGCAGGGATTAATGAGGGATTGAGTGCCAACAAGTTAGCAGCTAAAGCGATGCAACTCCGAATGAAAGGAAAGCTTGAAGAAGCTGATAAACTTTTGGTATGTCAATGTTTCTCTGAAGTTCTATCCCCTCCCATGCTTCCATTCACTTCAAGTGATTAAATATACTTAGTACAAGACTTGCAATAAAAATTTAGTTGATTTTGACTTTTCCCTTGGGCAACAGTTGATGCACAGGATTGGATTAGACTATTCCAAACAACAGTCCAGTCCAATCCATTTCTGTCCTGCACATCAAACATGCCCTTATTGAGAGTGGGAAAATATTTCTTAGTTCATCCCTGCAATACAGTCATTATTTTTGTCCCATTGTTGATTATCAAATATTGTGCCTTCAACGGATATGAATGAAAAAGCTCTTATATTGTAAATAAAATTCCTGCATTTGCTGTCAGTCCATTAAGAGCATAAGCATTTGCTTCAATAGTTAATTGGTGTTGTTCACCTTTTTTCCCCTTCTTTTAGCAAGAAGTTGAGAACATGAAGGCAAAGCAGGGTGCAGCTGATTCAACTACACGGCAAGATGTTGGAAGCTCAAACAGGTAATTTTGCAACTTGTGATTGTTTTTTTTTTTCTTTCCTTTTTTCTCCCTTACGTAGATTTTTTTAAGATAATAGTTCTCTGTTCTGTTTGGATATAGTTATTGTCCAAATAAATGCCAACTCTTATATGTCTCTATGCAGTTCCAAAAAATGTGCTTTATTTTTATTGTGTTTTATTTTTTTGGCAGAAATTTTTAAGATAAAAGAAGAAAAAGACTGTTTGACCTTGATTCAGTATACACTGTTTGCTCCTCAATTTCTATTATCTTTTCATACTGCAAAGATTTAAGTTGTAGAAGATGTTGTCTTATTATTTATATGATTCTTTTTTAACTTCTTTTTTCAATTTTCTAGATATGTGGTTCATGATCCATCTGTCCGCAAAAAGAAGGACGATGACGGTGATTTGCATCTAGCTGGAAAGATAATGCAGAACAAGCCTTATACTTTATCTGGTCGGGCTGATGATGAATATGATTTTGAAGATGGTCCAAGCGGAAAGTCCCGGAAAAAGAGTGGAGGAAATGATAATAAGGCTTCAGAAAAAGCTATTGCAAAGCGTATCTGGACTCAGCAGGAGCGATGCCTTTTTTGCTTTGAGAATCCAAACCGGCCAAGACATCTTGTTGTGGCTATTGCAAATTTTACTTACTTGATGTTGCCACAATCGGAGCCTGTTGTGCCTGGTCATTGCTGCATCTTGCCCATGCAGGTAATCTTAATCTAGTTCATTTTAATACTTTGTTCTTGTTGCATCTTCATATGGGTTTGTTTTTCTCTTGGGGTTGCTCTTATATTAAACTTCCAACTCATAACTTGGAGGAAATTTCAATGTTTTATCAAAGTGGAGCCATTCCATTTATATCATAGGACCTCTGGCAAAAATTTACCTGCTATGATGGAAGCATTGTTTAAAAACTGGAGTATTTCTTAATCCCAGAATGATATTGTGAAACTGGTACACTTTTTTAAATGATAAAATTCTAAACAATTTTTATTAAAATATGGAGTTGCTCAGGAAGCCAAATAGTAGAATGATTTTACTTTTTTGGAACAAAGGGAGGAATTTATTTCTTATCACATTAATGGATTCTTGCACTGAGGAATTCTATTTGAATGAATATTTTTTGCATTGGCAGCATGAGTCAGCCACAAGAACCGTTGACAATAGTGTGTGGGATGAAATACGCAATTTCAAAAAATGTCTCATTATGATGTTTGCAAAACAAGAGAAGGAATTAGTGTTTCTTGAAACAGTGATGGGTTTGGCCCAACAACGACGTCATTGTTTGATTGAGTGCATCCCTTTGCCGCAAGAAATTGCAAAACAGGCCCCTCTCTATTTTAAGAAGGTTAGATTTCCTCATTTATTCTCCCTTCACAATACTTTATGTTCTGCTTGTTTGGTAGGCTTGCTTGTCCTTTTGAGGTTATTTGATTGGTCTACAAGAAAAAGACTTTGCCACCCTCAATTCTGTCTAGGATTCTCCTGCACTGTCTTATCTGCTAAGTTCTATTATTAGAGACCCGAGTCAAAGGGAATTGGAATATGGTGTATTCTTCCGATCGTATAAACTGACCCAGCCACCCACTTAGGCCTTTGTACTTTTGCACGTGCGACAAGCTCTTTGTGGATCTATAAAAATACAAGATTTTGACAGAAGTTTTGCTGCAGGCAATTGATGAAGCTGAAGATGAGTGGAGCCAGCACAATGCAAAGAAACTCATTGACACAAGCGTGAAAGGCTTGCGTGGCTCAATCCCAAAGGACTTTCCATACTTCCATGTTGAATTTGGTTTAAATAAGGGTTTTGTCCATGTGATTGATGATGAGAAACAGTTTAAAAGCAGCCTTGGCCTTAATGTCATAAGAGGCATGCTAGAGCTAGCAGAGGAGGACATGCACCGCCGTAGGAGACACGAGTCCGTGGAGGCACAAAAGCAGGCAGTGGCAAAATTTGTTCGAGATTGGGAACCATTTGACTGGACAAAGCAACTCGACTAGAATGTGATTTACACCATTCAGGATATTCTTCATCATCTGTAGCCTGGCCATTATTTGTGATGCAGAAAAACGTTCGGCATCGACTTGTAAGGTGTTCCCATTTGTAGTGGTTGCCTGTTATGTTGCATCAGTATTCTGCAGGCAAGAAGTATGCTTCGAATTGATTCAAGGTAGCACCATGTATGATACACATTTTAATTAGTGTATAGAGTTTGGTTCTGATATTTTAGTTTTGGTGTAGCATCTTAATACATAGAGGAAGGTCTGTATTAGTTAACACACAAAGCCTAATCAATTTTACTCGGTAAAGCATATACTAACTTTGCCATTGACTGGGAAATTATGTTTTAATTTGTATTTAGTATTTTGCATGTTAAACCTTTTTTTTTTCTTTGTTCTAAAATTAAGTACTATATTACTTTTTATAAATAGAATTACAAAAGTTTGTTTAAAATTTCATATTCTTTTGTTACATATTATTACTCTTTGTAAACTGTTTTATTGTACAAAGTTAAGATTTTAGAATAAAACATTTTTGGCATATTATTTTTAGAAATCCAAACCTTATTTGCCTATTGGTGACTTAATTAAGCACAAAGAAAAAGCAAGAAAAATGAAAAAAATAAATAAATAAATAAAGGATGGAATTTGTTAGTGCAATTTATCTCGTGTCCAAAACCAAACATCTAGATCGGAATATAAGAATTTTGCATGGAGAATATATGGAAAAGATTTTAAAAATTTTCGAATTTTTTATTTTTTATTTTTTAATATTTTTTATTTTCTAAGTTTAAAACTTTTTTTTTAAAGAAGTTAAAAGTTAAAACATTAAAAAAAATGGAAAAACAGAGACAATGAAAAAAATAGTTCCCATATAAGAATAATTTGAGCCCACCAAAAGTAGGGATGGGTGTGGGCCCATTTAGGGTAGGGGAGGGTCCCCCCTAAAACCCATTGGGAGGAGGTTCTTCCAAGTTCCACCCCACCCTAAAGCCATATTTCATCCGTTTCTTTTCATTTTGGATTCTAAATTTTTAATTCTGAATTGAAATTCTGAATTTATAATTCGGTCCTTTTAATTTCTAGTTTGATCCTATTAAAATATTCAATCCAAAAAACAATCAAAATATCCATTTTAAACTAGATAATTATAAATGAATCGGGCACTAAATGTTAACTCATGTTAATATTATAATATATTAGTTTTTTTAAAAAAAATTATTAAAACTTTAGATCTAAAATAAAAATAATATATATATATATACAGTCTTTCTATTGTCAGTTTGTCCTAATATAAAATATATCAAGACGAATAATATGAACCACAGATTATGGAGAAGTTTTGACAAGTGCATACAATTTGAGTCAAAGTATGTAAATCTAATGGTCTACATTCTCCGTCTTAATATATTTTATATCAGGACGAACTGACAATAGAAAAATTATATATATTTATATATATAATATTTAAAGGAAAGGGGTGTTTCCCCTTTCCTTTGAGTCAAGTTTTGACAAGTGCATACAATTTGAGTCAAAGTATGTAAATCTGATGGTCTACATTCTCTGTCTTAATATATTTTATATCAGGACGAATTGACAATGCTTCCCCCCCTTTATATATATAATATTCGGACCTATCCCCATTACCGTTCCCGTCCCATTTCCACTCCAAAATCCATTTAGAGATATACTCACTTCAAAACCCAATGGGCCCCGTGGGGTAGTGCCCATGGGAAACGTCCATCCCTATCAAAAAGTAGTATAAATAAAGAGAAAGGTTTGGTGGAGACACACACAGTTGTCCAATTAATAAAATAAGTTTTTTTTTATTCAACTCCAACTAAAAAGGCAGCTAGGGTTTTGTTGGACAGCAATTGGTATTGTTATGTGCCTATATAAATATATGAATTTCCCCACTTGCTTGGCCGCACGAAGAAGCTAGAACAAATCTCTCTCCCTTATTGATTCAGTCCTTTGATTTTGCTTGGACAGAACAATCACGGTCATGATTTCGAGTTTCTCTGCGTTGCAGTCTCTTCATCTACCGTGATTGTCTGTTCAAACTGAATCACTGGATTCTCGAACTCATGCTTCTTTCTTCTTCCACTCAACTAAAGCAAGCGCGTAAGTCAACCTCCGTTTTCATTTTTCTAGATTTGTTCTCTTTTCTTTTTTTAAATTTTAATAGTATGATATTATCTAGTGGATTCAGATCTGAAATCTCTCCTTTTTTTAATAATTTTTGTTTGTTTCCGGTTCTCTTCTCTTGTTTGAGAGATGGAAAACATGCTCTATTTTAGTTTTATTTTATATTTTGTGGGTGAAGGTACTTGTTTTGAATTGAAGACTAATAATCTCAGAAGAAAAGAAGACTATTAGAAGTGAGAAGAAAAGAAAAAAAAATATCGTGTTTCATGTTTGTTGGTTGAGTTTCTTTCTTGGTAAAGTTATGGTTTCAGTCTTGTTTTGGGGTTAATTGCACAAACATACCCTCTATTTGTCGAATAAAGCAACTTTTCAAACACAAACATCCCAAGCTGTTAAGAAAGTGACATGAAATAAATTAATTAAAAAAGGGTTAAGTGAAGTGTGAACCCAGACAGGACTATAGCAATGCAAGAGGGAGAGTCTATCGCGCCATTACATGTACTTAAATTTACTCCAAAAAAACCTGCCACTTTGTATCACCTTAGAACAGTAGGATGAGTTTTGAACATAAATTATTTTCTATTATATATTTTACCGTTGTAAGTGTAAAGGATTTTGGTTGATTGGGGATTTGGGGTTTTGAAATTTGTTTCAGAAAATCAATTTTGGTTTCAATAAAATTTTGGGTTGTTTTTTATTTTTTATAATGGGGGTTTAAAAGTGAGTTTAAGGTTTGATTTTTGGAAAAAAAAATTGATGTTGTGTAAGAACAAAAAAAAGGAGTCTTTGTTTACAGTGTATGCTGAAGAAAACCAAATCTGTATACTTGATTATAATTTGTTTGGGTTTCAATGGTTACTTCATATACAATATCATGATTGTTGTTATAAAAATTTGTATACTTGATTATTTGGATGATGTTTAGCTTTGTTTAATATGGGCTGACTAATATAAAATATATTAAGTTTAGGATACGTTATTTTGCTTAAGATTCATATTTATTCACAGATGGTGGCTATGGAATGTTTGGCCAACTAATGCCAAAAAAAGAATTTGACTGTCTCAGCGTCAATGGTTAATGGTAAAAATTTATTTTGAAGGTAATGTCATAAATGAAAATCTGTTGGTTCAGGCATGCTGGCATGGAAGTGTATAATACAAAAAGCAGTGATTATGGCAGGTCAAGTCGTATCACTTCATTACTTACCCAAGAGTACTACTGAGAAATTCTTCAATATCAAGAAAATTTGCAGCGGGACGGTCTTACCTCTTACGGGTCTAACTGACAGGCTGTGAGACCGTTGGACCGATAAAAGTGAGAAAATTTTACTGATCTTGACAGATGGTAAGCCCGTTGTGGAATAGAAGTATAGTAATTTTATTTAAAGCATCCACCTGTATTTTAAGGGTACCGTTATGTTTTTTAAATTTTTTTATAGACGGTGTTGACATAATTTATCAAATAGTCTCATTATATGTTGACACCTCTTCATCAATACTATTTAAAAACAAAAGGTAGGAAAAAATAGAAAAAGCTTAGCATTACTCCTATTTTAATACTTTAAAAAAGCTGCACCTCTTTGCACGGTTTCACTGCCCGTCAATAAGACTTTCTCAGAAAGTTTTCTCATGAATACAACATTTGTTTAAAAAGTTGGTTTCTTTATTCTGACAAATAGGGTTATGTTTGTACAATTAACCCATTTTTAGTGAAGAAACTTTGGGTGAGATGGACCCACTCACATGCGCCTGCTAATCAAAAGTCAAATTTATATTTGATTGACCGAATGCAAAAAATAAAGTACAATCTATGAATACGAGTCGGTTAGTATTTAAAATATTGATTCTACCGTTAAAAAAGTGTATGTATGTAGTTTAATGTATGAGATAAATATAAAAAGAGTAAAAGAAAAAATATCATGTAATACGCTCCCATCTCCCATTAATGGAATTATTATTTTGGTCAATTAGAAAATCAAATAACAAGTTGTGTGATTCATTTACTTTGACGTCTGTTTCTCAATTTAAATTATAATTCATTTGATTTCCAACCCAAATATAATTCTTTGTTTTAAAAATAATAATAATAATAATAAATATAACAATTTTGACAAAAAAACAGAGGCTTAATTGTATATAAAAGTTAATTCAAAATTTAAAAACAATATAAATTGATTTTTATTTTCAAGTGTTACAATAATTATTACAATAGGACTGTCGGGACATGTCGAGATCAAACACTATATGTGTGGTCCGAATACTTACTCTCATAATAGGAGATAACTACTTCTACAACTAGGGGTGT
The DNA here is from genome assembly GCA_033220585.1 of Dipteronia sinensis. Lineage (NCBI taxonomy): Eukaryota > Viridiplantae > Streptophyta > Magnoliopsida > Sapindales > Sapindaceae > Dipteronia > Dipteronia sinensis. The sequence continues at coordinate 8,579,511 of CM065644.1, read as the reverse complement.
ACAAAAAAACCGCCAAACCAAACCAACCCGACCCATAAAGTTTAGGTTAGTTCGATTATAAATATAAAGAATGAGTGGTTCGGTTTGTCCAAAAGACAAACCGATTATAGGTGGTTCGGTTTGGGGTTGAGTGAAATAATTCATCAACCCAAACCAAACCATATATTTTAGAAAGTAAAACTAAAATATAAAATTCGCATTCGTTTTCTATTCAGTCTAGATTTTATAACTTTTACCGATAACTTTCTTTTATAGTTTTTTTATTTGTTTTTATACAATTCTGTTATATATTTATATACATACGTACTGTAATTACTCGTTTGACTTTTATGTTCTTCCTTTATATATATAATTAATATTTTATGTTATGATTTTTTTATATAAATATTTTTTATAATATAATTTTAAAAAAAAATTGAGTTCAAATCTAAACCGATAAACTTATCCAAACCAATCCGAGCTTTTTTGGTTTGGTTTGGTTTGAATCGATTTGAAAAATCACATTGGTTTGATTTGGTTTGATTTGGGTTGAAATATAGTCAAACCGATCCATATTGATTTGGTTTGATATCGAGCTTCAACCCAAACCAAACCGAAAACGCACACCCCTACCCACAACCTGAGAAGAAAACTCTCTATATATGCTTATAAAATACGTATGGTGAGAATTGAACCCCTCACCACATATGTAAAAGAGAGGTGCACTACCAAAAGTTTAGTAAAAACTTTAAAATGTAACTTAATTTATTCATATCATCTAAAGTATAAATTGCACCTTTTTGCAAATTCAAATTACTAATTTTTATATAAAAGTCATTTGTCCTTTAGAGATCTCCTCTTTATATGAGAGATACATTTGAAACCGTGCTGTGCTTGTAGAATGGCAATGGTAACGTTCAAAATATAATAATAATAATAATAATAAACCACTATAATAAGAGTAACGAACTAAATTCGGCAATCACACTTTATGATTTCTTAAGTGGGGTCATTATACAAATTTACCCTAGTTATATGTATAATAACATAGAAGCCCATAAAAAATCATAATAACACTCATACCCCTTGATTTGTTGACTCGCGGTTGATCATATGTTAATCACCGTTTGTCTGTCATAAAAAGGGGCAATGTTGTCTTTTTATAATAAATAAACAATAAATGAATATAATAAAATTAAATAGTATTTATTTCGAATCAAATGTATTTTAAATTAGTTTTCTATTAAACCAAAAAAGGGACTCTGAATCTTGAATACTTAATTTTTATTAAATAAATAAAATAAATTGAACCAAAAAAAATACTATTTAATAGAATACTATTTAATTTTTATTATTAACCCATAATACATTTCTACGTTTATCGATTAAACCAAAAAATACATTTGATTCTTATTAAATACTATTTAATTATTATTATATTCATTTATTATTTATTTATTACAAAAAGACAACAGTGCCCCCTCTCCATGACAGACAAACGGTGGTCAACAGTTGGTAATCCGTGAGTCAACAGGTCAAGAGGGTGCGAGTGTCATTACGATTTTTTATGGGTTTCTGTGTTATTAAACATATAACTAGGGTAAGTGTGTGTAATTACCCTTTCTTAAAATGATTACTTTAAATCGAATTATTATTATTTATTGGGTAGTGTTAACCTGTGCCCTTAGGACACATGTTAAGACACTATAAATATAAAGTCAAAGTGTATTTATTGTGATGTTTATGTATTTATTATAATTAAAAGCAATAAATACAGTTTTAATATTTCTATTTATAGTATCATAACCCTTATTTATTTATTAAATTGATAAAAAAAATTCCCAAAACAACTAATAAAATTTTAATTAAAAACAAAATTACGCAACACTTTCTGCAGAGAGTCTTGGGTAGTTGGGTGTATCTGATGCACCATGCATCTCCCACCCTGATACTGCCACATCAGCAACTTTACTGATGTGGCAGTATCAGGGATGCATGGTGCATCATGCTGTACCCAAGTTTTAGTCCACTTCCTGTCAACTGTTCCCGGAGGCCGGAGCACAAAATCTTTCGTTTGTTCATTCATGTCACTGAAGAGGAGCGCCAAGGCAGAATATGCAATTCAAAGCATCAAAACAGCGAATGCTCTCTCCTCTCCATTTACAAACCCACTTCAAATTTCTTCACCAAAATCAAAATCCAATGGCAAAAACACTGAAAAGAGCCATTTGTTGGATCCAAACCAGTTCCAGTATCACGTCAGGCACCAGTGTAGATCAGGTACAATCAACCCCAAACAAGCGCAAGAATACTTTCATCAACTCATCCAAACCAAACCCACTCCTCTGATTGATATATTTAATCATTTATTCACTTCACTTTCCAAACTCAAGTGTCATCATGTAGTGTTTTCAATGTATAGAAAGTTGAATTGTAGAGAAATTAAGCCCGATATGTATACATTGAACATTTTGATCAATTGTTGTCGTCAAATGAGGGAAATAAATTATGGGTTTGGTGTATTTGGTGAGATTATGAAGAGGGGTTTTGAGCCTGATTTGGTTACAGTTAGTACTTTGCTAAGAGGGTTGTGTTTAGACGGTAGAGTTTTTATTGCAGTTGAAGTGTTTGATAAAATGACTGAGATAAGATTTCAAAGTAATGAATCTATATGCGGGATTCTTATTAATGGCCTTTGTAAGATTCGCAAGATCGATTTTGCTATAGAGTTGCATAGGAGGATGATATGTGAAGCAAATGTGATCACTTACAGTGTGATTATTCATGCTCTCTGCAAAGATGGGTCTGTTGATGAAGCAATAAAAATGTTCTTTGAAATGATTGGGAAGGGAATTTTCCCTGATGTCGTTGTTTATGGTTCATTGATTAATGGGTTGTGCAGTTCGAATAGATTGAAGGAAGCTGTTGATTTTTTTGATGAGATGGTCGGTAGAGGAATTTCTGCAGATTTAGTCACGTATAACTCATTGATTCATGGTTTTTGCAAAATGGGATTGTGGAAGGAAGCCACAAGGATTTTCGATAGAATGTTGGAACAAGGGATTTCGCCTGATGTTGTAACATTCACAATTTTGATAGATTGTTTATGCAAGACGCGAAAGGTGGGAAAGGCAAGGGAGGTTTTTGATTTGATGATTAGGCAAGGGAAGGAGCCTGACTTGTTCACTTATAATTCACTGTTAAGTGGATTATGCTTGGAAGGTCAATTGAATGATGCTGAAAAGCTGTTTAAGTTGATAGTGGATAGAGGTACTTGAGGTCAATGTGTTTAGCTACAATGTAATGATTCATGGCTATTGCAAGAGTTGGAAGATTGATGAAGCAATTCACCTATATCAAAAAATGCTTCGTAAGGGATTGAAGCCCAATACGGTAACTTACAACTCGCTTATAGCAGGACTTGGTGAGGCTGGGAAAGTAAGAACTGCGAAAAAGCTGTTTCACGAGATGTCTACTGTTGGTCTATCACCAATTTTATCCACATACATAGTCATGTTAAATGGACTCTGCAAAAATGGTCATATTGAGGAGGCAATGGATCTGTTCAAGTCCCTCGAGAGTTCTAAATATGAACCAAATGTTGAGATTTACAGTGTGCTTATTGAAGGGATGTGTAGAGTAGGTAGGTTAGACGAAGCAAGAAAAAAATTCAATGAAATTTCGGAGAAAGGATTAGTTCCTGATGTTGTAACATATAACATAATGATCAATGGCTTCTGTAAGAAAGGGTTGTTGGTCGAGGCAGATGAGTTGCTTTTCCAAATGGAAGAAAAGGGATGTATACCGGACTCTATTTCATTCAGTACCATCATTCAAGGTTTTCTCCGAGAAAATGACATCAATCGAGCAATGCAGCTTCTTGAAAAAATGCGGAAGAGGAACTTGTCACCCAATGATGCAGTCACTTCTATGCTCCTGCACCTAGTCCTGGTTGATGCTCGATGTCATGCAGCCCTTGAGTCACTTCCCAGTGTTCTCCATGAGAGAAGATAGATGTTAATTATGTACAATGCCGGGACAAAGGATCCCACTAAATCATTAACTTTATTTTCCATGAGTTGCCATTATTTTCATCTATGACACGAAGTTCAATTCCTTTTTCCTCTTCATGTTCTTGTAAAAATGTTTAGATTTGGTTTGTGTAAAGTTGTATACCAACCACCGTGAGAGGAATAGAATGTTATGTTCTCTAGCTAGATTTTTCCTGTGTGCAGTCTAGTTACTAATTGAATTCCGCTTAGAAAGTTACAATATAGTATTTTGTGTGTCAAACCATAATATGTTGACCGAAGAACCAAGGAAACCAAACTGAGAAAACTGTTCCAACAACTATAAATATTCAAACTAACATCTTCTGAAGAATCAAAGAAATAACCTCTGCTGAATCTATAACAGGTTCCTTGAGTTCAAACTGGTAAATCAAGTTTTACCATAAACAAAGCAAAATGTCATGATTTCATCTGCCTGTCAGTACTCATTATTCAGCATCACATAGATAAATCATAAACGAGTGCACTGAATAGCTGTTCCAGTTAGCAAATCTCTCTTTGTTAACACCTCTCTATAAAACTCGGTAAATGTGTTGCAAAATTTACATTAAAAGTTTATTAAGAAGAAACTAACATAATGAGCAAGATGATGGAAAAGAGTCTGATTTGAACAGCTCATTGACTAGTTAGATGCTATTTGTGTGTAATCCTCTTTTGTCCACGTGCACCGCTGGCTAGAGCACCCTTTGAAGAGCTTGCAACATCTTTCACGGCTTCTTTGTCACTCTTCTCATCATCACTCCCTTCATCAAAGCTGTCAGTTTTGTCCGTGGACTCTTCCTCTTCTTTTGTCAAATTTCCAACAGATTTCTTGTTTGAAAGTTGTTCTCGAAGCTCTCTAAGTTTCGCTTTCTTTGAATTTAAGACACCAATGAACTAACAATAAAAAATGAATCCAAATTAGTCTAGTTCAAGACACCAAGGAGTCGAAATTACATATGATGCTTCAAAGATCCTACCCATCCCTTCATCTTCATACTTAAAGCACTCAGAATTATGAAATAATTTAACTAAACCAAATGAAAATTTGGAAACAAAAAATTGAGAAATTTAAAGAAATTCTTTTAGAACTCAGCAATGATATAGTTAATTAAGCAAAAATAAAATTTGAAAAAGAAGTTTCCTCACAATCATCCGATCCTCCCTAGTCATCGTGGTTTCCTATAAAATAGATTTTCATCTTTTGGTTTTCCACTATATCCCTAGTTACATAGTACATTGTTAAAAAGAAAAATGGGATGCAGAAAATTAGGAAACTGTCTCATTTATCTTTTACTCCCTACTTAACCTTCTTGAATGGCTTACCCAAAACCATGCATTACACCAACAACACAGTATTTATTATAGAACTTCTGCTATCAAAGTTTCAGGTAACAGGTCAGCATATCACCATGAACCTATAAAATTAAAATATAATAGTTACAGCGTAGAATATGCAGGTTTCCAAAACCTAATCTGCAAGCCCATCAGAAATTAATAGTCAACATTGGGAAAAATAACTAGCTGACCCAAAGAGAGATGGAAGATATTTGAACACATGATGCACAAGACAAATGGAATTTCATCAAATTGTCAGAGCCAGTCTGTTAGCAAACATTTTCTTATGGTCAAAAAACATGAGAAAGGAAGTCTAATAGAGGAAAGTATCAATTGAAGATGGCCAAAACGTATGCTTGCAGTTAAGCAGTTAAGAAGATCTTCAACTGAAATTAAGATACACCCTTACTTCATTTCCTAAATGAAGAACAATGTGATTAAAGAAATACAAATCTACTACAACAGCAAAGAAACATGTCAGACATCTCAACTACTCACCTTTGAATAGATTGCAGATTCGAACTCCACCTTCTCATTACTAAATCTCTCACTCTGCGCTAAACACTTCTCAGCCTCCACTTTCAGCCTCTTATAAGATTGATCTTTTCTCACGACTTCATCCTATAACACATTATTATAAAAATAAATAAGTAAGTTATAATTTCATACAGAATTCCAGTGCTGAATCGACTGATATGTACAATAAATCTGTACATCACTGTAAGTCAAAAGTCAAAACAACAAGAAGATGAAGGGAAAAATGTCTTATTGTTTCTTGCCAAAGATGTATACCATTTATGCATAGTTCATCCGTGAAAAGATGGTTAAACTAATAGATGTGATCACGCAAAATTTCCTAAAACAATTGACCAAGTCTGTACTTGTACAAAAAGTATGGATGGAACTCAAGCAGCAAAAGCCAGTGCCTGTTAGAACTTTCCCAAACAGTACAACCTTTCACCAAAATAATTGAAAGTGACACTGGTTTTTATGAACCTCTAAGAACTCTAAAACTTGTTACTTGTATCGAAACTGTCCATGATAAAACATAAATAATAACAATCATAATTGTAATAATACTCCAAAAAAGTCTTAGACCACCTTCAGAGGAAGAGAACTATAAAAGATAGTCAATTTATTCCACATGAAACCATTTTTACGAGACGTTTTACATGATACATAAACAAAAACCAATCTAAAGCACAACCATTGATCGGTATGATTTAAACAACTCCATTCGTTTCTTTCATTTTTATTGCCCTTTCAACATTAATTAAAACATATAAAAGCAGTTGAAGTATAATGCACATCATTTACACATCTAATCCAGAGTATAATTGTTTAAAGTCACAACCTTCAATTCAAAGTTAATACTAAAATAAAAAGTTTAAATTGGAATGTAAATGGCATAAAAATTGGAAGAAGCTTACACTGAGCTTAATGTTTTCATCCATAAGGAAGTCCAAAAGTCCGGCAGTGATTTCTTTGCTATTAGGGGGCCGTCTACATTTCCACCGCCATTCGAGCTTGGTCCCTTCCTTCTCAAAAGTCCATGACAACTGCAATACATCAAACCATCACACAATCACATATTATATTAAAAGAAGAAAACCCAATTGAAATCTTCAATTATTGAAAAGAAAAACTAACTCTTTTGTGGCCATCAGCAGCATCAGTGAAAGTGTAAATGGAGCAGGGCATTTGAAACCCTAAATATCGCTCGGCCAAATTGATGTATTCGGAGACCGGTTGGTCCCACTGCGCCGCTCTATCGCTCACCTCCTCTTCAGTGGCTGAAAAACAAAAAGTGAATTTTGAGAAATTAAAAGAAAGAAAGAAGCATGAAAGAAATTACCGTTGCAGAGCCAAGCGTTGAGGCCGTCGGAGATGGAGAGGTCAAAGTGGGAATTGAACCAAGTGCCCTTCACGAAGATGGGTGCGGGACTGTTGGGGATCTCCAGCTTTAGACATGTATGTCTTCTTGTTGTCGTCGTCGTCTCCATTTTTGTTCACTTTCTTCTCCAACAAGCTTGCAACTCAACAATTCGTACCATTTTTACCGTAACAAAAATAAAAAACAAGTAAAGTACCATTTTACCCTTACTCCCCTAATAGAGTGATCGGGAGGTTTATAAAATAAAAGCATCTTTCTCTGCTCATTCAATAACAGGTGAAAGAATATTAAACCATGAAAAAATGTCAATCATGAAATCAATAAGTCCCTGTTGATGTGAAAAATAACTGCCTGGTCTGGTTACTCTTGCTATACATGAACTGCTCTTTAGTTTGGGTTCTAAATCAATCCAGCAGCAATATATATTCAATTAAAAATCCCAGAAAATGAAATTGATGGAAAACCTGAAATGATTTTCCAAAATATTTATTAAATTTATTTACTAAACATTCGAAAATTACTACAAGCAGTGGGTTTGATCATTCCCAATAATAAAAATAAATAAAAACACATCCCAATAATGATGACAGAATTATATTGAATCAATAAGAAGAAGAAGAAGAAGAAGAAGAAGAAGACACAAAAATCCTAATATGATCCAAAAAGGTGAGATTCTGAGGACGATCCTTCCTCTTCACATACCCTTTGGCTTCTTTCTCCGAATAACAACAAAGCCCCATCTTCTCGCTCTTCCTCCAAAGCTCCTCATCGTAACTAGTCTCCGCAAAATACGCCTCCGCCGCCGCAGTTACCGATTCTTGATTCTCCGGCGTCAGCTGAATAGGGAGCCGTTGGTAGTGACCCCGTGTGGTGCCTTCGAGTTCGTCGACTCGACCGAGGCCGTAGGAAGAAACGGCGTAGAGCTCGCCGGAGACACGGTAGCCGGAGCCCGGGATGTTGAGGAGGAAAGGGACCTTGTAAGGACCGCAGACAAGAGGGTATTTTTGGAAAGTGGTGTAAGTGCCTTTGAAAACTGCATCACCTGTTCGCATTAGATCTTGAAGCAATGTGTGGTTTGAGAATCCTCTCTTTAGGGTTCCGTACGTGAAGATCATCGTTTTACATTGCTTCTCTGCTTCGATTCCCATGACTGCCTGATCGATCGATCAATGATATATAGTTGGCATTTTATATTTATAGGAAGACCAAATTCCCAAAAGTTTTAGGAATTAAGGGGTGGGAATGACAATCTTATCCCCACATATACGTATCGGATACATGAACGGGTATGAATCTCAAAACTTAGACCCGCTACGGTATAGGTATAGCTGAATAGGGTAAGTATATTAATTTCATATACATACACTATCAACATACATACCTTATCCACGTGCCTGCTAAAACAACAATATTTTTGTGATAAAGTAGAAAACTAAAATAATTTTGGAAATCTACTAGGAATTTTTTTTTTTTTTGGTTTTAAATATTTAATTTTTATTAGTTTGGAGAAGTTTAATTGGATTTTAATTTGTACTGTGGTTAACTTGAATGATTATTTGGATTTTTGGATTTTAATTTGTATTGTGATTAACGAATTTGAAGGTTTATTTTTATTTTTGTGGTGAAACTTTGAATTTTATTTTATTATTGTGTTGAAACTTGGAAGATTATTTTAATTTTAACTAAATTTCCCATAAATTTGTTTTGTCATGTAATTAACATGGTTTAGAATGCTTACTAATTTTTTGTTAAATAATGATTACAAAATCTTATAAATATCATATGTGACAGGACAACACTACTGTGAAAAAAAAATAATAATAATAATCATACGACAACAGTGGTTCCACACATAACAAAACTACAAATAATTGTGTCAGATGAGCATTTGAAGGCCACGTGCAAGTGTGCAACCCCAATCACACTATAATATATAGACTATAGACTATAGTGGACTACTACTGGATACTGCTCTACTACTACATTAACCACAGCATTATCAAATATCAATATCGGGACATTCCCAGAAAATAAATCATGTCGTCAAGATTCTGTCACTCTTCCTCTCTCCATCTTCTGATTGGTCTCTTCATTTTCGGTTCCATCTCTGCAATCTCAGCTCATGAGAATGAAGACCCAACTATCAAAACCATGGAGGCCTTCTCTGGCTACCCTATTCATGAATCCAACTCTCTTGTCTCAGACTTTGTTTCTTCACTCTCTGTTGAAACTCAAACTCTCCAAAATCAGGTCTTGACCATGCTTGTTTTTTCATGGAGAGTTCAAATTATATGGAAATTCTTTTTTTAATCTAACAAGTTATTTGTGTGTGTGATTTTTATTTTTTTGATTATTAGATTGATGAGCTTTCAACTTTCTCGGATGCACCTGCCCCATCAGTTACTAGGATTCTGTACACTGAGAAGGATGTATTGGCCCGCAGGTAATAATCTATTTGAAGTTACAGTTCTTGATTATGTTTTAATAGTCTCTGCTGTTGATAGAAGTTCTAATTTTTAAATTGTTTTTGATGGCTTAACTTGTCTTTTGTAGTTGTTGTTTCTTGTATAGTGAGATTTTACAATATTTGATTTTGGTGATGTTTATGTAGACTCAAGAGTCATCATTTGTGCCTTGCAATGAGTTTTTTTTTTTTTTTTTTTAATTTTATTATTAAATATTAACCACCCTGTGTAAGTAGGATTTTAATTCATGTACTTATATACAATGACAAGAGAACTTACCAGCTAAGTCAGTTGGTACCCACAAGAAAATGAAATGAGGATATGTTTAGTGTTTTTGAATTCCGAATCATTTGGGTTAGGACTTGAAAAATTTAGAGTGTAGCTGTCTGATTGTTTCTGCAGAGATATGTGTGGCTCTTTATTATGTAACGGTCCATTAATATGTAGATATGTATCTAGAACAAGTTCTGTTTCTTGATAGATGAATTCATGCTTTCAAGTTCTAAGTAACCTGGAGTTGTAAAATATTTTTGGCCATTTCTGTAGTAGTCAACTTGGAGTGCTATTTAACCCCATGGATTCAGATTATATGAGTAAGTATATTTGTTTGTCACACACATAGTTACATGTATATATATATACACACACACACACAAGTGGATTAACATTTTCTATGTGATAATACAAATGTATAAAGCTATGCATATTCGCAACTAATGACTTAAGGGCTCCAGTACTGATGTTGGCTTGTTCTCAAAACTGTTCCATTTGCATAACTATGTGTCTAAAAGACTGAAAGAAGAATAATTATAGGACCTTTGATGAATATTTGGAATTATATGTGCTTGGCGTGGCTGCTTATATCATAAAGAGTCCTGATGTCTATGTGATTCTGTTATTGTCTTCTCTCGTGTTTTCTATTTATTTTCAAAAGAAAATATTTGTGGAGAAATATAATGTTAAATTTTTATATGCTGTTTCTTTCCAAACTTCTCTTCTATTCATATTAACTATTTTATTTGCAGGTACATCAAAAACTTGATGGGGCTCGCTGGTCTTTCTGTTCGAGAGGATACAGTTGGTAACATATTTGGTAGATGGTGAGATGTCATTTTCATTAAGAGTTTGCTTGTCACAAGTCATAACTTGTTGGGCTCTTTAAATAAACTCAATTTAACTCATGAAAACCCAAGGCCTTGCTAGTTGCCCAGAACAGGCGTTCCCAGTTACATTATTATGTTATTAACATTATTATTAAGGAATATAGTCCGAACCATGTATAAAACCATCAAGGATCAATAAAACAGGTATTATTTGGATTTATATAATTTTAGTTGGTGCTGAATCATTTCTGCATGTTCTTTGACTCATTACATTATATAACAACATTAATGATTGAATCTTAGCATGCTACAGAATTCCACACCTCATATGTTGAGATTTCCTTCTTTCTTCCCTCTAGGCTTATTGGTATTGTCCGTTGGAGAGTTTGGCCATGTTTGCATCAGTATTATCCAGTTCGTTTGTTTCATCAAACCACATTTCACTATGTTCTCAGTCTTGCTTTCTATTATGCAGGATTGGTGATGAACCAGAGCTGCCTCCAGTTGCAACGGGTTCTCATATTGATGCTATTCCGTACTCGGGCAAGTATGACGGAGTCATTGGTGTTCTGGGTGCAATAGAAGCCATTAATGTTCTAAAAAGGTAAAGACTTCTTGATTGATATGAATGCTGGTCTTTAATAAAGTCAAGGGGATGTGGATGTTAATTACCATGATATGGTGTTTCTTTATGAGGGGGTTAGCATGCCTGAATTAGCTCTAAAAATTTCTTTCAGTGCGTATCATTGACTATAAATGTAATTCATATGCATAATTTCAATGCATTAATGGGTAAATCTGTCGATTTTGAGTATGTTTTATTCAGCTTCGAACCAGTGTGGTTCCTAACCATGGTCCCAAGCTACCGAGCAAGAGATATGAACCATTTTTCATCTTAAATATTGTATCAAAGACACTATGGTCCTCTTAGAAATTGGATCATAGCTACATGAATATCATAAAATTGTTATGTTTTTCTTGCATTATTCTTTCTGTTCCCAGTTAGATTATAATCACAAACTAAAATTTCGAATGATTTGCTATGTCCTTTTAACATTTCAAACCATACAAAATGTTCTGATTTTCAAAAATAAGAAATGCTTGCTTATGTCATCTCAGTTTGTTTCATATCAGTGTACAGTAGTATAGTACCCACTACTTTTGGTCGTTGCTATGCTGACTGGGACTGTAACAGGTCTGGGTTCAAGCCTAAAAGGTCACTGGAGGTTATCATGTTTACCTCAGAAGAGCCTACACGCTTTGGGATCAGTTGTTTGGGAAGGTTAGCACTTCGTCACTTGTACTAGGATTAATTAAACAGTTCATGTCTTTCATTTGTTGACGGTGAGCGGGTTTTTGAAAATCGTAACTCTATAATACGAGGTTCCTTATGTGTTATTTTCATTGTGCAGCCGTCTATTGGCAGGGATTGAGACACTTGCAAACAATCTGAAGTCAACAGTTGATGGTCAAAATATTTCCTTTTTAGATGCTGCCAGATCTGCTGGTTATGCAAATGATCAAGACGACTTATCCAGTGTGTTTCTGAAGAAAGGAAGTTACTCCGCCTTTATTGAATTGCATATAGAGCAGGGGCCAATTCTGGAGGAGGAAGGTTTGCTGCTGTTTACTGCTAATTTTACCTAGTGGCCTCAATTTCTAAGTTCCTGCTAATCCACCTTATATTTCAATCCAGGTATATCTATTGGTGTAGTTACTGCCATTGCAGCACCTGCAAGTATAACAGTAGATTTCGAAGGCAATGGAGGCCATGCGGGTGCAGCCTTGATGCCAATTAGGTAAATGTTTTTCAGCTTTCTTGAATAACATGCATATCAACTATTCACCTACGTTTTTTAAGAGTTCCCTAATCATATGCAGTTATATCTTATCTATCTTTCATCTACATGATAAGTTCCTGCATTGTTGCAATTGTCTGAACAAGACATTTTTTGAGTATTTCCAACCATTGAAGATCCTTCCAGTAGGATGACTAGTGCTAACAAATGAAAATTGTACATGACAAGTAAATCTTTTCCTATGCAGACAGTACACTTATACCTGCTTTGATGAATCTCTAGAAAATGTGATCACTTTCATATTTCCCTTATTTTATTAAGCTTTTTCGTTCATGGCCCATAATATTTGTTTGCATCATTTGAGACAGAAATGATGCTGGTCTGGCAGCTGCTGAATTAGCGCTAGCTGTTGAAAAACATGTCTTAGAATCTGGATCGATTGATACCGTTGGTACAGTTGGTATGTCATATCCCTTTTCTACCGCCTAAACAAAGAAATTTATTGTATTTGGCAGTTCATCTTGCATCATATTTGTACATATTGTATGTGGAAGTCATCTTTCATCATGTAATATTTAACTTTACTTTGTCCATCTATAGAGCTATAATTTAACTTAACAGTTCCTTTTTCGTAAGGTATCTTGGAGCTACATCCTGGTGCAATCAATAGCATCCCAAGTAGATCACACCTAGAAATTGGTACGTTTTTTATGGTAGTTTGAGTTTTTCAGGTGACCATGCAGTTTATGAGATATGTATTGACATTGTTTTTCTGAGTAGAGTATAAAATTCCATGAAGCTTGTATTAAATCCTTCATGTTTTGAGTCTTAACAAATTAGTCTGCTGTCTTTACCAATACAAAAATTCAACTACAGTAGACTTTGATTTATTTGATTTTGTACTCTCTTTTTTTTAATATTCTTTTATCTATCTTTTGGCAGACACACGAGACATTGATGAAAAGCGAAGAAATACTGTGATTGAGAAAACCCATCAATCTGCAACTACAATAGCTAATAAACGGAGGGTCAAGCTATCAGAATTCAAAATCATAAATCAGGATCCACCAGCCCTTTCTGATAAATTGATAATTGAGGCAGCCGAAACAGCATCAAAGGAGCTAAATCTAACATATAAGAAGATGATAAGCAGAGCTTACCATGATTCACTTTTTATGGCCAGGTATGTAGAGAGAGAGAGAGAGAGAGAGAGAGAGAGAGAGAGAGAGAGTTAATCTCAGAACCTTTATATTGGACCATCCAAGTATCATGCCTAGAGAAGTGATTAGATGTAATGATCTAGTACATTGAAACATGATGAACACTGTTATTAAATTCTCCCGGGCAGCGACATCAAGTGTTGGATACCATGCTAAATAATGTACACAGTCATTTATAAAGTTTCTGCTAAATAATACAATAGACAGTCGGATAAAATCTACACAACTTCAGATGTTTTCTCTCGTTTAGTGTATTCAATTCCTACCAGGGCAAAGCAAACACTATATTTGGTAACACTTTCACTGCTCTTTTGTTTTTCGTAACTGCAAACTGCTTCTGATTATGAATTTTCACATTCTCTCAGGATATCTCCAATGGGCATGATATTCATTCCTTGTTACAAAGGTATGAGCACCTTTCTCTTATTTTTCTTAATCAGCTGATAGCATAAAATTGAAATAACAAGTTAGATTTCATCAGTTAGTGATTTCGAGGGAAGCATCTTGATTGCCACCAAAAGAATTATCTTCTGTTTTGGATACAGAACTCCATTTTCTTTCCTAATTATGTACAAGCTCATAGTAGTGTAGTGCAACTGTAAATATCTAGTCATGAATGGTCTTTATGCAGTAGGGATCTCCAGTGAGTTGATATTAACTTGTCACTATATGATGAAAATGAAGTGTAAATAACAAGCTAAATACATATTTCAAATTCATTGCATTTCCAGGGTACAGCCACAAGCCTGAGGAATTTTCCTCCAAAGAAGACATAACAAATGGGGTCAAGGTCCTAGCACTGGCCGTCGCCAAGTTGTCCCTGAACTGATTATTGTCTGTAATTCTTGTTAAGTAGCTAAAAGTTATCATGTAGGTTCTTCTTTGCATTACCCTTTGTGCCATAGGACTATTGTATGCATTATCTTCCATAAATGGCTTGATATAAGCTCCTTCCTTGTGAATTTCAATTATATAAGACGTTTAATTGAGGAAGCCATGTTGGAAATTCCACATTACTCTTAACTTGGAATGCTTGCTTTTTTGGATGTAGTAATTCACTCAAGCAATTAATATTCTTGTGTATATTTGCATAGTAAGAGAGAGAGAGAGAGAGTAAAAACCTCTGAAGTTTTATTCCTATGATTACGCAGCGAAATGAAACGTTACACATTTACACTTTTCTATATGAGACAACAGCACTGTAATTTGGTTTAAAAACTGAGAATGAAAACAGAACAAAGCAAAACACATAGATGCTCAGGTTACACTAGACCTTCTCCCACTCAACTGTCAGTCACAGAGTCATGTTAGCAGAGTTGCTAACTGGAAGTAGCATACCACATTATACCCCTAGCTACCCAAAACTTGTAAGGTTGAAAGAAGAACCATCAACAGCAGCAGACTGCAGAAATGAAACTCCTATGTAAACTGCTTTGTTATACCTAGCTACCGAAAACTTGTGAGGTCGAAAAAGAACATCAACAACAGCAGACTGCAGAAATGAAACTCCAATGTGAACTGCTTTGTTATCCCTAGCTACCAAAAACTTGGAATGAAAAAGAACATCTACAACAGCAGACTACAGAAATGAAACTCTTATGTAGCTGGCTCTGTCAGGCCTTCGTATCAGCCGCAGTCTTTAGGCCATAGCAGCATCATCATTAGTGATCTTGTCGAGTTTCTCAGCCTTCCCCATCACAATTTGAATCTGAGAGATACAAAAACAAACAAGAACTTGTTTGTGAACTG
Source organism: Dipteronia sinensis (assembly GCA_033220585.1). Taxonomy (NCBI): domain Eukaryota; kingdom Viridiplantae; phylum Streptophyta; class Magnoliopsida; order Sapindales; family Sapindaceae; genus Dipteronia; species Dipteronia sinensis. The sequence continues at coordinate 8,563,915 of CM065644.1, read as the reverse complement.
AAATAAGCAAAAAATGGACCAAACCCAACAGAAAATTCAAGCAATATTCCAACCTTGGCTTTCTGAATGAAGTGACCTTTACGGTCTTCCTTGTAGTCCACCGTAGATATCTTGACCTCTGTTGAATTTACCAAACACGCAATTCTCATCATTTTGCAATAACAAAAAATGTTTACTTAACAAACAACAGTGTGTGTGTGTGTCCTCCTACCTTTACTATTAGCTACTCCATCTCGTTTCAGAATCTCAGCAATTGTAACAACAGTTGGAATAGCTGGAGGATTAAATAAGGTTAGAAGTCAGCATATAATACCATAATAGGTGCTCACAAAATGCAGATTATAACATTGTTACTTGCATTGATACAGAGGAAACACATAATTAATTCCAACTAAACTCTCTTGTGATACACAATACATGGAGATCTCAGGATCAATATCATATCCAATACAATAATTGCATGCAATGTGTATATATCCAAAGAAATAGTTTGGGATTATCAATCAGACACAATGAGCAACAGATTGTAAAAGGGATTTAGGGAATTTTACCCATGCCCAAGGCAGAGAGCTCGATATCATTGTACTGCTTTATGTACCTCTGCAAATACACATAATTCACATTAATACACATTGGCCAATTTTCTTTCTCATGAATTCAGATCAATCAAAAAGGAACACTATTTGACCTAGAATTAATTGAGATAAAAATAAAGAATATTAAGGGGGAGATCTTTCTATAAACAAATATGCCGAGACATAAAGAAAACCCAAATCTTGATTAAAGAAATCAAACTCCAAAGAATCATATAGAGCACTATAGTCCTATTTTCTTTCTCATTTAATTTCTCAGCAACCAAACAGATCATCAATTGAACCAAGAAAGTGACAACCGAGAAAAAAGCAAAAACTAACCCATCCAGATTCTCAAGAAACACATACAACAAAGCATAAAGAACCAGTCGATTCTAAAGAATCCCAACTTTCCATAAACTCCTTACTTGTCATTTTCTTTTACACACAAATTTTCTCACCACCCAAACAAACCATAACAAATTAACAACCCAAGAAAGTCACACCCGTCGACAAGAACCTTAACCAGAAAAGAAAATAGATATATATAATACCTTAGCAAGACTGAGATAGAATACAAAGGGTTTCTTGGTGTTGGAGACTTGAATCCGGTTGCTCTTCTTCTTTTCGGTCCCCTTCTTCTTCTTCTGAGACGAAGAATCAGCAGTATCAGTGAGATTGGTCTCGCCGTGATCACCGGAATCATCGACGACGACGACCGCCTCTCCACTGTTGTTGTTGCTTTTGTTCTGGGCTTCCTCTTGCTTGAACTCGGCGCTCTCCGAAACAACCACAACACTCGACTCCATAGTCGCCAAGAAAGCTCTCTCTCTCTCTCTCTAGAATCTAGAATCTAGAATGCGTGCAAATGGCGGGAAAAGCTGTTCAGACTTTGTGCAGAGTAGTAGTGTGATTCTGAGATCCTCGGGTGGGTCTTATTATATATAGAGGTGGAGGTCCAATGAGGAACGGACGCGTGTTCGTCTTTGATTGGTTCGGGGTCTGTTGGCAGTTATTTTTGGCGGGAAGAATCGCGATGGTGTATTGAGTTGGTTACGCTTATCTGTAAAAAGCAGCTACCAATTGCTTGGCAGATTTTAACATAATTACATATTTACCCTTGCTTCTGTTTTATTTATCAGCTAAGCTCGGCCCATTAGGCCCATTAATCCCACATTAAAGTTCGTAGGATTCTAACAAATTGAGTTGGTTGCCTTTGGACATGAACCTAATCCCAAATTAAATCTCTAATCTGATACCATAGCAATGGGTTCACTCAGTTATCCCAATATTATATTTAGACACAACCCACTTAATTTTTGATTGACTTTATACACCAATCTCGTATCGAGTCATATTAGCCCATAAATGTTTACTTATATTCTTTTGATTTCCCTTCTTCTTCTTCGTTTTGTTGTTGATTTTGATAAACAAAAATCAATTTTATGTATTAAAATGCATCTTGACTCGGTGGCATGAGATTTCACGATCTTCATCAATCTATTAAAGATCAAGTTTTTGTTGGGGATTTGAACAGATGATCGCGGAAACGTTATGCCTAATATTCGCTCATAACTCATAGCAATTAACGTTAATAGCAGAAAAATAAGATGAGAGAAAATAAACCAATCAAAACACAAGATATACATGGAAAACCCAAATCGGGTAAAAAACCACGGGCCGTCAGGACGACAGAGAAAGTTCCACTATATGATAAATCGTTATAACCATATACTCCAGGATTCTCTCTCACACCTCAACCTCAAACCACGCTCACAACGCTCACAAGATCCTCATCAATAACCCCCCAATATCCCCTAAGTCTCCCCTGAATATCACCCACAGATCTCTAGCTTGATCCACTGATATTCCCCTGGATCTCTCCCCGGATATTCCCTTGGGTCTCTCACCCGGATCTCACAACTCTCTGATGTTATATGGTGTTTCTTGACTCCACACAAAATAACCTAATTACAAGGTCTATTTATACTAGTTATAAAGAGTTTAAGAGAAAAGGAAATCATACTCCTAAACATACAAGAATTACTTATTCCACATAAATACCATTTCCTATTTATGACAAGTCTTCTTGTAAAGAGTATTCCATTTCCTTCAAGCACAAGAACTTCCCAAAAGAATTACTTTCCTTTTTCGCTAAAGATTTCCCTTCACCTTGCATCACTTTCTGACCAATGCCTGGTGCACAATTATGGACCACTAGCAGCAACGTATCCTCTTCCATGGCCAGTGGGGAAAACTGCCAAAAGGATAAACATGTCTTTACATCACCCAACCCTATGAAAGACCTTTTGTCCTTGCATCACATACCTAGTGAAAAACTTGCTACTAGAATTGGGAGTGCTTTGCCGGATAAGCTTCACACCACCACCAGAAACTTCGAACTGTTCAATTTTTTTTTTAATACGTATACATGAGTTTTTTTTTAATATCGCTTTGTGTAACCCAGATTGGATCTCCATGACTTGTACATGCCACCACAAGCTAAAATTCTCCTTCATCTATATTCTCTTTTTCATCAAACCCTACCGAGTTCGAAATCGCTTTCAAGACGTATCTCCAATTCTCCATTGCTAAACCCATATTAGGCAACCATCTTCATCATCCCAATACCACCAAGTCCTCCATACGATCTCCTGTAAAGACTTGACACCGTCATCGCCGAACCATGAGGCTCTGATACCAATTGTTGGGGATTTGAACAGATGATCACGGAAGCGTCATACCTAATATTCGCCCATAACTCATAGCAATTAACGTTAATAGCATAAAAATAAGATGAGAGAAAATAAATCAATCACAACACAAGATATACTTGGAAAACCCAAATCGGGTAAAAAACCACAGGCCGTCAGAACGATAGAGAAAGTTCCACTATATGATAAATTGTTACAACCATATACTCCAGGATTCTCTCTCACACCTTAACCCCAAACCATTCTCACAACGCTCACAAGATCCTCACCAAGAACCCCCCAATATCCCCTAGGTCTTCCCTGAATATCACCCACGGATCTCTCACTTGATCCACTGATATTCCCTTGGATCCTTCCCCGGATATTCCCTTGGGTCTTTCTCACCCGGATCTCATCACTCTCTGATGTTACACGGTGTTTCTTGACTCCACACCAAATAACCTAATTACAAGGTCTATTTATACTAGCTATAGGGAGTTTAAGAGAAAAGGAAATTCTACTCCTAAACATACAAGAATTACTTGTTCCATATAAATACTATTTCCTATTTATGACAAGTCTTCTTGTAAAGAGTATTCTTTTTCCTTCAAGCACAAGAACTTCCCAAAAGAATTACTTTCCTTTTCCGCTGAAGATTTCCTTTTCCACGCATGCTTATGATTGACTACGATTCGGGTCACGGTTGTGCACCCGCTTCCTAAACCATTACAAGTCATTTGGAATGCACCGCGTTTCCTTCCGGAATCTGATTCTTCAGTTCTTCTTCGGTCTTCAAATCTCCCTCAAACACCATCTCCAACTTCCAAACGTTATCCCACGTCTCCAGGAAGTTTCACATCAGTTGATTCTCGTTTGGATAATATCGGGTTCACTTAAGAATACGAGCTAAAACTTAATAGTTTTAACACCTTATATGATCGATCTCACCATTGTTCATAAAACGACAATCTCATGTTGGGAGCCATTTTCTTCCCATTATGGAAGTGGCAACATCCAAGCGATGCCGTAGTGTTGGATCTTGGTAACACTCCGACTAGTTTAGTGTAAGATTTAAAAAAAATAAATTCAATTTGATGTATTGGTCAAATAATATATCACATACACCTACTCATACAACTAGAGAATCAAAAGTGGAGTTGTATTTAAAAAGACAAGATACCAACTTGAGCGAGAAGGCACCCACTAGTGTGAACCAAACTTATAAACCCCATAGAAGTCTCTCTAACAACAACAGATATACATCCGTTGAGGTTGAGGGCGAGGGCAATGTTATTGTAATGGAAAGATACTCTAAACCACCATCCATCAACCCTAGACAATAGGGCCCTCCTTTTCCATTTTAATTAATTATCATCAATTCAATAACATCATACACACTGACCATCAACTCCCATCAATTTTTTTTTTTAATATATATGCATGGTTACCTCAATTGGCAGTCCAACAAACCAACAATGATTGGCAGTCTCAAATATATATAATGCTACACGGGTGGTGAGGTTGTTATCGCTTTTGATATTTCATTATTTTTTTCTTTCTATGAGTTCATGTTTTTTTTATAAAATAAATAAATTAGTATTGATGTGAAATCGATTATAATGTTTAAAATATAGATTGACGGAGTTAATGATACATCAATATACCTTCGTATCCAACTTGGAGACAAATAACAAATATCATTAGAAATCTAATTTTACGGTATAACACATGTAACTGAAAATAAAAAAAAATCAGAAATAAAATAGAATGGGGATTGAAACCGGTGACGACCTCCTAACTCAAATGTGATGTCATATCAATGACCGTGAAAATCAAATACTTAAATTGATAAGTACATATCCAACTATAATATTTAGCACATTTATAGGATTTATGATACACCAACAACATATATATTCGTATGTGTGTTCAAAAACAATCCAACTTAGTCATATATCTTGAAATTCGATGCTTTTAGAGAGAATCATCAATGTACCTTGATGCGTGATACACTACAATGATGCATGCATGATACACATAGCTCCATAGAAGAGATTTCCCCGCTCTTAAAACTTGAACTTGATGTTAACATAATTCCTTATATAGCTATATGTGTTTAATGAAAAATGGTCCAATACTCCTTTAAAAGAAAATATTACTAAGAGCAAAGCATGGTGGATGGTGCCATTAACAATAAGTCAATAATAATCACAGATTTTGTTTAAATTAATTAAATATATATATATATATATATAAGTGACGGAATTGGAAATTAAGAGAAGAGAGATAATGACAAAGATGGTGGTCATCAATCATGTCCGTTGGCATGTACAATATCAGATGTGGAACCCATTTGCGATGATCAAATCATTCACTTCAATTCGAAGACTAAAGGCGTGATAGAGGGGTTGATCTGGGCTCCGCTGGTCACATATATTGTATTATTTATCATCATCCTTTCATTTTAATTTTTTTTTTATTTTGAATAAATAAATAAAAATTAAAAAGGGTACCCTCCCTTTTACTCCACTCACGACTCTCCACCCTACAACTTCACAATCACAGCTCATTAAAAGTTAAAACACACACACCTCCTCACAATTTTCCCTAATCTACGCATTATTGATGTTAATATCACAATTATCTACTAAATTTTTAAGATTACTACTATTTATTTAAAAACATTTATTTATATAATTAAAAGTATTTAAGGTACTATTGTTTTTGAAGAAAATAAAATAGACAATATATTAAACTAAACAAGCATCATTGGAGATCCTTTTTTTTTTATTATTATTATTAAAGAGATCTTTGATATCTTCCTAAACTATTTTATCAATACATGGAGAAACTTGAAACTTCTTCCGTACTATATTCTATAACTCATTTATAGTAGACAAAGTGACGAACCCATCTTAACTAAAGCATGAGCAACTTGATTGGCATGCATCTTTAACCGTTTTATATAATAACAAATTCTTAATTAATTAAAAAAATGTCAAATGCATCTTTAGGAATTAAGATGTTTTTTTTTATAAAAAAATTACAATTTTATACCAATTCAAATAGATCAGTGGCATGCCGAAACCAATAGAGATCAAACACTACATATCTACATACGCGGTTTTGATATCTATTCTCACAATCGAGATACTACTTTACTCCCACAATATATGTATATGTAAATGGTGAGACTTAAACCCTCACAACTAATATGAACGAGGAGATGCACACCACTCGAAGTAAGAGTGAATGTGTCGAATTAAGATGTACTCTAAAAATGCTTATAATACCTTTTCATCAAACTTTGATCTAATAAAACACCTTGGTTTAAAAACTTATTCGACTTTTCAGTGGTAACATATCTTGGCTTTTGAATTCGAATATCATGCTTGGCTGATGAATTTGATAATATATTGGCTTATAATATATATATATATACACTTGTAAATTGTAATATTTAGTTGAAATTAATAGAAAACACTTAATTCATATATTTAAAAAGTGTTCTCTAAATTTAAACACTTAAACACTTAAAAAAAACATTTAGTAGCTTTTAAAATAATAATAATAATAGTAACAACTACAAAATTTTAGAGTTAAAAAAGAATGACATGACTTGAATTAACCGATTTCATTGATATGGTATTAAATTAATTACTTATTATTTAGCCACTTCAACTTCTATTACTGTGTTCTTTTAAAAATCGTTTTCCGTTACTTTTGTTAAATAAGTTTATTCGAAACAAGTTTTTCTTTTTATATATACAAAGATATTCTCATATTCCGGTACCCAAATTCGATGAATAAAAAATGCAAGTCAAAACAAGGATAGTTGTTACAACATAGAATTGGTTCTCAAAAGAGACAAAGCATTTTAGATTGTCTCTCAACTCACCGAACAATGTTTAGGTGAGGTTGCATAATGTGAATTAAAAAAGTAATCGTGGGCAAATTTGGTATTAAAAAACAAAATAATAATAATAATAAAAGAAGAGCATTGATTAATTAAATTAAGAATAATAATAAGATGGTGTTAGGGCTTTATCAAAAGAGTTAAGCAGGAATAATCAAAGGTGGGGGCCTATGCAATAATTTAATTTTGGATGAAACTTCTTCTCTTTAATTGCTTTTTGATTAAGATATGAATATGAATTATATCCTATTTCACTAACTCATTTTTCTCTGTTATCACGTCTTCAAAAAAAAACAAAAACCTAATAATTATCTCACTTTGAAAAGGCTTGGATTTAAAAAAAATTATAATAAATTTCCTTTCATAGAGATGGAGTGACTTGTGACATTTGACTAACTAAGATATGAGATATGCATTAGCAGGAACTTCAAGTGAACCTGTGACTTTAATTGATGCTTAGGTCATCCTGATTTCTCCTATTTTGTAGCATAGTTTTGATTCATGAAACCGTTTATACTCCTTTGTTTAGTTGTTATTAATATTATATTGCATGGACAAGTGTTAATGTGTTGTATTATCAAGGCCATTGTTTATCGATGGTGATTTGAGTTCGAGTCTTACTATATTCATTTTATAAATATATGTAGATAAATTTTTATTTTATATTATGATAGTAAATATCTAAACTGCATACGTATTATTTGATTTCGACCGGTTCCAACCGACCTCTGTCTCGTTCGGTGTTAAATTTTTTTTATAAAAAAAATCAATGTTTAATGCTATATAATTAGATAAAAACAAAATTGAATAGATTTTCGAGTTTAAGAAGATAAAAATTTTGTTTTTTAGTCTATATTTAACTCTAGAGATTCTATTAATATATGTCATAAGGATCCATATTATATAACAACAAAAAGTCTTATAAACTCTATTAACTAACTAGTATAGTTCAAAAAATAAATAAATAAACAAATATACAAACTCAAGTAACTAGTAAGACAAATGTTGATGAATACAAGTGATTATTCACCACTATAATAAATTCGCGAATCTAATAGGAATTACCATCGTTGTATATTTTAGAATAACTATCAATTATGATGGTGGTTGAAATGCTTAAAATATGAGATTTTGAATGATATAATATACCAACAACATACTTCTTTCTCTCAATGAAATTATTTTTTTGTTAATCACTTGGAATCTACCTCCCAAATTCTTTTTGAAACAAAGGTTTATAATTTGCAATTGGTCAAAATTTGTTAGGTTTTTTTCAATGGATAGTGGCAGCATTCACCGGTATACTAGGCCACTTAGGTTATTAATAACATTATTTCACATATCAAAACAAAACATGGTCTAATATCTTGGCTTCTATTATTTATAAATTTTCTTTATTCATTTATTTCGATATTATACGTACCAAATGGAATAGAATAGACTATAAAACCATCTGCAATGGAGACTTAAATGTCTATTTTAATTCTCAAAATCATCTCCGGTAGTGTTTTAAATCGAGAGTTAAAATAGAACGAGAGTTATTTGAGTGAGTTGTATATTTATATATATAGTAAAGTGAGAGTGAAAGTAATATGGTAGAACCTATGTGTTGGATGAATTTAATAATGATATTTTTTGTTTTTTGTTTGGTCGGTTCCATGTCATAATTAAAAGATTAATGCGTGTGATACTGTTGGATTTGTCTATTATTGGAGATAGACAGATCAAATTTGTTGACCATTGGACATGAACAGATCATATTTGATGACTGTTAAAGATTGATGGTCTATAATTTTTCGGACATTAAAATTTGAAATAAATAAATTTTTTATCCTAAAAAAATTAGAAAAATCAGCAAGAAATCCAAAAATATATATATATATATATAAATACAAAAAGCCTTCCGACAGCTAGTTTCCCAAAATTGTCTATATATACTCAATTCTCACATAATTTTGCATCACATTCATCCGAGTTTAGGTTCCTAAATTTTCTAATAATATCAAACTCGGTAATAATTTATAAATATTTAAACATATTAAATATTAGTTCCATTTTAGAAGATCTTATTGAAAATTTACGATGACATTATGTTTATCAACATTAAAGTTTATAAATTATAATTTATTGATCACTTATTAAAAATTAAATCTAATTAAATTTGATCCAAAAATATCACTGTCAGATTTCACTCTCAACCTTTTTATAGTAAAAATACATGTAAATATCACTCTCGGTACTATTTACAATCCAAATATAAGTATAGCTTTTACTCTTTATCGAAGATGGGTTAAGACTGATTTTCAATTTTTACAAAGTGAGATTCAATTATAGTTTACCAGGATGGTTTTTACCTTTTAGTGTTTCTAAAAGATAAAAAATATAATGTTAAGAACATTTTGCAAAATTAATGAATGGTTTTTACTTTTTAGTGTTTCGAAAAGATTAAAATTTGAAATTATTACATGGAATGATCAAATGAATCCTTAAAAGGAAAAAAAAGTAAATGGCATTTGCCACCTTAATTGGATCCAAAAATGACCAAACGGGCTCAATGATGATATTAAAAAAAGCAAAAAAAAGCAAAAAAAAAAACAAATCTTATGACAAGATTGAACCAATTACCGCCTTAAAATAATCAAAAAAACATAAACGACAAAAAATATAGCGGGTTTGGTTTTCAAATCTCAAATAATTCCGTCAAGTAACGCCGTTAGCACCGACGGGGACAACACACTTGTATAAAAACTATAGTGAGTGACAGAAACAACAAAACTCTCACGCACACACACACACACAAACGCGAAAACAAAAACACGCACAGACACAGCTAGCTCGAAAAAACCCACCTCCAATTCTTCGCAGATCGGACCAAGACTGTGAGTAATTTACTGTTCTCGCCACTCCCTAGCTGTATCTGTTAACTCTTGATCTGCTCATCATTTGTATGCGTGTAATGTAGTTTGGATTCATGTATAGGTTTGTCAACCGATCTGTTAATGTCGTTTCTTGCTTGATTTTTGGCTGTTTGTTACTCCATTATTGCTTTGAAAGGTTTTGGTTTTGGTTGTATGAAAAGCTCTGTTTTTGTTGCTGGGAAAATGTGAAAATAGATGAGAAATCGATATTTTTTTTAATACTGTTTTTAGCTTAGTTAAGGTCAGGTTTCAAGCTTGACATTACAATTTCTTTTGTGTTGAAATGAATCAACATAATTAAATTAAAGTTTCGTTTTTGAAATTGGTTTCCACTGTTTTCAAAGCAAAAATTTCCTGGGTCAGAGCTGGATTGGGTTTTCAATTATCTGTGATTTGGGAAAACGATGCTGAGATTGATGTCATTCTTTACTTTATGTGTGAATTAATTTGTGAGCTTTTGATATATCATACGTGCGGGTGCGGTTACTGGTTCGTATTATGTGTCGATTTCTCATTAAACAAAGTTTATGATTAAATAGAACCAAATGGAGATAAGTGGTTCTGCTTTTGAAATTTGAATAAATTCTGTAGTTGGTGAATTCTTTATCTTTAAAATATATCAACAGGAATGTTGTTTTTAATTGTTTATGTCATATACCCTTATCTGGAAAGCAGTATTTGTTGTACTTAATTTTGCATATGTTCTTCTTTTTCTTTATTTCAAAAAACAAAAGATTTCTTGATTCTCGACTTTGTCTCCTTACGTCCCCACTTGGTTGGTTTATGTTTTGTTGAGTGTAATTGGGTATTGGGTTGTTTAGTTGGACTTTGTCATAATTATTGCATTAAGCACACCTACTTCTCTTTGTATTCTTCAGCTCTTATCCTCCTTTTGTGTGTCTTGACCATCATGATGTGGAAGGACAAATGATTATGTTTGGTGCTTCTATTTCTTAAATAATCGACATATTTTCGTGCTTGACAAATCCATCATGATTTACTTTCTAAAATATTTCTTCCAATTCTTGTTGTGGTCGAGCTCTAGTATCTTTGGTAAGCTCCTATTGTCTTTGGTAAAATCATTATACATGCTTAGTTGTCTTCAAAATGAGTTTTGTGTAGTGAGTACTTTTGTAAATGTCATGACTGAGTGTTGAGTAGATAAAAGAAACCATTTGGTTGATGGCTGCTTGGACCCAGGATAAACTTTGATTAATTTATGCCCACTGGACTTTCTGTAATAACTATCAACATAAGACTCAGACCAGGTTCTGGAAAATTCTCATATTCCTGGCCAAAATTTTGTACTAGGAACCTTAAAAGTCAGTTTGCAATATTATGTTTATATTATGCTTCCCAACCCTAATATCAAATCCACTTTTACGACTACCCTTAAGACTTGGTTCCGTTTCACAGGGAATGCATGCCACTCCACAATAAATTATGGCGTGTTAAGGATTCATAATGCTCCTAAGTTTTTTGTTTTCGAATTTTGATATTTCCGATGCTGAATTCTTAAATAATTTAGTTCTTCCATAATGTTTTTTTTTATACCCCTGGTTTACCCGTAGACTTATATTTTTTTTTAATTCTTAATAAAAGTGTTTTGTTTCCTATCAAAAATCAAAATTGAAAATTAGTTCTGCCATTTATCTTTACTTGTATATCATTTTATTCTGTCTATATTCCCCTCAAAGTTCAATGTTCAAAGAGAAGGGTGCTGGATTAGCATATTTTTGGTCCATCTAAAATGACTGTTACTTGAAAGATGGTTATCATACTTTGGTGCCAAGGTATTTTGTGGCACCTAAAAGATGTGCAAATTTGATACGATTTTGATATTTATACTTCTCTATTGTAGTGCTATGGGGATAGAAGTTACAGATGTTTGTATGGATAAGGAAGCTGATTGTGTCATAGTTTATTCCAATGGTGTTTCCCCAGACTCCGATCATGAAACAATTCCCAATCATAATGATCTTGAGGGGTCGTATGAGCATGTTGATGGAAATCCTGAACTTCAAAGTGGGGAAGAGAGTACTGAAGTAAAAGAATATGTAGTGAAAGAATGTACCAATGAAAACTCAGTTGAGATATCTGAACATGGTAATATAGATAAAAATAAGGGGGAGCAGAACATAGTAAGCTCAAACCTAGAGGCTGGCTTGCCTGGGGAGAGGGTCAAACCAGAAGACCTAAAATCAAAGGATATTAATAAGTCACAATCAGCTGTGAAGCATGCATCAAAAGCCACTGCAGGACATGTTCGAACAAAACACACCATTCCACAGCCATTTGCCCTGGCAACTGAAAAGCGTGCTTCATCTGGAACTCGTCCTGCTGTGACTGAATCTTATGTTGCTGCTGCTGGGAATAAAACTTCTAATGCAAATGGTGTGAAGCGTCTGAACACTAAAAAGCTAAATCAGGTAACTTCAGCTACTAAATCTAAATTTTTTATTTGTCTTTTCAATCCACTCTCAACCATTTATTTTGCTGCTTTTACATATGCTGCAGTCACCTTCATTAAATCCTCTTTTCTGGCTGCTGTAATAGTTCAAGGCAAGGAGAAGTTACTCTCCTTGTTCTTTAATTTATTTTTCCTTCTCACTTTACCACATGCATTTTACATGTCAAAATTGTTAAAGCCATATAAACTTGTTTCTAAAAATATTTGTTTCCGAACTTGTACGATAAATTTAAATTGTTATATAAAGATCACAATGAATCTCATGGTAACACGATACGCAACTTGTAGTACAAATTAGAATGAAACTTGTTTTGGTTAAGATTATGAGCTCGTATATAAATCATAGTAGTGATAAATTAAGGGTGATGAATCTATTTATAGCTGATCCAAGAACTTCTGTATGTTTAATGTAGCCACCTTTGGTCTCAAGGAAGCCATTGCAACCCAATAACAAGAAGCATCCTGATGAGGAAGATACTTTTTCTGTCGCTTCCTCGTATCCTTGTTGTCTCCAAGAATTTAGCTTGTTAATTTCTATGCTGTTATTGTTCTTTTTATTGTCTCTTGACTCTCTCTTTGTTTGAAACCAATGTCATCTCTTGACTATGCATAGCACTGCAGCATCTGCACGGACTGTTAAGTCCAGGATGGTTGTTGCAGCGGCTCCTTCTTTTAGATGCACTGAACGTGCAGAGAAACGGAAGGAGGTACTGCTCTTATCAATCAATTCCCTGTGAATTTTGTTTCTGTTTGATTTCATGTATAATTTGTTGTGAAACTCAATGCATATTATATTGCCATCTTTTAGTTTTACTCAAAATTAGAGGAGAAACACCAAGCACTGGAAGCTGAGAAAAGCCAAGTTGAAGCGAGGTCCAAGGTATAACTCTCATGCATATAACCAACGATGGTTAGATTAATTGTCCTTTTTTAATTAAACTCTTTCATATCTCACTATCGCTATAAGTTTGGTTATTCAAGGCAGATGATTCTAATCCTTTTTGCTGCTTTTGTCCTTCTCAAAAAATTTAATATTCTAAGGAAGAGAGTGAGGCAGCTATCAAGCAATTGAGAAAGAGTTTAATGTTTAAGGCCAGTCCGATGCCCAGCTTCTACAATGATGGACCGCCACCAAAAGTTGAACTGAAAAAGGTATAGAATCGTTCTCTTCTTTTTTTCACCATATAGATGTCCAGGATTTTAAGATTCTATTTGAACCACTCTGTACTCAGAATTGCTGTGGATGACATGACTAAGTAGTTTACTAATGAAACATAATGAAAAAGACAATTATATGGTTCCTCTCCTAGCAATTTTAATTTTCTTTCGTAAACATCAGCTTAAAGTTTATTATTATTATTATTATTATTATTATTATTATTATTATTGTTGTTGTTGTTGTTGTTGTTATTAATCATGCTTTGAATGGTTGCCAGATGCCACCAACTCGTGCGAAATCACCAAAGCTGGGTCGGAGGAAGAGCTGTAGTGATGCAGTCAATCTGAATCTAGGAGACAAAGTAAAAGGAGCATATCGTCCAGGAAATCGCCATAGTATGGTTACTCTCAAAGAAGACACTTGTGCCCTGGTTTCCACCAACAGAATGGATCCCGATTTCCAGAATGGTGATGTTGCTTGCAAACTCAAAGATGAACCCAAGCACGTGGAAGAGGTATTCTGCCCATGGTAAATGGACATGGTAATGCAGATATTGGTGGTGTGCAGTCTTAATTTATGGTCAGTTTTTTAATTTATCGAAAGAGGGGAAAGGTCTAATTTCTCTTGTTTTGTTGTGGCTGCTGTGAATTTTATTGCTTTTAAGTTGCAAGAACTTGTTGCAATGTTTGTTGTAATTATTGAAGTGTAAATTTTCTGTAACTTATATCAGTTAATGTACATGAAGAGTCCTTTACATTGCCCCTTAGATTATTTGCTCTCTTAACTCATATTTGAACAATCTGACCAGTAAAGGAAACCCATTAGAGTTTCCAACTCTGTTTTAAATGCTTGAAAAATAGGTCTATCTTCTTATGACCTCATCCACATTTTATTTGCTTTTGAGCTGAGTTTGAATATGATATAGGAAATTGTAAAAGTGGGTTGTCTGCTGAAAAACAGTCAAAAGATTATATAAAAACAGCACTTCTTAACTAAAATGTTTGAATTTCAATGAAGATTGTCTGCATTTAATGGTTAGTTTCTATGGTAGTGTGTGAGAAATGATGTTTGCTTGCTTTTTCCGCAAAGAGAAATATAAAGTTAAGAGGCAGAAGGGCCCAGTAATTGTGATTTGTTATAATGGAAATTTTGCTTTGTTGAAATTGAAATTACTACTGTTTTGAGTGGTTATGGTTAGCTTCATAAAGCAAAAGAAAAGAATAAAAGATGCAGGCAAGAGTGTAGAGAAGAGACAAATGTTGGAACTGTCTTAGTGGTTGTTAAACAGCAAAAGATGACTTTCTGAGCAGAACATGCCCTATTTTTGGAAACAAATTTGCTAGTCAAAAGGATTCTGGCTTTAGATTGGCTCTACTACTTTAAGCTCTTGAATTTTCTCTTCATGTTGTTATTTCAGTTTTTCTTAGATGTAAAAATAGTTTTAACTATTGATTATCATATTTAAGTAACAATATCCCAAGTTTCAAGTTTAGTCTGTGATTTGTAAATCAGAGAGTTTGCAAATCATTTTGTGCAACTTTTTGGAAATGATTATAGGTCATTGTTCAGTCACTGAATAAAAGCATATCAGCCTACAAGTCTACAACTGTAAATTGTTACTTTTTGGGTAGACTAGTACTAGAAGTCTCTTAGTCAAAAATTTCAAAAAATCCACCGTATCCTGACCAAATAATTCAAGGATACTCAGTTAAACAAACTCAAATTATAGTCCACCACCCAATCTCTGCCCTTGTTTGGTATGTGAAAAATAACTACTTTGGACCACGTTTCTTCACCTTCTGCACATGTAATTAAGTTTTGACTTTAAGGTGGGAAAATTCTACAAGCAAGGAACTTAAAACTTAAAACACCATTTCAAAACTACGAAAGCTTTTATCAATACCCTTGAAAACCATATGTAAGTTTTAAAATCGAAACCATATCGATTATTTAATAATCTCTTAAAAGAGTACATTAATGTTTGATAGAATATCAGCAATTTAAAATTTTTCTCTACTATTTCAACTTTCTATTCCTTTGATATAAAGCTCTAACAGGCCAAGCTGTATATCTTTCCATATAAGCTAAGATTCACATTATTTGAGGTATTGGCCTCATTGAATGAAGCTTCTCTCATCTCTAATCTCTCCTTTTTCCTCAAGTGGGAAACAAAAAGAGACACCCTTTAAACACCCTTGTCAAGATCATCATGTCCATTTCTTTAAGTCACTCTTTAATATTGAACAAATAATTACATCAATCCTCCTCTCTAACCAATGATGAGCAACTCATATAAGATTGATACATCGATCAAACGGCCATTATCATTGCCATGTGTCCTTGTTTGATGACTAGCTCTCATAAAATAGATAGTTATTATCATTGTAAAATCAATGGTCTCTCAACTTCCTCCACCCAACTTTTCAATTCTTATTGCATATATAGTTGTAATCTTCATGTGTGGAGAATGGAGATACATAGCCAAATACATAGCTTATATAAATAAATGGTTCTTCTCTGGTCAGGTCAGTCTTGAAAACAAAATTCATGAACAAAGTTACATAACATTGGAAGTGTAAAGCAGTAGAAAGTGGTAGTGTCTATGTGCATCTGAGTGACCCACAGAAACTCATGATCTTCACGTATATAAGGGACCTTGAAGGACAATGCATGGCCAATTCAATATCAAACAGTCTTATCTCCCTCTTCCCAGTTGTCTCATTGTTGAGGGGAATGCTGTCTGGTTCGAGACCATTCGCTTGCAAGTTAAGTTTCATGGCATGTTTGAATGATCTCGGACCAGGCTTCATTCCCCTCAACTGATCAACAACTCTGCGTAGTTGATTCAACTTGTGTCTTATTGTTACTGGAAACTCTTCGTGCACCAATCGTTGGTCGAATGGTTTGATTTCTGCCATTTGAATCATCTTCACCTTTATCACGTTCTTCTTCTTCTTCTTCTTCTTCTTCTTCTTCTTCTTCTTTTTCTATCATTGTATTTGCAGATAAAAGCAAAAAAGATCTGCTGGAATAATTTGACAATCTGATGAAGCACATTCAAGGGAATTCATTTTATGATGTTGTCTTGAATCTACAATGTCGTATATTTGTTTATATATATATATATATATATATATATATATATATATATATATATCTACCATGATATTATCTTCTTGATTGGAACCAAAAATCAACTTGGTTTCTGCAAGAATTCTCTCTCTCTCTCTCTCTCTCTCTCTCTCTCTCTCTATATATATATATATATATATATTCATATACTAAGAAGCAAATTATCCAGGTATAGTTTGTTGATATTATATATATGATCGCTTGTTGTTCATCAATGCATATCACAAATCACATCATATCATAGTTCTTACTAAAAATGTTCAATCTACTAATAATCTTGAACGGTTTAATCAATTAGAATCGTTGAAAACGTTTCTAGCTCCTTGGAGTTTTGAACTTGCTTTTCTTTCTTCTTCTTTTTCAGTTTTTTTACCAAATTAGTTGAAGGAAAATTTTTACCTCAGTACACACCGATAAATTTATCAGTACGTTGCATATAGACCATTAGATTCAATTGTTTTGACCTGGTCTGTATACACTTGTCAATGATTATCTATAATATATGGCTCACATACAATACACTGATGATATTATATCGTGCAATATCTCACACTGTTAGTTGAAAAACGGAGATGGGGTTTTGTTTAAATTGGTGTGAAAATACGACAAAAAAGAGGGAAAAAAAAGGTCGTGCTTTCATCTTTTTTGCAATTGAATCTTCAACCAAATTAGCTTTGCTTGTAGAGTGTTGCAAAGAATAATGTAACGCTAGGATTTATAACTTTCACTTTATGTTTGTAGTTGTTGCATGAGATCATGAGAGATTGTAAAGATTCTCTATGCATCAAAATTGAGCTTTGAATACACTTCTTTTTTTTTTTCCACCTTAATTTAATGTCATGTGGGTCTCATGCCCACCCAACGTGGGTCACATTTTCTTTGCATCAAAATCTTAAATTTGAAAATTTTAAAACAACGATACTTTTAGTATTAATAATTCTTTAATTAAGTCGGTTAGTAGATAAAAATAATAATAATTCCAGATCGAACTTATATAACGTTACAAGATAAAAGTCTAGTTTTGTAATATTATGGATGTAATTTTGACCCTAGATTTTTTTTTCTGGACCAACCTAGCCCTTTTAAACCTATATATATATATATATATATATGTTTTAAGTTAAATTATATTCTTTACTTTTTTTCTTTTTTTTAGTTAATATTCCTTACTTTCAATTAAAAAAAGAAGAAGAAGAAGATGTTTTGAATACAAATGAACAACTTTTTGTTTCCATGTGGATCACACATGAGCATGAAATGATATTTTGATCAAAATTTACACTAACATAATGAAACTAAATACTTCCATGTTTGGTTTGATATTAATATTGATAAATTGGAACAGAGAGTAGTTGACAGAGATGCATCCAACTCCCCCTAATTGCTTTATATTGTCAATATAAATGTTCTGGTGACTTCTTGCATTAATTATTTAATTAATTAAAAAAATACTTTCCTTTAGTTTTAAAGATTTTTATTTCTGTCAAACATTGGTGTTTATTATTATCAATGCACATGCCATGATTTGACCGATCGATATAATGTCCAAAAAAATTAATTATTGTCAATAAACTCAAGGCATAAAATCCATATTCTCATTTCTCACACTATTATGTAATGTATGTTTGTTTACCTCTTAAAATAATTTGAAATCTTCAAGTATAATTTGTAAGAATATAAATATGTAATGATGTAAAGTTGACTCAGTAGTATACTTTTTATATTTACACCGTTTATTATATGGGTTCGAGTCATCTTTTTCGTCGAAATCTTAATTTTTTTTTTTTGTAATTGGTAAAAAATAAACAATTGTACATGAGTGATATTTTTAAAATAACCTAAATCAATATATATTTTTGAGTACATTCCTTCTTTTTATAAAGAAAACTCAAATCACAAGTAAAAAAAAAAAAAACTAACTTTCACAATATAACAGGAATTTTCATGTCAATAGAAAAGAATCTATGTGCCTATGTGGTATAAAAATAACATAAAAAATAATAATAGAACAGTGAAGACAAATCTAGCTTTAGGCTTTCCATGGAATTTTGAGACCATAATGGCAGAATGTATCCGTACATTAATCATAAGCTATGACATCATAATAATATATTTTTTTCCTCCTACATGGGTCTGCTGCAATGACGTTGTAATAATATTGCAAGCGGTTCAAAAATCAACTCTCCTATAACATATACTTATAAAATGTATATCATTTAAATTGAATTAAAAAATAAATATGTACGTCATAATATTACATCATTTCATAGATACTTTAATATAATGTTAAAATGATGTAGTTGTGAATTGTGATCCCTAGAGGAGGGAGTCAAAAGAGAAGCTCGACATATTGATGAGTTTGTATGACAAAAAGTGATTCCTATGCTCGATAAAGCCCTGCTTTAAATATATATATATATATATATATATATATATATATATATATATATATATATCCCTTAACACACTTAGTTAATGGATTCCCAAATACTTTTTTTATAAGCACTTTTTTTTGGGACTTGACCAATTTGAAATTTCTATAAAGCATTCAAACAGGAAATTAAAAATGCTCCAAAAAAAATCCTTTTAAAAGAGTGAAAGAGATGTGCTACTGCCCCCCAAACAATCCCTTTTCTTATGCTTATAACTCTAGTTAAAGAAGTAACCTCGTTTGAAGGAAGAAAACGCATGAAATATGTGAGCGACGATGTACGAGTATTTATACGAAAACTTTACATAGAACTCCTTCCGATGTGTTAAGTGAATAATATAACCCTATTTTTACTCTATTGTGCCCTTCTAATGTGTTAAATGATTGTAACAAAATGATGCATATTTATAGAATCTCAAAATGCAAGTTATTTGCATTGGATACCTTAATTTGAAATGTAATTGGATACCTTATTTTGAAAGGTAACTATGTACAAATTTAATAAAGTTCAAAAGACGATTTTCAAGAAAAAAAATAGTTAAAGTACGGTTATGACTTATTATAAAATAGACATTCTACGAGTAGATATTTTAATGGAAAGATGTTGATCATTTGGTTGTCAATTATAAAAGCTTTTTTAAATGGTAGGATTACCAAAGTATTCAAAAACTATTTTAAATGATAGAGTTATATTAGATATTTTAGTGTTATTAAAAAAATTCAAAAAGATCTAATTGAAAAATCCTAAAATTTGAGCTTCTCCAAATAGACATAAATTAAAACAACTTTTTTAATCGTCTAAAAACTCTACTGAGTGACAACTAAACAACACAAATGTTTTTCTAAAAAGCTTTTTTAATTCAGTAGAGAAGCTCTTTCAAACAGGCACGACTATTATATAATTTTGGGGGGTTTTTTTTTTTTTGGGAAAGGAAGGATTCGAACCCGCAACCTTGTGGTTCATTTAGATTTCATTTCAATGAACATCAATTACTTTATATGCAAACCGAACCCATATAATAACATAACGTAAACAAAATTCAAATGTTATTCAAATTAATTACAAATTATAAATCAAAGTTAGGTTATTTTCAAAATAACTCTGCTCTACAGTAACCCCAATCCAAGGACTCTACTAATAAGTAATAACTAAAACATGTTTGTTATTTTCAAAACAATAGGTCTAGTTGGGTCGAGTTATCCATGGGCCTAGGCCCAACAAAAACTGGGCCATCAAAAAATCGTTGGTTAAAGAAAGAAGACCAGAAATACAAATCTCCACGTGGCAAAGAGTGATTGTTAACACCATCTATCTTCCAAAACATTCTGCACCAGATTATCTCCTCCTCGCCAACCACGAATGCAATATTTAACAGAACTAGAACATATATGATATAATATTTCAGTTCTTATTTTTATAATCCCCACGCTCCTTCATCCACGTGTCCACCACTTTCCCAAACAGAACTTCACAATTATTCTCCAACTACCACCCACGCGCCTTACATCAAACCAAACGGCTATCAACGGTGCCAACACTGCCACCTCATGTTACCGTACTATCAAAATCGACCGCTAACAGCTGTGTTGGACTTTCTGTTCCTAAAATCCTCTCGCTTTTTATTTTTTTTAATTTTTTTTTTGTCTCCCCGTCTGATCCTATCATCTTTCGAGATCTCTAAATCGCTGCAAGTAAATGTTGAACTCGTGATTTTCTCGGGAAAGCGTAAAGTTTCTCGAGAAAATTCCTAAAGATGGACGAAAGTTTCTTCGATCTGATGGAGTTTTTGAAGAGACCTTCCATAACCGAAACATTAGTCGACATTTTGCTTTGTGCAGTACCGATTTGGCTCGCCGTCATGATCGGCCTGGTCATCGGCTGGTCCTGGCGCCCGAGATGGACCGGCTTGCTCTTCTTGGGGTTCCGGAGCAAGTTCAGGTTTTTATGGACCGCGCCGCCTGGATTCGGCGCCAGGAGGCTATGGCTCGCTGTAACGGCTCTGTCGGCTTTCCCGGCTTGCCGCGCGATTTGGAACAATTTCAAAGGAAAAGACGGGAAATCGACTCCTGCGGCTTCGGCTCCGGTGCCAGCTGGGAACGCTGAGGCGAAGAACTCCAGAGAGGAAAGCGGTGTCGATATTAGGTGAGTTTTTTTCTTATGGTTTTTATATTTTGGGATCGAGTTAGGGTTTGATTCACTAATGAAATGCAAGTTTGTTTCAGGTATAATTTATCAGCATTTGTGTAATTGAGATTGTTTATATTATTTCCTAATTTCTGATTACGTTATTGCTCTTTTCGATTGATTCTAATTGCAATTAAATTTGACTTATTGTCGGAGAAGTATGAAAAAAATAAAATCTGATAATGTAGTTCAAGCTCTTTTGTTTAATATGTTGATAGTGTTACTGCATTAGATGGTTATGGTCTTGTTATCTTCTTCGTCTTTTTATAGGCTGGAAAGGTTTGGAGTATTATCAGTAGATAGTGATACAAGTAGCTAATAACCGGAGGAGTGGAAGTAATTGTTAATTTGTTATTCATATTGAATCTCTAAGATGATTGATTATATGGCAGAAGACATATGCTTTTTTCTTCATAGATTTAGGATAATTATGTTTGGGAAGTGATGCAGTGGTGTATATTGTGTTGAACCTAGTGTATCTAGTGCAAGGCTCGTTAGATTTCTAATGTTCAATATAGTGCTATTCTAAGTTATATTGTTTTTTTTTAGTCACTGCTAAAGTCTAAGTTGTACTTTGATATAGTTCTTGTTTGAAATAATGCTCTAGGTATAATGATGTCGGTCAGACAGCTTGTTTGTAAATGCAGTTAGGATTTAAGGACCGTTTGTAAGTGTTCACGCGGAATATCTTTATGCTTTTAAAAGGAATAAATAAATGAAGAAGAAACATATCATTATTGTTGATTATTGAGCTCTAGAAATTGTCTTTGTATTAGTAATATTATATAACTGCTGTGTAATGCCATTAGTGTCAATGCTTCGCAGATGTTCCATTTTTTTCAACTTAATAGTCAAGTTTTGAGTCACTGCTTTAGTCTATATTGTATTGTGATTGAAATAATGATTGAAGTACTATTATGATAATCATACAACTTTATGTGCTTGGGGTTAGCTCATGCAAAATAGTTGTTTATGCTCTTGTGGACAAAGAAGAAAGAAAGATATATATTTTTTTTTAGTTTTACGAATGTTGTTAAATCTTTGTTTAGCAATACTATATCACCACTGTGGTATAGATATTGTTGAAATCAAGATCATATTTTATTATAACTGCTGGATTTGAATCATATTTTTTCATGGATGAATTGGTTACTTTATCTTTCCAGCAGCCCCAGTGCTAGAACGGCAGAGATAGAGCAAGATATTGTCACAGAAAATGATCTAGAGCACCTATTGCATCTACTTGAAGGGAAAGATGGAGAGTTGGAATGGCAACATATGATGGAGAGGTCAACCCCAAACATGGCATACCAAGCTTGGCGTCATGAACCTGAGGTAGATTCTGGTTTCCTTTTTTTTTTCTTTTTTCTTTTTGTTATTTTTTCTGCTGTTCAAATGCTAAAAAGGTGTTGGCAACATATTTACTATATATGAAGATCTTTCGTAATGGAGCAGCTTTATTAACAAATAGAGTTGTGTAATATACCTCTTCTGCATTTTTTCTCTTCTGATTTATTGTTAATTACTGTCTGTTTCACTTATTACTGAAATATGCTTGATAAATGCTCTTGTAGCTAATAATTATTTTGTCTACAGACAGGCCCTGCATATTACCGTAGTAGAACTGTTTTTGAGGGGGCAACTCCGGAGTTGGTAAGAGATTTCTTTTGGGATGATGAGTTTCGACCCAAGTGGGATCCCATGCTTGCATACTTTAAAATATTGGAGGAGTGTCCTCATACCGGTACAATGATCGTTCACTGGATAAAAAAGGTTTATGGCACAGTTGATTCACAGAGTTGTATCTCTGATATCGTGGTTTGTTGTTAATTCCCCATTACATGTTCAAAATAATTTGTTGACTGATGCCTTTATATATGTTCCTATCTGCAGTTCCCCTTTTTCTGTAGTGATCGAGAATATATCATCGGTCGAAGAATATGGGAGGCTGGAAAGACTTATTATTGTGTGACAAAGGTACTGCTTTAGAGTTTGGATCGGTAGATTAATGCAGTTCATTATATTGTTATTATGCTTGAGTCTTCACCATTGGAAAATTAGTTGTAATTTGTTGTTATTCCTGAAAATCTTCTTCACAATTAAATTTGATTTAGTAATCTTTAGTTCTTTACAAATCGGTGTTTGAAAGGCCCCCTCTTTGGGCTGTTCATATTTATTAGTTTGACAGACATTAAATCATTCCATGGTGCCAACCACTGATCTTGTGAAAATATAAAATATAAATCATGCATGGTGACATGAATGGACATGTGTCATCGAATTATGTTTGGTGGCTTGAATTTTGACATAGATTATAGCATTTCCCTATTGGTTTTAAACCATTATAAATAGGAGTCTTGGGTTCATGTATATATCCATCCGAAAATCAATAGAAATTTTTCACTTCCTCTAGTTTCCTACTCCACATATTTGTATGAGTTTTTCTTTATCTATATTATAACGCGTGATGTAAAATAGAAAACTTATAAATATATAAATGGAACAAGAAATTAGAGGAGGTAGATTTTACTATTGATTTTCGGATGGATGAATATATGTACATGGGAGTGAAATGCCATGACATGAGTCACATGACAGAGTCCAAGTGTCAAAATTCATGCCAGCAAGCATAATTAATTTGATGACATTTTTCCATTCTTGCAACGATGCGTATATTTTGACAAGTAAAAAGTGTTGTGAAAAGGTATATAGTTTGCATCATTCTGTGTTTCATAGTACGGAAAACTGAATGAGAAATTATGAAAAACAATCAGGATTTCATCATGTTTCAGCATTTGCTTAATGAATATCATTAATATGCAATTCACAATGTTGCAGGGCGTGCCATATCCTGGTTTGCCCAAGCGAGACAAGCCAAGGCGTGTAGAGCTTTACTTTTCATACTGGGTTATCAGGGCTGGTGAGTACACAGTTAATCACTTGATTCCTGTGAATATATGTATCTGACAGTAGCTTAATTTCTGATTCACTGATGCTGGCTTGCCGTGGAAAATGAACGCAGTGGAGTCCCGTAAAGGAGATGGACAGATGTCTGCATGTGAGGTTACTCTTGTTCATTCTGAAGACATGGGTATCCCGAAAGATGTGGCAAAGTTGGGTGTCCGACATGGGATGTGGGGAGCTGTCAAGAAATTACACTCTGGCATGAGAGCATATCAGAATGCCAGGAAATCAGAGGCTTCATTATCCAGAAGTGCACTCATGGCGAGAATCACAACAAAAATTTCTTTTGAGGGAAGCATGGATTCTTTGGATCCAGTATCCGGTGAAGAAGAAAAAGGACAAGCCGTGGTGGCGAAAGTTGAGAAAGATCAGGGCATGGATTGGAAATGGATAGTAATTGGTGGAACGGTGGCTCTGGTGGGACTTCATTCAGGTTTAATAGGGAAGGCGTTGTTGCTTGGAGTTGGTGGGAGAATTGCCAGGAGATGAGAGTTTTTCAGAGAAGACAATGTATAAGGATTCTTTAAATTCAGATAGCAATGCATCAATTGCATTAATCGAGATTTAATCATATATTAAATAATACTTATATATATATATTTTAAATATAGGCATTATTGAAGTGAGCAAAGTGAGTGTTGATATAAGTTGTCAAACTATATGTAAATGGTATTAGTGGAAGTGTATTGATTGATGGATTGAGAAGGATTCAAGTGGATGGTGGTTTTAATCCTCATGAGTCATGACTCATGACAAAGACAGTGATGGGTTTGGTTGGTTGGTTTTGGTAATTGCTGGGGACAAGTAACCAGACTTGGATAAGGTTGGCAGGTGGCACAGTACAACCAATTTAGGAGGGCTGTCAAGGTTGATGGTCGGGGGCATGCCAACTACACCAAAGATTGCTATATTCAATGTAAATCACTCTCTTCTATCCTATTCCTATACCAAAACCAAATGATTGACCTACAACTACAAGGCGTCGGTGTCCCCGCTCTAATAAAGTCATGTCTGATGGTATATGACTATATGGTATAGATAATTACATAGCGTTTTCACAACGCGTGGCATGAGTCTATTGGGTCCACCTTTTTTTTCATAGAGCAGATAGGATTAGGAATAGATTTTGTTAACAAGTAGTTTAGTCATCATGTACGGTCTGAAAGCTTGTTTCGAGTAAAGCCGGAGTTTAGTTTAGTTTAGATTTTGTTTTTGGTGAAATTAGGTATAAAATTACCAATTATTTGAAATCACATAATCACATATATTTATATTGATATAAATTATAACTTGTCCTTTTATAAATATGGATTCCATAAATTTTCTCTTTACCGGGATTTTCTATTTAGTTTCCCTTAACATATATTTCCTTTTGGCATTTGTTTCTTTTTTCAATTTGTTTATTTACACTTCTTATTATATAAATATTGATAGATTTCTTGAAATTCCTAATTCCATCCACGTTGAATTATATGTTGAAGCCATCGGCTTTCAAGAGGGCTACCACATGAGCATGAGATTGATAATAATATAATATGCAATGTGGCACATGAAAGTGCAAATTTGACCAGGATAACATACGATACAATGCAGTTACGAGAACATGCATCATACTCTTAATAATATGCTATGTGAATATGAAATTGTAAGTGTGACATAGATTACATGTAACGTGATTGCGATAACATGTATTGTAACCTTGAAATATAATGTGAATATGTAAGTGTAAATGTGACCTAGTGATTACGACAATGTGTATCGTAACCTTGACGATATAAAATGAACATGTAAATGCAAATGTGACCTAGATGACATTAGGGTAACGTGAGTTACATTTATATATCCTGATTTTATAAATAAGGACGATAATGATATTAGTCCAATAATAACCCTATAAAATATAAATACATAGAAAACTTTATCAGTGTTATATATTGAATTATAAATATTTTTTTTCTGGCTTTCTACACAGCATTTCGAAAAGCAATAATTCGATCAATGTCGAAACATTAATTGTCATTCCTTTTCACGATTGTCCTCTATTGTATTCCTCAAATCGCCATTAATGTGACGATTGAGACTACCCATCAGTCCACACTCTTTATTATATGTACAGCTTCAAGCCTTCAATCATGTATTTACCCTTCAAACTAAGGATCATATATATCCACACATTTACACAGCCAAACCCAAATCATAGTTACCACTCTTTCTGTTTTTTATATTCCAAAAGTGTTTTCACTATTTCGTTACTTCAAAGATTTAGTAACAAATTAATCTGATGAGATGAGATATGATCTGCTTAATGGTATACTGCTCATACCTATACTATCGAGGTTGTAGGTTTCAGTCGTACCCTCATCATAAATATCGAATTATTTGTAATTAAAGTGTTAACATGTACCCTTAACGTATAGATTAATAACTAAAATTTTCTTAAAAATATAAAACATTTATTACAGTTATATATTTATTGCATTGACTAAAACAATAGATGTAATTAATATTTTTCTTTTTGAATTTTTTTAGTTGTTAACTTGTACGGTTGTACCTTTAGGTTAACACTAGAATGAAAAAGAAAAGTTAACTAATTAATCCCAAAACTTTAATTCTCTTTCAAACTTTATAGGGCATTTATATATAGATTTGACCTAAATATAAAGGGGCAGATCAATGGATCCATTTTTTGACACAATTTTTGACATAATTTCTTGGCCATTAGATATGACTTCTTTTGATAGACAGATTTTAATTAATTTATTATCTCATTTATCTTTCCTTATTGAATGCAAACATCGTCTCTCACATGTTTAATACTTTATCTCTCCAAAATATTATTATTTTATTCAATTCTTTTGCTTTATTTATTTAATTTTCTCTTTAAAAAAAATTCTTATCTTTTTTCCCTTACGTGTTTACTAATTGAGAATGAGATGAATCGAAACCAAGTTCCATTTCAAAGGGAATGGAAAGGAATCGGAATTAAGTTACTAAATTTCATCATTGTGTTTACTAATTTTTAAGAATTAGAAATTGAATCAAATTTATACAAAGTTGATTACAAAAATATCCTTATATATAAAAAATAACCGTATTTATAAATATGAGAGATGTATAAATGTAGGTAAATATATTAAAAAAAAGTTTATTAGCTACACTTATATAAAGAAAAAAAAAGAAATTCAAAGCAAAGGCAACTGAATTTTTGACGGTTCACAAAATTTTTGTTTTCTTGCGGTATATATATTTTTATTAAACTTTTTTATAATTGACAGTTCACATATATATATAAAAAATTAAGGCAGTTGTTCACTTTTTTTTTTTAATATTCTGTTCACTTCTTTTGTACAGTTCGCAATTCATTTTTAGTTTTATATGCATATTTTTTATAAGTGGGGATTTTTTTGTAAAAATGTATGAATTTCCCTTTTAATCAGGAAAGGGAACTTGATTCCTAGGGTGAGCGGAGGGAATCAAGTTCCCTTTCATTCAGGAACTTAATTCCTGATATGTGTATGAGATTTATAGAACTTAATTCCACATAAATTTAGTAAACACATGAATTTAAAACTCAGGAAATCAATTCATTTTCCCATGTAGAACTCCTTATTAGTAAAAACGTAACGTTTTTTTTTTTCTTTTTCTATTTTACCTGAAACCAAAACATTACGTTGACCTTCGCTCTTTAGTTTTTAAACTCCTTTTATTTTATTTTTATTTTTTCTCTTTCTTTTCTTCATATTCTTATTTCTCCATTTACCTCATCTAAAACCATAAACTTTATAAATGTAATAACTTGCTCCTTTTCACTCTCCTCTTATATTTTCTTTTTTTATTTATTCTTTTCCTCTTTTATCATTTCTTATTTCTTTAGTTTCTGCAATGTAATTTTGTAAAGTTGTACAATAAAATTATTTTCACTTGTATTGGATTTTGTTAATGTATTTGCAAAGTTGAACAGCAAAATCATATAAGACTATCAATATCAATATCAATATCAAAATTTTGGTTCTTTCAATTTTTTTATCATAATTAATATTATACTATACAAGTTTAATGTGTATATTAAAGAAATGTAACATTGATTACTACATGTCACATCAAAATTTCACTATTTACATTTAAAATATACACATTTTACATTCAAACTTACACATCTCACACACAACACTGGTTTTGTCCAAGGAGCTTAGCAAAATCATTGAAATTTATTCATAATAAACTACATTGATCTCTCATAAAATTTAATTACTTGGTTGTGATCGGAAATGTCTACAATGTTCCCCACTTTAATTAATTTGTAGGCATGAATTAAACCAAATAATAATGTCTTTTAAAGTTTATAACATAATGAATATGGTCATTATCAATAACAACCAATCTTAACAAAATAAACCTTTATATGGTGGTAATTATAACATCCAAATTCCAAAGCGAATAAAAACAAACGCTATGGACATAGTTGTTGCACTACATCATGTATAGAGTCGGTTTGTGTGGAGAGACAAGGTTGAAAGAGACTATCCCACTTCGTTGGATTATATGGTTAACATAAGTTTGAATGGTTCAAACACTGTTAGAATTGTACAGTTGATGATTGGTAGTTGGTAGTTGGTACAAGGGCTGAAACCCTAATCCTAACATTATATTTACTATAAAGGAGAGTAAATTTGTGGGGAATCATAGGCTCCCTTTTGAACGATATCCAAGAATCAACGTCATTATTCAACTTGTCAAATTGAATAGTCTCTTTCTTGTAGGTTCTCTTCTTTATATTAAAAATTATGTTGATGAAAATGTTCACACATATTTATAAAATAGGTATACTTTCACAAACTAATAAGCTAACTACTTACGCATACTATTAAAATACTCTTGGTGGAGTTTTTTTATTTATTTAAATTTTACACCATATGTGAGGGTTTGTTGTGAGTCTGTGACCAATCAAACTCTTTGTGTATACTTGTAATACGTATATGATGGAACTCGAATCTCACATCACTAACAGTGTAATGTGAGGTATATACCAACTGAACGGTGCAATTATACGGGGTTTTGTACGGTAACTACACCCCTGAAATAAAGTTGTGATGCATGTCTTCTTGTTGGGTTTCTTCTTTAGCTTTATCCTTTGTGAGATTCCATTACATTTACAGCGAGGTGGCAAAAAATTGTCTTTATGTGAGAGTGAGAGGTTATTCTCATACGCATATATAGATAAAAATGTTTTCTAATTACTAATTACCTAATAAAATGTATGTGATTCATGTTATAAGTTACATATGGATACATAGATAAAAGGTTTTGTACGTAATTGTAAGTTCATCAAACACAAATGAGTCTAAAAAATATGTTATTTTTATTGATATGAGCTTTCATTTCAGTATTTATGAAGTTTGTGATTGATATTAAATAAAACAAGATACATTTTTTTTATAATGCTTTTGTGTCAAAAGATAACAAAAATATATTTAAAATGCACAAATTTGTTGGGTACTTGAGATGTTATAAAGACTTACATCAAGATTATAAATAGCAATTAAATTTCAAAATTATAGTTATGCCAAATATGATATTCATGGTTACAAAACAATATTATTTGTATAGTTATTTTATTCCATAAAACATGTATAGTTCCAACAATTTATCAAATTAAAAAAGGATTAATATCATTCTACATGATTAAATAAGATTAAAAAATGGGAAGGGGGACCCCGGACCCAATGAATCATGAATCCACACTTGTTAAAGTGTCAGGTGATGATGTGAATAAGAATAACCTTTTTATCATGAGAATAACCACTTTATGAACCCATACATTATTATTATTTTAATATTAAAATATATATTTTTTTGAAGCTTTACACTATTATAGAAATTCATGGTGTTTTAGGAGAGGGGATGACTTGAACTCGTAACCTCGTGGTGCAGGTGTGAATGATTTACTACAGGACCAACCTCATCCCAGTCAATATATTTTTTAATATTAATCGTTATAAAGCTATATTATTATAATTGCATACAATTATTGTATTATCATTACTTTAAGACTTTAATCTCTCTTTTTTGTACTCAAGAGATCTAGTTAGGGAAGTTGAAAAGAATTAATAAAGTCATACATTAATATTAGTGTAAATTGTAGGTTGAGATTCTGTTTGTTTGTTTTTTTATAAAAAAAATTACAAATTCATGTTTTTCAGTGATTTGTTAACATATATATTATATATTTACGTCATAAGTTAGGTTATTTCTGTCATAGAAAATTATAAATTTGTGTTTTATAACATCTTGACTATCAACAAATATGTTAACATTTTATGTCATGGCTGAGGTTTTCTTTGGTATGGAGTTACAGGTGTATGTTTATTTCAATATTGTGAATATAATATATATATATAAATAATATTATATATCTGAAATTTTCTGTTCAGCACCAAAAAAAACAGCAATAACCATTAAGAAACAAATCATAGAATTGTAGAAATTCTTCTCCGGGTTGCAGCTTTCAAATGGCAGCAACCGAGAAAAAAAATATATATATACATATATATAGAGAGAGAGAGAGCTTAGTCATGATATATATATATATAGAGAGAGAGAGAGAGAGAGAGAGAGAGAGAGAGAGAGAGAGAGAGAGAGAGAGAGCCTAGTCATGATATACGCACATTGTGATTGTTGAAGCATATGTTAAAAATTTACAGAACTATTGACATATTATTAAAATTAAATCTCTATACACTAAAGTTATATCTAAAAAGTTAGATTGTTTTCCCTTTTTTTTTTAAATTGGGGTAATTTTATTAAAGTCCCTGCTTTTGACAAAATGACATATATTTAAAGGTCTTTGATATATTAGCAACTTAAGTCCCTTATTTTTTTCTTCAAAAAACATCACTTTAGTCAATTTAACTAAAATACTAATGGTCAATTCTAACTCTATATATATATATATATATATATATATATATAAGTAAAATTTTACTATTGTCAAAATGATTTATTGAGTTTCAAAATAAATAATGTTTAAATGGTTTATAAAAATAAATAAACAACAAATTTGTTTTCCTAAAAAAAAGATTTAAAAAGAAAAAAAAAACTAATGGATTATGATTTAAAATAAATAATAAATTGAAAGTATTTTAAAAAAAATTAAAAGAATTTTTTTTTTATGTAAATGGATCTCCACCGTTGGATTTGGATATATCATATAGTGGAGATCCATTTACTTTTAAAAAAAACTTTCTTTTTAATTTTTGAAATACTTTCTATTTTTTTGTTTTTAAATTTATGAAAATATTTTTAATTTATTATTTATTTTAACTTTATATTTTCTATAATCCATTAGTTTTTTCTTTTTGTTTTTAAAATTATTAATTTTTTTGTTTTTTTTAGAAACTAATTTTTTGTTGTTAATTTATTTTTGTAAACAATTTTAATATTATTTATTTTTTTAACTCAATATATCATTTTGACAAGAGTAAAATTATACTTTTATATATATATAGTTAGAGTTGAATGTTAGTATTTTAGTTAAATGGATAATTTTAGAAAAATAAGAAATTTAAGTTACTAATATAACAAAAGTATTTAAATAGATAATAGTTTATTAAAAAGTAGGGATTTTAGTGAAATTAGTCATTTTAAATTTAGATCGTTAAACCCCACGAGTCAAAAAAGTGGTTTTCTTTTTCTTTTATTTTTTTGAGTCAGAGACATTGAGTTAGAGTTTTGACAGCTGATGATGTACAGTACTTTTGTAGTATATTTGCTAAAACAGATTACAGATATAATAAAATATAAGTGTCTTTTGCATTTTATTGGCAGGAATGTGTCCACGCGGCAAGTTTTAAACCTCATAATCTGGAATCTCTGGAAAAGCTACCGCTCTCTAGAGTCTAGAGACAACTTCATGTAACTGTAATCGCCGGACTCGTGTCACCTATACTCTGTACCGCTTCTCTCTCTTCTGTTCTGTCCTCCTCCGGACCTCCTCCATATGTTTGTAGTTTTTCTTCCTTCTGGGTTGTTGTTGAGTTACTGTTCAAGCAAAACACAAAAAAGGTAGCTTATTGATGGGTTTTGAGCAAGAAGAGTCATTTGGGTGTCCTTAGATCATGCTTTTCTCATTTGGGTATCTCTTGATTTTGATGTTTTTGTTACAACTTCGTTGCTTCAACCCTTGGTTGCTTTTGTGACTTGCATTTGCTTCAGGTGTGTTGTCTACTTCTCTTCTCTTCTCCATTTTTAACCCAATATTTAAGTCACAACATCAGTGGGATTTTCCTCCTTTTGTTATTCTTCTTAGAGATATTTGGATTGAATTTATAGTTTTGTTTGTTTGTGATGCATGTAATAACTGATATGGCACATACATGAAATATGTCTCTTATCACCGGAGACGATTGATGTGAATGTTTAGAAAAATTATATTTTCTCTTGTTAGACACTTAGACATGCAAGATGGGTTCATCACTGCACACGTTTCCATGCAGGAACTAAGAATTCAGATCTGTCTATACATCATATATGTGTTTTAATTTGGTTTTTCATGTCATGTTCACCTTCTTGCCATGGTTTTTGCTCATTTGTTAGTGTTTGTCGTGTTTTGTAGTTATTTGAAAATAGGATTATTATAGTCCGAGTACTTCTGAGAATCAATTTTTAAATTTTGTTATTAAAGTTTCAAGATTCAATTATGGTAGAAGGTTGGTGTTGTTTCTATAAGGGAAGTAATTACTCAGATTAATAGTTAGGTCCTTGGTGGCATAAATGGAATAATAACCCACCAACTCATATCTAGATATGGCTTTATGGTTCTAGCTACTTGCAATTTTCTTATTCTTGCGTAAAATTACCCCAAACAGAACGGTGCATATTCATCGGCATGATAATCGAAAGCTTATAACATAGGCAGCATCGTGCTCGTAGTCATTAGGCCTGGCTTCTGCTGTATCTTTAAGTTCTTTTATGGCCAAAACATGCTGATTATGATGTTTAAAATGGTAGGTAGCATCATCAGTTAGACAAAATTTTACGAAATTTTCTTCCTTTGCCTCACCAGCGTTGATGTTTCAGGATTAACTAAGGAGATCGTCCAACTGAAGATGAGTGTGGAGAATGAGAACATAGAACCAGTGACTGAATTGGGACTTTCACTGAGCTATTCCAGTCAACGCATTCAGAGAAGATTGAACAATGCAACAGGTGCAGGTGCAAATGCAGGCACGAGGTTAGACATCGAATTCGCAGCCACTGACCCCCTGTCTGAGCTAGTTTGGTCTCCACAGAATGGTCTGAGTCTAAAATGTGCTGATTATGGCTTTGGCGACAAAAGGCCTCCTCTTTTATGGGGTGCAGAACCAAGCAATGTGGTTCTCTCACCATCAAAAGACATTACAGCTGGAAGGTCCAGAACTGACAAACCTATAATTGAAGAAAACTTCATAATGTCTCGAAGCGCATTTCATGGGATGAGTGGAATGGCCGGTAAAGATACTTCAACCAAGACTCCTGAAATTGATGTTGCGGTCATGCCTATATGCGGATCAAGTCATGAAGACAGGACAGGTAAGGATAAATTATCATATCTTAAGTATATTGGGTTTTGCGTACATGAATAATAATAAGTATCAACCAAATATTTTCAATTTAGTATGTTTTACTTCATTTTCATCCAAAACTCTTGTTTGGCAGGAACCAGATGTGTGGAAGAAATGAACAATGTGGCAGGAACATCAGTTCAACATATTAATGAGATAGATGATTTTAGTAATTGGAAAGGAGAGCGTATATGTGATCCAATCGATAATGAAATGGCTGAGATATCTGAGGCCAAAGATAACAATTTTTCAAGTTTTCCAGGTGCATGATCTGCTTGTGCATTTACAAAATATATTCGTTTATAATGTTTTAGATATCTATGGTAGTTTCTGTTTTGCTCCAACTACAAGAGCAGTGCAAGATTCTAGAGCCGTTTCTTCAATCTGTTTTGCCTTTTATTCGAAGCTTATTTTTGTAGTATAACAGATATCTGACATGTCTCTGGTGTGATCGTTTATCAATTAAAGCAGATGAACTCGGACATGATTTCGCACAATATGAAATATCATCGAGGAACCCTGCTGGTGGAAGCATAGAAGTTGGTAGTGGGAAGGAGACATCCAGAATGGAAACTGTTTTAGCCTCTGAAGCTCACCATACAAAAGAATGTGAATCCAATAAGTCTTTAATGCAGAACTTGACATCCCCCGGAAGAAGACATGAAAAATCTGCTTCGTTCCTGGAAAAAGAGAGCAAAAATAAGAAAATAATAATAAATTCTCTTCTGGACAGACTGGAATCAACTTCTGAGAATGATTTACGAACTTTTATCAGGCGTGGCGCAACAAGTAAGATTGTAGCATCAGAATCTTCCCATGAAGTTAAAAATAGCTCACAGCAGGATGAGCAGATGCTTCCTAAAGACGAGATGACTTCAGGCAATCATTCTCCAAGTAATAGCAGAATCCTGAGGTATCAAAGGAAAGGCAAGGAAAAGGCTTTATCTGATGGAGATTTCAATGGAAGGATGTCGAATGAAAGCCATGAAAGCCATGAAAGTGTTGAAAGCTGCAACAGCACCAGGTTATTTTCAACAGGCAAAAAGCGATATAGCTTTGAGCAACAGCTGATCGTAGGGAGTAAAAAGGTCAAAACGCAAATCAATGAAAGTCCTGGTTCTACATCATTTATTAAAAAAGATAGCTCCTTCATGAAATGGATATCGAACATGATGAAGGGGTTCGCAAAATCAAACGAAGATGAGGCACCACCTTCTCTTGCTCTTACTCTTGCACATCCTAATCATGGACATGAAAGTCATGACCAAAATATTATCACATACCACAAAAACCAAGATTATGGGTGCAAAAACGTGGGATTTCAATCTATTTTCCGGTCATTGTATTGTCCAAAGATGAAGGAGGTTCAAGACAAAACAATGGATGGCGGCTATCAACAAGAACTTGAGCTGGGCAACCGACTATGTGATATCAGTGCTACTCCAATAGCATGCCATGGTGATAATGATAACTTGTGCAAACAATTTCTGCTATCAAATGAGAAATATAATGTGTCGAAGTCAGGAAATGAAACAAGCAAATCAACACAGCCTAAGATTTCATCTGCTAAATTTTCTTCTAGTCAAGAAAGCAGCAAGGCTAACTCTGCCGAGAACAAAAACTCATGTAACTTGGCAACAGATTCCTCTATGGATAAACACAAGACGAGTAGCACTGGGAAAATTGATTCTGAAACACCGTCTGAAGTGAAGATAAGTCAAGATTTTGGTCATGGGAGCAATCCCCTGGGAAGCTTGTGGATAGCTCGATTTATTCCAAAAACTTCTATCCCGTTGACAAGCCTTGAGTGCAAAAACAAAAGTAGTATTGGACAGGTCCTTGAGTCTTCCACTAATTTCCAGAGACTTTTCCCAAGCTCCCAAAATCCTGTTGGTTCTTCCAATGACCTCAAGAATGTGGACGTTGAACCACAGTCTACTGAAGATCCACCCTGTTGTCGCGGGTAAAGAATTAAAAATTTGTGCTGCTGAAACTGAGGCTTCTGTTGGTTTCAACAGAATAAAAGGCCCAAATTGCCAGAAGTTGATTCACAAACTGAATCCTATTCTACCTTCCTCGAGATTAAAGAATTCAGAGGCAATGGCTTGTCTTTTTGCAAGGAGACTGGATGCTCTCAAACACATCGTGCCATCAAATGTAACAGATAATGCAGCTTGTGCAACCATCACCTGCTTCTTTTGTGGAAGGAAAGGTCACCATTTGCAAGATTGTTCAGAAATAACAGCTGGCGAGCTTGAAGATCTGCAGAGGAACATCAATTCTCATAATGGAGTAGAAGAGTTGCCTTATTTGTGCATTAGATGTTATCAGCTCGATCATTGGGCAGTTGCGTGTCCCCATGCAACCTCAAGAGATCGTAATCAATCAGAATATGGTGCATCTTTGGGTGATCACTTGACTCCTAATGAAATGCAGTTGGATAAACGAAATAGCGGAAGTTCAAAGTTGTTGGACAGTAACAAAAGCGTTTTACAAGCTGCTGCTAGTACACATTCAGTTCGTGAGATCAACCGGAAAATGAATGAAGGGGCAACCTCTACTAGAATGACGTACGATGCAAATCCAGTAAAGGATTACATTGCTTCAAGTTCTGGTGAAAACAAGTCGAAAGATAGTCAGAGCACGCTTATTTGCAATTTTGTTTGTAGGCAGATTTCTGAAGCACCAAAGGGGATCTTGGAGTTGATAAAAAGGCTTCGTTTATCTCGAACAGATATCCTCAAGTAAGTATACTATGGTAATTAGCTTATCATTAGATATCTTATTTTTTGCATCAACTTCCTTGTATAAACTACTAGATCAGTTTCATTCAATGTGAGGGATGATAATTAGCGCTAGCGCATGGTGCAAAAAAACAGTTGGTTTTGGAATCTGTCATGTAAGCGGAATTTGAAAAAGTAAACCCTCCAATTTTTTTGAGCATAAATTTTAAGATGAGCAGATAGCTTGACCACGTTTGTTGTGCTAGTTGGTAGATCCTTGCCTCATTTTTAGTCCTCAAATTAACTTTATTGGCATCATACAATTAGACCTGTACTAAGCAACAGTTTGGTTCCTTCTTGGCTGATCAGAGCAAATTTCTTAGGGTATGAAATACTGTTCTTGTTTTTCACCATGTGATATATGTGATATGTCTAGGAGATTGGTTGTTTGATGAAATGTCATCAAATTCCGTTGTAAGTCGATTCTCGTGTATTTTCTCTATAAAATTGTATAAGGATAGATATTATACTCTTGAATTGAAATGATTGGAAAGAAAAATTAAGGTCTCCGATAAATCATCTACCATATTGAGGGCGAGGAAACATGGGATCATAATAATGCTGTAGTGAGATAGATACATCTGTTTTTTAGACTGTAATAGTGGTGATCTGACTGCAAGTCTCTAATAATGCTAAATTTAGTCTTTTTTTTTAGCTAGACTAAGGGGTTGTTTTTTTTTTTTTTATCTAAAGTCTTATAAGACCTTAATTTTTTAGATATATGGATAAGTCTTATAAATTAAGATACTATGATATGTTTGTTTTTTCATTTTGGATAACTTATTACAAATGTAAAATTGATAGATTGTGTTAGGGTTTCTTCAAAATTGAGAATTTTTGTAAAATTGATTTTTAGGGTTTTATTATGAACGTATAAAATTGTAATGTATGAATTGTTATAGGACATTTACTAAAAAAACTCAACTATAGAACTTTTTTAATAAGGTAAAAGTCAAAAAATTTTACTTTTTCTAAAAGACTTATATATATATATATCTTAAAATAAGATATAAGTTGGAAAAACAAACAAACTGATTTATCTTAATTTAAGATATAAAAGACAATAAGTCTTATGATGGAAAAAACAAACAGCCCCTAAAATATTTAAAGTTAATTTTCGATGGTAAATTACAAACCCGAGGCATTGCTTGAGCTGTCAGGCTTGCAGTTTGCTCCTACAACTTTGGATTAACTGGCACGATGCCACAAGTTTCTTGTTAACCAAAGGTTGCAAGGTTCTGCAAGTGCTTCAGTTTCAAATTCAAGTTTGCAAAGCGGGTTCAAGGATTTTTGGGGTTATTTAAGGGATTTTAAATAACTTGAAAACTTCTGGTATACCCAATGAATTCATTTTTTTTTTTGAAAGTAAAAAAATCCATTCTAATAGTTTATAAAATTGCAGCTGAGATTTGAATTCAATATCATAATGCCAATGCTGATCTAATAGAGATTCATTTGAAGGAGTAATCCTATATTTGTTCTCTTTTGTCTTAGTAAATCTTTGTAAGTCTGTTATTTCCATTTAAAGTTATTCTATTTTGAAACCGATATCTTTATTATACTTTGGGATCAGATGGCATATGTCTCTTGAACATCTTAATGGATTCTATCTGCGCTTGCGGCTAGGGAAGTGGGAAGAAGGACTAGGGGGAACCGGATACTATGTGGCTTGCATAACTGGTATGTCTATATTATATCCTGCTTTAGTTGACTTGTTCCATATACATATATGAAACCGAATACTTTGAAGAAGCTGTCGTTTCGTCCTTCAATGCCTAGTTTCTATAATGATTTTCTTTTTCTTGGATAACATAGGAGCACGGATAGAGAGTTCATCAAAGAATTCCAAACATTTGATCTCTGTGAACGTAGGAGGGATCAAATGCACGGTCGAGAGTCAATATATCTCCAACCATGATTTCCTCACGGTACAAAGTAGTTTCAATTTATAATCATCTTGTTTCACTTGCTAAGCATTTCAAAGGTCGCCTATTCATGCATTCTTTAGTTAATCTCGCTTGCTACCTAAGTTCTATTCTTAGAGGTGGTTTTACCCTGACTTTGCAGGACGAGCTAATGGCGTGGTGGTCTGCAACCGCAAAGAGTGGTAGTAAGATTCCATCTGAAGAAGATTTGATACTGAAAATGGATGAGAGAAAAATGCTAGGCTTGTAGGTTTTATAAACAAGTAGTTGGAGTTGTTGCAAGCAAGCACTAGAGATTGAATAGGAAGAAAATAAGCTGTGTTCTCTTTTGTATATAAAATTTTGTTTTGCTTTTCTTTGTTTGTTGGTATAGTTGGACCTTGTATTTGTAGTAGCTGATACCTCATCTCCTGGAATTTGTATTCAACAGACAACTACCATCATGAATGTGTGAAGAAAAGAAAAACACCTTCAAGATCTCCCCATTGATTGAATAGATACTGATTTTAAATTTCCATGACTCATCATGCAAACTGTTTATTAAGTTTGAAGTAAATTCATCTTTAATCATTCATTTTATGTCAATGAATTACTGTACCTTTGTTCATAATAATGTTTCAGTGTGTCAGGCGTATATATTCATTCTATTCAAATTACGACATAGGTAATCGAGCACTCGAAAACTCATTTCATGTGGGTTCTGGTCGAAAGGAACGGTCTCATTACTTTGATTAGTTGTATGTTCATCGTTAAATGATAATACAAATTATATGTGATTAAATAAAATAAATAAAATAAAATTTGAAAAATTATGATATGAGACTACTTTTAATTAAGGATCCTAAATTCCTAATAAGTCTGAAAATGGAAGATTTTCTCCTAATCATCATGGGCCCACCTCTTATCGTCCCTTCTGAAAGTGGAATGGGTTTTGTTGTGCTAATCTTTGGTCCTAATAAAATTTGAGCTATTGATTATGGATGTCAACAAATTTGTTGAGGTCAGCGTCACAAATATCTGCCAAAGCAAATAATCTCAAGGAGAAATTGCCAAAAATAACTTGATCACTGCATACATTATTGTTTTTAATCAAATACAAATTTTTTATTGTTTATAACTATTCATCATAATTTCCTTGCACTTTATAGTCAGTAAATTACAAAACTACTATTTTATCGTCTCTTTTCTCTTATTAACACTTATCTCTTCATCAATTACCTCTCAAATCTTAGTTATCAACAAATATTTATTAAATTCACTGTTTTTTGTCAAAAAAAATTGAAGTTCTTTTCAAGGGAAAACACAGAAGAAACAAGATTTGGGAAGAGTTTATTGAAATTTCATGTTTGTGCATCAATCTCTTTGGAAAACTTTAAGGTTTAGAAATCTTCAATTTCAATAGCATTGTTATGTTTGATAGATGGTATTATTGATGAGTCTTTGTTATTTTGTTGAAATGTTGAAGTTATTTTTGATGAAAATTGAAAAAACTTCGATTCGGTTCGAAAAATTTGCTCACGCAGTGTGTCACGTTAAACATGAAACAAGTAGGTTATTTCACGTTTAACATGAAACACTGTCTGATATTGTGCCACCATGTTTTTTTTTTTACGCCTAACATGAAATACATGGGATATTTCATGTATAAATACATTAGATATTTAACGCGCAACGTGATATACACAAGATATTTCAGGGTTTTTTTAATAAGGGGATATTTCATAAACAACATGACATAAGAGGGATATTTTATATCTAACATGAAATACACAAAGATATTTAACACGTAACGTGATATATATATATATATGAGATATTCCAGTTTAACATGATATACACCTTAAAAAAGTGAAACATAGTAAATGTTTCATGTTCAACATGAAACGAACTATATGCTTCATGTTTTTGATGTAAGTATGTAACACTGATTCATGAAACATCGATATATCATGTTCAAGTGTCGATATTATCCCTCATAAATATGATTTATATTATTAATACACCACCTTTAAAAAAAACATATTATTTTTGGATTAAAATGTGAAATATTTAAAAGATTAAACATATAATGATATCTTCTCACTGCTAGTTTGCAGATGTTATTTATTATACATCAATCTTAATGCTAATTAGCCAACGCATACATTGATCTCATCAACTAGGGTTGCTGTGTGTTTTGGCTAAACTAATCAGCATATTATTGTTCATCTTATTTGTACGCTTTGATGTTATTTTTTTTTTAAAAAAACCTGGAATATTAGTAAAACAAAAGGATAAAATTCTTTATAAGATCGGAGTCCTTTATAATCCTGTTTCTATTACTTTGTTATATAATAATTATAATATGACATTTTGATACTTTAAATAGAATTAAAGTTTATCGTAAACCTCTCTTTTAAAAAAATTGAAATATATTTAAAGATGTTATGAGTAATTAATGAGTGTGCATGACAAGAGAAACAGATGTCTGAATCAATGCTGTGATACTCAACAATGGTGAGCGTACAGAAGACAAAGAAGACATAATGCAAAAGCAAGAAGTGCTTGCACAAGATGATGCAGTACAGCTAGCTTAGCTGCTCATGGCAAGCGTCGTACAGATCCAAAACAATCCAGAGATGCAATTAATACTTTGAGAGTGGGCATGGCCACTTTGGGGCAGAACAGCTGTTTTCTATCTTTATTTTTTTTTTGGTTATTATTATCGGTTAAGTTTCTATCTTTTTCTGAATGATCAATATTTTAAATAAATTTGTTTTTTTAGCAATATGTTCCCTGACTTTTGAAAAATATATCAAATAGATCCTTTTGACTTTTTTTTAACGATCAAACGTGACAGAATATATAAATTGATCATTTTACCCTTAACTTTAATTAAAGAGTTTATAAATAAAAAAACAAATAAATATTATTAAATTAAATAAAAAATTAAGAA
The DNA here is from genome assembly GCA_033220585.1 of Dipteronia sinensis. Lineage (NCBI taxonomy): Eukaryota > Viridiplantae > Streptophyta > Magnoliopsida > Sapindales > Sapindaceae > Dipteronia > Dipteronia sinensis. The sequence continues at coordinate 8,522,233 of CM065644.1, read as the reverse complement.
TTAAATAATAAATTAATTTAACAAAATTAATTTAACAAACACAATTCAAAACACAAATACAATTCAATCCAGATTCAATCAACCCAACATCAATTTGTATCTCTTATCCATCGAATAATCACAAAAATAAAATAAGAAAAAAAAATCAAAATTGCAAAAAGAACATAGATTTCTCTCCCACAATCTTAGTCTGGGCAACCTCTGCTTTCTCTCCACCACCCTCACATATTTCCACAAACACCTAGAAACCCAAAAACTCAGAAACCATTAGAACTCATAACACCCATCATCATCCCTATCTAGAACACCCACCTAGGAACCACCACAACACCAATCTTTGCAACAATCTCACAAACAAAGTACCTGAGATTCTCTGCTTTACTCAAAATCCATCAAGATCTACAAACCCAAACCCGAAACCGCACCATACCCTAACTCACCACCATCGAAACCAAACCCACCAAACTCTCCATCTCCCAACACCAAAACCAAACCCAGAAAACCCAACACAACTCCCAAACCTATCAAGCAAAACATTCACAAAGCAGATGGTGATCGTTTGTTTCTGTTTGATTTTCAATCAGATGGTGATGTGATGAAGAAGTCTTGAGAAAGAGAAGGGGATTGGCAGTGGGTTCGGCAGTGGATCAACTGTGGTGTCGATTTGGTGTATCAGGTGTGGTGTGGTATCGATTTGGAGGTGTGGATTTGGTTGTGGAGGCGGTGGCGGATTGGAGGTGGTAGCGGATTGGCGGTGGTGTGGGTTTGGAGGTGGCGGTGGTGTTGATTTTGTGGAGGTGGTGGTTTGGATCGGCGGTGTGGATTTTGCCTCCTTGGATCGGTGGTGGATTTTTTGATAATTTATATAAACTTTAAAAAATATATTTATTTATTTTGTTCAATATATATATATATTATTGATTTTTTTTTCTATTTGTGACATGTGGCATTTTCTTGGTTCAAAGACAAAAATACCCCTACAAATATTATGTTTGACCGACAATTGACTAACAGATGGATCTAATTGATATACTTTTTAAAAGTCAGGGAACATATTGCTAAAAAAGCAAACTCATTTAAAATATTGATCATTCAGAAAACAGTCGGGACCAAACTAATAATAACCTTTTTTTTATTCCTAAAAACATACAAAAGCTGTCCAGTAGCTATTTAAAAAAAATTAACAAGAATTCAATTTTTCTCATTTAAAACGTTGGAAGCTAGTAGATCAGTCGGAAGTGGGAACAATTAATACATGTTCACAATTTTTTGGTTTTGTTTTAATGGAACCCATCAATTTATTATTTTTTAAAAGAATAGAAGTTTCAACAATTTTAATGGGGTCCGGCAATTAAAAATATGATTAATATTAAAAACATCCTCTCCCCTTTCAATTATTATTGGATGTATAGTTACAAATATTTCTATTTTGAAAACCTCCCTCCCATATGAATTAACACGGTTTAGCATTCTATTTGTGTTGTTTGAGTTTGACTATTAAATAATCTAAAATGTTCCTATTTAAGCTTCAATCGTATTAATTGACCATTATAACCTCATACTTTACCAAATAAATTAATAAAATGATATAAAATACGGGAATGTTAACTTGCAAATGAGAAGTTATTTTGTGAACAATTTTATCCCTAAAAATAACAAAATTACAAATAGACCAAAAAAATTAAAAATGAGTATTTGTTTGGATTTATAAAAAATGGACAAATAAATACATATTCTACGTATTCTGGTTTATTTTCAATGGTTTTGGTTCAATTGCAATTTTGTTATTTTTAGAGAAAAAATTGTCCATAAAATAACTTTTCCTTTGCAAGTTAACATTCCTGTCTTTTGTATCATTTTATTAATTTTTATTTGGTAAACGTATGAGGGTATAATGATCAATTCATACAATTGAAGCGTAAATAGAGACATTTTAGACTTTGTAACGGTCAAACTCATTCAACACAAACGGAATACTAACGATGTTAGTCCATAGGGGAGGTTTCTAAAATAAAAGCATTTGTAACTATACATCCAATAATAGTTCAAAGGTAAGGAGATGTTTTTAATATTAACCCTTAAAAATATAAGAAAATGTATTTTTTTTCAATTAATAAAATCAATTTAAATTAATTTAAGTATTGCTTCTACTCTTACAAAGTTACAAGTTATAACATGTTAAAAATATACTTTGCTATAATTACAATTAATATTTTTTTTTTCTATAATTACAATTAATTTTTTTTAAAAATACCGTTTCCAGTCTGTTCTACTAGACGCGTGATCCTGAAAATATGAAAATCAATTTCTTGTTAAATATTGTTTTTGATGATAATATATATATATATATATATATATATAATTTAACTACAACAACATTATTTTTACTTTTACAAAATATTGAAAATAAGTTTTTAAAACAATTGGGTTGAGCATATAACCATATGAGTGGTTAAGATATTGAAGTTACAAAAATTAAGTCAAATATTTGAGTTGTTATAGTCTGGTCCCTATCTAAATATATATTATAAAAAATTTTAGAATATTGTTTTCAATTATTTATACCAAATGTATTTTCAGTATTTTTATTTTCAAAATACTATTTTTAAGTATTTCTACCAGACTCATTTTCAGCATTTTTAGTTGCTGAAAATTTTAAAATAAATTTCTTATTTAAATATATATATATATATATATATATATATATATATAACAGAAAACGAAATACAAAACATTATCGAACGTTCTCTTTCCCGATGCCCTTCTTTATTTTTGTATTTTTGCAGAATTTTTATTTTACTTTGTTATTTTGATGCCGTCCTATTACAACTTTATAATATCATTTTCTTTTTTCTTTTCTTTTTTGAAAAGTTAAGTTAATTTTTAGCTTGAAATCTATTTGGGTATTTATTGGTGTATATAGTATTTGGTTTACACATATGCTAGACAATCCAAAAATTTAGTTCAAATTTTAATCCAAATGATGTGGCAGTTGGTTTTTTCTTTAACCACATCATATCTTGTTGTGTGTGGTGATGACAAATCACTTACCGCATCATTTAGGTTAATTATTTGGATTGTATAGTATTACTCTTTGGTTTATTTTTAATTAAAGTAATTTGTCATTATTTGTAAATTTGTATGGAGATATTTTTGTAGTTAAATTTTTTAATAAAATATGAGTGTGTAAATCATATTTATGGGTGTCAATATTAATACTCGTCATATTAAATATGAAACTTCTAAATTGTTTTAAAATAAGAGCATTGTAGATTATATACTGTAAAAAAAAGGAGTATTTTAGACTATATACCTTACCCTCGGTTAAAAACAATAATACCAATATTTTGGATTAAAATCAATAATATTTTTTTTTATTACGTGGCTTTTGCAAATGCCCCTGCCTTATGTTATGATTAAGTTTTTTTTATGACACTTAAGGCACGTTTGTTTATCTGTATAGTATTGTATGAGGATATTAAAATGTATTAAATAATACAGAAAGAGTGTTAGGCAATTTAGGCTGTGTTTTTGTATTGTCTAATACAATATATTCTTTTTAATGCATTAGGAACGAGTAATGCTAGACGTCCCAATTTTTTTGTTTTTAAATTCTATTTCAAATGATGTGGCACGTGAAATGTCAATATCACATCAGTCATCACATAATCTCATGATTTATAAAATGTTGACACCTCAAGTGTCACATCATTTAGGACTAAAAATATTTTTTTAAAACAACTAGCATTACTCATTGGGAATCTAGCATTACTCATTGGGAACCGCACTATATGATATAGAGGTTGGCTGTTGGCTTTGGCCATTGGTTCACCTCATATGCCTATTCTCTTCTTTCTTTGCAGATTTCTCTTCTTTCTTTTTTGTTTCTTTTTTCTCTTCTTTTTTTTTCTTTTTGAGGTATTATCACTAAAGTCCCTATTTTTTCATGAATTATTATATTTTTAAACGTCTTTACCATAATAGTCACTTTAGTCCATTGTTTTTTCAAAATATATCATTTTAGTCCATTTGACCAAAAACTAAGGGTCAACTATAATATAATATATAAAAATACAATTTTACCCTTTATAGTTATTTTTAAAAATTTTCTTTTTAATCCTTCTAGTTTCAATAATAGCCGGTCAATCCCTGAAAAAATAAAATGTTTTTATCAAGGATTGAACCTTCAACCTAGTGATTAAAAGCAACTACCTCTAACCAATTGAGCTACTCTAATTTATTGTTGAGAATTTGTTGATTTAAATGTATATATATCTAATCTGTTTATATAATTTAAAATAAACTTATATTTAATAATAATAATAATATATAAAAACATATTTATGAAATTGAAAATGAAAATAACAAAATAAAAGGAAATCCAAAAAATCTAAGAAATCAAAGCCTGTAATTTTTTTTCTTTATTTTTTTTTTTTGGATTTTTTTTTTCAAAAAATATACTATTTCAATTTGATAAAAATAAAAATCCAGAAAATCAAAGGCCAGTAAATTGAAAAGGGAAAAAAATCAACAACAGAGAAGAAAAATAAATAAAAATTCCTTTCTTTCCTTTTTTTTTACTTTTATTTTGTTATTTTCTTTTTCATTTTCATAAATATGTTTTTATATATTATTATTATTATTAAATATAAGTTTATTTTGAAATTATATAAACATATTTAAATTAGTTTAAACAAATTATATATATATACATACATTTAAATCAACAAATTCTCAACAACAAACTAGAGTAGCTCAATTGGTTAGAGGTTGTGGCTTTTAATCACAAGGTTGAAGGTTCAATCCTTGATAAAAACATTTTATTTTTTCAGGAATTGACCAGCTATTACTGAAATTAGAGGGACTAAAAATAAAAATTTTAAAAATAACAATAAAGGGTAAAATTGTATTTTTATATATTATATTATAGTTGACCCTTAGTTTTTGGTCAAATGGACTTAAGTGGTGTATTTTGAAAAAACAAGTGACTAAGGTGACTAAGGTGACTAATATGGTAAAGAAGTTTAAAAATATAACAATTCATGAAAAAATAGGGATTTTAGTGATAATACCCCTTTATTTAAATATACACAAAATGATGCTCACCCAATTGTTTATTGGTCATATCTATGTTATAAGGTTTTGATTCGAGTCTCTTTCCATCTTCAAATCCTCAATTGTTTTGATTCTCATTTTTCGCTATATTGTATTTCATTTCACTTCATCCCGGAAACTTATTAAAAAAAAAATTCTTAAGACATTTCATTTTATTCCAAATTAATCCTTTTTAATCTTTTAAATGTTTATTTATTTAAGCATTATAAGTCATCTTCAGCTATGCATATCATCGCAACAAGATGGAAGATGACGTTCTTACAGACTATGATAATGTGTATTGAAAGGGAAATCACATATATAGCAACTTATTACAGATTCAATTATAGATGATTTTATATGTAAAAGAGCGTCGGTTTCCATTTTAACTCATAAGGTTGATGTCTATTTTATTTATTTATTTATTTGTTGTATCATAACGTATGAAACTAGACGCTATTATATTTGGTTTTTTAATAATTTATTTTTTAAAATATTAATATATTTACCTTCCATTAACTTGAATATTTGTTTTTGTCTCGAACCCCAAACCATAATCCTAGCTTCACCCTGACAACATACATGGTCAAGACAAACCTAGTTAAAACGTAAATTGTTAAGAACCCACAAAGTCACCATCTCTAATTTTGTAGAATAGTTAATTTGAACTAGTATTAATACAACTATGAGAATATTATATATATATATATATATATATATATATATATATATATTTGGTTTTCCTTCGGGAGCCCCCACCCACATTGGAGTGGGACTAATCATATCGGCCCGGAAGGTTAATAAAGGCCTAGCCATAAATGTGTTCTACAAGAGTTATTTCCATTGAGAATCGAACTCAGCAATACCCGAACGATTCACCCCACATAGAGTGTGGTGACCAACCGCTCCACACATCAATTGTTACAGTAAAAATATTGATCAATATGCTAATCATTGACATTTTAAAGAGATGGAGACTCCATGCAATGCACTTGCGTCAACTTTATTAATTATCTTTAAAATTCAATATAATTATTTTGGATACAAATACATCCATAAAACTTATTAGTACATCCATGAAACGTATTAGTACATCCATTTTTATAAGTACATCCATGTCTAAAATTTAAAAAATAAATATTACTATAAACACTCTTCCTAATGCCAATAGTACCATCATTGAAATAAATATATTCATTTTAATATATATTATTTATAAATACTGATATTAAATTATTATCACACCCAATTTATAAGAAAATTCATATTATTTTTGGAATCAAATCATCTTTTAGTGATGTTCCAATTTACTTTTGGAAATATCTCGACTGTAGAAACCTTATAAAAGGGAATATGTATAACAACACATGAGGTAAAGAGATTTTCAATATGAAATTCTCTTATTTATACGGTTATCTTACAAAAAAAAAAACTTACTAATATCTATGGCTATCTTAAAAAAAAACTTGTTGATATTTATAGCTATCATCACTAAAAATATTTTGTTTATTGAAATATTTCATAATTGTATATAAAAGAAAGACAAAAACAATATGATAATCATGTGATGATGAGAAAGTTTGATACTTGAAATAAAATTAGCGTTTAATTAAGGTTTATCATACGTTAGGGTTTATCATAAGTTTTTTTTGGAAGATAAGTTTTTTTTTAATAAGGAAATATAGTTAAAGATAAGTGTCTCCCAATTAAGTTAATTAGCATCGGTGTTATAGTAATCGGCCGACTAGGCCCAGTCGGTAATAATAGTAATAAAAAAAATCAAATATTTAAGTACATCAACTACTTGCTCACAACCCCAATGTGACTATGTGAGTATATAAAATAGTCAAATTAAGTTTATATATATATATATATATATATATATATATATATATAAAGTGTCTCCCAATTAAGTTAATTAGCATCAGGGTTAGGGTTATAGTAGTCGTCCGACTAGGCCCTAGGCAGCTTCGACCGCTACAAGGAAGGTTTAATCGGCCTATCTAGACTGTTGGGTATCCAGTCGGCCGCCTAGACCAATTTTTAACAACGATTAATCGGGTTAGACAGTAAAAAATACTTTTTCATTAAAACATCATCGTCCGAGGTGTAAAACGGTGCCCTTTTTGTAAGGCTTCATTGACTTGAAGAGTTAAACCAAAAATTCTCAATTTTCCAATTCGAACATTGAACCGACCTTAATTTAATTGCTTCAATTAACACCTCTAGCTCAAATTATTTGTTCACCTATGTATATAATGTTTGAAAACTCAACGGGTAGTGAAGAGATGTAGAAAATTAAAATAAAATAAAAAATTCCTTGCAGCCTGGACGCTAGACGTCGGTTTACCATATAACTGGCGTCTAGCGCCTACTAGAAGACTGATTAACTTCTTCCAAATCAAAAGCCTCCATCAAATAAATCTAATCTCATTCGGGTATTTTTAATTTATAGTAGTTAAGTGTAAACAGTAAGCCAAATTGTATTTTTATAAAAAAAAATTGTTAATTTACTGAATGTGATATATTGTAATTAAAATATTAATTGGGAAGAAGAGTTTTGAACATGGAATATTTGTTTATGAGATGTAGAAAATAAAATAAAAAAATAAAAAATTTACTTGCAGCCTGGACGCTAGACGCTGGTTTACCATATAACTGCTGACTAGCGCCTACTAGAACACTGATTAACATCTTCCAAATCAAAAGCCTCCATTAAATAAATCTAATTAACTCATTCGTGTATTTTTAATTTATAGTAGTTAAGTGAAAACAGTAAGCCAAATTGTATTTTTATAAAAAAAAAATAAAAAAAATTGTATATTTACTGATCGTGATATATTGTAATTAAAATATTAATTGGGAAAAAGAGTTTTGAACATGGAATATTTCATAAAAGTCATAAAGAGTAATTAACTATATATTGTTTTGTATATACAGTAGCTCCATTTTTATTGAAAACAAGTATAATACGGATTACATATATATACTGATATACTAGGAAATTTAGTTGGTATAAATATATGTATTATTGGAGCTTTAATACAAGGTTATTATCCATGTTCTTTTTCTCAAAAAATAAATTTGAAACATGCATGCTTGGTTCATTGAGAGAAAAAAAGAAGAAAAAGAGAAATACTTTAGACTAAAAAGGATTTTGAACATGCTTGGCATATAAAGACCAAAGTTAATTTACAAAAGGAAAAAACTTTAAAAAAAGTATAAGTAATTTTTTCGTGCCTTGAATTGGATAAAAAAGTTCTCTTGTTTTTGCTATATAGCATTTGACCATCACAGTGTTCGATGATTATTATTAAAATTTCAAGTGTTAATAAGTACTTAAATTCAGAGGATTTTGCCAGTACTTTCATGGTTTTTTTTTGGGGGCCCAAACTGACATTTAATATCATGATTAAAGATAGATATGCTCATGTTCATGTTCTTCTTTCTTGAGCATTTGAGTCCATCAACTGTCTTGTCTATGTTAGATGATCGAAATTTTTATTGATTATCATGATCATATTACTACTCCATCACTATGTCGTGCAAGTATGATAGTTCTTGGTTTTAAAGAAGTAATTAAATAGGGGTATTATCACTAAAGTCTCTATTTTTTCACGAATTGTCACTTTTTTAAACGTCTTTACCATATTAGTCACTTTAGTCCCTTATTTTTTCAAAATATAAATTTCTTTTTAGTCCCTCTAGTTTCAATATTAGCCGGTCAATCCCTGAAAAAATAAAATGCTTTTATCAAGGATTGAACCTTCAACCTAGTGATTAAAAGCAACTACTTCTAACTAGTTGAGCTACTCTAGTTTATTGTTGAGGATTTGTTGATTTAAATGTATATATATCTAATATGTATATATAATTTAAAATAAACTTATATTTAATAATAATAATATATAAAAACATATTTATGAAAATGAAAAAGAAAATAACAAAATAAAAGGAAATCCAAAAAATCTAAAAAATCAAAGCGTGTAATTTTTTTTCTTTCTTTTTTTTTGGATTTTTTTCTTTTCAAAAAATATATTATTTCAATTTGATAAAAAAAAAACTCAGAAAATCAAAGACCCGTAAATTGAAAAGGGAAAAAAATCAACAACAGAGAAGAAAAATAAATAAAAATTCTTTTTTTTCCTTTTTTTCTTTTATTTTGTTATTTTATTTTTCATTTTCATAAATATGTTTTTATATATTATTATTATTATTATTATTAAATATAAGTTTATTTTAAATTATATAAACATATTTAAATTAGTTTAAACAAATTATATAAATATATATAGATATATATATATATATATATATATACATTTAAATCAACAAATTCTCAACAACAAACTAGAGTAGCTCAATTGGTTAGAGGTTGTGGTTTGTATTTTTATATATATATTATAGTTGACACTTAGTTTTTGGTCAAATGGACTAAAGTGATGTATTTTAAAAAAAACAAAGGACTAAAGTGACTAATATGACAAAGACGTTTAAAAATGTGACAATTCATGAAAAAATAGGGACTTTAGTAATAATACCCCTTTCTTTTTTTAGGAGATTTCTTTCTTTTTTTCTTAATAATATAAACATGTACTAAGACTATGTTTGAGATTGTTTTTGCTTGAGAAACAAGTATTTATTTCTCAACTTTTGAATAAATACGTGTTTGATAAACTTCTCAAAAGCGGTTTATTTTACAATTTGCCCTTCAATAAGCAGGTTTTGAGAAGTTGGTTGGGGGTTGCTTTTTGAAACAGAATATAGTTTATTGTTTTTGCAATGTCTAGACTACTCTCACAATTTTAATAAAAGACAAGATTACCCTTGTTTTTTTATAATAATCTAATGAAAAACTAAAAAGTATAAAACATGAAAATATAAAAAACTGATCGAGAATGGTGGCCACCACCGGAAGTCTTTACGGAGGAGGACCGGCATTCTCCGGCTACCCAGTTCATCATCCAGTAGAATCCGCGGCGAGAAATGATCGAAGATCTAACGACATCGATGCTGATGGATATTTGAGATCTGAGATCTGACAGCATCATACCTCCGTTACCTCTGCTACCTCTGCTACCTCTGCTGCCGTTGAAGCTGCTGTTCTTTCGGGTAGGAATAATGGCACATCACGTGAAGAAGAGTTTAGCGACTCGGACGACTGCGATTCAGTGAGTGGGTCGTCGACGCACCTAGCAGATCTGCCGGTGAGTTTCTGGGTTTTCTCCGAGTCGCTCCCGAGGAGGGAGCTAGCGGAGATGGAGATGATGAAATTGATGGAGGCTTTTCGGTGCGAGGCGAAGAAGTGGAGGATAGAGACAGAGGTCAAGCTGGCTCGGATACTAGTTCATACTCACAGGACGATCCATCCAATGGCGAGGTCGCCGGAGGAGGGAGGCCCAGCTTCCTCTCAGCGGCTTGTTTCTGTCTAAAAGTCAAAACAGAGTAGGCGAGGTTCCTCGGTTTTCAATTTAAGTTATTATTTTTTTAATATATTTAAAAATATATATTTCAGATTTATTTTAATAATATTTAATTTTTAATATATAATTATTATATTATTTAATTATTTTTCATTTTGTTTAATGTTATCTATTTTAGTAATTTTATCAAATAAATTTTCCATATTTTCTAAAGTAAAGCAGTTTTTAAAATTGGTTTACAAAACACATACTTATTTTTTTGTAAAACTGATTAATTCTAAAGTTAAGCTATAAGCGGATTATTTTTAAAGTAAAGCAATCGCAAACATAGCCTAAACACCGTCCTATATCAAATATTTTTTCAAATTTATTACATGAATTATAATTATTTAATTATACATTGATTATTGTTTTTAAAGGTATAATACAACATATATATATATATTTTATAATAATATTTATAATTTAATACAGTCTAATACAAAATATCATCAAACACATGATTGTATAAAAATAATACAGTCCAATGTAATACTATTCAATTCAGCCTAATCCAATACAATCCAATACAATCCAATACAATACAATACAGTGTGTCAAACGAGCCATTCCGATGTAGTGACCCCACATTTGGTGGTGGTGGACCGACCTGGTGGTCCCGATAACAGTTGGGGAACAATCACAAATCACGTGGTTAATGATTTTTGTGAGATATATTATGAACGCGTTTACTAATCAGGAAATCTACTTGGGAAAGGGAATTAAGTTCCTGATTTTTAAATTCATGTGTTTACTAAATTTGTGGGGAATTAAGTTCCATGGATCCCCATACACATATCAGGAATTAAGTTCCCGAATGAAAGGAAGCTTGATTCCCCCACTCACCCTAGGAATCAAACTTCCTTTCTTGATTGAAGGGGGATTCATACATTTTTTACAAAAATATCCCTACTTAAAAAAAACAAACAAACTATGCATATAAAACTAAATATGAATTGTGAACTAATAAAAACAAAAGTGAGCAGCTGCCTTGATTTTATATACATATATATATATATATATATATATATATATATGTTGTAATTACCTGAAGAAATAAACAAATAAAGATGAGATGAGAGAGAGACAAGAGTGAGACGAGATAGAAAGCTTCAGCTTCTCTATATTCATTTTCTAAGAGCAAGTTTTCAAGTGATACAGTACATATATATATATATATATATATATATATATATATATAGGCAAAGCATAGTTGATCTGTGATGTGAATGGCAAACACAAGTGGGTGCAGCAAGTTGCAAAAACATAATGAAGCAAGTGGGGAGGCAGTGGGTATTCATTGTGTGTATTGATCCAAGTGGTAATAAAGCCACTAATTACAACAATCCCCCTTGGATTTATACAACTTGTATTAATTTTCTATGAAAAACCCAATGGGACAAAATCTGTGAAAAATGTATACAATGATCTCTCTGGATCTAGTGGTGTTGGATGTTCTCAAAACTATCTCGTTAAAAACCTTGTCAGGAAAACCCAGTGGGATAAAACCTGATCCAAAGGAAAAAGAGTAGAGTGTACATATGTCCAGATTTATTTATTTTTTTCAAAACATTTCTCATATTTATACTTTGCTAGGAAAACCCTGTGGGATAAAAACCTGAGCAAAGATATTCATTAATCTGTCGGTTCAAAGTATTATTTATGATGATTTTCTGGATCAAAGTAACATATATACGATGATTAGCAAGATCAAAGTAATATTTACAATGATCCTTTTGATCAAGTCAACATATATACGACGATCAACTGGATAAATGTAATATTTATGATGATCTTTATGGATCAAAAGATTTTTGGGTGTGCTAAGAGAATTGCCTCATTAAAACCTTATCAGGAAAACTCAATGAGACAAAAACCTGATTGGAAGGAAAAAGAGTACAATGCACATATGCCAAAATGATTAATATACTTTATCTGATATGCTTCCCCTGGTAGGACGCCCCCCTGACGAGACGCTCCCCCTGATAAAAGTTCTTTTGAAGTTCTAGATTGTTGAACTGAAGCACACTGATGTTTATTTCATGAAATGAAATAACAACATAAATGATTGGAGGGAGTATCAGTAAAGATTTGCTTTATGGAGTAATATCCATATAGAATCTTCTCGGAATCTTTTCAACATATTACGATTGATGGACAAGCATTCTATTTGATCTATGCTCGACCTTCAGGTTGAGACAATGTTTTCTTTCTCGTTTCTTTATGAAGACACATGAGTATACAATATGATTATTATATCCTTATCTTTATCGGATATTAACTGAGACGGTTATACCACATCCGTTCATATTGTTTTTAATTAATATAAGGATTTTTGTATGTTCATCAAATACAGATTACGAGATCTCGATTTACATGCTTTTAGCATTTTGAATCCTTCAGGATTTATAAATATCTGCATTGAGTGAATCATAGAGATAAATGATTACGTCTAAAAGACGTATTTCAAGCCTTTAAAGGCAGCCAAATTTATCAACAACTTAATCGTATTCATCAGCAGTGAATACCAAGTTTCTGTAAGAAACCTCGCACTACGAGTCGTGCCTCATATCTCACGATCTCGTTTTCCTCATTACGTTTTCGTATAAAGATTCATCAGTATCCAACTAGTTTGACATCTCCAGGTGTCTGGAGTACTATTGATCTAAATACTTTATTTTTGGCTTATGAAGTCAATTCTTCTTGAATTGCTTCTTTTATCTAGGTCAATCATGCATTTTATCTACAATCATTGATATTATAAATATCATAATTTATCATTTATAATTTTAGTAGCGCTACTGTGTATAAAAATACACTATTAATGATTGTTTCCTTATGATTCCACATTCCTCTCATATGACTTATAGAAATTTTCTCAATTTCTATACTTTTGTATCTCTATTGAGATTACTTCAATTTCAATGAATTTAGTAATTTCATAGACTCCGTATGATTTATAGAATTTCTCTCAATTTCTATATTTTTGTATCTCTGTTGAGATATCTTCCATTTCAATGGATTTAGTCATTTCATAGACTCCGTATGATTTATAGAATTTCTCTCAATTTCTATATTCTTGTATCTCTTTAGATATATCAGACTTTTATAAAGTTGATTTAGAGAAAATAGATTTATTCATAACTCGAGTTTTGTTTACTTTTAGGATCCCAATAACAATACCTTTCAAAAGGTTTATAAGCTTATTGATATGTATCAGATTATTTATTTGTTGCATTTTTCTCTGATCATTCTTCAAGAACAATCACCCGGCCGATGTTTATGAGATGACAACTGATAAAATCTTGTTACCTTTAATATACCAGGTAACAGATTAATAATCATCCTATGATCAATTATCTTTCGTATTTGAGAGATACGAAGATTGAAATGAGACACACATATATATAGAGAACCGAACAAGTATCTCTATTTTGTATATAAGTAATTTTTTTCATTTACTTTTCTCTTCTAGAGAAACTAGAAACATTTGATAAGTGATTCCACTGATCCATTTTGATTATGAGTATATCTTGAAAACTGATAACAAGTGTAAGTAATATGGAGATGTTTGATAATAAACAAACATATGATCATCTCATAGATGCATTAATTAGAACCATATAATAATGAAATGGATCATTTAGTGGATTAATATGTCCACATATATCTCATTGAATTCTTTGTAAGAATGATGAGAATTCAAAACCAACGTTTAGAATAATATGGTTTTACTACTAGTTTCCCCTGTGAACATGCAGTACATAAGTACTCATTGGATAAAGAATCTTCTGGTTCTTTAATAGATATCCATGAGTATTTTCAATGATTATACTCATCATTGCAGATCCTGGGTGACCAATACGGTCACGCCAAAACACAAACATTTTTGGATCTGGGAACTTTTGATTCATGATTCATGATTCATGATTCATAACGGCATAAATATCTACACTCTTTATACTAGTGTAATATAATTTAGATGATAAAGTACGTAGCTTTTCTATAATGAGTTTCTGACCTGAATCATGAGAAGTAATGTATATATATTTAACATTCTCATTACTTATAGTTTTAAAATGATATCCATTCCCTCTTATGTCTTTAAAACTAAGCAGATTCCCTCATATTCTGCTTGAATGATATAAAGTATCATTGATACACAATTCAATACCATCTGGTAATAAGATTGCGGCTCTTCTAGAGCCTTTAATTAGATCCGCTAGATCTGATATGGTATTAACCTTATATGCTTTTGAATTAAGAATATTTCTTTGTGTTCTGTTTAAACAATATCAAGTATAATTGATACATGATTTAGTATTGTTTGATAACAATATCATGGCTCTTCCAGAGCTTTCTATCAGATCCGTTGGACCTGATACAGTATTAATATTTGGTCAGATCAAAGTCCAATTCATAAAATATATCTGACTGTGTAAAATTGTATGAGTCGTTGCACTCAAGACAAGACATATATTTCCCTTCTAGGAATTTTATGGACATTATGTGTAATGCCATTTTATATCTCATCTGAAGTGACAATAATCTTTTCAATAGATTTATTTTATAAACCTTTTTTCTTGTCATTCACAAATATCCACTCTTGGGGATATGTTTTGATATCTCATGAATATAAATATATCTATATTTACTCTCTTGATATTGCTCATTCAGGAGTAAGTATAAAATGGATAAAATATCATTTACAATCTCATTATACGTGATATTAGGATCTTAAATTATGACAGTCACAACATCCTACTGGATGTGTAGATCCCCCATTTTTTTTTTCTCAACTGAATGATACGTTAAGATCTTTAAATTTCTTTTATGATAATCACAGCATCATGCTGAATGTGTATGAAATGAATAAAATATTATTCTCAATTTCATCATTCGTTAGGATCTTAAATCTCTTTTATAATACTCACAACATCCTACCGGATGTGTAGATCCCCCCTTTTTTTTTCTTAAATGAATGATACGTTAGGATCTTAAATCCCGTTTATGATACTCACAGCATCCTATTGGATGTGTAGATTATTATTTCAAATAAGTGACATGGAAACGTATCACTTTATATATATGAGATAACTTCATATTATGAATGTGTTTGAAACCCCAGGTTCCAAATAATGAAGTATGACATTCATGTAATAACACTGGATCAAGAAATCCATATTCTCATCGGTTTTCAAAACCGTACCGTATGGCATGTATATAACACTGGATCCAGATCTCTAGATCCTATCAGAGGTATAACACAGTTTGATATGTTGCATAAAAATAAACAATTTTCAGGGTCATTAGATCACCTTAGACACAACATAAGTCAATCCAGAGACACAACATAAGTCAGTCTCATATATTACATAAAAATAAATGGTTTCATGATCATAAGTTCACCTTACAGGGTCATGAGATCACTTGCAATGTGTATAAAAATAAATGGTTTCAGGGTCATAAGATCACTTTACAGGGCCATGAGATCACCTGCGATGTGCATAAAAATAAATCCAGATCTATTACATATAATTTCCGTTGACAGCATAAGCCATCTTGTACATTAGGATTTTAAATCCTTTTTATGATATTCAGAGCATCCTTCTGGATGTGTATGAAATGGATAAAATATTATTCCAATTTCTTTATACGTTAGGATCTAAATTATTTTTATGATGCTTAGAACATCTAATTGGATGTGTATATTTCTCTGAATATTTCTCTTCATGAGTATCAAGCATGCATATTATACTAGGATTCAAATTTCAGGTTCTAGATATTCCATCTCTCCCCGAAAAACAGAGTTAATAAAGCTTGAATAAGTCAAATAATA